>VDFB02271358.1:172148778-172523759 GCA_007258455.2 Sequoia sempervirens
TCTACTTGATATATTCTAACTAACTTCATTAAACCCTAATGTTAATTAAGCCCTAACCTAATCCTAACATAAAAATAATTTTAATTGAATTAAATACTTAGGTCAATTTTAATCCTATGTAATTAAGCTGTAATATAATTTATAATTATAAATTAAGGTTTCAATTATTTATTTTAATTATATTCCTAAAACTATCAATTATAAACCTTACCTTAATATATAACAATTAAATTAAAACATTTAAATTATTATTTAATAGGGTTAAAGTTATAAAATACCTGATAATCTCTCTTATCTAAATTTGGGTTTATCCTTTTTCTTCATCTATTTTAATTACATATATTTGTGTTTATTTCACCTTACCTTATGGAAGTTTGCACATATACCTATTTTTCACCATATTTTAACTTTAATTTTCTACCTAAATATTAGATCAATCTCACAAATATAATTGACGCCCAAAATTAAAAAATATATATTTAAATTTCATCCACATTAATTTATCATTTATGTTATTTGAATTAAAAAAATTCAATCATATTCCTTAATTAATTATAAACCCATGAATATTTTATTTAAAAATAGTCATTTGAAAATTCTTAATTCTATAGTACAAAAGTAAATAAATTGATAACATCTATCATTATTAAACCAATTATCAAATCAACATCTAAATTCTATTATTATATTTATTTAATTCTATATATTTATTTTACATGATTACATTTCAAACACAAAGTAAGTGAAAGCAAAAAGAGGAATCATCATGACAGGCCACTGTAGCCTACTTTTCAAACCATACAAACAAATCAAATTTATGAGATACAATATATAGATTAGATTGGACTGGAATTCTCACATAACCCATTTGATCCATTAGGGTCCTTTCTTCATCTTAAATGTATATCAATTTTAAAGAGCAAGACATAGAATCTGTCAAGTAGGCAATGAATGAAGACAACGCAGGAAATTATGCCAAAGCATTTCCTCTATACATGAATTCCTTGGAGTGTTGGGTTAAGTGAAACCCAAATTAGCATGTTTCCTTCATAATTTGAAATGCTTTCTCATTTTGTAATTACTTCTATTGGCATGTGTTGGCCAATTTAGAAGTTGTATATTTCGAATTGATTTTTCCAAATATTTATTGGAGACTGTTTTATTAATAAGTTGTTGGTTGAATGTAATTTAATTCAGAACTTGATAATAAGAGATATAATCCCTGAGTGTGGATGTAGCCATCAAATTGATGGTGAACCACGATAAATATGTTGTTCATATTTTTGTGATTGATTTTTAATCTTTTATTTTTTGCAATTTATTTTTCATTTGATTCTGTAAATTATATTCAACAATTGGTATCAAAACAAGTTGGAGAAATTTGGTGTAGGAAATTGTGAAGAACTTCTGTAGCCATGGAAGATGCAGACAAGTGGAAAATAGAAAAGTTTGCAAGAAAAATTTTTGGCCTATGGAAAGTGTAGATGGAATCCCTTCTCATCAAGCAAGATCTTTCAAATGCATTGGTTGGAAAAACCAAATGGAAAGGATCTCTATTAGATGAAGAATGGGAGAAGTTGGACAAAAAAGCAAGAGCTACAATTTTCCTTTCACTGTCCAACAATGTCTTATTTAATGTCTTTGCAAAGAAGACAACATAGGAGCTATGGGACAAATTGTCTTCAATGTATGAAATGGATTTTGCTTCCAATAAGGTATTTATTATGAAGAAACTATATAATTTAAAAATGCGAGGAGGGGTTATGTCCAATCATTTGAATGAACTTAATACATTAGTTACCTAGCTGATTTCTGTAGGGATTAATTTTGATGATGAGATCAAAGCTATTTTATTACTATGTTCTTTACCAAATATTTGGGAAGGTGTTGTGATGGCAGTGAGCACCTCGGTGGCTACCAAAAGCAAGTTGAAATTTGATGATGTTGTAGCCACTCTTTTGAGTGAAGATATGCAGAGAAAAAATTAGGAACCCTCGTCTGGTGAGGCACTAACTATTGTAAGTACGGGTAATAGAGGTAGAAGTAAAGAAAGAGGAAAATATAATAATCAAAAGAGGTCAAAATCCAGATCGTAGTCAGGAGGAAAAATAGGTGCTTGTTGGTTTTGTGGCAAGCCAGGCCACACAAAGAAAAATTGCTAGAATTATAAGAAGGCACAAGACTTAGTCATCAAGAATCAAGAAAACACTATAGGTGAAAAGGATGATGGAGTTTTAATCTTGGTTGCTGGAGAAATAATTGCAGGCTCTTGGGTACTTGATTTTGGAGCTTCTTTCCATGCTACTTCATACAGGCAAGCTTTCACAAATTTCAAAGAAGGTGTTTTCAGTAAGGTTTTTCTTGGTGACAATAAAGAGTGTGAAATTGATGGTAAGGGTGATATAGTTTTAAATTTTAAAAAAATGGCAGTCAATGGATTTTAAAGGATGTTAGATATGTTCCTTTGTTGAAAAGAAATTTAATCTCTGTAAGTTACTTAATTGCTTCTAGGTGTGATGTTAAATTCTCTTTAGAAAATTGGCAAGTAACAAAGGGGGTTTTAGTGCTTGCAAAAGGCAATAAGTTGGGTAATCTTTATATTTTAAAATGCCATGGTGAAGTGGGAGCTTCCATGACAATCATGGATAACAATTCAGAAATTTGGCATAAGAGACTCAGTCACATGAGCAAGAAAGGGCTTGAAGTAATGCTTCAATGAGATCAGCTTCCTGGCTTGCAATCGGTGGATTTACATTTTTGCGAATATTGTCTTTATGGAAAACAAAGTCGGGCCAGCTTCTTGAGGACATGCCATGATCAGAAAACTACTCCTTTGGCACTTGTGCATTCAAACGTTTTTGGTCCTACTAAGGTAACTTCATTTGGTGGTGCAAATTACTTTGTTACTTTCAAGTGGATGATTGCACTAGAAAAGTTTGGATTTACATGCTCAATAAAAAATTAGAAGTTTTTTCAAAATTTAAAATTTTCAAGGCTCTTATTGAAAATCAAATAGGACATAAAATTAAATGTCTGAAAACTGATAATGTAGGAGAGTCTTGTTCCTCAGATTTTGATAATTTTTGTGTAGACAATGAAATTCATAGAATCAAGGTGGTCCCATTCACCCCTCAAGAAAACAGAGCAGCTGAGCAGTTGAATCGGACAATTTTAGAGAGAGCTCATTGTATGCTCTCCAATGCTGGGTTGGGAAAACAGTTTTGGGCAGAGGTGTGCAACACTGCAGTATATTTGATCAACCATGCCCCGTCATCTCATTTGGATTTTGACATTCCTGAGGAGAGATGGATTGGGAAGAGAATTTCATATCATAATTTGCGGGTGTTTGGATGTGCAGTGTTCGTGCATATTCCCAAAGAACAATGAACAAAGCTTGATTTCAAATCGAAGAGGTGCATTTTTCTAGGCTATGGAGAAGATCAATTTGGTTTTAGGCCATGGGATCCTATTGCAAAAAATATTGTTCGTAGTCGAGATGTTGTCTTCAATGAGAGAAAATTCCCAGGTTTGTAGCCTCTGGAAAAATCTTCAGATGAATTTTTTGAAGTTGATTTATTTGAAAATAGTCATGTTAAGAAAACATTTGTGTCTTTCTCCCAGCCTTTAATAATTTCTTCAAATGGAAGTACACCTTTTTGTTCACAGCCATCTATTACAAACACTCTGCCTTCAACTTTTGTTTCCCCTGTTTATCATAGCACATAGACTATGGAAATTCCTATGTAGCCTCCCTCATATAGTTTGTTGCCTCCATCAACTGTAGCACAGCCTATTCAAAGTCATACGGTGTCCACTCTACATCATGTGATGCCCTCTCATGTTTATATGCATCCAATTCATGAGCCTTCATTCCATAAAACACAACCTCCCCTAAGTTTGGCACAACTTTTTCCACTCAATGCGCCTCCATTAATCAATTTGTAGCCTTTAATAAGTAATTGAAAACCTGTAATAAGAAATTTGCAGCCTTTACAGGGTCGTTCGTTGCCTTGTTTAGAAAATACACTGCCTTCAATCATTACGCAGCCTCCAACATCTCAAACGCTACCTTTCTTGGTTGATTCACAACTTTCACCAAGTAATGCATAGGCTTCATTTCAAGTGAAGTGCAACCTTTACATTCGGTGCCTCCATTAACAATTAATTCACAACCAGTATTGAGTTCGAGCTGCCATTGGGAACTATAGAAACTCAAAGTATTCAAGGCAGTATACAAGGACAACATTTTGGACAAAAGGAATAGGGGAATATAGAGAAATAGAGCATTGGAGAAAATAATCAAGAAAATGTAGAGACACAGGGCAATTTGCAATCTAAAATCAGTTCTCAATTACGAAGATCAACTCGGAAGAGGAAGTTTCCACAAAAGTATGATGATTTTGAGTTATTTTCTTCTGATAGTTATGATTATGAATTATTGCTTTGTGGTGAGGCAGAGCCGAAAACTTTCAGAAAAGCTTGCAAAGATGTGAAAATTCGGTCAAATTGATGGAGGCAATGAATGAAGAAATTGAATCTTTGCGAGCAAATGACACATGGGATTTGGTTCATCTTCTGCCAAATCGGAAACCTTTGAAGAATAAATGGGTGTATCGTGTGAAAGAGGAAGAGGGAGTTCATCAACATTACAGGGCCAAACTAGTTGTCAAGGGTTTTGCTTAGGAAAAAGGCATTGATTTCAATGAAATATTTTCACCAGTTGTGCGAATGACCACTATTCAAGAAGTGTTAGGCTTGGCAGCCATTTGGGATGTTGAACTTGAGCAATTAGATGTCAAAGTTGCTTTTCTTCATGGAGATGTTGAAGAGGAATTATACATGGAGCAGCCTGAAGGTTTTGCAAAACTGGGTCAAGAGCATTTATATTGCAGATTGAAGCGGAGTTTGTATGGGCTCAAGCAAGCCCCCAAGCAATGGTATTTAAAATTTGACAACTTCATGACTCAGCAACAATTTATTCATTGTGATTTAGACCCATGTGTTTATTACAAGAAGATTCCAAATGGTGAGTTTGTTATTTTATTACTTTATGTTGATGATATGTTGGTTGCTAGCAATAGTGTGAGGATAGTTCGTGAGTTAAAACAACATTTATCTCATAGATTTTCCATGAAAGATTTAGGGGCAGCAAAGAGGATTATTGGGATGAATATAATCAGGGATAGGAAAAAGAGAGAACTTAGAATATCTTAAGAAAAATATATTCTAAAAATCTTAGATAGGTTCAATATGAAGAATGCCAAATTTGTGAGTACTCCTTTGGCCGATCATTTTAGGTTATTGTCAGCTATGTGTCCTAAAACAAATGAAGAAAAAGAACACATGAAGCATGTCCCATACTCATCCACAGTTGGCAGTGTAATGTATGCCATGACTTGTACTTGTCTGAATATTGCTCCAACAGTGGCAGTTGTGAGTAGATTTTTGAGTAATCTAGGTAAATAACATTGGTAGGCAGTACAGTGGATATTTAGGTATTTGAAAGGTACTTCTGATTGCGGTTTATGTTTTGGTGGTAAGGACATAAATTTATGAGGTTATGTTGATTCAGATATGGCTGGAGATCTAGATAAAAGGCATTCTACCACCGGTTATGTATTCACTTTTGTTGGGGCAGCGATCAGTTGGGTTTCTCAGTTGCAACAGGTGGTTGCACTTTCTTCTATAGAAGCAAAATATATTTCTCTTTTTGAAGGGGAAAAAGAAATGATATGGTTGCAGGGTTTGATAGGTGATTTATGGTTTCAACAATCTATTTTTAATCTCTTTTGTGATAGCAATAGTGCTATTCACTTGTCAAAGAATTATGCCTTTCATAATTGGACGAAGCATATAGAGTTGCGGTATCATTTCATTCGCCATTGTATCGAAGATGGCAAGTTGTAGGTGGAGAAAATTGACACAAATTTGAATCCACCTGACATGTTGACAAAGGTAGTTCCAAGGGAGAAGTTCGAATTTTGTAGAGCTTCTCTCAGACTTATGCAACTTTGACTTTAACTCTACAGTGGTGGGATATCTTTGAGCAACAATTTGGTCTTCAAGTGGGAGATTGTTGGGTTAAGTGAAGCCCAAATTAGCATGTTTCCTTCATAATTTGAAATGCTTTCACATTTTGTAATTACTTCTATTGGCATGTGTTGGCCAATTTAGAAGTTGTATATTTTGAATTGACTTTTCCAAATATTGGTTGGAGATTGTTTTATTAATAAGCTTTTGGATGAATGTAATTTAATTTAGAACTTGATTATAAGAGATAATCCCTGAGTGTGGATGTAGCCATCAAATTGATGGTGAACCACGATAAATCTGGTGTTCATATTTTTGTGATTGATTTTTAATCTTTTATTTTCTACAATTTATTTTCCATTTTATTTTGCAAATTATATTCAACTTGGAATACTTCAAAACTCATCTCAAATATTAAAAGACTATATAATATCTGATCTAATTGTTAGGTTAGCTATCAGGTAATAGGGATAAGCTCTAGCCACCCTTGGCTGCACCAATTGTTGGGTGCAGAAATCGTAAGTCTAGAGCCGAGTTCAAATGCAGGTAGGTGTGCTAGATCGGGGGTCAATCTCCCAACTGTGGATTCTGATAGAATGCACCACAAAGCACTCATGAACAAAATGAAAACCAAGCTTCGTATCCTCTGTTCCCCTGAGTTTCGTATCATTCAAACACTGTTGTTGTCTCATTTTTGACAGAATATTGTGTCCTTCCAATTCCTTTTAGAAAATTGAAGGAAATCATAGCCTTTTTCTTTATCAAAAAAAATATTTTCAAGAAACTTTAAGATGATTGTTGGTCCTACATATGTGCATCCACCCATAGATAATGTCTAAAAGTGTATAGTTGAATATATTATTTTCAACATCAGATTGGAATTTTTCCCAAACCATGAAAATGAACTTTTGGAGGACACAACAACCTTAACACCATCCAATCAACAATAGAGAAAGAAGTGCAATGCAAGATCGTGTCAATAACAAATTCACAATAGCCATAGAAAATATCCATGACAAAATAAAAATAGGGATCAATGAAATGATAGGTGAAGGAACCGATATTTTTCTTGCCCTACTCACCTATGTCGGGTCTTGCCTCCTTGTATGGTTGAAATTATGATGCCTCTATTGGTTGAAATGGTTGCAATACCTTGCAAACCCCAAGGCATGGTCATGCTGAACATTATCGTCTTCTTCTAGGCCAGGCCAATTTTCGTCGCTCTCAGGCTCATGATTTCTGATTGTGGCTGAGATTCTCTCCAATTTCATCCCAATCTTTCTTTCAGTACACATATTGTGTGTCTCAATGAAAACCATCACTTGCATCTCAGAATTACAACAGACAATATTATTTCACACCTGCAAATGATTGAAACTCATCGTGACTCTCCCACTTAGAATTCTTGTTCTTTATAGTTTCAAACATGCTCACTCTTCAAATCTCATTCGGGAGGGGAGGTGGTGAGGACGTGTTTCAATTACAAAATGCCAACAGTTTCCTGCCAGTCATTGCATCTGAACACCAACCGTTTAATCTTCTAGATTCTTCCACCTCCGTAAAAGTCACCTTCCACATTCATGACATTTCAAATCCCTCCACTACTAACCCTTCATTTTCTTCAATTTGTAACTAACACCATTTCTTTTTTATGTACTCAGGTCCTTAAACTCTTATGTGACTTTAGAATGCCTCTCGACTTAATTATTATCATAGAGATATATATTACAATCAATAAATAATAAATAATTGTATACATTAAAGACACACAAACATAATAAAAATATGTTAAAAATATATAAAATATTTCTTAAATTAATAAAATAATTCTTAAATAAGTCTAAACTAAAATAAAATAATTATAAAATAATTAAAACAACTCTTAAGTAAATTAAATAACTCAAGAATAATTATATATATATATATACCCATGTTAATGGGATCTCAAGAGTTAATTCATGAAAAACTAGAGAAGAGGCAAGGCAAGTGGCTACTAAACTCCCAAAAAAAAGTGAGAATGTGAGAGTTCCCATAAATTCTTAAGGCTTTTTTTCAATAAAAGGAGGGTGTCATTGGAGGACTAAGTCTAATATAGAGGTTGGATGAATCCAATATATTTCAAATTTAGATAAGATTATCCTCAATTATTGATAAGAGAAGGGATAGTTTGGTAGAAGATGACACTTTCATTTTTCATTTTTTTTGTAAATTGCACACCTATTAGAGATCTAGAATCCCTTTGCATGATATTATCCATCTTTAAAATATTATTTTGGACCATAACCCAAAATAAAAAATTAATCTTAATGGTAAGATCTGTATTCAATACCTCAGACCAAGGGACCTCATCCGAACTCACATTCAACCTAGTGGCATATCTAGTTATATTATTATAATTACAATCATTTGAATGGGCCAAAATTAACTCATATTCTCTATCAAAATGATAAATATGGAAACATTTCAACTATAGATCATTTATGTTAGAAACTAGATTAATTGCATCTTGGCTATTAGAATCAAGGGAAAGAAATTTCCTTTTACCTTCTTTAGACACTTATATATAGTTATCCATTTATCCCCCAACAGACTTTCTAATGGTGGAAAAATATTATCCCAAGGACTATTTCTGCACAAAGGTTGATCTAAGAGCCATTTATCATCCCAAAAAAATCCTATTCTCCATTTTCAACATTGCATTTACTTCCTTTCCAAAGGATATTTCTACTTTTAACCAAGAAATTACATAAAAAAGAGCTTGAAAGAAGAGGATCAAATGAAAGAAGTCTTTCTTGCAATTAGATTTTCTAAATATTTTGACTTAAGGATGTTTATCCACTAGTTTTCCTCATTCAAAAATGTCCAAATTAACTTCACAATAAGAAATTTATTTTTGAATTTTAACTTTTAGATACCAAACCCTCCTGGTTTTGAAGGAAAGAAAACCTTATCCCAAACAATCAATGGAATTCTATCTTTCTCTTCTATAATGTCCACCCATTTGTTGCCTTGATATTTCTTATTAGTATAAGTATAAATTAAGAATGTGTTGAGATACATATTGTAGTTACTCAACTATTTAAATATACAAAAGGATCAGTGTGTTAGGGGACAAAATAGCCCAAAAAGGACACTAGCGCACCACTACACGTGCATAAAAATACGCTAGCATCCTTGGAACTACACAAGTGTTCCAAAAATATGTTAGAGTTTAGAATCTACATTGTAGTCTTGTTTTTACATCATAGTCTCGACCACATGTTGTAGAATATAGTCCTAGCTAGAACTCACCAAATGACCATTTCTAGGTCTCATACCCAAAGACAACACTTATGACTCATAAAAATAAGAATACAACACAAATGAATTCCCAAATGGTTCAAAATTTCTAAGAGACTAGCAGGGATAACCCCAACCAACCTCCAACACAATCACCAATAAAGGAGATGCTCTGGACATGGGATGGGAGGCCTATAAGTGACTCCAAAATGAGTCCAAGGACATAAGGAGCAAGGGAAAACACTCCCAACACACCCTATTGGTCCTTAAAGCAAGATGAGAACCACAACAACCCCAACTAGTGGTGAGTTCTCATCAACACACAATCCCTAAACTCAAGAGATGAACCATGCAAGATCACACAAGAACCAATTCCAAATCGAATGTTTTATATCAAAATAGATTAATTTTAAGCTCAAATCTAAATGTGCTCTATGTTCATTATACCAACATAACTAGAATGATAAATTGCAAATAAAACAACATAAACATTTGACACCAACATTTAGTGAGATGCAAGAAATACAACAATCCTCCCTTAGTAATTCAATTCACAACCCAAGAAATTTCAAAACCAACGAAATCCTTCCGATCTCCATTTTTCTCAGGAGAGGGTTTGAGAGGGAGTGCAAGTTTTCAAAAAAAACAAGGAATCAATAAAAGACTACGCGTTTTTACTTTTATCACTTTTTCATTTTTATTTCTTTAATTATTTTCTTTTCTCAAAATAATCATACAATTTATAAATGAAAATCAAATACCTAAGCCATTTATTTTTATAGGGGAAATGGAGCATTTACTAATTAATCATTTTCAATCACTTTTTTGAAGCTAAGAGAAAAAATTTAAATAATTTTTTTAACTAAATGAAATGATTGAAATATTATTTTTAATGCATTTAAATAGTATTGTTCCCTTTCATTTCATTTTCAATTTCTAGATTCTCAAATATATTAAACAATATTCACATGGAAAATTTAATCTTTAAAAATGCAATTCCATGTAATAAAGAAATAAAAAACCATAATATAACTCACACGATTACTATCTTTCACAACACATGGAATCTAGAATTCACATCAATTCATATTTGAAATCAAAAGGGAAAACAAGTTCATTGACACTCATTTAAGAATTATTTTGTTAATTTACAAGTTATTTTATATTTTTTAATATATTTTAATTATGTTTGAGCATCTTTAATGTATACAATTATTTCTTGATGGTAATATATATGCATCTTATGGTAATATGTTTATATAATATTATTATCCTAATTTTAAAATAATTAAATATACTAATGCAAAATTTATCTAAGATTTATTTTTACTTTACAATTCTATTCAATTTTTTTTTATTTTATTTAGTCAAGAAAATAAAATAACAACATGCTAGTACTTTTAACTAATTAATATCAATTATACTTTCTAACATATTACAACAAAGACTAATTCTCACTTATCAAAATTATTTGTGGAAAATTATTTTTTAAATGAAAATACAACCATAAAATAAAAATATGAATTTTCAAAATATTATAATTTAGAAAAAAACATTCACTGGATATAATATTTCTATAGTCCATATTAATGAACATGAATTGTAGGAAAATTTATAACATTCAAATTTAATATCATTTTCTTTTTTCATTCATAAAAAATGTTTGAATCTTATTAAATTAAAAATATTAAACAATAATGATTTCTTATTAGACTATAACCATACTTGTACTTATCATAATCTAAATAAATAATGGATATCAACAATAATAGTAAGACATGAAGTGTCATGTTATGATGGAACAACAAGAAATATTTAAAAAATTAAAACTAAGAATTATTTAATTTTTTATTTACTTAAGAGTTATTTTATATGTATGATCAAATACAGCTAAATATTTAAAAAATTAAAATTATATAAAAATTATTTAATTTTTTATTTACTTAAGTATTATCTCATAATAATAATAATTATTATTTTTATTTACTTTAAGAGACTATTATTTTTTTCATATACTTAAAATATTTTATTGTCTTTAGAACTATTTTAATTTATAAAATAAAATTAAAGAGGTTTTTATTATGTTTAGAACAATTTTAATTTATAAAATAAAATCAAATTTTTAGTGTTTAAATTTATTTAATACCATAATACTATATAAAATTTGTTTAACATCTTTCATAATATATGAAACCATTTTTTTAATTCATTATTTTAAATTTTAAATTATTGGAACACCATTATTATATTATTTTTTATTTCATTATTTTAAATTATAAATTATTTGAACACCATTATTATATTATATTACTTTATTAATTTATTATTTTAAATTATAAATTATTTGAACACCATTATTATATTATAAAACATATATAATAAAAAATAAATATGAAATTACATACTTCTTAGGCCTAATTAAATTGCTCTACATCTAAGACATCTCCCTTCTAAGGAGCACACCTATTATATAAATTTAAAAAAAAGCTTTGTAATATTACTGTGCTTTGCAGGATACTAGTGGAGTTTAGTGTTTTAGGCTTCTATGCTTCGAGAAGCCTCTAAATCCATGCTTTAGTCTTTCTTTCAGACAATGTATTTTTAAGGGTTTATAACGCCATATTTTATCCCCTATTGAATGTGGGAGTAAAAAAGATTAAGACAAACATGATTTCGCCTTTCTTTCATTCGCAATGCATTTCAAAAGATTTTGTTAACCATGGAACGAAAACAGCTAACGTGAAAACGGAGGAACAAAAAAGTTACCGGAACATAATCTTTGGAAAACAGAAATAAGGAATGGAAAGGTCAGGTTAGTGGGGCCCATGGATCGGGCCACCTAAGCGGGTTAGTGCTTAGAGTGTGCCAGTTAAGCCGACCCATACATAACAAACAAACTCTCCCAAATTTTCAAGAAAACCCAAGGGGATGAAAATTTGAAAACCAACCCAAGCAAAAGGAAAAAAGCGAAAGTGAAAATGAAACCAAACCAACACAAGTGAAAGCAAAAGAGGGGGTCCTCGTTTCACAGGGTGTGTATGCGAAAGGCACAACAAAATGTGTGAGAGAGTATGGTTCTTCAAAAATAGTATAATCTCACCCACTTTTTATTGATAAAATCCATCAATAATGCATTTAAAGACTTCATTCCACACTAGATCAATCTTAGAAAAATTCTAATAAAATTCCTCCATGTCTTTTATTTTTTGGTGGATGCCCCTAGTCTATTTGAAAGCTCTCCTTTCAACTCGAGAAGAGAGGATGTTAGCAAAGGCTATGAAGTCTTGATTTACATTTGCCAACTATATTTTTTTCAAAGTTTCTAAAGTATTTTCAATAAATCCATCTCATGAATATCCTTTTGACATTGTAATCCATGAAATATAGTTTTTGAAGGCATTCCATCCACATTTTATACTCTCTCCCTCTATATACATGCCCTCTCCTATCTCGCCACACACAATTTGACCCTCTACCTCACATTTCTCTACCCTCTCTCATGTAGTTTCTCCTTCTCATTTTCTTCCCTCTTCCCTTCTTGTTTGATTTCTCCGACCCTCTCCTCACATCCTTTTATCATCTCTTTCCCACACATTTTTGTGTCAAAGGTACTCCCTATTTAACTGAGATGAGCTAATTTCCCAAATATATGGTGTCTTGGCATTTGTATAAATGCAAGATGATTGAATAGATCACATATGTTTGTCTTGTCACCTATTCATTGGTTTCCATTATGTGTCATTCCATGTATTTGTGTGCTCTTTAACTCAGTTGCTAGCAATTTCACATGTAAACTATGCATTGTCGGATTGTCATCATTTTAATTTTATGTTTGCATTTTTTCCTCGTAAATATTTTTCATTCGCAAGTTATCACATATGATTCTCAGCGTATTGGTAAACAGTTTTGTCACTGCAAATAATCAACTAACCCGCCCAATAGGTAGAGAAATATTGCACCAACAAATAGAGATATTATTATGAGATTTCTATATTTGAGAGGGACAGCTCCTTCCTATGATGAAAATCAGATTTTAAAGAGAGAGTTTTTTATTAAAAAGGAGGAAATGTGAGAATGCAAATGAATAAAATAAAATTGAGAAATATAACTAAATAACAACTCACAAATGGTTAATTCAGAAATCTAATTACACATAAATGATAAATCACAAATCTAGCTTCAAAACAGTAATTAGCTGAGAGATTTAAACATTATTTCAATACCGATTGACCAACAATGAATGAATTTAATATGCAAACTAACACGGGAGGGCTGAAAGTTTGAAAATAATTATCATATACAAAAGAACAATAATTTTGTAATCAACGTAAAAAGCACATAGACTCTTCAAATTGATTTTTTATTTCAAAATATTTTCAGAAAACAAGAAGCTCGCAGGCTTTTCCCCGTATCAGAATCCTCCCTTTCTTTCTTTTTAAAAAAAAATAATCTCTTTTATAATCTCCTCTTCTTACCCCTTGTAACAGCTTTTTGTAATTTAAATTCTCTTTTTTATTTTGAAAAACTTTTCAAATTCCCTCTCGTTGTTACGTTTTCAAGAGTTTTATTCTTTCATGGTAGAAGTTAAATGAATTCATGGAACAGGTGAAAGGACACTTGTATGAGAAAACATTCACCTTTCTCTCTTTCCTTCGTAGAGGATAGATCTTCAAACCGACTTAAATTCACATATTTAAAGTAAATCATTTTTTGTAAAATTATGTCGAAGGAGTTGTAATATCATGTATAACATGTAACTTAAGGGTGTCAATTCTACTGCTCTTAATAATATTCTTTCACAATATTGCCACTATTCTTAATATATCCGAGACATCAGGCATCTGAACAAAGATGTCTCCTGTTGTAGCTTCTCACAATTTGCATCTTCGATTGGTTTTCTTCTGCGGATTATCTCCAACAAGACCACTCCAAAGTTTATTGTGTTCTTCTATAGCTTCAATGTTTTTGTCAACCATGAGTATGAGTGAATGCCCTTTATTCATTTCCTCCACAGTATCTTGAAAAACAAAATTTCATCAGCGAATCACCAGAGTACTTGATGCATTATTTATATTGTGCATTTGTTGGTAAACAACTGCTCTGTTAGTGAAAAAGGAAAAAATTTCATCACCAAGTCACTACTTTACAGTATCTTTTCCTGATGAGATTTGCAGGTTCTCCTTTGCCTCTAGTTCCTACTAATGATTGAAGCATAAATAGAAAAGCAATTGTCTACTGAGAAGTTGATGTAAGCACAAAATTCTTCCTGAGTTGTCCATTCATTAGGTATATCTTCTCACAATGTTGCAATTTATGAGATCACATTTCTTCGAGGCATTCCTTTTAAAAATGGTTCACATGTTTTGTCTATGGTTTCAGGTAAATTCACCGTCAACAGATTCACCTCCAACAATTCATCGTCAACAATTTATTGCCATGACAAATTCATCTCGTGAAAAATTCACCGCCAGCAATATGATATGAATTGATGGTGGTGAATTTTTCACGAGATAAATTTGTTATAAATTATAATGATGAATTTATTTTCCTAGAATCCTTAACACTTGTGATTACAACATTGACAAAAATTCCCCTGGATGTTGTTCAAGATCTGACACAGTACGCATTATTATAAAAAATCCCTATTCAGACATAGTTCTCCATCATTTCAAAGCACCTCAACAACTATCTCTTGAAGGGCTGGTGTGGAAAAATCATACCATATGTAAATGTATTATTATCTCAACTCTTCAATTCGTAGAATACTGTGATGTTTGCTCTTTCCCAATATTTCTTGAAAATGATACCAATGCTTTATATAATATTCCCCATCCTGAGCAGGTCTGGTAAGTGATTCTCTACTTTGAGTTTACTATTTTCTTCACACAATTAGTGTCCAAGTAATTATTTGTATGATATCGGGTTTTGAGCTACTTAATCCTTATTGAAGTCATTTGAAATAAATTTTTTGACCTATAAAATCCAACAACAATTGTGGAAGTTATTAATTGATTTTTATATTACCCTTTCGACATCCACATTCTTCCATGTTCCAGCAGGGATCTGAATATATGGTAGAATCATAGCTATAAGACAACGGGCGACCTGTATAAGGTCAAGGGCTGCATAATTAATTTAACTTTACCTCATCCAATCTTGTATCATATATTGATTTACTTGTATTTTTTATTATAAATCCAAGCATTCATGTGTTTCTTGCGATCTTAGTAGCCATCGAGTAGATAAGAAAATATTAGTTACATATTAAAATTTCCTTTCAAATGTATTTATAATATGAAACAAACTATTTAAGAAAACTCCACCAAATATCCATAAGAGGCATCATAAGATAGGGACCCAATTTTATAATATATGAAAGAAAAAGTAGTTTCAATATTTACGTGTAAATAAAACATGTTGTGCAAAGAAGAAGAAAATTTAAAACGGTCAAGTATAGTATATATAAAATATTATATTATTTATTATATTTATATTTAAATTATACAATATATAAATAATACAATATATATAAATTATTTAAATATTAATATTATATATTGTATTATATTATATAATATATATAATATTACACTAGATATTATATATTTATATTGTATATTATAATAATATATAAATAATAGATATTATTTATTATATTTATACTTATATTATATATTATACAATGTATAAATAATATTATGATTATACAACCTATGTGCTTTCAAGGTAGACTACATTAAAATCAATTTTAAATTATACATATTATCATTTTTTATTATATATATATATAAAGTAGTTTCTTTTTATACATAATAAAATCAATTTTAATGACTTTTATTTCTATAAAATAATTGATAATTGAAAGAAAAAATATGAAATAATTTTTTTTGGTTTCAACTAATGATTGATTTTAAAATTTGATCTAGATACAAAAATAATTAAATACATTTATTTTTATTTTTATTTTGTTTACTATTATGTATATGTATATATATCTTAATAATACATGAAAATCCATATAATCTATATAGAATAATTTAGATAATTAAAGGAAAATATTGAATAACTATTTTTTTTGGTTTCTAAGAAAGGTTGATTTTAAAATTTGATTATTTTTTATAAGATAAGTAGCATTTACATGGTGTTGTACCCTTTACACAAAAAACTCAAAGGCCCAAATAAAAAGAAGCTAGTTCAAACCAGGAATGAACTAGGAAAAGAGGACAAACCAAACACAGAAATAGCTAATAGACAGTTGTTGGAACACAAACTAGGACTTAGACAACCCCAAAATCTGAGGGGATCAATCTGACTCCCTTAACCCGAGGCCGCGAGGTTGCGACAGATCGAGGGAGTCCCTTCTTCTTTCTTGGCAGAACAGACCAAAAAGACTTAGGATCCAAGTCCACCAATCGAGGTGAGAGAAACAGATCAACCGAAGCCACCAAGGGCAAAGAGCCACCGGGTCAACCCACAATAGTGGGTTACAATTTTTCGGACGAAGAAAAATTAGAAATGCTCATCAAAGTTTAAAATGGTTTGCTAATGAAGAGTTGAATCGTTACCCCCTTCTAATAGACACAATTTGCCATATAGCAGGGGTTCAAGTAGGCTTGCCTTCTAATAGAGGGTTTGGAATCGGCTTCGCCTTCTAGCTGAAGGGGTTGAATGAACCTTCATTAGAAGGAGAATCTAATCAAACCTTTTTCACCTCCCTCCACCATTTCAAAATTGTACATTTTTTTTGACTATGAGCTTGGGAAGGAGTGCAGAGTAAGTCAACAATGATTTGGATAGTGTGGGGTGAAGCGTGCTTTCCAACAACTATAATTTAAGCCTATTTTTGTTTTATAACTATATTATATTTTTTAGTTTTACACCCTTTGAACATAGGTTTTCCTTTGAACATCAAGTTTGGTAGAAAATCATTAATGAAAAATATTAATTTGAGAAAAAAAAATTTGAAAAATATATATACCTAGGTATTTGGTGTCCTCGATACAAAATAAAAAATTCAATACACATACTTAAAGGGTTATAAATTTTTATGTCTAAGCCTTAAATGTTTGACTTCAAACTTAATTAAAAAAATGTTCAACAAAAATGTTGAAACAGTAGAAACCAATAGATACCAATATTAGCAACTAAATTAAAAAGTCAAAATTTTATCAACATACAAAAAAAAGTTATGCGTGTTGATGCATCACTTTTAAAAATGTTTTACTATTAAAAACTAGTTATCAAAGGAGGCACTGAAAAAAAAAATTAATTCCAATTTTTTTTTAAAATATATATTTAAAATCTACAGAAAAAATATCACAAATCACTAGTTTACATCATTTTCAAATTCCTAATAGTTTGCCTACTATAGGTGTCAAAAAGTGAAGTTTTTTTTGAAAATGTTGATTTCAATGTCAAGTTTGGCCAAAAAGTGTAACCCATTATTGTGGGATGACCCCACCACACAGTGAGGGCAGCGCAAGGGAGGAAACAAGAATGAACGAAGGACCATCAGCAGCAACCAACAAAGTTTGGGCAGGCTCAGACAGAACAGCGTCAGCAGATCGAGCCAACTGAGGCTCCACATAAAGGTTAGTCGGAATAGGAGTAGACATAGGTTCCCGAGAAGAAACAGTAGGGTCAACATCCTCAGAAGAAACTTTTGAAGGAGGAGAACCCACTGTGAGGTGATCTGAGAGAGCATCCTTCCACCAAGTAGCAGCACCCTTGCGGCGGGCTTGAGGGCAACAAGAGGCCAAATGACCCATAGTGAAACATCTCCTACACCGAAAGGGGAGACCCTCACAGTCCAAAAGTTGTTTCCAAGGTCTGTCCTCCACCATCAAAACCACATCACCATGTAGAGGCTTGGAGATGTCCAAATCGATTAAAATACAAGCCATCGTAGTATGCCCAAGATCCCGAGACATAGAATCCACCTTCAAAAAGCTACCAATGGTGTTGCCAATGGCTTCAAAACAAGAATCCTCCCAAAACTAGAGGGGAATATTTGGAAAATGAACCCAAATTGGTCTAATATTTAGTGGCTTTGTAAGAGGGTTGAACGAGCGATACCAAGGCCAAATGAACAGCGAATGGACACCCCACATCCACACCCGGTCAAGCACTCGGTCATGATCCTCAGGGAATGTAAATGTTGCAAAGAAAAAGCCTCTAGCACTAGAATAGAAGTCAATTGGCCTAGTAACAATAGGTTTCTAGGAAAGGGAAACCCACTCATGGAGGTCCAGAAGGGAGGGCCACAGGCCATTGAACCTGTAGACCACACCCTGGCGCATATAAAATTTCTCATTCTCAACAACCTTAGGCCCACATACCACCACAGGGGAGGCACAGGCACAAGGTAAGGGTCAGACCCTAGCCTGAGCAGCAGGAGGCTAGACACGGGCAACATCAGAAAAGGATTTTTGTTTAAGAGGAGGAATAGGTTCCCCAGCCACATAGCCCCGCACAGCATCACCAAATTGAGGGAGGACACCATTCAGAGGAGGAACAACACCAATATCTATCCGAGAGGATGGGATAACACAATCTTCGATAGGATCCAAGCACCTGCCCAACTTCTTCCCATCAATCGCATCCCTAGGAAAATCGACCACATTCACGTCAGGAAGTAGAGCACCAACGGAAGGAGAGACCAAACCAACCTCCAGCGCAAGCCCACCCAACGAAACCATAGAAGGCACCTCACAAAACCCATCCACAGAGAGTCGTTGAGCCCCGCCCATGGCCCGCACAACAGATTCAAAATTTGTATTCCCGCTCAACTCTTGATTTAAAAAATCTTTAATAATATGTAAAAATCTCATATCTATGATTTAAAATTTTATATTAATTTGAATCATTAAAAATATTCATTATTATTATATTTAATAAATATATATTATTAATATTTCTAATTTAAATTTTATTTTTCAAATATTAATTTTTTCTTAAACAACTTGGATAATATTTTACATTAAAAACATGAAAATTCCAAAGTCTATTGTACCATAAAAAAAAAAAAATCAAAATCCAAAAATATTGTACCTTTTTAATAGAAGTTTGGCTTTATTTGTGACTTTTAATATAAGAGCATTTTTTTTTATATTATGTTTGAAGTATGGTTTTTTATTTTATAAATTTAATTTATTTAAGAATTTACCTATATTTACATTATTTTTTAGACTGCAGCGCCTTGCTCTCTGATACCATAGGGACGGTGAGGAGACTAGACCTCATGACCTCTTTCCTGCAAGAGGATGCTTTAGCCAATCGAGCTAGTCCCACCACCCCTTACCTATATTTACATTCAATTTTATAGTAATTTTTTAATTTTTGATATTGAGTTTATCTTTCAATTAATATTAATACTATTTGTAATATATTAATTATATTTTTTTAGATACATATTTTATTAATATTTGTAATTTCATAAAAAGACGTATAATTAAAGAGAGATAGAGAAGGAGGTAGATAGGTGAGAGAGTTAGATCTAGTTAGAGAGAAAGAAACACAAATAGAAATGGAGGGATAGAGATAGGGAAAGGGAGATACAAAAAAAGAGAAGAGAGGGAAATAAACTCTCTTTCCCTCATTCTCTATCTATATATATTATTATCTCTACCTATCTCTCTTATTCACTCTCCCTCTTATGCTCTTTATCTTTATCTCTTTATTTCTCTCTTTATCTCCCTCTCGCTCCTTCTCTCTATCCCTTTCTATCCATATTATCTTGCTACCTCTATCTCCCCATATCTCCTTATCTCTCTGTAAGTCCCTCTATATAACTCCATTTCTCCCTCTCTATCTATTGAGCTATCTCTCTCTCATTCACTTCATCTCTCCCTTGATCTCTCCTACTCTATATCTTTATCTCTCTACCACCTTCTCACTCCTATCTATCTCTTTCTATCCATATTTTTCTCTACCTCTATCTCCCTATCTCTCTCCCTCTCTCTCTCTATATCGCCCTCTATCTATATCTCTCGTACTCCATCTCCCTCTATATATATTGAGCTATATCTCCCTCTCCCCCCTCTTCTTCTCTCTCCCTCTCTCAATATCTCTCTCCCTCTCTCCCCATATTTCTCTCCCTCTCTATATGTACCTCTCTCCCTTTCTCTTCCCATATATATTTATCTTTCCCTCTTTCTCTCTCCCTCTATCTATCTCCCCATATTTCTGTCCCTCTCTCCATCTTTATTTTTGTCTCTACTTATCTTTATTTTTTTTGTCTCTCTCTCCCTCTTCCCTCTCTATATCTCCTTATATCTATATCTCTATATCACTCTATCTTGCCATATATATCTCTTTCTATCTCTCCCTCTCTCTTGGATCTCTATATCTTCCACTCTATCTTTGCCTCTTTATCTTGATCTCTCCTTCTACCTCTATCTATCTCTTCCTTTGTCACTCTATCTTCATCTCTACCTTTATCTTCCTATCTCCCCTCTATCTCTAGACATGTCTCCTCTCTCTTCCCAAACCTCTATACCTATATCTCTTTGCCTCTATATATCTCTATTTTATATTTTTGCTTCTCTCTCCCTTTATCTCTATTTTGTTATCTCTTCATGTCTCTCTACTCCTATATTTCTCCCTCTCTTCCTCTCTCTGAATATCACTTCATATCTCTATCTTTATCTTTCTATCTCTATATCTCTCATTCTCTCCCTCTCTCCATCTCTATATATTTATCTCTTCCATCTCTTTCTATCCCTCTCTCCTCCCTCTATTTATCTCTCCCTATCCTTCTATCCATGTGTCCCTCTCCTCCTTCTCCATCTTCATCTACATCTACATCTCCATCTTCATCTCCATCTCCATCTCCATCTCTATCTTCCTTTATATCTCTATCTACTTACCCCTCTCTATATTTCTCTTCCCCCTCTATCTCTCCCTCTCTCCCTATTTCAAATGTAACATGAGCTTGTTGGTAATCAAGTCTAATTATCTTCTTGATTCAAAGGTTTGTTTTAATCAGTTTTGGATTCCTATTTATTTGAATCTACCACTTCTCTATTGAAACCTTTGTTGTAAAAACATCATTTGTTAAATGGCCAACAAATTGGCCTCATGTACTACACAAATGCATGAAAAAAAGACCAATTTTTTCCTTGATTGACCTTCCACACATATTCAATGTACACCCATTGCACACCAAGGTGTGATTGCTAGTCTACATTCTCTCACATTTTCTCCAAAAGATAAAGCTTATATTAACAGAATAAGGTGTCATGGGGGTTTAAAGACTACCAGGCACCATTTTTCCACATGACCTAACATTTTTAGATGGACAAGGGATTTGGATTCCATATTGTATTATTAGTCATACCTATACCCTCTCTTCAATATTGCGAGTTATCTCCTCTTGTTGGGTTGCTAGCATAAATTCCACAACCTAGCTATTTGTTTTAATTGTTCCCTTTTAATATCCACCTATTGTGGGGATGTGACATCATTATGAGGTTGTGTCCCATAGAGGCATGACCTTACAATATAAATTTCATTTAATGTGGCTACAACACATAAAGGCATAACTCACATTAACTTATTTATTTTATATTTATTTTTTTCATTCTAATTTCTCTAACCACAATGCACCATTTTGGGTTGAAATCAAGATTATATACTCAACATTATAAGAGAAACTGTAAAGAAAATAAATAATATAAATCTAGATAAATAATTGGGTTTGTAGCAGATCCTTATAAAATGGTCAAACCCTAAAATGGATGTGTGACCCTATAATGATGGTGTGGCCTTTATTAATGGCTTCAACTCATTGTTTTTTTGTCACTAATCCAATTGTACCCCTCTATGAATATTGTTCTGCATGACCCTTTAATGACATCTCCTCTAGTGTAGCATTTGATATAAAAAAATTAAAAAAAAAAAAACATAAAATTTTCTTACTTTTTTATTGAGATACTTTTTCGTGGTTTTTTACCTAAATCAATTTATATATATTAATAACCGTTTGGGTTTTCTTCTTTTGTTCATAATAAGCCTTGTTTCCTTTTATTTAATGAGATTATTAAAATCAAAGCTAAAAATTGATAATATTTTTTAAATATTATAATGTAAATATACTATAGTATATGTATATATAATTAAATTTATTTATTTTTCTTAAATAATAAACAATAAATTATTTTTATAAATAATAAAATATTAAATTATTTTTTATTTAAATCTAGTTAACTTTTGTATATATTATATTCAAAAATTAAATTTAAATTGTAAGAGGCACTTCTTTCATATTAAACGAGTTCATTTTTACAATAATTATTTTTCTTGCAAATTTTAATTGTGGTTTTTTGGGAAAAAAATACTTATTCTACATTTTTTTTATAATTCTTTCAATAGTATTTAGATTTATCATAAAAATTATATTTTATAGTATAATTAAATATTCATGAATGGTTGAATAACTCTATTTCTATCTTAAATTTAAAATCAAAATAAAGATTATCTTAAATTATTGAGGAGATGTTTGCCAATGATCGGATCTTTGTGGAGGCGGCTAGGGCTTTTCCTGTGCAGAGTGCCCTGGGAAAGGAGTTGCAGAGTGTCAAAGACTTAGCAGGACGAGTCATCCCAGAGAAGGGAAGGCTTTCACCAGTAAAGCATTGTGGATACCACGCCGTTGTCAAAGGAGGCAAGGTAAAGTTGTTTCAAGGGGACGCTGTGTTGAATAACGATGATGCAAATAAGGTGCTTGAGAAGCCATGGCTAGAAGTTAATAGTTATGGGCTCGCTAAGGCAGCTAATCAAACAAGCAGAGGTATCGTTGAAGGGAAGGGGCGAATCTTGTCACACAACCTACTTCTGATGTAATCACCTTGGAGTTAGATTGTGAACTGGAGAGAGAAGTAGTATTCAATGAAAAGGTTTTCTCTAGGTTGGGACTAATCGGGAGATTCAGGGGTTTCTGGCCATGCTTTCCTGATCTACACCAGTGGATTTCTAACCACTGGGAACCCCTGCTGGTTGGGTACATCCAGATCTACCCTATGGCCAAAGGTTTTTTTATTGTTGTTTTTTAAAAAGAATAAAATAGGAATAAAATCCTCTATGAGTATCACTGGGATTGGGAAGAGAAGCATGTACTAATGTTAAAGCCATGGCATTCGTCTTTCAACCCAACTACAAAAGTTTCTAAGATGGTTCCCCTCTGGGTGAGGCTTCCTAACCTCCCCCTTCAGTTCGGGTTCGATGGATGCTTGGAGGCCATAGGGAACTCTTTAGGAACCTTCATAATGGTGGATGAGGGCTCTTCTAATCTTCTACACTCTGCATATGCCCAGATTCTGGTAGAAATGAAAATCTCTAAGGTACCCCTGAAGGAGATTTGCTTAAAGTTCTCAAAAGACTGTTGGGTGCAGCCCCTGGATTATGAAGGGGTTCCTTTTAGATGTAGAAAATGTCATCAAACGGGGCACTTGGCAGCCGATGTGCCAAAATCAGAAATAAAAACACAACTTCTTGGTGGAAAGATGTATCCACCCAGCACTACACAGTGGAGAAGCATGAGATGAAGCAAGGGAGTTCTCAGTTGAGAGGAACTACGGAGAAGAGTGGGGCTTCAGAGGAACCAATTTAGGCAGAGAGGCAGCTGCAGGAGAAATTTTATGTGGAGCATCCACATATTACGATGGCTCCTACTCAGGAAGGACCTTTAGTTACAAACAATGCTAATATGGCTTCCAGTAATAGTGTCAAGGAGTTGACCGCCAAAAATGGGGCTGCAACCCCATAATGTAGGGAAAAGAAAGGAGGTGTGAGACCCCAGAAGAAAGATATTGGAAAACGGAAGGCTGATGATCAACATTAGCAAGGCAATAGTGGAGGGGAGCTTGGAGGAGCACCCAGAATTTAACTCCTTAGAAAAAGGATGTTGAAAAGCAAACTGCTAGTGATCAACATCTGCAAGATAATAGTGGAGTTAGCATTATGAGGAGTCCCCCAGATTTACCCTTGAATTGGAAGGAGGTTGCAAGGGTTGAGGATGGATGGCAATCGGTTGTGGGAAAGAGAGCGAAGAAGGAGAAGAAGAAATCCTTTGCTATGGTCCTACGATCGCAGACTAAAGTTCATCCAAAAAAAATCTCAGAAGGCTAACTTGTTAATGGGTGATATTGGCTTTTGAATCTAGGTTTGGTAGTCAGGTTTTCTTAAATTTTCTCTTTTTATGGAATGGAATAGTGGATTTGGGGATTGATCCTTAGATCTCTCTTAAGGATTGAGTGGAGTTTGGTAGGGATTGTATGGGGATTTGTTCTTGCTTTTGCTATGTAACCCTATTTTATTTTTATATCAATAAAATATAACTTATTACCGATAAAAAAAAAAGATTATCTTGCTAATTTATTAACTAATTTTTTCTTCTTATTCAAGAAGAATGGATAATGCTTCAACTCTAAAGAAAAGGTGTCAGAAACCTTATTGAATTGGCTTAAATGTAAACTAGTATAGATAAATAAAGATGGTAATCAAAACCATTTTATCTCCTCTAGTTGAACTTATAAATTTGTCCTTCTACAAGAACAAACTCTTACAAAAATTTGAAATAATTTGAATCAAAATCAAAATAAAATATCACTCTTTATACAATTTTATTTGCATCATCTAATAATCAATGGTGTCTAAAATATTTTGTGTCAATGTGAACAATTTAGTGATTAAATTGAACAATACAAGACCATAACAAACACTCAGTTTAGGTTAAGAGAATCCAAACAGTCATAAAATTTAGCAATGAAACCCTATTCTGGACCCTGTATTGAACTCTAAGAGTGGATTTTCCCAATTATATTAGTTTATGTGTGCTCATAGTAAAATTTTGGTAGCATAACATTACATTAATGAAATTGTGAGAGATGAGAATGGCTAAGTGTTGAACCTAATTAAATAGATTTTGGGAGAGTGAGATGGAGGGCTAGGATAAAAATATGGGATCAGTGGTGGAGATGGCTTGAGTTATCTCAAGCAAGGAGATTGTTCCAAGTGGAACAAGGAGATGGAATGAGAGGATGAGGCCACATGAAGGGTACCATTGGAATATTTTTTATAAAGTCAATTCTTGTCCCCTTCACTCAAAAGGGATAAGTGGGGAATTAAAAAAATTATTTATATGGAAAAGATCCCATAACTTCAAGAATAAAGGGGTCTTTTACAAAAAGGGATGAATTTAAGGTGGAAGGACTTGGTGGTTTTATGGGGAATGGGCGAGGTCAACCCCACTTAATCATGGATTAATCCTGCACATGTTTAATGAGTGGATTATGAGAGGGTTGGGAGGGTAATACAAAATGATGGAAGATGTCACATGTGAGGAGAATTAAATAAATAAAATTATTTCTTTATTTTTTAGAAGAAAGGGTGTAATGCTAGGGATAGGTAAATAATTAAGGGTGTAATGGTAGGGATAGGTAAATAATTAAAATTAATTATTTACCTTAGGCTATGACTTTGGGAAATAGAAGAAATGGATTATGATGATAGTTGGGATAATAAAAAATTAATTAAATAATAGAAATAGTATTTAATTAATATAAAGGTCAAGAATACGATGGATTGGGGATAAATTGATCAAATATAATGATCAATTTTAGTTGTCTATATTTTTCCCTTCTTTGAAGTGATGTTATGAAGTAGCATCATTTCAAAGAAGATTAAGACATAACACTTGGAAAAATATGGTTAGATGAGGGGATATTCCCTAGCTATCAAAAGTAGTGACTAGGAGGAAAGATGATGGGAGTGAAGATAAGGATGAGGATTCCCCACTAAGAGGATGTGTGTTTGGTAGAATAGAGGCATACTCTCGAAATGGATGAGATGATACTTGGTAGAAAGTGGAAGAGGATACAAGATGAGGATTAAAAGGAGATGAAAGAGAAATGATTAACATGTTTAAATAATTTAAGATAATTTTGAAGATTAAAAAAATTGTGAACTAATAATGGGGAATTTTTTTCTCTAAGGAATTTGAGAAATTTTGCAAATAGAGTGGCATAACTAACCAAAAACTAACTCCATGAACACAACAACAAAATTAAGTTCCTATGAGAATGAACAAGACATTGATGGAAAGGGATGGAATCGTGATTAATTATGCTAACTTAGAACAAATCCTTTGGGATGAGGTTGTTAGTACTATATGTTATCTAATAAATAGTCTCTTGCTTTTGCTCTTGTTGACAAGATCTCACAAAAAGTTTGGATAGGTGAAAATATTTCTCTAACACATCTCAAGGCTTTTGGTTGTGAGAATTTTTCTCATGTGCCTAAGAAAAAAATATATGTTAGATTCCAAAGTAGAAAAATATGGTTTTTTGGTTATGGTTAAAATTTTATAATGTTATTTAAGTTTTAAAATCCAATGCCAAAAAAAAAAATGTATTCCAAAATTTTGTTTTTGATTAGTAGGAAAAGTAGGTATTGAAGGGACTTGAAACCCTTTACAACAAAATGTTGTTCAAACAAACAAAAACAAAACCACCCAACAGCCAAACAATAGTGAACTAAAGAAACTAAAAATCAAATAGATTACTTCATGTTCTTTAAGGTGTCAGCCACCTCTAATTCCTAGTTGTAGTTTTGGTTAACCAATCTCATTAGATCATTATTTTCTTGTTTCAAATATTTTTTTGCTACCACGGGTTTGAGCACTAGGTCCTTTGTCTTCCTCCAACAATAGCTTTTTACCTTTTTATTTTGCATCTTGGTCCTTCATTTTGTTGTTTCCAGGGACAACACCAACCACCTACTCCTTCATTTTGTTGCTTCTAGGGACAACACTAGCCACCTACTCCTCTTTAAGCTCCTTTAACTTCTCAAGTATCTTCAATCCTTCAACACTATTCCTGATTGAGCATTGACTAATTTTTAGGAGATTCGCAATGTTCGTGTTAATCTCCTAAATCATTTTTTCCATGTCTTTCATGCAAATTTCAAAATTTATTTTTAACTTCATGTACTTGAATGCAAATTGCTCACTCTCATCATTAGAAAACTTCTCTTGCAAACCATGCACTTTAACATTAACTTTATTAATCTCCAGGAGAAACCATTTAGCCAATTTGAAATTACTCATCACACCCTCTCTAGCAACCCTAATATGTCATAAATTTCCTCCCTATCTATGTGCAAGTAAGAGAAATCCTTCAAAAGAGGGTGAATGTTGGTAGCAACAGTGTTTTCTTTGGCAAGGACTTTATGAGCCATAATTGTTCTAGTTTCACCAAACAAAACCTCCTCCCCTAATTTCTCCTTGCATTTTCCATCTTCAGCCCCATGGGAAATAGAGTGGTGTTTTCCTTTGTTTTGACCTTTGGAACCCTCCTCCTTCTCGCTACTTTGGGAACCCTCCGACCATGATATTTCCTTCTTGGATTTCCTTTTTGGAGATATTTTCTTATAAGATTCCTTTATTTTCCTTTTCTCTTTACCAACCGAAGGAGAAGAAGATAATACTTCCATAGAGTTGGCCCCATCTTCAGTTTGCATCCATTCCTCATGATCATCTTCTTCAAGGGAATCATAACTCATATCGTAATACTTAAAAATCTTAGGTTTTTGTTTATTCTTAACTATGCCCTTTCCTTTCAAAGACCTCACAGGGGTCTGGGCTTTAAAATATTCCGTAATTAATAGAACCAAACCCTCATGTAGAACCGAAAGCTTTGGGTTTCTCAAATGTTCTTTCACAAATAAATCCAAAGAAGCAAGGAGATAAAAGGGAAGTGAAACAAGAATTTTATGGCTAAAATGATTCAAGAAATTAAAATGGATGCCAAGAATAGTAGCACGTACCTTTCATCGAGAGTGATATAGCGCATTGCGACCTCTACTATCTCAACCTAAATGGATTTGATGGAATTCCTATCATAACCCCCAAGAAGATAACTTCACCAACTTATCTCTTTCATTCCCTTTGAAAATTTGATTCAAAGCTTCCTCGTTGGCTTTTTTGTCTTTTCAAATAACTTTCTTCCATGCACATTAAGCTTGGTAATCTCTGTAATGACCTCCTATGGGATGATGAAATCCATTGCATTCATAGAAAAGGTTATGTCTTTCCATCCTTTGATAAAGAGTTTGGAAGCTTCAAAATCATAACCATGAAGCCTTTTTGTATAGGGGTAAGACCCCCCTACTCCAAAATTCTCCATATCTTGGGCTTTCTGTGATTCCTATCACGTGAGAGAGGCTCAACACGGATTATATTACCCCTCATCTTAACCAAGTTATTCTTAGTATGAACTCTCCAAAAAATCCTTAACTCTATGAAGAAACAAAAGGGAAAGAACCCCTTTTTTTACCTATAAAACGTGTGGGGCAACTAGGGATCATTAACTCCACATCCTGTCCTTTATTATTTTTTGTGTTGAATATCATTATTCAAGATGGAAAGGGCTTCAATAGGTATTGACAAGTACCCATCCCATGATTTCATGGAATGGCTTCAAACTCCTTCGTTGGCAAAGAAATCAGCCAACCGATTACCCTTGCGGAAGATATGAGATATCTTAACATCATAAAAGGAATTAATCATTCCTAGAGAGTCATTGTTCAATGATTCAATCGACCAACTAGGGGGATGAATTTTGTGCAGACACCTAATGATATTACATGAGTCCCCTTCAATCCATACTTCATTAAATCCTCTATCAAAGGCCAATTTAATACTGTTGCAAGCAATCTCTACTTCAGCTAGGTGATGTATTCCCAAAATGTTACTTTTGAAGAAGAAAATGTTTTTCTCAATATAAAACAATTAAAATACCTAGAAAACATTTAAGTATATTTTGAGCTTAAGTAGGAATAAAAAGAATATAACTATGAATAAGATGAAGAATGGGAACAAAGTTCATATCTAGAGGAGAAAGAATGAAAGGAGTTTAAGAAGATCCACACGAGAATGAAGGCTAGTTGAAAGTTATAGCTAATCTAACTTTTCTTGTATATTTGTTTCACCTTATACTAATGATGAGCCCAGTTATATAAAGAAATATCTTTCATCATAAGAGCATAACTCTTGAAAAGAGGGTGCATGAAAGAGGAAATGGCGGTGTTGCACAAATGTAAGACTTAGGATTTGAATTATCTACATAATAGAAGAAAGTTGATTAATTTCAAGTGGGTATTCAAGAATAAATACAAAGTGGGTCACAAATTGGACAAGCATAAAGCAAGATTAGTGGAAAAGGGGAACTCTAAGTTTGAGGAATAGACTTTGGTGTAACTTTTTCTTTTGAAATGCTCAAATTAAATCAATTAAATTCCTACTTTTATTGTTGTTGTTTTCAATTAAGAGGTAGAGCGAATGGATGGAAAAATAGGTTTTTAGCATGAGGATCTAGAGGAAAAATTTTTTCTTTTCTCAATCTAAGAACTTTATTGTAAAGTGAAGGGAAAATCTAATTTTTCACTTTAAAAAGTTTGTGATCTAAAACAATATCCTAGAATGTGGTACCAAATATTTGACTCCTATGTGCTAATACTTGGATTTGTGCGTAGCAAAGCTAATCATTAAGTTTAGTAGATAACCATATTGTTATCATTTGTTTTTTATGTTCATGATGAGTTAACCATTAAGAATAGGAAAGACATAATAAAGGAAGTGGAGGCCTAAATTTCTACATAATAAATGGCCTAGGAGCTACAAAATTCATCCCAGGTACTATGGAGATTAAAAGAGATTATGATAACAAGAAACTCTGTTTGAACCAAAGAAAATATGTTGAAGTAATTTACATAGGTTTTGAATACATGATAGTAAAACAATGAATGTTTATTTTCCAATCGAGATAAATTTGTCCATGGATCAACATCTTAAAATAGATGAGCACCTTGAGAACATGTATAAAGTTTTATATGCTAGTGTTGTAGGGAGCCTTATGTATGCAATGGTTTGCACAAACCAAACATCACCCAAGTAGTGGGATTATTGAGAAGGTTTATGTCTAACCCAAGTGTTTGTGTGAAACCACAAATTATTCTATTTGTTGTTAGGGTATAGGTGATTCAAGCAGGTTACTGGATGGTGGGTTTTGTGGATGCAATTTAGGTAGGTGAATTGAACACAAAAGGTTTACAAGTGGTTATATATTGTCTATTTGAGGGATTTGTTAGCTAGTTCCATTTCCATTACAAAGAAAAAATATATGGTTTATATATGTTCTTGTAAAGAAGCATCCTAATTATAGAGGTTGTGCTCATATATTGGTTTTAAAAATAGGATAACAAAGATCAATTGTGACAATCAGAATGCCATTAGTTTGGTAAAGAATCCTACTTTTTATGTTTGCAAAAAATATATTGATGTATGGTTCATTTGGTCATGATATGGTGGAGGATGGTAAGGTACTAATTTAGAAGGTTGATACCTAAGAAAATGTTGTTGATTCTCTCACTAAAATAGTGAGCACAGACAAGTTTCTTTAATGTAGATGGTTATGGGTATCTCTATCTTTAGTTGTTAGTCTTCTTTGTTGGACCCCTTATGTTCATTTATAGTGTATACAAGTGGGAACTTGTTAGGATTAGGTGGAATGCCTCCTTGTAAATTCCTAGGAATAATTATAAGTATTTAATATTTCATAATTGTAATGTTGGGCCCGCTTGAAATGGGGTGTTGTACATGAAAGGAATCTCAATATTCTATGTAAGACATACTTCAACACTCAGTAAATGTGTCATAGCAAGTGTAAGAGAGCATTAAATATGGGGTTACAAAGTATAATTGATAAACATCTGGGACTAGATATATTTTGGGTAATGCATAAGAGCACCTTGGAAGAGGAACTATTCTTTCCAAGTGGAGTGCCTAGTTTGATTGGTTGACTAGTCAAACAATGGGAGTTACACTTGCATGCATGAAAGGTGGTACTTGGATTTGAATGGTCCTCTTGACCATGACATGGATACCCCCTTTGAAATCCCATGCTTTTGGTGAAAACACAAGATATTTCTTTGATGGAGAAACTCTACACTTTTAATCCTTAGCATAGTTGTTTGGCATCAATTTGGATTGTATTACGAGGCTTTGTAAGTTTTGATTTTAGGGTTAGATATTGACATGTTGGGGTGTTGACACAAAGGTTGCATCCTTCGTGGGGTCTTATCAATCAATTGTAAGACCTATTGGAAATTTGTTTGTGTGAATTTAAAGTTTCTTACCTAACTAGTTCACCTAGTAGGTCATATTCACATGTTAAGTTTACTTAGGCCCTAGCAATCTTTCTAGAAGTCTTAGGTGTCATGTGATCTTATCATGTCATTTAATATTTTTTCCTAGGTCATTTAATATTTGATGAGTTAGTTGTCACATGACATAGGATTAAGACACTTGTCATGATCTTGTCTAATCCTATGTCTCTTCTTGGCTATATAACCAAGGGTCTCTCATGCATTGTACATGAATTATATTTGTATTGCTTGATAGGGATACAATTTATTCTTGTCATATTGATCTTCTCTTTCATTATGTTTTTTATTTGGCCTCTAGATCTTGGTGGCTATCTATTCAGACCTACATTTGAGGCTAGGTTTTTCACCCAAAAGGTTTTTCCCAAGATAAAATCTATTCACATATCCTTTTTTATCTATCTTCAATTCTTGATTAAGTTTATTTCAATCTTATTTCTAATTTAGATCAATGAGTTTCAAATTGAAGAATACACCCCAAAACCAACATGTGTCAAATCTAAAATAATGCTTGTACCATCCTAAACCCACTTAACAAGAACAATGCATGCAATCTAGTTACTCTCTGTAGTTTTTTAATGCTTTGTAAGATGTTATTTAATTTCCACTAAACTACATTCACATATTCATGAAAATTGTAAATATGCACACTTCTCAATTAATTGGGTTGCATAGTTCATATTCATAAATTAGAAACATTAAGATTATATTTATAATACATCTTTGCTATTGATAAGAACTTAGTTTATGGAAAGGTAGTTGGGTAGAAGGTCAAATATGAGAATATTTTTTTATCTTTAAGTCAACTCGTGTTTTAATTAACTTTTAATAAGCTATTTAATTAAGATTTATATAAGTATTTTGATGTTAGTTCATATTCATGAATTAGAAAATTTAAGATTGTGGTTATAATACAAGTTCGATAATCATAAGAACTTAGATAATGGAAAGATAGTTGGGTGCAGGGCCAAATATGGGACTTACTTTTAGCTTTAAGTCAAGTTGTGTTTAAATAGACTTTAAATTTGCTATTTAATTAAGACATATATAAGTATTTTTATGGAATTTTTCTTAATTAAGATATTAGGTTTTAGATCTAATTTATCTAAATTTGGTGCACTATAATAAGTTGCTCACAAAATAATTTCTCCTATAATTACAAAGAATGTCTTCTTATCACATGCCCTAATATGTTTGGAAGACGTTATTTAATCCAAATTTGCTAAATCTACTTTGTGTATTTAACATGTCAATACATCAAGAAATTAATAGTGAAAATGTTACATTCAAACTTTGCTTTCATGTTCCTAATATTATTCATGTTTGTTTTAACCTAAATATTAAAACTATAGAATTTGTAACATTCTTTAGTAGTCTATGTAGAGGCTTGGGTTGCAGATTTAACAGTTTTTGGCCTTCCCTTCCCAATTTACATAATTGGGTCTTAGATTCATGGAAGCCTCTCATCAAGGGAAAAATCAAGCTCTTTCTCTGTGCCAAGGGATTCTTCATCATGCCTTTTGCCACTTCAAAGGATATGGATTTGGTGTTTGATAGTAGGTTATGGATGTGAGGAGAGCACTCTCTCTCGATCAAGCCTTGGATTACCTCCTTCAATCCCCTTTTTGAACCTCTCAATGTTAGACCTATGTGGATTCAACTTTTGAATCTTCCTTTCTAATTCTAGGAAGATTCTAACTATAAAGCTATTAGCAATGTTATTGAAGGTCAAATGTATTGCTTTCTATATGGTCACTCTATGCTTTCTCATATTCTTGTAGACATGTTGGTATCTCCAAGCCTCTTTTGATAGTGAGGATGGGCCTTATACTCAACCACTTTACTATGAGGGTCTCCCCTTCAAATGTAAACGATGCTTTTCCATCAACCGATTGACTTCTGATTGTGCATTCTCCTAATGCAAGGGCACAATGATGTGGTGGAGGGAGCAAATGAAAATCACACTATTCATGCTTCTAACTCTCGGGTTGATGGTTCCTCTCAAGATGATGAGTCTTCTCGGGATGTTGGATCTTCTCTTCCAATTTTGATTTATCATGCTCTTGTTGCTCCTTTAGCTAATATTGATGAGGCCCATCTACCTTTTTATTCAGCTGCCTAGTTTATTATTTCATTGGCTTCAAATCACCTTGCCCTCTAATGATTGCTTGGCATTCCTCCATTCTTGTTGTACCTATGGATGGGCCCTATGTAGGGGAATCCCCCCTACTTTTTCTAAATATGAGGACTTGAAAGAATATTTTCTAGACAATTGATAAAAGGCGAAAGAAAGGTCTTCCCAAATCTATCTCCCAATTTCATAATAGAGTGAAGGGTGTGAGATTGAATAAGGTTGGGTCTGGCATTGGTTAGGTTGGATCCCCAAGTACTCTTTTATTTCATATATTTTGGTTATAGTTGGGTTAGTTTGTGTTTGGCAACTTAACTATAGTTGTCATATTCTCATCTACGAGATCATTGTATGTATCTCTACCCGAAGGCTTACTTTGTAATAGGGTTGGGATCCTTGTTTCCCATATTATCTAATAAAAACATTCTTTAGTAGTCAAAAGAAATGAGTTAGTGATAAAGAACCAAAGCTTTTATAGTGGATAACCACATAAAGACTCCCAAGAGACATGCTACATGTTTAAATGTACAAATTCTTGAATATACAAATTGAATGTACAAATCCTTGTACATATTCTAAGTGGATCACACTCCAAGATGTTTAAATATAAAAGTGTGGTAGACTTGAAGGGGCGAGAGATCTGTCACATATTTAAATGCACAATGTTTAATAAGTAAATTACCACATCCAATTTAAGTATTGAACACCTTAAGAGATGAGGCCAAGTGATCCTAGTTGAATTAGGTGAAAGAGAAGATGTCCCTCAATTATAATATCTAAGTTATTTTTTAACTGGGGGTCAAGAAAAGAGTTTTCGAAAGAGTCCCAAACCTTTTACACAAAACATAGTAAGTACAACAATGAAGCCCAAAAGTACAAATCTCATGCAAAAAGAAGCAAACCTCAAGGTTGTAACCTAAAAGCAATCAAACAACAATACACAAGGTAAAACACACACCAACATCGACTAGTGATCAACCTACTTGAGGTGGCTTGAAATTAAATTATAACATCCATGTTGAGAACACCTTGTATGAACAATTTACCAGTTTTAAAAAAAAAACTTATGGACAATTTACCAATTAAAACAAAAACATACTTGAAACAATTGTGTAAGCAAAATATATCACAAGAAGGAAATTATAATTAAAATTAAAATTAAAAAATAAATAACTATTTTTTTATTATTATTAACCTAGTAAGGCCCAAGAGCCGAATCCAAAACGGTGAGCCAAATGTTGGTGCAAAGGGGACCACCAAGTCCAAAATTCGACAGAGTCTAAAAGCCCAAACTAGAAGCACTATACAAGTATCTACAATCATCCATGAGAATCCATCTAGCAATAAAGAGGATATTCTACTACCCAACAGACAAAGCAAATTACATAGGCCCCATTGACCCCACATTAAACTTACAATCACATTTTTCAAAACATTACCTAAAGCAAGAATCTCAATCACCTCATCTGAATCTTTATCCTCATAGTAGTCTGAGAGAACCAGAACAATGTCAACAAGTAAAACCGCGTTCAAGCCTTTAACTACCGTCTCCACTGCCCGTTGTAGACAGATCCATTGCCTCTTAGCCGCATGCATATGTTTCAAGATATAATTGAAGTTTACCTCCACATGATGGACCTCATCCTCATTGTCATCATGAAGCAAATACAAACCAACCAATGTAGAAAGCATGGAGACACAGTTAAGCATTTGAGTGGTATCAAACACAATCCTTCATCTATGACTATGCTTGAGGTCCAATGGAAAATTCAACATAGCCTCACAGATGCCAACACACAAAGTTCCATCCACGTCTATGGCGGCTCCTAAATCCTCACTATCCTTAGCCACAAATCTTTAAGTTTTTAATTTCTCCCTCCATGAATGCCACGAAATTAACCACCATTTCTACCCAAAAACCTTGTGTTTCCTAGGCCTCTTTCCAGTCCCTAGAACCTGCTGTCACCTTCATACTAGAAAACACCCACTACTAGGATAACATGCATTATCCCACAGCCTTAATGACATTTACAAACCACACCACCGACTTTTTGCGAGTGTAGATGCATTAACTAACAATGAATGCCAGTCTTGTCAATGTCCTTGACTCCAAACGGTTTAATGGTATCTACATCCCTCCATGGTGGCAAAACCCATCCTTTAAATTTAAATTATTTTTACTAATTCACTTTTTAAAATATATACCAAACATCAATGAGATCAATTATGTGTTTCACCTATCCATTAGGAATGTATATCCTCTATATTTTCCCAAAATATGACCATAGCCGTGGGCAATTATAATCCTTTATCAGATTGAATTGTAAAGAATCAAAACCACCATAAAGTATCGGTATGTGCATTTTGGATCACAATATTTTATTATTTATCAGATGGTTGTTATTTTAATATACATACATCACTTACCTAAAATGTTTGCAATGCATATGGGAAGAATAAGATTCTGTTAGGGTTGAACTTTAGAAGAATGAATTGTGTAGGCGGGTGGAACATAGAGCTTCTTTTATCTTCACGATGGCTTGTATGTCGAGAGTTCACTTTCCTAAGCTAATTAATTAAGATTTTGTTTAGCATTTTTCAAACATTGTTTCTTTATTTTTTTATCTGATGCCATTTCAATTCGCACCTCTGATATGTTTGGGATACAATAAGGGTACTTTTTCTTAAATAGTTTCTAAAAAAATTGGAAAATTATTGATTTAGAATCTTCGATAAAACATCTGCGTAGAAGAAATTGCTTAAGGAAAACGAAAAAAAAATGTTTCTGATTTTAGAGCTGCTGGAAAGGCATTCTAATTGAACCTTAAAATGGATGTGGGTTGAAAGAAAATATGGTTGTTGCAAAGTTAGCTGATGTTTCAGATGTCGATGCTATTTAAAATTTGTACGACTTAAACCAAACATTGAACCTTACCAGAAGATGATTGGCACATTGAAACATGCGAAAGAGAATGGAATGGAACTGGTTGTTGTACTCAGCAACGAGGAGAGCAAGTTAAAGAAAACCTACAGCAACATTTTGCAATAATTAAGAATGTCATTGTAATAAGCAACATTCAACGTTATCGTAAAAATTAAGTGAGACACTTAAGCTTTAATTTCATTGTTATGCTTTCTTGAGTGCCCGAGTACCCGACTACCCAAACACTCAAACTTCTACGCTACTACGCTTAAACATCCTTCAACAAAACTCCACCTAACTGCAAAACTTTGGCGATGCATCCTATTTATCACACCTTTTGCGCCTGTGAACCTTTATTTTCTGCAGTGGTAATTTGTTCGAATTCTGCCTTATTGAAGCTAGCCAACCATATCATTCGTCCGAGCTTGATTTACTCGAAAACTTGGTTACCCAACTTTTTGATAATTTCTTCAATTTAAGCTTCTTCCCAAAGTATTTTGAGCTTCCCTCCAAGGTTATTATCTTTTGATCTCTATCAAAAAGGTAATTTTTTGAATTTGGGTTCCCAATCTTTGCAATCTTGGGGCGTGTTGTACAACCACACATGTTTAGTAATAAACATAGCCTTTACGTTAATGAGATGAATCTATAAGTTTTTGAATTTTTATGTCGAATTATGAATAATAATGGTGGTAAGGTCTAGTTTGAGATCTTAGCATCCTTTGTTGGATTTTGTTTAGTTTGGTTTTACTAAATTATTGAATTAGTAACATTTTTAGTACATATGATGATATCTATTATTTGGAAATTATTGAATTGATAATAGTCGTATTGAGTCTGCAAGAATTGAGATGTATGTAATAGAGGTGGCCTTAGTATCTCATGCTATGTGGGATTGTGTAACCTTTATGCAAATAGATATATATACTTAGAATGGTAGTAGAGAAAATTGAATCTCTAACTTTAGTTTTGAGGATTATGGTTGAGATATTTTGCTTTGGGTTTATGAAATATAGTGTAAGCCCCTTGAGAGATGAAGGTGTGAGTGGAACTACATATGAATCAATCCTATTTTGAAGTAGGTATTTATTCTATCCTTGGGAAAGGGATACCCTTGTGACCCAAGTCTATAGGGGAGGTTTTTAAGGAATAGCTCTAGAGTTTGGGGTTGTTCCTAAACTTGATCAAACCTCCCTCTTTAGTATACTTCAACTTGAGGCTAAAATTTATATTAGACAATTGTGAACTCACCTTTCCAATTGATATGTCACTAGTATATAGGTCTAATCCAATAAAAGGAAATGATAATCCATCATCATAAAAAATTATCTACTATGAGGTTTCTTTTGTTTGGATTTACAAAATCTACTCTAATATTGGATTGAATTTTAGAGGCATGGTCATCATAGTCTATTTTTGATACAAATATATAAAAATGTGGGGTTCAAAATAGTTGATGATCTATGGAGGCATGACTTAAAACCACAAGAGTCTTCTTAGTAATATCCATAAAGAACTTTGATATTCATAATAGCATTTTGACCATTATAGAGTTTTTCCTTCCTTTCTTGGGTTACATGAACCTTATGCAATTATGAGAAAATTAATAGAGAAAATGGTCTTGATATTTCTTACTTTATGAGTATGTATTTGTTTATTTATATTTAGTTGGATAGAATCCAACTCATGTGAGTCAAATGTGTTATTTATGTGTTGATAATTGAACGCCCAAAACCTATAGGAGCATGTGTATAAATTAATGGATCAATCTATGTGGTATGTAACTAGGTCAAGTAATCTAAGGTTTGAGAATTCTTAAGATATATTGATTAAATTTACTTGGCTATAAGATGATCACACATGTCAAATTGAGTCTAATACATATACAATTTAGCTAGTTGCCACTAGTAGCATGCAAGTGATGGATGCCAAGAGCTAACCATCCTATCTTAGGAATTAGTCATCTTTCACCAATAACATGCAAGTGAAGGATGCTATGAGCTACCCATGATATGATAGAGCTTTCTTGGTTTTCACCAATATCATGTAGGTGATAGATGCTAGGAGCTACCCCATCCCATGTTGGACCAATTTCCCCTAGTAGAATGGAAGTTATAGATGTTAGGAGCCATTGACTGAAAATGCTTAGTAGGCTATAGGAATCTTATTAATGGCCTCATATGTTGTGTGTTATTACACTTATGCTCTTGTCAATAATGACAAGTAGTATGGATGCTTGTTCATCATCACAACTAATAGTGAACTACGAAAAAACAATGGGACAAATGGTGTAGTATGGGACACACCAATATTCCTCTTTCTAACTCAATTAAGTGCTTAGATTTTAGTGAATCAAGCAAAGGAGAAGATGCTTGCAATAAGGTTACATCTATTTTTTGTCAATTAGCCATTATGTGTACATGTGATGTTTGTATGATCTAGTCACACTGTGTATACACCATGTTTATTCATATGTGTACATGTGATGCATGTATGAGCTAGATGTCTATGTGGTTTTATGTTCCTACTTCTTGTTGATAGTGTACTAACATCTATCTGGGATATGCTTAACATTATATGGATTGAATTTTGAAGCTTAAGCTCAATTAATGATTGTGTTTTAAAAGAGATCTCATAAATCTCATCCCAATTGTGTGAAAAAATTATTTCTATTTTTTGGCATGCAAACTACAACACTTCTAATTTCCAAAAGAGAGATATGTAGGCAAGGCCTTTCAAATGAACCCTCAAGGAAGAGGTTTGGGTTTAGGAAATTGTCATGATATACAGATTGCTTTATTTAGGGAAAGAATGTGAGTTGATACATAGAGTTGTTTCCGTTACTATGGTTTGATAAGGTTATGAAACTAGCACTTCTAAATTGGAAAGAAGAGGCTTGGTCGATTAACATGGTGTTTAGGTGTAATGAATTTTTAAATTTTTTAAATAATAGCGATTGGAGGTAGATAGTACAACCTTGTGCATGAACTTCCCTTTTTGTATGTTTCTTTGTTCTTGATTGATGGAAGGTGCAAAATGTCAATTTAGATCAATTATATTTCCATTGATAAAGGGTCAAGTGAGTTAGACAAGAGATCACTTGGATATCAATATATTCTCTTTGATTTAAGATATCACAATAGATATACACAAAATTAATGTTAAAATTTAAATAATATTTTTTTACAATTTATAATTTTGTATTAAAAGATTTTACTAGTGAGGGCCCAATAAAATGGGCAACTTAATCATTAAAAATAAACATTTCCAAAATTTTTGTGCTATCTTTAAAAAGAAAATTCAAAAACCTCTATAACAAGATTGCTTTAGGTTATTCGATTCATACGTTTTCATATTTAAAAGATAGCCATGACAGTAACAATTAACCTAAATTCTCTATATGCCATCTATATCATTAGAAGGTGAAGAAATAGAAACAAAGAACCATGTATATCATTTGATTTTGTATTGATGATAAATTCAAAACATGAAAATTAAATGAAGGTAAATCATGTAGCCATTCAAAAAGAAAAAAAAAAAACTCTCTGATGGTTGAATAACATTCCATAACATTAAAAAGGAGCAACCACAAAAGAGTCATCTAAACCCATTTGCATATAAGCATCATTTCCTACATTGGCAGTCAATTTTTTTATTAAATCGGCAAGTTATCAAGAAAATATCAAGATCAATATCAAAAGAAAGAAAGCCATGAAGGATACATTTTGAGAACTTGCAGTTACGGAACAAGTAAGGTAGCTGAATTACAAATCTACCCAGTGAATATCTGTTGTCAATCAGATTGCAACTGCACCAAACTATTTTGGTTCAATCTTCGCATCTAATGGGTTAAATCAGAATGAGTAACAATGTGTTCAAAGAATGAAAGAAAAATCTCCTTTCTTGCTGGATAGAACCGGCAGGGAGTTGAATATCTTGGAGAAATTCTCAAGATAAAACCAATATCTCTGGTCGATCAGATTACTACTGCACCAGACAACTTTTAATGTTTCAATCTTCCAATCTAATGGAATAAATCAAATTGGAAACTCCTCTATTGCTAAATATAGAGCAGACAGGGATTTGAATATCTTGACAAATTCTCAAGGTTTAAAAGAAAACATATTCAAGAATTGTTTGAAATGCAAGAAAAGTGAGCTCCATCAGCAATTTTGAATATGCCGTATCATACACCATTAAGTTGCTCAAAATTAAATATAGTATCAGTCCTGCCTTCCATTATATACCAAGAAGAGCTTCCACCAAATCTGCTATGGGTGCTCTGAATCCAGTTGAGTTGTTAGAAGGTTTCCAGCTTTGTTAGCCTGGGCCCTCTTTGCTGCTGTGGCTATTGTTCTCGACGTTAATAGGCTTGCCCTTATCCTCATCACCCTTCTAGTCTTTCTCTCCATCTGGGTATATTTTTCTCTTTTTTGAACTTCTTTGGGGATCATTGTTTATATTGGGTGGGTTTTCGACCACCACTTCATCATTCTCGGCTGCAGCCATTGTTGAAGTTTGTTCTTGTAATATCATATCTGCTGCAGCAGTTGTATCACCATCCACCAGTTGCAGCACAGATCTAATTCGATTAGCCCCTGTATTATAACCTGTTGCATACATAATGAATTGTACCAAATCATCATCAGACTCTGAATTCTTCATTTTTCGTTTTCCTTTGTAAGATGTTCCCTCTTCATCTTTGGAAGAATCATAATCTTTGGTGTGCAGGTTATTGTAGTGGGTGCCACTATGATATGACAAGTAGACAGCATCTTCATCATTAAAATTGTTTACGTCATAAACTGATAATCGTGCTTGATCAAACCAGTAGGCATGAATATTAATATAGAAGGCCTTTGAAGCTGCCTGAAGCTCCAAACTATGGCTGGGCTTAAGTGTCACACACTAAGCTCTGACTTTCGGTCAAGAAACCGTTTCCATTTCCTGTTTCCGTTCTTATTTTCTCGCGTCACTGTTACACTTTATGAGACATCCTGATTTTTGTATAAAAATGTGTAGCCCACTATTGTGGGATCACCCATAATTATAGTCTTTCCCCTTTCTTGAGACATGGACTTATAAATGGCCTTCCCACTATAATATTTAAATTAATTATTTTGACCTTATTCAATTATACACATTTCTCTACTTATTATCTTGGATTTGAAGACTTAAGATACTTACTAGTCCCTAGAGTGCTTCATGAATATTATTCCCTATTCCCTATATTACACATTTACCTATATCCCTTAAAAAATCATAAAACATTTCCACTTTCCTATATATAATATATACATCTAGCCTTCATGTTCATTCTCTAGAAAGCTTTTTTGACATTCCACACCCTTGATTTAAGGTCATTTTAAAACTTACATTTGGATGTATGTTTTTAAATATGAAAATTTATTATTAAACTAAAAAATTCAATGTTTATATTTAAAAAATAGATATTTTATACATGTATGTGTATGTGTGCATGTATATAAACACCAATTTTAAAACATGAAGGCCTAAATTTAGTTCAATGTAAATTATGAAATGTAAAGATGAAACCTAATTTTATCAAAACATATATTAAATTTTATAATAAGGTTTAAACTCGCCAATTGAGTAGTTACTTTCTATGTTTTGAGGTGTAATGCCTTTGTCACTTATACATTTTCCTTCATTATTTTTTTTGGTTATATAATTATTATTAGTGTTGATGTTTCATTGTGCCATCAAAGTGTTTCTGAATAGGTTTTGTATTATCTTAAGAAATGGTCTATAAATATTTTTTTTATATATAAACTAGGCACAACAGGGGCCCAACCCCTAGTGCATCGATTAACTAGGAAATACAATGATTACAAAAATTTAAAGTTATAGTCATTAGTAAAAAGACATCTTTCAAACCCTCACTATTCACCCTCACATTCAACTATATCACTGGCCCCATCATCCTTCTCCTCACTCCCTCCCTCACCACCTAAGGTAGCCAAGAGGGCTAGGACCACCATTTTGGCCACTAAGTAATTTTACCATGTTATCTCCTTAAGGAGGGCAATATTTCCAGCAAACTTTATCATGCAGGCCTCTTGGTTTTCTTTGCTTCTCTTCTACACCATAAATTCTTTGAATTCCTTAGATTGAAAAAATGCATCGTCTGCAAGGAACTCATTACAATCCTTGATCCTAGGATCATCATCAATATTTTCATCATAATGCCACTAGACAATTCTATCCTGGGGAACTTCTGAATCAAGAGTATCTTCAATATTAGGGGGAGGGAATTTATTTTCCACCTCCTCATCACCGGGCACATATTCTACTATTTGTTCCTCCTCAATTACCTAGACATCTTCTTCTTGTACATTTGCTGGCTACTTTGGAATATCCATAGCCTGAGGTTGTTGCTCCAAAAGAGCTTGTGCTCTCTTAGCAACCTCCTTTGCCTTTGCCTTAAAATCACCATTCTGGTAATCCCTTAACTTTACAAAATATCTTTCAAAAGGATCCTCTATTACATCATAGGGGCTCACATAGAAGGCATTACTCTTCATAATGCTCTCCTCAATGTCACAGATGGCTGCCCATTCCTTTTTCCTAGATACAATAACCCCATCACTGGTCAAGTTTCTTGACACATCATTTGTGTACAAGAAATAGTGGTAGAACCCTGATAAATTCTTCTCTCTTCTTTATCCATGCACAAAACCTTCTGAGTCAAAAATCCTAACCCCATCCATAGGTAACTTCAGGTTATTCACCATGATTCCAAATTTTTCATACCCTTCCAGGTCAATAACTTTAAAGTAAGCAAAAGAACATTGGGGATTTACCATAGTACCCTTCCTAGGATTTCAGAACAACTCTAGGTCCATTAAATCAATCTGCCACATCAACTCCATGAATGCCAATCGGTTAGATACATATAGTGGCAAGAAATGTTGTACTACTTTAGCTCCGTAGGCCCTGATTAGAGTATATTCTAAATGCAAAAACCAATTTTCCCAAATATGTTGTTTAGGTGACCCTACTATTTCCTTTGGGAGCATGATGTTTCTAATTAATTGTGAAAGCCTATGAATAGGTGTCACACCCAAACTCTTCAGGATACCAAACCTAATAACATTGGAAAACACCAAATAATTGGAATTGGAACAATCCTGGTCCCAAATATATGTCCACATTTGAACTAGTAAAACATTATTTTCATTATCCTTTAGTCTCAATCTCAACTTCCTCTTCCAGATATGATCAGCCTCAAATAGAATCATATGTATCAACAAAGAATAATGTGGAAAAGATAGGGGACAAACTTCCTTATTTAGATTAATAAAATCCTTATGCATTTGTTCTATAACAAAATAAACATAATCAAAACCAGTGTTCTGATTATGACCCTGTATATTTGTTGCCATCACCAACAGGTCAGTGGCTATCCTAGCCTCAAAATTATGAGCTAGAACCTGATTCAAGCAATAATATGTGTTCTTGAAATAATCAACAGACTCTTCACATTCAAAGGGCTCTATATCTTTAGGGGAAATTTTTTCCTTGATCTTTCTATGTCGTACAATCAATCTACTTCTGAATGCAATTTTTTTGTACTCATATTCACCATATAGATCTGTATGCTTGATGTTAACAGTATAATTGGGATTCAACCCAAATACCTCCACAATTTTGTCCCTGGTTACCTCAAGGACTACATTGCCATTTTCACTAGCTCAATTTTTCTATCTGTGGGATCATAATTCTTGGCTAATTCCATCATGACATCCATAGGTCTCCAAAAAAACATTAGGTATTGTGAATTCAAAATTCAACATGCTCCCTTTGGGTTTGGTTTTTGGTTAAGTATCGACCCATGGCTTCAACAATTTTCATCAGCCCCCTTTTTGGTTATCGCTGCAACTTCTGCCATGTGTCCGTTCATCGCACTCCAAAGGAATTTTCTCCTTGCTCCTCTATCAGCTCCCGCTTGTGTGCCATGTAGCTCCCATTTACAAAAAGGAATTGGTGGGCCCCGCAGGCGGTATCTAAAATAATCATTTTCTATGTGTCTTCTCTATTCAAGCTTTCAGTGAAGAAATGAAATATCGACCACAGGCAGTGAAATGATGCCACACATCCCTTTAGCACACACTTCTTCAATGAAAAAGATGAAGCGGGCTATAAGTTGTGGGATGTTACCACGTGGTCTAACCACCTATCCCAAAGGGAAACACTTGTCTGCACGAGGCTCTGTTGGACCACTGCCATCATTCGCAGGGGATGCACCTAAATGGAGGGCAGCTAAATGCTATGTCTCGAATCTTTTTTGTTACAATGGCCAAGGATGATCATTGCCTCGACATCGTTGCTTAGATTTTGAATCTTTTCAATTGTTGCTCGCCAAGCGATGGAGGATTTTCTATGAATGCCACTCCTTGCTTCGGTTCTGGGTTCGAGTTTCATGATTTCACAGTTCTAGAGGTTACAATTTTAGGTTACAAGTTAAAAGATCATATGCTTTTCGGTAGTTTTAGAATTACATGATTGTTGGAGAGACCAGGACTTTGTATTGTTTAAATTATTGCAAGACTCATAGACTATGCCATTGTTTAGCCTCTCTGTTTCTTATGCTATTGATAAAATTTATGTTGTGCTAGTATTGTTTGAATGGTTTATTGGTCGTACTTCTATAATTTGAATGCAATTTTCTTGGTTTAGATCATGTCTTTTGACTCTTCTTTTTAGTAAATGGGTGTGATTATTATTTTATGTCATTTTAATGAGATTTTCATGCTATTATCATTAATTTTTGTTATTCTAGAACATGGTAAATTGCTAAGGAGGCCCTTAGATCATATCCAAAAGATAGGTTCATCGTGCCTTTTGTCTAAATTTTGGTGTATCGCCTTAGTTAGATTATTTATTTTATATCTTCTTCCTTTTCCCATTTCAAAACCCCATTCACAGAAGAATCCAACTTCTTTAAAAAATTGGAGGTCACTCAGTTTAGCACAATAGGTCCCCCATAAATTGAGTTTCCCACAAAGGGCTGTTACCTTGCCAATTTTTTGCATCAACAGGTACCACTAGTTTTCCAAGGTTAAGGCCCCATAGGTAATATGCCAAATTTTTAGAATATCTTCTATTAAAATCATACAAAAATAACTATTATCCACTTTGAGGCTAGGCTAATTCTCCAATTTCACTTGCGTAATCAATTAATCTGCTTGTCACAACAACTTACCTCGTAGGTCTCATGCCAATTTTTGACCCACCCTCCTTTATGCTCTTAGAGGCACCCTCCATGAATCTCTCTTGATTTTTGTTTGCACTCCTTGACCTCTTGGACACCGTAGGGGTATCTGGTGTAGGGTTAGATGCTTCAAGTTGCTCCAGCTTTACCACAAATGACACATCCTGGGTCTTGAGCCTTTTAGCTCTTTTATGCTTGGGTTTTCTTTTAGGCCTAATACTAGACTCACTAGGCTCTGGTTCACTCATTATTGCAATGTGGAAAGACTCAGGTTTACAATTTTCTTACTCAAAAAGCCCCACCCAATTTTAAAATCCAAGACACAATTTCCAGAACAAAACACTCCCAATTTTTATACAATCCTTATCACCCCAATTAAGAACCCTCAATGAATAAACCCTAAGCAAACTTATCTCTCAAATTCCCCACTAATTTTTAGACTAGTACAATTCAATATACTTAATAGGAAGAGAGAAAACAATTTGCTTACCCTGGTGAGAATTCTGATGTTAATGCTTTTATAGTTTGTTGTTGGAGTGCCTCACATCATTTCCTTAGATTCTAGTTATCTTCCTTACTCTTGATCAATTCCAAATATATACAAAGCAAGCCAACTACCTTCCTTACAGCCAGGAAATGGAGTGTAACACCATTAATGGTTGATGAAAAGCTCACGCGAGTGAGCAGACACTTAGCCATGATTCATGTTCAAACCCTAGTCGTTGATCATCTCACTTTAAAACCACATCGAAGACTTTCCTTTCACCTCGCTACTTCCTCCTTTTCTTTAAATGATGTCCTTAGGATGTTTCCATGTTTCCTTTGTTTGGAACCATCGCTCATCACTAATAAATTTTTCCCTTTGCAAGTCCTCTTAGGGATGCAAGCATCTACGTGATGAGATCTCAACCATTGGATTTAAATCCCATCTTTGATCACATTCATCTCCATTGTGTATCGTTGATTTACACTTCAAATTCCAAATCACACTAGTGATGGGAGAAAAGGTGAGCCATGTGCACCTGCTCAAAAATCAAAGGCACAAGAGACATCGCTTACAAGAGCAATTCATATCAGTGAAATAAAGTTAGAACATATGACCACATCACTCATCGCTATTTTGAAACAAAAAGTCTAGAACTTATCTGCGATGAGCGATAAAAGAAAATACAAAGGGCACTAAGGGCCATCGTGCATCGCTAATTCACATCAAAAAACTCATAAGTGATTGGCGATAAAGGAGATGCCAGTGATAATGAAAAGGAAACATATATCGTGCATGATAAATGAAAAACTCCAGACTCCTAACTTATTCACGATATGTGAAACAAGAGAAATATCGCTCATTGCGCATCACTAATGCAATTTGTGCATTCCCAAACCTATCTACGATGAGGGATAAGCAAAAGTGGTAGATGTGACTTAAGTGGGACAATTGTGCATGTGCTTATAAGTTGAATTGAGAAAAGGGACCACCTAGTATGACGTATGAAATGGCCTTAGAAGAATTTAAACCACATTATAGCAAAGGATGCAAAGGCCAAACAAGGATGATAAATCAACCTTAAATCAAATAAAAGTATTTCTTAACTAGGCACTAGGGGCCGGTAACTTCATGAGACTTAATGACTCAAGTTATTATAACATGACTGAGAATAGGCTACATCGGGTTAACCAAAGAATATAACACAAGAGCATAAGTTAAGATACGAGGGAAAATATTCAAAGTAAAACAATACCTAATACAAAACTATAAGCCCTAGCCATCTAGCCCAACTGACATTCAGGAAAATGCCCAAAATTAAAATTAATTCAAATTCTTGGTGGGATTTTATCGTCCTAGATCTGATGTCAGCTTGTAGTGTTGTAATTTCAGGAAATTTGGTAGAATTAAGTATAAATACAAGGTTCTTTCACTCATTTTCACCTCAATATTCAAAACATGAAATAAACAGTGAAACACAAAACACCAGATATACATGGTATTTCAAATCCAACAACAAGATTACATACACTTGCAGAGCAAGTTTATTACAACTTGCACCAGTAAACAACTTTGGAAGAATTTTGACAGCATTCCAGCAAACTCAACACTCACAAACTACTCCTCAAGCCTCCAATTTATAGATCTCGAGCGATACAAGAAACCACCAGCATTTATAGATCTCCACAATAGAAATTTCCAAAATGATGTACAAGGTTGTGTACCCAAGAGTGGAATCAAAGAATTTTTAGAGGATTGAAGCTAGGAGGTTTATGAATATGCAAGAGAAGAAACTAAAGGAATTAGGAAAAGGAGAAATATATCTTCCCTTAGTACAAGGTAATCATCCCAACTTTGGGAGGGAGTGTACATACATTATATGTGAGCTTGCACAAGCTAGAAGTACAAAGACATGGAGGGGCAGTTATCATGCAAAGCGTAGGAGGGAATGAACGGTGAGTTGGCATAGGGACTAGAAAAAGATGAAGGAATTGTAAGGGTGTTGAAAGATGATGAGGAAGATTCACCATAATCTATGAAAGGAGAAGATATCCTCATAGAGGATGAAGAAGAGGAGACAATGTGGACATAATTTCATTGTAGGCATTGGAGGAAGCATGAGATGGTGCATGTGTACGAGTTGACTACCCCAATACAAAGGATGAGACTCACATCATGCTATAGGAGAAAAATGAGAAGATGAGACCTATGATGTCTCATAGTCTTGTGTGCTATGGAAGGAAACACGTGGAGCTAAGAGGAAAGAAGAAGAGAAGGTAGTAGTACTTTGTAGACATGTCTCATTGGAGACATAATGATGTAGAAAAGAGGCACAATATTATTGCATAGAGGTACATCAAGGAAGGCACAACAAAGGTCAAAGCACAAGTGAATTGTATACCTCAAAGGAAGAAGGCTAAGTTTGAGAGAAGGATGCTTCATTAACCAATCAAGATTAAGATTAAGTCAAGAAGAGTAGGCATCTGAAAAATGTAAGTGCCTAGGAAAGCCTAAGACCATTTATCTAAATGGTATAAGGGTGGTGCTACCACTTGTTCTTACTTATGCAGGACTCATATTCTTTGGTAGCTAGAGAGTTTTATGCAAGGGCATCCCAAGTCAGAATAAGATAATGTAGTAGCCATAAACTAGGGCATGCATTTATAGGTTCTTAGAGCCTTGGCACTTAGAAGGGTTGCATTAGGGAAGCCTCATTCCAAGGAAGAAAGTGCATTGTTGAAATCACATAGAGATGGGTAGGCACGATAGCCATTGAGGAGCATAAAGAAGAAGATGTACAAGCAATGACGCACAAATGTGCAAATCCTTGCACATTAGATGGAGATTGCACAATGGACACAAATATGGAGATCACAAGTATGGAGTATGTCATAAAGAAAGATGAGTGTGCAATTATATGCATGAGGGTACAAGGTAAACTGATCACTAGATTTGTGATAATGGTGTAGTTGTGCATGATGACATGATGGAAAGGATGAAGCAACAAGCCCAGACAATCAGTGGCCATCGACTACAAACCAATAAGATGGATTGATAGCTACTAGAATTAGATCTTTGGGATTGTGGTGTTATAAGTTGATTCATAGACAACATAGAGCCACACAAAAATTCATGCAGGCTATAGGTTATTGATTTAAAGACAAGGGTATTTGGGTGCTAGACAAATTGAGAGTGGGAGTTTTGAAATCATTAGTACCCATATAATTCAAGACATGGAGTGGAGATTCAATTTTTGGCTCTCAAGACTCTAGGCTCCTTATCACAGGAAGACTCCCATAGTAGGTAGGTAACGAAAGACATAGAGAGGAGGGAATATTATTGAAAGGCTACCTACATATGGACCTTTGTATGCAAGAGTCGAGGAGCTTGTTGTATAAAACAACATAGCCTGTGTATAGGTAACCATGCCTTCATGTTCATGAGAATAATATTTTATTTTATTTTGTCAATTGTGTATCTATTATGTGTGAGAGTAAATCTTAGGTCATCTAACCTCACATCCTTTCATTGGAATCTCTGATCATTTTTTTACATCAATATGATAAAATATTTATATAATAATATCATTATCTTTTCATATTAATGGATTGACATTATTAATTATTTTTATAAGATATTTCATTTTAATTTTGATATTATGAAAATTAAAAAATCAATTCAATCCCTATGAAATGAAAATTAAGAGTTTATTAATGTATATGCATTGTATAATTAAACACAAAATAGCAGGGTTTGTAAATTATATAAAAAAATTAAATTTCAAACATATCCGGAGTTTTTAGCTTTTCAGCTTGCCTGTTTGTTAATATATGTTTTTAGAATTTCATTTAAAGGTTTTAGTTTCTATAACTGTTTGTGACCAATTGAGCACCATGGTAGAATGTGAATGTTAAAGTAACAATGAATGTGTTATAATTAGTTTGGATATTTTGAATGTAGATATTTAGAATAAATATATTTCAAAGATTATAAAAATATTATATTTATTTGAAAAAATATTGTATTTTATTTTAAATTATTTAAAAATTATTTTGTAAAAAATTAATTAGTCAAAGAGTTATTTAATCTATTTTTAGAATTCTTTTAAGTTATTTTATTTGTACTTATCAAATGTTATTTTTAAAAAATTGTCTATGGGACATAAAATACATCTCTTGCTTCAAGGGAAGTTATGCATAATTTGGATTTAAAACTAATTATTAAAAAAATTGTCATATATTTAAAAACATTATAATTATTAAGTAAATATATTAAATAAAAATTAAATAATTTTAAAGTATTGTTGGATTAAAAAAAAATAGAAAAACATAATAAATGGGCACATTTCATCTAAAGTTTTTCTAATACTTGAGTGGTATAAAGCCTTAACATTCAAAAGGACCTACCATAACAAATTATAATTAAAAGTTGAAGAAATGATACTTCGATAAAAGAGTGGTTCCTTATAAGGTGACTCAATCTTCTAGATGAGTTATAGGTTGACCTATTCTATTGTATCAAAATTTGTTAATGTTCTAATGGGGATTTTCTTTCATAATTTGTTTCACTTTTTCTAACTATCACATTATTTAATTATTCAATGTTTTTTCTATATTTGACATGTACTATGAAAATTTACAGAAATCTTTTAATTTTGATTATTAAAGGAGAAACTACCTTCCCTAATCTCCTTATGGGATTTAATTAAAAAATACATTGGAATATATGAGGGGTAATAATATAAGACAAAAACTATTTTAAATAATGACACAAATTCAACCATAAATTTGAAAACCTTCTTGAGTTATGGAGATTATTAAAGAGGCAAATGAAAATAAGGAGTTGGAAGAGAGAATGACAGGAAAATATGGAAATATGGGGAAATAAAAATGACATGGAAGTAAAATATATTGAAAAAAAGGAAGATAAAACATTGATTTAGAGAAAAAATTGTGTATTCAAGAAAGAAATGGGGAAGGAAACTTAAAGAAGATAAAGTAGGATTTTAAGGGGTAAAGATAAGGAAAAAATGGAAAGATGGTAATAGAAATTCTATGTATGTGTGTAAAGGAATTTAATAAAATATGAAAATAAAAATGAAAATACGGTGATGGATGTTTGAATGTAAAAAATGAAGGCTATGGAAAGACTAGGAATTGTAAGAGAGAAGATGAGGATGGTAGATGAAAATGAAGGATTGAATAGGCATATAAATAGGGAAGAATATGTTTTATGGATAGAGGAATGGTATAGGGTGGAGAAATTATACATTAATTAAAATATATATAAATGTAAAATGTGAATTTAACAAAGAATCAATATCACACAATGTGAAACCATGAAAATAAACCACCTGGTGACAAAGATATGATTCCAAAGGTGTTCAAGGGACTTATAAAAAATATATAAATATTAGGGAGGCATATAGCACACTATTTTACTTTTAAAATAAATTTAGAATCTTCATCTAATAGAAAATATAATTCTAAATTATGAAAAAAAAAAAAAAATTCTTTCATGGGTTTATTTAAAAAAAAATCGAAGAGAAAAATAGCAGGTTTGGACTATATAAAACTAATATTAATTTTTTCAATAAGTTACAAGGATTAAAATAACAAAATTATATATAATAATATGAGATATAAATCAAAATTTACCATATAATAGATACTAGTCTTAAATTTGGTACTAGATATTCATTCTTTCACTTATACATATTTCTACAAAACATGAAAGAAGTTTGGCACACAACTCAACTAAATTAAGTCCATAAGAATTGAGATTTCTAAATTATTTTCTCTCTTATTTCAACTCAATCAACCCTATAAACGAATTTAGGTTAAACTTGTGAGTTAGGATAATGGGTTACACTTTATGAGACATCCTGATTTTTGTATAAAAATGTGTAGCCCACTATTGTGGGATCACCCATAATTATAGTCTTTCCCCTTTCTTGAGACATGGACTTATAAATGGCCTTCCCACTATAATATTTAAATTAATTATTTTGACCTTATTCAATTATACACATTTCTCTACTTATTATCTTGGATTTGAAGACTTAAGATACTTACTAGTCCCTAGAGTGCTTCATGAATAGTATTCCCTATTCCCTATATTACACATTTACCTATATCCCTTAAAAATCATAAAACATTTCCACTTTCCTATATACAATACATACATCTAGCCTTCATGTTCATTCTCTAGAAAGCTTTTTTTGACATTCCATACCCTTGATTTAAGGTCATCTTAAAACTTACATTTGGATGTGTGTTTTTAAATATGAAAATTTATTATTAAACTAAAAAATTCAATGTTTATATTTAAAAAATAGATATTTTATACATGTATGTGTATGTGTGCATGTATATAAACACCAATTTTAAAACATGAAGGCCTAAATTTAGTTCAATGTAAATTATGAAATGTAAAGATGAAACCTTAATTTTATCAAAACATAATTAAATTTTATGATAAGGTTTAAACTCGTCAATTGAGTAGTTACTTTCTATGTTTTGAGGTGTAATGCCTTTGTCACTTATGCATTGTCCTTCATTTTTTTTTTGGTTATATCATTATTATTAGTGTTGATGTTTCATTGTGCCATCAAAGTGTTTCCGAATAGGTTTTGTATTATCTTAAGAAATGGTCTATAAATGTTTTTTTTATATATAAACTAGGCACAACAGGGGCCCAACCCCTAGTGCATCGATTAACTAGGAAATACAACGAATACAAAAATTCAAAGTTATAGTCATTAGTAAAAAGACATCTTTCAAACCCTCACTATTCACCCTCACGTTCAACTATATCACTGGCCCCATCATCCTTCTCCTCACTCCCTCCCTCACCACCTAAGGTAGCAAAGAGGGCTAGGACCACCATTTTGGCCACTAAGTAATTTTACCATGTTATCTCCTTAAAGAGGGCAATATTTCCAGCGAACTTTATCATGCAGGCCTCTTGGTTTTCTTTGCTTCTCTTCTGCACCATAAATTCTTTGAATTCCTTAGATTGAAAAAATGCATCGTCTGCAAGGAACTCATTACAATCCTTGATCCTAGGATCATCATCAATATTTTCATCATAATGCCACTAGACAATTCTATCCTGGGGAACTTCTGAATCAAGAGTATCTTCAATATTAGGGGGAGGGAATTTATTTTCCACCTCCTCATCACCGGGCACATATTCTACTATTTGTTCCTCCTCAATTACCTAGACATCTTCTTCTTGTACATTTGCTGGCTACTTTGGAATATCCATAGCCTGAGGTTGTTGCTCCAAAAGAGCTTGTGCTCTCTTAGCAGCCTCCTTTACCTTTGCCTTAAAATCACCATTCTGGTAATCCCTTAACTTTACAAAATATCTTTCAAAAGGATCCTCTATTACATCATAGGGGCTCACATAGAAGGAATTGCTCTTCATAATGCCCTCCTCAATGTCACAGATGGCTGCCCATTCCTTTTTCCTAGATACAATAACCCCATCACTGGTCAAGTTTCTTGACACATCATTTGTGTACAAGAAATAGTGGTAGAACCCTGATAAATTCTTCTCTCTTCTTTATCCATGCACAAAACCTTTTGAGTCAAAAATCCTAACCCCATCCATAGGTAACTTCAGGTTATTCACCATGATTCCAAATTTTTCATACCCTTCCAGGTCAATAACTTTAAAGTAAGCAAAAGAACATTGGGGATTTACCATAGTACCCTTCCTAGGATTTCAGAACAACTCTAGGTCCATTAAATCAATCTGCCACATCAACTCCATGAATGCCAATCGGTTAGATACATATAGTGGCAAGAAATGTTGTACTACTTTAGCTCCGTAGGCCCTGATTAGAGTATATTCTAAATGCAAAAACCAATTTTCCCAAATATGTTGTTTAGGTGACCCTACTATTTCCTTTGGGAGCATGATGTTTCTAATTAATTGTGAAAGCCTATGAATAGGTGTCACACCCAAACTCTTCAGGATACCAAACCTAATAACATTGGAAAACACCAAATAATTGGAATTGGAACAATCCTGGTCCCAAATATATGTCCACATTTGAACTAGTAAAACATTATTTTCATTATCCTTTAGTCTCAATCTCAACTTCCTCTTCCAGATATGATCACCCTCAAATAGAATCATATGTATCAACAAAGAATAATGTGGAAAAGATAAGGGACAAACTTCCTTATTTAGATTAATAAAATCCTTATGCATTTGTTCTATAACAAAATAAACATAATCAAAACCAGTGTTCTGATTATGACCCTGTATATTTGTTGCCATCACCAACAGGTCAGTGGCTATCCTAGCCTCAAAATTATGAGCTAGAACCTGATTCAAGCAATAGTATGTGTTCTTGAAATAATCGACAGACTCTTCACATTCAAAGGGCTCTATATCTTTAGGGGAAATTTTTTCCTTAATCTTTCTATGTCGTACAAGCAATCTACTTCTGAATGCAAATTTGTTCTACTCATATTCACCATATAGATCTGTATGCTTGATGTTAATAGTATAATTGGGATTCAACCCAAATACCTCCACAATTTTTTCTCTGGTTACCTCGAGGACTACATTGCCATTTTCACTAGCTCAATTTTTCTATCTGTGGGATCATAATGCTTGGCTAATTCCATCATGACATCCATAGGTCTCCAAAAAAGCATTAGGTATTATGAATTCAAAATTCATCATGCTCCCTTTGGGTTTGGTTTTTGGTTAAGTATCGGCCCATGCCTTCAACAATTTTCATCGGCCTCCTTTTTGGTTATTGTTGCGACTTCTGCCATGTGTCCGTTCATCGCACTCCAAAGGAATTTTCTCCTTGCTCCTCTATCAGCTCCCGCTTGCGTGCCATGTAGCTCCCATTTACAAAAAAGGAATTGGTGGGCCCCGCAGGCAGTATCTAAAATAATAATTTTCTATGTGTCCTCTCCATGCAAGCTTTCAGTGAAGAAATGAAATATCGACCATGGGTAGGGAAATGATGCCACACATCCCTTTAACACACACTTCTTCAATGAAGAAGATGAAGCAGACTATAAGTTGTGGGATGTTACCACGTGGTCTGACCACCTATCCCAAAGGGAAGCACTTATCTGCATGAGGCTCTGTTGGACCACTGCCATCATTCGCGGGGGATGCACCTAAATGGAGGGTGGCCAAATGCTATGTCTCTAATCTTTTTTGTTACAATGGCCAAGGGTGATCATTTCCTCGACATCATTGCTTAGATTTTGAATCTTTTCAATTATTGCTCGCCAAGCGGTGGAGGATTTGCTATGAATACCACTCCTTGCTTCGGTTCTGGGTTCGAGTTTCATGATTTCACAGTTCTAGAGGTTACAATTTTAGGGTACAAGTTAAAAGATCATATGCTTTTTGCTAGTTTTAGAATTACATGATTGTTGGAGAGACCAGGACTTTGTATTGTTTAAATTATTGCAAGACTCATAGACTATGACATTGTTTAGCCTCTCTATTTCTTATGCTATTGTTAAACTTTATGTTGTGCCAGTATTGTTTGAATGGTTTATTGGTCGTACTTCTATAATTTGAATGCAATTTTCTTGGTTTAGATCATGTCTTTTGGCTCTTCTTTTTAGTAAATAGGTGTGATTATTATTTTATGTCATTTTAATGAGATTTTCATGCTATTATCATTAATTTTTGTTATTCTAGAACATGGTAAATTGCTAAGGAGGCCCTTAGATCATATCCAAAAGATAGGTTCATCGTGCCTTTTGTCTAAATTCTGGTGTATCGCCTTAGTTAGATTCTTTATTTTATATCTTCTTCCTTTTCCCATTTCAAAACCCCATTCATAGAAGAAGCCAACTTCTTTAAAAATTGGAGGTCACTCAGTTTAGCGCAATAGGTCCCCCATAAATTGAGTTTCCCACAAAGGGCTGTTACCTTGCCAATTTTTTGCATCAACAGGTACCACTAGTTTTCCAAGGTTAAGGCCCCATAGGTAATATTCCAAATTTTTAGAATATCTTCTATTAAAATAATACAAAAATAACTATTATCCACTCTAAGGCTAGGCTAATTCTCCAATTTCACTTGGGTAATCAATTAATCTGCTTGTCACAACTTACCTCATAGGTCTCATGCCAATTTTTGACCCACCCTCCTTTATGCTCTTAGAGGCACCCTCCATGAATCTCTCTTGAGTTTTGTTTGCACTCCTTGACCTCGTGGACACCGTAGGGATATCTGGTGTAGGGTTAGATGCTTCAAGTTGCTCCAACTTTATTGAAAATGACACATCCTGGGTCTTGAGCCTTTGAGCTCTTTTATGCTTGGGTTTTCTCTCAGGCCTAATACTAGACTCACTAGGCTCTGGTTCACTCATTATTGCAATGTGGAAAGACTCAGGTTTACAATTTTCTTACTCAAAGAGCCCCACCCAGTTTTAAAATCCAAGACACAATTTCCAGAACAAAACACTCCCAATTTTTATACAATCCTTATCACCCCAATTAAGGACCCTCAATGAATAAACCCTAAGCAAACTTATCTCTCAAATTCCCCACTAATTTTCAAACTAGTACAATTCAATATACTTAACAGGAAGAGAGACAACAATTTGCTTACCTGGGTGAGAATTCTGATGTTAATGCTTTTGTAGTTTGTTGTAGGAGTGCCTCACATTATTTCCTTAGATTCTAGTTATCTTCTTTACTCCTGATCAATTCCAAATATATACAAAGCAAGCCAACTACCTTCCTTACAGCCAGGAAATGGAGTGTAACACCATTAATGGTTGATGAAAAGCTCACGCGAGTGAGCAAACACTTAGCCATGATTCATGTTCAAACCATGGTCGTTGATCATCTCACTTTAAAACCACATCGACGACTTTCCTTTCACCTCACTACTTCCTCCTTTACTTTAAATGATGTCCTCAGGATGTTGCCATGTTTCCTTTGTTTGGAACCATCGCTCATCGCTAATAAATTTCACCCTTTGCAAGTCCTCTTAGGGATGCAAGCATCTACGTGATGAGATCTCAACCATTGGATTTAAATCCCATCTTTGATCACATTCATCTCCATTGTGTATCGTTGATTTACACTTCAAATTCCAAATCACACTAGTGATGGGAGAAAAGGCAAGCCATGTGCACCTGCTCAAAAATCAAAGGCACAAGAGACATCGCTTACAAGAGCAATGCATATCAGTGAAATAAAGTTAGAACATATGATCACATCACTCATCGCTATTTTGAAACAAAAAGTCTAGAACTTATCTGCGATGAGCGATAGAAGAAAATAGAAAGGGCACCAAGGGCCATCGTGCATCGCTAATTCACATCATAAAACTCATAAGTGATTGGCGATAAAGGAGATGCCAGTGATAATGAAAAGGAAACATATATCGTGCATCACAAATGAAAAACTCCAGACTCCTAACTTATTTGCGATATGTGAAACAAGAGAAATATCGCTCATTGCGCATCACTAATGCAATTTGTGCATTCCCAAACCTATCTACGATGAGTGATAAGCAAAAGTGGTAGACGGGACTTAAGTGGGACAATTGTGCATGTGCTTATAAGTTGAATTGAGAAAAGGGACCACCTAGTATGACGTATGAAAAGGCCTTAGAAGAATTTAAACCACATTATAGCAAAGGATGCAAAGGCCAAACAAGGATGATAAATCAACCTTATCAAATAAAAGTATTTCTTAACTAGGCACTAGGGGCCGGTAACTTCATGAGACTTAATGACTCAAGTTATTATAACATGACTGAGAATAGGCTACATTGGGTTAACCAAAGAATATAACACAAGAGCATAAGTTAAGATACGAGGGAAAATATTCAAAGTAAAACAATACCTAATACAAAACTATAAGCCCTAGCCATCTAGCCCAACTGACATTCAGGAAAATGCCCAAAATTAAAATTAATTCAAATTCTTGGTGGGATTTTATCGTCCTAGATCTGATGTTAGCTTGTAGTGTTGTAATTTCGGGAAATTTGGTAGAATTAAGTATAAATACAAGGTTCTTTCACTCATTTTCACCTCAACATTCAAGATATAATCCCAAGCATTCAAGTATTCATGCATGTAGCAAATTTGAGTTCACAAGAGCATACAAGTGTTTACAAGAGCATTCAAGAGTCTTCAAGGGTAGATTATCAAGTGTTTTGGAGCTTTATTCAAGCATCAAATATCATGTCAAAGTCTTCATGCATCATGTTTGTTTTTGAGCTAACAATTGTGATGTAGGGTTTTCATGATTCAAGCTAGCATTCAATTCAAGATCTATCCCATTCAAGCAAGAGTCAAGATCTACATCCATTTGAACCACTTCATACATGCTTGAAGCACTTTATTACTAGGGTTTGGTGAGTTGTAACATTGAATCTTGTTCATTCATCATTCCTTCATTCCTATTTCATTTCAAGGTTTGATTACCAAAATGGGGTTTGACCAAGGAAAACCCCTTTCCACTAACAAAACAACATTTTCCCTCACTTTGGTGTGTGATTTTCAGGTCTAGGTTGAAACACATTGAAGAGAAAGTTTGGAGAATGTTGTCAAAATTGTCACATTGCATTGGAGATCACTGGAAGACTTCTATATGCTGTAAATTAGGGTTTCAGATTCAAAAATCAATTGGGAAGGACAAAGAAAACAATGAAGACCAGATTCAGACTTGGAATTTCTAGAAAACCCTGACTAGACTAATACACTATTTCCAGCATATGCATCCTAGTTTACGTCATTTTTCATATTTTTGCAGTTTCAAACACCCATTTACCAAATTTCAGTTTCTGCCCAAAAACCTTGATCTGGGACTAAATCGCCCAGTCAGGCATATGAGTCCTAGTCATCATTAAATTTAATATTTCCAGCATTCCATAGCTTCATTCAATCTCCATCAGGTTTATAGGTGCACACATTTCATCTTGCAACTTTTTGTTTTGTTTTACATGCATTTTCAGGGCATTTAGTGAATGACTGCATTGCATTAGGTTTAAGCATTACATCTTGCATTTCATTTGTCTTCCAAGCCCTAGCTTGGTGGTGATCCCCTCCTTATATTGCAATCAAACCTTAGGACAACCCTATTGTAAGATCTATTTCTCCTTTGCATTAAGATCTTTAAGGTTTCCCTTCAATGAGATAATTGCGAAAGTGGGTTTTGCTCTATGTTCTAAACCATACGATGCATTTGTAAAATCTAAGTAATTCCATTCTAGCTTTGGAGTGTTGGGGAAAACCAAGAGGCCCGCATGACAAATTTCACTAGAAATATTGCACTCTTTAAGGAAATAACGTGGTCAAATTACTTAGTGGCCAAAATGGCAGTCCTAGCCCTCCTGGCTACCTCAAGTGGTGAGGGAGGGAGTTAAGAGAAGGATTATGGGGATAGGGATATAGTTGAAGTTGAAGGTAAATAGTGAGGGTTTGAAAGATTTCTTTTTGCTAATGACTATAACTTTAATTTTTTGTAATCATTGTATTACCTAGTTAATCGATGTACTGGGGGTTGGGACGTTGCTGTGCCTAGTTTATATATAATTTTTTTTTAAGATAATACAAAACCTATTCAAAAACACTTTGATGATACAATGAAACATCAACACTAATGATAATCATATAACCAAAGAAAAATAAATGAAGGACAACACATAAGTGGCAAAGGCATTACACCTCAAAACATAGAAAGTAACTACTCAATTGACAAGTTTGAACCTTATTATAAAATTTAAAGTTTATGTTTTGATAAAATTAATGTTTCATCTTTACATTGAACTAAATTTAGGGCTTCATGCTTTAAAATTGGTGTTTATATACATGCACACATACACATACATGTATAAAATATCTATTTTTTAAATATAAACATTGAATTTTTTAATTTAATAATAAATTTTCATATTTAAAAACATATATCCAAATGGAATTTTTAAAATGACCTTAAATCAAGGGTGTGGAATGTCAAAAAAGCTTTCTAGAGAATGAACATGAAGGCTAGATGTATGTATTGTATATAGGAAAGTGGAAATGTTTTATGATTTTTTAAGGGATATAGGTAAATGTGTAATATAGGGAACAGGGAATAATATTCATGAAGCACTCTAGGGACTAGTAAGTATCTTAAGTCTTCAAATCCAAGATAATGAGTAGAGAAATGTGTATAATTGAATAAGGCCAAAATAATTAATTTAAATATTATAGTGGGAAGGCCATTTATAAGTCCATGTCTCGGGAAAGGGGAAAGACTATAATTATGGGCGATCCCACAATAGTGGGTTACACATTTTTATACAAAAATCAGGATGTCTCATAAAGTGTAACCCATTTTCCTAACTCACAAGTTTAACCTAAATTCGTTTATAGGGTTGACTGAGTTGAAATAAGAGAGAAAATAATTTAGAAATCTCAAGTCTTATGGACTTACTTTAGTTCAATTGTGTGCCAAACTTCTTTCATGTTTTGTAGAAATATGTATAAGTGAAAGAATGAATATCTAGTACCAAGTTTAAGACTAGTATCTATTAGATGGTAAATTTTGATTCATATCTCATATTATTATATATAAGTTTGTTATTTTAATCCTTGTAACTTATTGAAAAAATTAATATTAGTTATATATAGTCCAAACCTACTATTTTTCTTTTTGAATTTTTTTAAAATAAACCCATGAAAGAAAAATCTTATTTTTTCATAATTTTGAATTATATTTTCTATTAGGTGAGGATTCTAAATTCAATTTAGAAGTACAATGGTGTGCTATATGCCTCCCTAATATTTATATATTTTTTATAAGTCCCTTGAACACCTTTGGAATCATATCTTCATCACTAGGTGGTTTATTTTCATGGTTTCATATTGTGTGATATTGATTCTTTGTTAAATTCACATTTTACATTTATATATATTTTAATTAATGTATAGTTTCTCCACCCTATACCTTCCCTCTATCCATAAAACATATTCTTCCCTATTTCTATACCTATTCAATCCTTCATTTTCATCTACCACCCTCATGTTCTCTCTTACAATTCCTAGTTTTTCCATAGCCTTCATTTTTTACATTCAAACATCCATCACCCTCTTTTCATTTGTATTTTCATATTTTATTAAATTTCTTTACACACATACATAGAATTTATATTACCATCTTTCCATTTTTTTCCTTATCTTTTTCCACCTTATCTTTACCCCTTAAAATCCTACTTTATATTCTTTAAGTTTCCTTCCCCATTTCTTTCTTGAATACCCAAGTTTTTCTCTAAATCAATGTTTTCTCTTCCTTTTTTCAATATATTTTACTTCCATGTCATTTTTATTTCCCCATATTTCCACATTTTCCTCTCATTCTCTCTTCCAATTCTGTCTTATTTGCATTTACCTCTTTAATAATCTCCATAACTCAATAAGGTTTTCAAATTTATGGTTGAATTTGTGTCATTCTTTAAAATAAGTTTTGTCTTATATTACTATCCCTCATATATTCCAATGTATTTTTCAATTAAATCCCATAAGGAGATTGGGGAAGGTAGTTTCTCCTTTAATAATCAAAATTAAAAGATTTTTATAAATTTTCATAGTACATGTCAAATATAGAAAAAACATTGAAAAATTAAATAATGTGATAGTTAGAAAAAGTGAAACAAATTATGAAAGAAAATCCTTATTAGAACATTAACAAATTTTGATACAATAGAATAGGCCACCCTATAACTCATCTAGAAGATTGAGTCACCTTATAGGGAACCACTCTTTTATTGAAGTATCATTTCTTTAATTTTTAATTATAATTTGTTATGGTAGGTCCTTTTGAATGTTAAGGCTTTATACCACTCAAGTATTCGAAAAAATTTAGATGAAATGTGCTCATTTATTATGTTTTTCTATTTATTTTTATCCAACAATACTTTAAAATACTTTAATTTTTATTTAATATATTTACTTAATAATTATAATGTTTTTAAATATATGACAACTCTTTTAATAATTAATTTTAAATCCAAATGCATAACTTCCCTTGCAGCAAGAGATGTATTTTATGTCTCATAGACAATTTTTTTAAAATAACATTTGATAAGTACAAATAAAATAACTTAAAAGAATTCTAAAAATAGATTAAATAACTCTTTGACTAATTAATTTTTTGCAAAATAATTTTTAAATAATTTAAAATAAAATACAATATTCTTTCAAATAAATATAATTTTTTTATAATCTTTGAAATACATTTTTTCAAAATATCCAAACTAATTATAACATATTCATTTTTAGTTTAACGCATTCACATTCTACCATAGCGCTCAATTGGTCACAAACAGTTGCAGAAACTAAAAGCTTTAAATCAAATTCTAAAAACATATATTAACAAACAGCAAGTTGAAAAGCTAAAAACTTCATATATGTTTGACATTTAATTTTTTATATAATTTAAAAACCCTACTATTTTGTGTTTAATTATACAATGCATATACATTAATAAACTCTTAATATCCTTGGAAAACCTGAATAAAACCACTACATGAAACAAAATCTCTTTCTTCTTGCTTTTCTGAAAACTCACCATCTACAGGCACCGCCGATTCATAGTTACTATCTTCAAAATGCCAAACCAAGCTTTCCACAATCTCCAAAAAACTTATATCAGCAGCAGCAACATAAGTTAATCGGGATGATGTAAGAGGCGAATCACTCCCAGGGGGGCTCGGCAGAATGCCCAGCTGATCGTCCAAGCACTGAGCAAGTATCTTATTTCATCCTCGACGTCACAGGATTGAGTTTGTCTTCGCTGCTACTTCAGTATCGTTAGAACAACAAGACACGATCTCCTCCTTGAGACTCTTCATCACACACACACAATTTCCTCCTTAGCAACACTTCGCTCTTCCTTTGCGTCTTCCAGAATGAGGCAAAGGAGCTTATGCACAGTAGCCTGAAGTAGGCTTGTATAAATCCCAGAATAGCCTTGTATACATATCTCGTGTTATCTGTGAGGCAGGAAATTTAAGTGATTTTGTGTTTGATTTAGGTGCGCTTAGCATTAATAGCAAGTTGAAGTTCGTTCGTAATTGTAGTAGGAGGTTACATGTGACATTCAGATAAGAAAATGGTGACAATTACTGACATATACTGACACCACTATGTGAACGTGAAAAGACCTGTCCACCTACACTTCCTCGATAACTTGAAAACTTAACTGTAACAGTGACGCATGCGAGAAAACAAGAACGGAAATAGAAAATGGAAACGGTTTCTTGACCGAAAGTCAGAGCTTAGTGTGTGACACTTAAGCCCAACCCCAAACTACCACCCCATGCTACATCTTGAGACATTGTTGTACAATATTCTTCAAAACTCCCAGCGTCTCCTTCAGTGAAGAAACTGTGAACTCTTCTCGATGTTCAAGCAAGTATTCCACCACTATCTCATGACACTCTGCATGTTAGGAAATTAGAGTAGTGGAAACAATTTTCTAAGCCAATTTTGACAAGAGATTATGCAAAATTTAAAACTTATCAAACAGTTACACAAAATCCAAAAGCACATTCAAAACATGAAATAAACAATTAAACACAAAACACCAGATATACATGGTATTTCAAATCCAACAACAAGATGATTACATACACTTGCAGAGCAAGTTTATAACAACTTGCACCAGTAAACAACTTTGGAAGAATTATGACAGCATTCTAGCAAACTCAACACTCACAAACTACTCCTCAACCCTCCAATTTATAGATCTCTAGCGATACAAGAAACCACTAGCAGTTTACAAAACCATGTGCTTGGCTTCTCCAACAAGATTCCAATCTAAAAATAAGCTCTCACGTCCAAAATGAAATCCCCTATTTTTGACCCTTACAAATGTCATAGAATCTGTCATAATATGCCTAAAAATAGGCCTTCCATAATATAGCACTATGTAGGCATTTTTTGACACCTAATAAACCAATTTTCAAAGCACCAACAATGTGTAAAAGCTCTAGGAAAATATTAAATAAAAATAACTACTATAGGAAATATGCAGCCAGGATGAGACACCTCATTTTCCAACACTGCATATGATTCTTAGGTCAACACACAGCTGATCTACGAGAGCTCTGAATAAACAGTTGCCATCTCCTCTCATGTGCACAATTTTTAGCCCCAGTTCATCCAGCTGATCTCTAAATTATTTTACATTATCCTCCTCCTCTTCATCTTGCACATCCACCATTTCCCCTACTTCTTCCTCTTCCTCTTCCTCCTCCTCCTCTTCCTTCTCTGCTTTGGCCTTCTCCATTTCCTTCCCCTGAATGTGTTTTCCTTTCTCCTCCTCCTCCTCCTCCTCTTTCTCTTTCTCTTCTTTCTCTTTCGCTTCCTCCTCTTCTTTATCTTTCTCTTCTTCTTCCTAGTTTTCAGGCTTAGAAAGGATTCGGGGTTTGGCTCTTGTAGCCTTTTTAATCCTGGCCATACTAAAATCTTGTAAAAATGTTGGAATTTTGTCTATCTCTAGAGCATTTTCTTTGCAGATCAGTAGGCAGAAAACTCACCCAAGAGCGTTGGAGGAAGCAAAATGACAAAGAACCAAACAAATTTAGTATAGCAACAAACAAAACCCGAGTAAACTTTTCTAACATTTTAAAGATTGCAAATATTTGATGTTATTTGGAATTATTGTTCAAAAAAGTAACAAAGAATATCATTCTCCTAGGCTAGAGGATTACATAAAATTTGAACGCATCAATGAATTCAAGAATGAAAGGAATCTTGACACTCATAAACATTTAAACTACCAATCCATAGGTTTTAGCAATTAGTGAAGGCTTTTACCTTTCCGACCCATTCCAATTATTAGTACGACACAACTACATGAGATTTAAGCGACAAATGGTTTGCCATTCAAATCTATAAAATGGTGTGACATTCAAATCTATACTAAGTATAACAAACATATTCATTCTCTTAATCCTATGTCCTCTTTGTCACTCCATGCCACAATTATAATCTTTTATATTACCAGACAAAGATTTGTGGCATAATTGTGCTTGCCATTAACATACATATCTAACTCATAGTTACAACTAGCTTATCTATCTTATTAGTTATTACTTAATCTATATAAGAAACGTCAAGATATATCAATTTCTAGGATTCCATTTTGCAAAAAAATTAACTTGGTTTAGTTGTATTATTATTATTTGATTATTATATTATTATTACATTTTTCTAATATTATTAATTTATTTTATTTTATTATATTATTATTATGATATTATTAACGTGTGAGGTTTATTAGTATTATGATTTAAACTAAATAATATTTACGCCATACCATATTAATACCACGATAAACTTTAAACACTTAGGAAGTTCAAAAAAATACTAAAACACAGTACATATTTATAGATTTCTTTCAAAAGTTCATAACTTCCTTTGTTAAGTAATATATCATGAATGCAAAGAAATTAGACTTAAATGATGTTCAAAACTACATTTCATGGTCATCCTCATCAACTTTCTCCTCTAAGCCTTCCATGTATATACTCCCCAGTTGATGGTTGTTCTCATCTATAGATTTTGCAAATTGATGCACCTCGATCTGGTTGGGTTTTGTGGTCCAATCATATGGCATCTCTAATGTATTCCTATTTCTTAAAAAGACCTTCCTGCTGCCCATATCACTAAGAGACAAAATTAGAATAAACTTGTGGTTTCATATAAGGTTCTCTCTGCCTTCTTTTACTGCAATCAGTTATACTGTGCTTTTTAGAAATCATAACATTTTGGATAAAAGAATAAGTAGCTAAGTGTAGAGGCACATTGAGGTTCTTCCATTTGCCATGCAGTTTATCCTCTATTGATGGCCATGATTAAGACACCATTTGTGACCAATGCAATTGCCTCATAACAGAGCCCAGGTTCTCAAAAATCATGTCACAAATATGGGTAATCTGCTCATCCATAAAAGTTATTTTCAAATGGTAAACGAATCATGCACTAAGGAGGTCAACAGACTAAAATTGGCAACAGAGCCAATGTCAACCCTGCCAAGGTTGTGTCAGTTGCATCTGACCTTTTATTCATTTTTCTTTGTATTATTGTGATAGAAACTAAAAAACTTAAGAAAAACAATCCTCTGTTGCAATCCATATGACCACATATGGTTGAATACAATGGTAATTTAAAACGATTTTTAAGATCTTAGATAATGGATCAACATCTTGCAAAAGTTCCAAACCAACTATGTCAAAAACTGCATGGGTGTCGATCAATGGCACAATCTGATGGGTCAGTTTTATGAGTCCATGACTTTGATTCCAATGAAAAAGGAAATACAATTTCATGTTCATGTCTCAATCCTGGGCACATGATGGACACGTTTTGGAAGATGATGGGGTATACCATTTGAGTTTTTACGTAGCTACTACTCCTAATGACCTAGATGAACAAGATATCTCTTTTAAGAGTAAAATTAGAGGCTAGGAAATATCAGTTTCAAAGTTCATCTATCTCTTTTAAGAGTAAAATTAGAGGTTAGGAAATATCAGTTTCAAATGGCCATAACCATAAATTAAGGTTACTTTACATGCCACTATTGTTCACAAATAGGTTAAATGCCATCTCTCCCCAAGAAGAAAGGAGTGAATCCCAAATCTATTATCTAACAAGGTCGAGGATCCATTAATGCAATTGAAATAGTCAGGAATTGATGAATGCAACTGAAAATTGTCCACAATTAAGTAATTGAAAATTATTTATTATATCATATATTCCCTACAGCAGAGAGTTGAAGTAAGAAAGCTGGGATGAATCAACCGAAAGAAGAACCAAATCTGAAGGCCTTCTCCTGTTGTTTGTTCAAGAGCAACCTATGTTGAAATGCATTGCAAAGGCCCAATGAAAGTTGTGGATACAATTTAAAATATATATATATATACAATGTCTGGGGTGAACTCTGCTCCATCATCCTCAAAAGAAAAGAAAGATGCAGAAAAGAAACAATAAGGACTTCTTTGTGGATACCTTCAGAATGCTATTGTTAGTAGCATCATTCGGTGTCTCCATCTTTTCTTGTTGAAATGAAACATTTGATTTGTCCTGTTCTGTTTCTTTTAATATATACCCAACTCTCTCATGTTCAATGTCCTTTTTGACATCTGACTTAGCCATAAAAGTCTCATGATGCCCAGATTTAACATAACTATCTAGCTCCTCCACAACATGGCCAACATGTGAAGGTCTTAAATATGTCTCCTCTTACAACAACCTCAAGCACCAAGGCCATCATGTTTGCAACATCCTCATCAACTTGTGCTACTCTTGTTTCTACTTTGTTTGTGATCTTATTTAAATACTCAACTTCTACTTGCAACTCTAGCTTTGATGCCTGGATGTAGCGCAAATCTGCTCCATGGTTTTCAAGTTCAACTTCACACTTCCTCTGCTCATCCTGAATCATGTCCAGTGCCATTTCTTCCTTCAACTTGGGAGAAGATTCCAATTCTTGAGACATTTTTTGAACCTCTTTTTGTGGTATATGTTTCATGGCCATTTAATTTCTCCATGTTTTCCTTATCTCCACTAAACTTAATAGAAACATCAGATGCTACTAATCCCGCTTTTTCCTTGATCTTGTCCTGTACTTTCTGTAATGTTGTTAGAGCTAACTTCGTTTGTGTCTCTGCAACGGACACCACCATCTTAGACTTCTTCAATGCCTCTTGTGCTCCCATTTCCTCACCAATCAACTACTGGACCATGGCTATTGCATCATCGACCTCCTTATGAGCCTCTTTTGCCTCATCTCTTAATGCAATTGTGATCTCAAAGATTCTTTGAGAATATTCTTCAGACATGTTACTTTTCTTCCTAGCATCCTCCAGTTTCTTCAAAGCATCTTGCAATGACTCTTTTGTTGACTCCAACAAATATCCCTAGCCTCTAATAAACTCCTCAAAATCCTTATATGTCTTCTTATCACCTCTTCCACAATCATTAACATTGTCATCTGTTAAATTTGATGCCATAACAACAAAGGAAACAACATTTTTTGTCACTCCTATAGTATGCCATGTCAATTCTATCACAGTGCTTTTCCCTAGGGCTTCACCACCACTTTCACCATAGAACTAACTATAATTTTCACCTTTGCCATTGCCAAAACCCTTTGATCCTTGACCATTGCCTTCCCCAGCATTATTATTTTGCATCCTATCAGCATATGCCAGTGAATCACTTCCCTCTGACTCACACCTCATTACATACTTCCTTCGTCTAAATTTTAGTGACCTAGTAGGTAAATTTAGACAAATTCTATGTATATATGTACTGGTTCTTCGACTCACAGTGACATCATCCCTTTCCTTATGGAAGCCTTCACCGATCTACAAACTGTGCTGCTAACTCTTTGCATTTTATCTGTTGAACTTATAAAAGAAACCAAACAAGGCTCTATTCTTTGTGAAAACAATAGTTAGGAGGACTGTGGAAATTCAAAAATATGTCATACAAAATACCAACTTGAATAATGCAGCTACACAGTTAAGCACCATTATTACAACAAACTTATGCCATTCCATATTGGATTGATTATAAACAACTAAACAACAACATATCCTGGATCAATTGATAGCCAAATTCAAAACCCAATTATACCTGAAAAAAACCGAAGACAAATAAAACCAAACGAGACCTTTTAGCAAAATCTTCCAACTCAATGCAAATCAGCATTGGCCTTTCTCAGGATTTCCACATAAGCAAATTCAAAGAAAGATAGAGAAATGTGATCTCAATACCAAAATGAGAACCAATTCAAAATTTTCCCAATTAAATCCAAATCTTCAATTGGCTTGCTTTGGTTTTCCATATATAACAGTAATCCAAGCAAGGATAGTGGAATCTTAAGAATAAAATGAGAAACTATTCAGAGATTTCCAATTGAACCCAAATCTCTGATTGCATTGCTCTAGATTTCTGTATGATGCACCCATCCAAGCAGGGTGGGAAAATGATATGAGGAAAATAAGAACCAATTTATTTCGAGTCAATCTAAGTTTAAATTCATGAGTTTGAATTTGTACAACAGTCAATTGGAGTACCATTTTTCCGGTTTAGTAATATTTCTATCAATAAAATTACATTGCTATGTCAGCTAATGACTTTGCATTTACCGACAAGTGATGTTTATCCATGTAGCACATCTTATCATTCATTGTTCTTAGGGTGTTTCCAGATGGGTACATCTACTAGATTTTTGTGTAGTTCATGCAAATTAGTTTCATCGAATAGTTTCATGGCTTCCTGAACGAGCCTATCTTTATAGAGGCTGTCAAGCATGGCCGCAACGTTAGGAATAAGTCTCGTTTCTTTCATTTTTTTGATGATCATCGGAGCGTCCTCTTCAGACTTCTCTTCCTTTTTTGTCGAATTATGTGTTTTTATTAATAAATAATAACAACAGTTACAATTTTTTTCCCTGGTGAGTGAGATTTCAGGTGACATTTTTATGTATATGGATGCCTGTGATTGTAGTGGTACGCCTCTCGGCATAACTCTCCACGTAATTAATTAGTATATATACATTTAAAATAATCTATATACTAGTGCTTGCACCTCAACGAGGTGCAATGGTTACGCCGATAGCAGAATATACTCTGGCAGTATATTGAAGGGCAGGGGAAAAATTGCGACGAAATGTAAATTATTTTTCTTAACACTAACTATTTATAGCAAAAGTTGATTGATGACAGGATGTGAGAAGATTTTAATATGAACAAATGGAACTTTATTTAAATTGGTATGCTATGCTAAATGGTTTCACAACATAATATTTTTTTTACAATAAAAGAAGACCTTCAATTGGATTAAGTAGATGTTGTCGATGTGGGGAGGCCTCACATAGCCTCGCATCTATTTTCAATAGTAACTTTGGCCCTATGAAGTTCATCTCATCAATCAACACATATCTTTTGTGTTTCATCTCTTGCTAAAATGTTGTTAATGCCTAGCCTACAATGGGTGCATTTCTTTGATAGGAATCCAGAGTGTTTAATGTATAGTTGATGCATGTATATTAAATGCAACAACCCTGTAGGAGCCAATGTGAGCAGTTGGCTTCTTTCTTGTAGAGTCTTACTCTCAAGTGCTTTTCTTATGCAACTAATCAAGTAGGATTTCTCAACTTCCTTTTGCACCATTTCGACTTCATGGTTCTACAAATGACATACATCCTCACATGTCTTCTTAGCATCTTCAATAGCGTCGTGACAACCTCTCATGATGTTCTATGCAAAAAATGCAATATTGCTCTAGTACATGCCAACCCAATTAAGAGAAGTTGAGTTTGATGTCAAGGAAGGAGAAGCATTAGGTTTTGATCCTGTAACATCTCCCTTAGAGGAGCTGCTGGAGATAGTGATAATGTCTGTAGGTGGTTGTAAGTTTTCCATTACTTGGGGAGTTAAATGGGAAGCAAACAGTATGAAGATGACTGTAACAAGAATTCTTTTGATTATTTGATAACTACACAAGTTGGATTTGTATGGTTCATAAATAGCCATTTGAAAATGGGTTGGTCTCAAAAATTAAAATAGAATTTTGGTAGGATATGTGTTTTTCAAATGAAGGAGGGGATGCTCCAAACGTAACACAATAAACCAAACTATAATTAATATTTCCACCCAAATCAATACAAGAGGGGTAAATGTGAACTATTAAAGAAGGTTTTTTAGTTAATCTTTTAAATCAAAATTATTTTGAAATAATTCAAACTCTTATTTTATTTTTCCAATACAATTAATTTTGAATTAAAAAATTAACTAAATTATAATTTGAGTGTGACATTTACAAGAGGGGTAACCATGCACTATATATTAATGGCATGAGTTTACTTATGAACCGGTTAAATGTTAAGAAAACAAATCAAAGTTGAAAAATGACATTTTTTAATGATACATTCAAATTTGATCATTTGGACTCAAATAATTCTCTGAATTGTTATTAGGTAATAATTATAACACACCAATAAAAAATAATAATATTTAAATGTTATAGTCCATAATGGATTCCTCAATGTATCAAAGTTCAATAACAACAGAGTACAACTTATATATAAAATAAAATAAAATAATTCTTAATTTTTTAAAAGCTAAATAAAAAAACTTTGAAATAAATGAAATAAATAAAAATTGATCTCTTTTTTAAGATATATATTGCACTTTCCATTTAATCATCTCTACTAAGGAAATTATTAAATAAATAATTTTTTTAAATGTATTTTTTGTTCAACAAAGGATGTATGTAAAAAGTAAAGATGAATTGAAACAAACCAAATGAATTCTCCCACCTCTAGAGAGAAGGGAAAGGTTGTTTGCATGCAACACCAACTTCATGATGTAAGAAAAAAAAAGTGATGGTAAATAATACAACAAAAGTGATTTCTCATGCACCCCAAACTTTATATTTCCAATAAAAAAAGAATCCATAAAAAAATGTTTGCCTCTTAAATTTGAAAATTTTATTTTAAAAGATATTTTTCCCTAATTTGAAAACATACAATTTATTCAAACTTTGAAATCCATTTTATTATATTGAAAAATTAAATATAAAATATTTGAAATATTCTTCTCCTGCATATACTTCTCAAATTTACACTATAAAATATGTACATATATAATCCCATCCCACTACAGCAATTCATTATCACTAAACCTTTTCCATTAATCTTGTGTCGCTCGAAGGAGTGTGAGCAAAGACATAAAAAGGTTAATAATGTCAAGGTATAAGGAGATTGCAGATCAAACATATTCATCATATCAATACCGCTTAATCAAATTATCAATGTCATAAATGATATAGCCACTAAATAATATTGACGCCAGTGCCCAGTGCCCTATATATCATTGTTGACAATTTTCCTAATGGAAAGATAATCTGCAATAAAACCCACATAAAATCAATATTGAAAATCATATTGTAAAACATAAATTAATTTAAATGACACCAACTTTTTAAATATTTATTATTTTATAAATAGATAATAGATAAGAACAATTTTTCTAATAGAATGATACTCCACAATAAGGCTCACATAAAAATCAACATTCAATTATTAAGTTACAAATGTCTCTTCTTCCATCAACTTTTCCCATATATTTGAAAATATATATTATATATTATTTTTATCTAAACCGAATATAAGTTATTTATTTTTCATAAGACTATTTACTTTTAAGCTTTTCTATCAATCAATATAGCAGCTCCCATCTATAAAAAAAAAGACCGTTTAACATGCTACTCCACTCTAGCCTTGAAAAAAGTAAATTACATTGAATAAAATGAGCTCCAAACTTCAAAAGGTCAAAATCATGCAAAAAAATGTGGATAGGACATAGTATGCCACTTTGTTTTATTCTGCATACTATTTGGAAAAGCAACACTGATTTGATTGACTGCAAGGACAGCTCATCTGGTCAGAGATAAGGGTCATATAATTAGGGCCTCCCAAACGGACCTGACAAATAAGATTTTAAATTGTGTCAATTTATTTATATTAGAAATATTGATTCGCCAAAATCTTTTAACATATATGTCTTATTGTTGGTATATCAATTGTACAGCTCACATTATCACATCCTTTAATTAAAACTATGAGTCACATGCTCATGTCTATGCTACATCTATTTTTTAAGCATTACAAATTTTCCACAGTCCATAATATCAATAAGCGAAATTTCTACTGATCATAATATCAACAAGTGAGATTCTACCCCCAATAACATTTTAACTATGAATTAAAATCCAAAATTCCACTATGTTATCTGTCCAATGGAGACAAGATTTTCTTGGCAGAAAAAAAAATTATTTTTATTTTGACAGAATCTTTAAATTTCCTCTACGATTTCAATTTTCGGGTAAAATAATAGATTTCTACCTTTTTTTTTTAGCAGAGATTTGAATTTCACTATATTATACGCCCAATGGAGACAAGATTTTCCATTTTCCTTGGAAGGAGGGAATTTTTCAATTTATTTTGACAGAATCTTTAAATTTCCTTTAGAATTAAACCTAACGACTGCAAATTCAATTTCTGGATAAAACAATAGGCTTCTAGCTAATTTTTTAAGCAGAGATTTGTTTGGCTTGATACTCAAGCTTTACAGCATGTATCACCGGAAAAAGAGAGTAACGACGGAGAAAAGGTACCTGAATTAATATGAAAACCAGAAGCACCATGAATCTGACAAAGAGAATGGGTCCCAAAAAGCTGAAATCGTGGCCTTTCTTTGAAGCCCAGAATGTATACGCTGTCAGACTTATCACCACCACAGCCGTTAAAATTGCCCACTTTCCCTACAATTGCAAAATCTGAAAGATAATTAATAAATTTCCAGACACAAACGGTAAATAAAAAATCAAAGACAAAAAAGGCCGCCATGAACACAGAATTAAAATTTTGAGAAGGAATTTATTAGGAAAAACCCTTACCGTTGGTGAAAACACAAGTTAATCCAACAGAAAAGCATAGGGGTCCATACTAAGAATTAATGGCTGACTATTGACTATAGCTTGGGTTGTTGGCATCCGAAACCCATCAGCTATTTATTCTCATTTACATGTAGCTTCTATACTTCTATTTTGAGAAATGTGATGCTTGTTATCTGTGTATGCGGAATACGTCCTCACAAGAGTTAAATTCTGCTCCGTAACAGAAATTATTACTATGGATGAGAGCATGGACTACATGTTGGTGAATCAAAGAAGAGGTGAGGCAAGGAGTAAATCATAAGGAGATGCTACTATTCAGAAGAAAATAAAATAGGACTGGAATGGAGCTTTTTCCATTAGCCACCAAGGTCGTTGAGGACTTCCATTCAAATATCTGTAACTTTTGAAGTCACAGATATGTACATGTTTTTGTTTGGATGGACTGTATCATCTCTTTCTGTGGAGCAGCTTTATATCTTTCTACAGTCTTCAATGAGTACAAAGTAAAGAAACTCTCTCAAGTGTGAACACATGGCTTGCTAAAAAGGATGGGAAAAAATATAAACCTATGTTTACTACAGAGGGCCAAATCTAAACAAGACAAGGGTGGCCAAAACAAGAGCAAAAACAAGAATCACAACTACTGTTGATTTATTTTAGTTTTAGCAGTCACAATGTACCCTCCCAATCATCTTTGAAACTAAAATGTAAATCCCAGAGATCAAAATGAAAATTAGGTATTGGAGGCTTACTAACTGTTGAGCCTGTCCAACTGAAGAGAAGCGCGTGGGAGTCACTTGAATACCTCTCATGCAGATCTTCTGGATGTCACTTCAATGGGTTTCGTGCAGCGCTGGTGCGATGCCTCTACTCCACTGTAAACACAACCAAACACAATATCTAATCAACGAAGCAGAAAATCTGAACAGCCTTAAGCTTTCGTGCATTTTCTTGATAGTTTCTACAGAACAATTAATATATTTTAGTATCCACCCTCCCAGGCATTTGGCTCGTAGGCACTGGGCTCGCACGAAATTCAAACCAAGCAGTATTTTCAAATTGAAAAGTTGAAAACCAGAAAAGCAAAATATAAAATGGGTATTGAAGGCTCACTGATTGCTAACCTTGTCCAAATGAAAACCACCACCGGTGGGTGTCACTTCAACGCCTCTCCTGCAAAGATACCACGCTACCTCCACTCCACTGTAAACACAACACAAACAAAATATCAATAGAAGTTAGCATGAGGTTCTGTACAACTTGCAAGCTTCGAGATTGGGAGAATGCTACTGACCAATCGAAAACTATGATGACAATGCCTAGAGATGAAACATGCAGCTGTCCAGGTGAGAGCCATATAAATATTACATGGGCTATGAAAAAATTCTGCCCTTTACTGTCAAATAGTCTATATCTATTATCCTTGCCTATACCATGATTATGCATGGGAGCAAAGCCACAACTTTTACAAATAGTAAAAATCCAGCACATAAAAATAGACTTACCAACAAGTCCATAGAACATAAGACCAGGCTTGGAATCATTCATTAGGTGCATACTCATGGTATTGAATTAAGTCAAAGTTTCACTGACATATATAGTCCATAAACTCCTCTCAACAATATGGCAAACCTGCTTTAAACCAACAAACAAAATGATTCAGTCTGCTGTCCAACTCTGTTTGACTATTTCCTCAACTCTTCTATTGTACTCCCGTTTGTTTTCACTAAACATGCGAGCAGCCTCTGAATTTTTTGGAGAGTTTAGATTTGGATCACAAAGTAAACACTGCAATTATTAACATTTACTGCATACAGTGATGCTTTGGTAGATGATTAAATTGCAGAGAAAGCACACAGACCCCAAAAAGTGTTGTGGAACGACATGACCCATACTTGGTGACATAAGAAACCATCCGAAATCTATTGTTTCTGTACGTACAGGCGCCTGTTCTACCGCATTTTCTACGCCAAGATCTATTTGACGCCAACTGAAGATCTGTTTGATTGCTTTTTGCTTTCTCCTATACGGTGGAAAAGATGGGTTGCATCTATACATAGCTTTTGCAGACATAGCTTTAATTAGCCGATAACTGTACCTATCTACCAGCACGCTACAATCCACAATCCGGCAGGGAAAGGCCTGAAATATTTTCCGGCATTAGACATAAGACTTTTCCGGTTGAATTCCCACCTATAATAGCCTATCGGCTAATAATAAGTCCAGAGATATCTTTGTTTAGATTTTTATAATATGTTTTTCTAATAATATATTAGACATTAAAATTATATTATTATAATATCTTGATAAATAAATATTAATATTTAACTTTTAATATATATTTTGATTATCACATATATTCAAATAAATTAAAAATTTAAACATAAGCATGCAATTTTTACCGTATTTAAAAACTAACCATTTGAAAAAAAAAATACTAATTTCAACATGATATGGGCCCACTCCACCATACACTGCTAGTCAATACTATGTCATATACTCCAATAAATTTTTTGAGAAAACATGTCACCATATTTTCACTTAGTTTCAGCCAAAAAAACAAAAAATGATAGCTAAAATTATGCATAAGCAATGTTATCTAACCCTCCAAAAGGAATCATAATTAAAATCGAACATAGGAGAAAAGTAAATTATGATAGGCATAAAGTTTGAAATGAATCCGTTCTTCAAATTGTCATCGTCTCCATTTTGTAATTTCGACAGATCTAAATATATTTTATTACTTTATATATTGAACGACGGTGATCTATGTATAATTCTGTAGCACCGAAGAGGTGGGGTGAACGTTTGTTCAGGTAGTCAAAGTTCCGACATTTATTCATTGAATTCACGTTTATCCGCTATTTATTTTCCTATAATCGCGTTTCATGTAAACAATTCATTTATTAGTGGGCATGTATAGTTTTCACGGGGACGATTTGTTTTGTATCCGAGATTTAATCTAGAGTTTTTATGCACACATAATCTTTTAGCTCATGTTGTTCTATGACTATAGGAAGCCTCTCGGTTTAATAAAGACAAAATCTATATTAAGAAAGAAAAAGATTATCCTCTGTTTTATAAGGGTAGCACTACTAAACTAAAAGATGTAGCCAAGCACAAGCAATTGAGCATTCATAAAGTGTTTCAACTACAAGTATTAGTAAATATTTTTGTATTTTTAAATATCTAAAAATGAAAAGAAGGGTTAGAGAATGTGTTAGTTATGTTTTTCTAATTTTCAAAATATCAAAATTAATAATAAATATCTTATAAAAATAATTAATAATATCAACCTATCAATATGAAAAGATAATGATGTTATTATAGAAGTATTTTATCATATAAATGCAAACAAATGATTAGAGATTCCAATGAAAGGATGTGTGGTTACATGGCCTTAAGATCTACTCTCACAAAATTAAATAAACGATAAGGAGCCTAGAGTCTCAAGACCCAAAAATTGAATGTCCACTCCATGTCTCGAAGTATATGGGGACTCAAGATTTCAAAAATCTCACTCTTAATTCGTCTAGCACCCAAACATGTTTATCTATAAATCAACAACCTATAGCTTGCAAGAATTTTCTTGTGGCTCTATGCTATCTATCAATCTTGTTGACACTCCTAACACCACAATCCCAAAGATCTAATTCTAGCATCTCTTAATCCATCTTATTAGTTTGTAGTCGAAGGTCGTTGATTGTCTATGCTTGTTGCTTCATCCTTTTCCATCATGCCATCATGTACCACTACATCATTTTCATGGATCTAGTGATCATTTTACCCTATACCCTCAAGTATAGAATCCCACGCTTATCTTTCTTCATGCCATATTCCATGTATGTGATCTCCATATGTGTGCCCATTATGCAATCTCCATCTAATGTGCAAGGATTTACACATTTTCACGCCATAGCATGCACATCTTCTTCTATTTGCTCCTACATTTCTGTCGTGCCTGTCCATCTTTATGTGATTTCAACATTGCACTTTCTTCCTTGGGATGAGGCTTCCCTAATGCAACCCTTCTTAGTGTCAAGGCTTTAAGAACCCATAAACACATGCCCTAGTTTATGGCTATTGCATGGCCTGGGATGCCCTTGCATCAAACTTTTTAGGTACCAAAGAATATGAGTCCTTCACAAGTAAGACTAAGTGGTACCACCACTCTTAGACCAAATTTAGATAAATGGTCTTGGCCTTCCCTAGGCACTTACGTTTTTTAGATGTCTACTCTTCTTGACTTACTCTTAATCTTGATTGGTTAATGAACCATCCTTCTTCTCTCAAACTTGGCCTTCTTCCTCAGAGGTGTACAATTCACTTGTGCTTTGACCTTTGTTATGCCTTCCTTGAGGTACCTCTATCCAATAGTAGTGTGCCTCTTTTCTACAACATCATGTCCCTATGAGACATTTGTACAAAGTACTACTAGCTTCTTTTCTTCTCTCCTCTTAGCTCCAGTTGTTGCCTTCCATAGCACACAAGACTATGAGACATCATAGGTATCATCTTCTCATCTTTATCCTATATCATCATGTGTGAGTCTCATCTTTTTTATTGGTGTACAGTCAACTCCTACACATGCACTATCACATGCTTCCTCCAACGCCTACAATGAAATTATGTCCACATTCTCTTCTCTTTGTCATCCTCTATGAGGATATCTTCTCCTTTCAAAAATTGTGGCCAATCCTCCTCATTTTCTTTCAACACACATAATGCGTCCATCTTTGGCTAGTTCCTATGCCAACTCATCCTTCATTCCATCCTACACTTTGTGATAGCTCTTTCTCCATACTTTGCACTTCTAGCTTGTGCAAGATCATGTGTAATGTATGTACAGTCCCTCCCAAAGTTGGGATGATTACCTTGTACTAAGGGAGATATGTTTCTCCTTTTCCTAACTCCTTTGGTTTCTTCTCTTACATATTCATGAGCCTCCTAGCTTCAATCCTCTAGAAATGCTCTAATTTCGCTCTTGGGTGCACAACCTTAGGCATCATTTTAGAGACCATTGAAGCACACTTATGTCTTGCCTTGGCACTATATGCACTCTGAGAGATCTCTCCAACCTTTTGTTGCACCATCCTACTCTTTACAAAGTTTGACATTTTAGGGTTTGCAATTCCTCCTTAAGCAAAGTTGTGCTTCATCTCCAACATCTATTCCATCAACTCCTTTAGGCCTTCTCTATTTGAGAATATGGTTGTATTTGTGTCAAACTCTTACTTTAGTTTATCTCTCTTCTCCTTTTGTAATGGTATCTTCTAGAGTGCATCTAATTTGTCTATCATCTTTATGATTTTGGCAAATAATTGCAACTTATGATCACTCTCCACTTTAGCCCACTATTGAGCCATTTTCTTTGGAACAAGCTCCTTCAACACTTTCTACCCAATGTTCATTGTATTGGAAGATGTGTCCATAGTTTCCTAATTCTCAACTACCTTCTAGGTTGATGATTTTGTTTTTTCTTTCACCTCTTAGCTCCTCCTTTCAAACCTCACACCAAACTTATACTTTACCTAACCTATAACTTTCTATGTATATGTGATTGTTATGTGTTTTCTCCATAAATCAACTATTTGCAAGCTATTGGAATAGGTGTCTAAAGGTGGGAAAATGGGTTCCAGGGCTAATAGCTAACTTAAATCAAATAATCCACCTTTTAACATTTGTGGCACACAAAATTGATCAAAATAAACTACTTGGATATTGTCCTCAAGGAAGAGGCATAATAGTTGATCAAAGTTTTGGTCGCTTTTTTTGTGGTTGATGGATTGAATGATGTGATGTGTATGATTGATGATGCAAACTAGGTAAAATAATGTAAAGTATTAACAAATGATTTAAAGGAAGGGTTGAATGTTGGATGCCAACATTTGAGCATGAACAAATATTGTCACAACTCCAAAAGTAACCACATAGAATAGTATTAAGTTCCAAAATATTATATAAAACCATTAAAAATAAACAAGGAGCACAAGGTTAATTTTGTAGATCACCTTTCAAAATGGGGAGCTAAGTGTCAATGATCCATTTGTGTACAATACAAAGGATTGGAAAAAATCCTTTGAATCTTCCAATCAAACCCTTCTCAATGAATAAGGATTCATTTTTTATCACTTTCCTACTGACTTAATCTCCAAAATCTATTGTAGGGGATATTTTGGAACATTGGAGAGTTTTGTTCATTTGGGAGAAACTACATTCTAGAACATCGATGCATTTTTTCTTGAGAAGGATGGATTCATGGCCATGAATAACTTATTGTGTTGTTGGTAGTGTAGATCCCAAGATGCAAGGTCAAGTTCCCTATCCATCTAAAATTGTGTGCCCATATTTGGATGAGAGCCAATCACCTACCACACAAGGGAGAAATTGTGAACCCTAGTCTAATTTTTTTTTGTAGTGACAACATGGAAAAAAAGCTAGTTGGGCTATATATATGTATGCATACATACACATATATATCTATATGTATACATATATAAAAATATATACATATGTATATGTATGCATATGCATACATGTATGTATGTATATATATGTATATTGTTGCTTTGGTTTTTGGTTAAGGTCCTCAAAGAAATTATGCATGTCCTATCTTTATACTATCTATTTGAAGTTTCAAAATTACAGTCTAATTATCAAGCATCAAAGGCTTGTTCAATTTTTGGAAAAGTTCATCTAACCTTTTTGGTTGTCAATGAGGTTAGTGTAACCATGTTGGAAGCTGATGTTGATTTTGTAACCTATATTTTTTTAAAAGCCTATCTTGCGTTATAACCTCAAGGTGTTCAAAGTCTTCATTCCTCTTTTATTCATCTTACTATAATTTTTTGGCATCAAAAGAGGTTATCAAAACCATTTTGGAAGCCAATAGAGTTTTTAAAATCAAGCTCAAAGTTGAAAGTTTGATTTTCATAAGGGGGGATAGTTAGACATGTGAGATATTCAAAGGAAGAAGAGAATGAGTCTTGAGGTTTTTAATTGTTTAGGTATGAAGAATCTTGAAACTTGTTTCGACATTGGAAGAATTTCTCAAAACTATTTCAAAACCTGATGGGGTTCTCAAAACCTCATTGGAAGGCGATAATGTTCTCATAACCAATTTCAAAAATGAAAAAGTGTTTTAAAAGTACTTTGTGGGTGGAATAATAAGATTCAGAAGAAATCAAGATATCAAATATGTTTTTAGAGAAATAAATGGTTTCAAAAACTATGTTAGAGGCTACTCAACTTATGAAAACCTTTCAAAGTTTCGACTGAACAAAATTTGAGGAAAAAGTGTATATGTGAAGGAAATGAATGCTAGCTCGTGCCAACATTTAAGGCACAATTAATATAGATTTGAAAAGAGACAATATTTATTATCCACCTATAAAGTAGGATTATTTCCCCAGTTGAGTTTATTTCATAGAGAATTTTAAGGAGAATGCAAGATCGAAGAGTATAAAATTGCAAGTGTGTGTGAGGAATGATTTGAACAAAATTTTGAGCTTTATATTACAAAATCTTCCAACCATAGTTAAAGATACATAATTCCTCCATTATTATTCTATTTAAAGAAGAATTTGTGTCAAGAAAGGGAATTTTCATGAATAATTGTGAAATATGCAATTCTTTGCTTAAAATTAAAATTCCTTCGGATATAGTCATCTATTTGTTGAGAAAACTAGTTAAGGTATTTTATGATATTATTTTAGAGAAGATGAAGTATAAATATCTTGCATATGAGCACCTTTCTAGTTTTGAGAGCTCACTACCCAAAATTGGAGACACTAAGCTAGGGCATGTTGACCTAAAATATTTTTGTGAAAGGATGAATGGGGAAAATAGACCCCTAGTTAGTCAAAGGTTAATGGAAAGTGGATTATTGTAGGCCGCCAATTTTCCTATTAGGGTTCAATGCCTAGATTTTATGTTAGAATGCATCAATCACTATGACCCCTAGACAAGGGAAGTGAAGATGGAGGATAATAGAGTCATTACCAAACTTGATATGGATACATTTCATTCTTTGCTAAAATTGCCTCATAGAAATGAATATGTAGATATGAACGTCTTTGTTTCATATCAAAATTTGACAGTGAAGAAAACCCACTATTAAAACATGATCGTGAAATAATGGTTGGAAATTTTGAAGAAGGAGAAATTTCAATTGCCCAAGAATTTGAACAAGTCAAATTTTTCAAATGAAATAGGTGACATCATAGTGTTGTTGCAAAGATTAATTGGCAATGAAGATGCTCATAATTTTAAAGTTTGGATGTACTTTTCATCATAATTATTTGCCATGGTGATGCTGGACCATCTAGGGCATACGAGCAATCTTGCATCAATTTTTGATTTCTTTCTCTCAATAAAGGCTAATCAAATTAAGTTTTCCAAGTATGACAATCAAGCATTAAGCTACAATGATAAGGTTTACACTTTGACTTCATCCTATGTTTTATGTTTGGTAATTTGTCTTATCGGTGTGACCTGAAGATCTCGAAGAGACCATACATCATGTTCCTTCGACATTACGAATGACGTTAGTAATAGTAGTAAATGGGCATGAGAATTCACCTTGGAGGGAGGTTTGCATATCGGTGGGATGAAATTTGATGTCCCTTCGATGTTTCGACAAACTGTAGACATACTAACAAGCTACATTGAGGAAACATTAGGTTATCAGTGGGATTGATTTTTGAGTCCCTCTAACATAGTGATAAGGTGTATCATGGTGATGACGGGATTTCAGGCTAACTGGATTACACATCTGTTTGCTATCTCGATATCAAGGAGATGAACATTTTTCGACAGGAGGACATGAAGGGTCTATTTGAAATTCTGATAGGAAATTCTTCAACAAGACCTTGGGATATTGGAGTGAGAGGATTTGAATTCCCCTCGAAACTGCGATGGCAGGAAGGTGGACAAAGATGTGAGTAGACCTATGGAGATGGACGAATGAGTAAGGTGGTGACACGTGGGGAGAAGTTACTCATTGATTTCACATCATTTTCGTGAATCAACGTGATCAATGGCCAAATTATTTCAAACATGAAGTCGATGGAAGATGATTACCTGGTGTGAACAAATAAGAATTGAAGTGACTGATAATGATATAATTATCTAGGAGATCTTGATGTTAATTGGACGATGAGGCAATACTAAGACAACATTGAGAAAAATAATGTTGAGAAGTGAAGCTGACCTAAAGGAGGAGTTTAGATATATAGGGATAGAGAGATAGAGAGATGAAAGGGGGGAAGGTGGTGAAATAGGATGTTGATCATGAGATCAAAGAGCAGAGTTGAAGGTCGATCTACATGTTTGATCGATATCTTTGTAACCAAGCAACCTATGTAAAATATGTAGTTTCTTTTCCATTTTAGAATAATAAAATATTTTTTTTGTGTTCCTACATATTGGTTTTTTTTTTTTTGTTATTGGGAGGTTGGGATAGTAAGGGGAGCACCCTTCATCAAGTGGTATCAAAGTAGGTTGTCTTGAGTCAAAGCAGTTGTTGAACATGAGGCAATTTGCAATAGGACTTGTGAGTGTGGGTGGAAATCAAGATGCCTCCTTGACCTGTCCACTGCGATAGAGGTAGAGGTAGAAGCGAAAAGAGGAAGAGGAAGAGATCCTCCTCGAGATGAAATTAGAGCCATCAAAAGGAAGATGGATACCTTGTGGGAAGAGGTTCATAGGAGAGAAGTGCATCAAGAAAAAAATGGTGAAGATGAAATTGAAGAGGAAATGGAAGAGGAAGAACAGGATCAAATGGATACTAGAGAAAAGAGATTATTGAGAGCAATATCTAGCCTTGGAAAGAAACCTAAAATGGAGGTTTCAACTTTCAATGGAAGTTTGAATCCTGAAGATTTGATAGATGGGATCAATGACATGGAGGAATTTTTTGAGTTTGAGGAGAGTGAAGACCCTCATCAAGTGAGGTTTGCAAAGAAAAAAGTTAAAAGGTCATGCAATTATATGGTGGAAAGAGATCCAACTTGAAAGAGGAAGAAAAGGGAAGGATAAAATTTATAAATGGGACAGAATGGTGGTAAAACTGAAGAAGCAATTTATTCTAGTTGATTATGAGTTGGAGTTGCTCAAGAAGATGTAGAATTTGAGACAAGGAATGAGGATAGTGAAGGACTACACAAAGGAATTTCACAAGATCCTAATTATAATATGAAATTCTCAAGCGAATAAGGAGAAAGTGGCTTACTATTTTAATGGCCTGAAACCCAGCATACAAGAAGAGTTAGCACTATTAAGAATATACACTATTGAGGATGTATATCAATTTGCATTGAAAGTACAAGAAAGATTGAATAGAAAATTTGAGAATAAGAAAAAAGGGAAGGGTAGAGATTATGTGCAGAAAAAGGAGGATGGGCAGCAAACTAGAGACATTAAGGACAATGGGGGTGAAAGAGGTGAAAGCTCAAACAAGTTTTGTGAGAAAAATTTCAAAGGTAGAGGAAGATCTGGATGAGGATTTGGAAGAGGAGGCTTCCAATGAACCTATTTTCAATGTGGAGAAGCACATAGGGCCTTTGATTGTCCTCAACATCAAGGAAGGACAAAAAAAAGATGGAAGGTAATGCAAGATTCCACATAGGCATCAAGGTGGACACAAAGAAAATTGATGTTATCATTAACATGCCACCTCCTAAAAACATTTCTTAGTTGCATACTTTACAAGGAAGAATTCAAGCTATCTATCATCTTGTGGCATCCTTGGTGGGTCAAAACTCTAGTGAATGGTACACGACAATATTAAACTACTTAAAAGAAGGTCCTTTCGTAAGCCTAAAACTCAAAACACTAGAGGTCATCTTTAGAAACTTGCATCTAAATATATAATCCTTGTGGATGTGTTATAGAGACGATCATTTGACAGTCTTCTACTTAGATGCCTTAAATAATCAAAAATCCCTATAGCCCTTGAAGAAGCTCATGCAAGTGCTTATGGGGGGCATTTTGGAGGAAGATTGTTAGTTCAAAAGTTAATTCATATAGGATATTATTGGTGAGATATGAAACAAGATTGTTTCACTCACATTAAGAAATGTCATAAATGTCAAGAACACAACAATTTGATTCATGCTTTTGCTTTTGAGCTTCATGCCTAGGTTCCTATTTGGCCATTCTCAGTTTGAGGTTTGGATCTTATTGGAAAAATATCACCACCTTTTTTTGTTGGACATATGTTTATAGTTCCCGCAATAGATTATTTCACAAAATGGGTAGAAGCTACCCCTATTCATTCCACAACAGCTGATGCAATATGTTGTTTCATATTGGAACACATTATTGCTTGTTTTGGTCTTCCTTTCGCATTAGTTTCAAACAATGGAACCCTATTTAAGAAAAATGACATGAAGAATTTTTTGGAAACCTTTCATATTCAACATCATTTTTCAACACTCAATTAACTTATGCATTGTGGGCTTATTGTACGAGTATTAGAACATCTATAGGAAACTCTCCCTATAACCTTGTTTATGGTGTCGAGCCAATAATGCCCTTAGAGTTAGAAATTCCTTCATTGAGAATTACTCTTAGGGGGCCTATTGATGATAATATGTATAAAGAGCAATTATTGCATCAACTTGAAATGCTTTATGAATGATGTATCAATGCTCTCAAGCATCTCCAAGCTTATTCTAAATGAATGCAACATATTTATAATGATTATGTCATCCCTCGTGCATTTAATAAAGGTGACTTGGTGTTATATGAGAATCAATGTAATGTTAATGTCATCCCAAATGAAAAAGGAAATTTTATCCCTATTTGGTAGGACCTTACATAATTGACAAAAGTTATGGTTTGGAGCATACACATTGACAAAAATATATGGTACACCTCTCAAAGAACCTATCAATTATGTGCATTTGTGTTGATACTACACCTAACATCTTCTTTAAATAGTATGTATATTAAAGTAGTGTTGTTACATTAAGCAGATAGTGTTCTATTTTATCTCGCATTGCTTCATTCTTTGAAAAATAACTATTTGTGTCTTAGATTATGGACTAATTATTCAATAAGTTTAGATTGTTAATTAAGTTTGTATACTATTTGAATTCATCTTGTGTGTTATGTTATATTAGATCCTTATGTGCATTTAATATTATGAAATTAGATCATAGGTGCATTTAATTTAACATATGCATACTCAATCACAATGTAGTATACTTCTAATGTAAACTAAAATGTTTCAATTAGATCACATACACATTAAATCATGGAGACATTTATTAAACATTCGTACTAAGGATATTTAGTAAATCACATTGATTTTAATTCAACATCAACTCATAAAATCAAACAAAAATGCTCATATATATTAATCAAAAGTTCATGTACATATAATAAATAATATAATGTTGCTATGGCTTATGACTACTAGATCCCTCGAGGCCTAGTGGTGGCATCCATCGAGAAATGGTAGAATGTGATTGTGATTTGCTAATAGATCTCATGACTATCTATAGTCCTTGTGCCTCTCCAACCACTCTCGTGTCCCGTATGTGTTCCTTGATGTGTTCCCAGTCTATGTGATCTTTCTCTACTTATAGCTTGACCATCTCCCTCGCTAGCCTTGAGACCTCTGACCATAAGACAATCTCTATCCCACTGTCTATCAGAACTCAAGATGCTTGGAGATCATCAAATGTCACCTGTAGTGTTGAGAGCTATCCTACATCTCACTCCTCCTTAGACTCAGCTTGGTCAACATATTTGGTTGCACTCTCATATGCTTCCCTCAATCTTGCAATAGGCTCGAAGAGATATACATGCCATCCAATAGAAGGTGGGGGCATGTACTCTGATAGTATATCCTCATGTGGGGGAAAAGGAGGCATCATCTCCATGGTCACCTACTGATAGAGATTATGCCACTCTCGTGTGGACCCTACAAGATGGAAAATCATAAAAGATATTAATACACATCATGATATATATAAATAAAAAATCATATACATAAGTGTAAAATCATAATGAAAGCATAAATAACACATCATCACTTGGATCTCTAGCTTGCCAATCAGGGTATAACTATGTAATGGACCCCCCCTGTGTAGGAAGTGTGGATGGCCCACTACCACTAGCCTCCCCACACTCATGAATGTTAATCCTTGCTAAAATTGCTACTTGTTCTCTAGTGACTTGGGTAGGAGGTGGATCCCTCCTCTTAGGGTTGGCTAGGGCCTCATTTATCTCATCAGGATCATCACTCATCGAATGGATGTCCTCCTCCTCATCAAGGAATATGTCTAGTGCTATGCCCTCATTATTTGTATCCATATCAATCTCCTCATTGTACCTATCATTTCTATGACCTGGGAGAGGTCCTACATGGCCCATAGGATGATGCCTAGGAAAGACATGAACATGTTGTGCTCCAATCCACCATTGCTTGTAGGCCACTATGTTGCCTATGTAATCGGAATCAGGGACTAGGGAATGTCATGGTCCTCATCCTCTAAATCACCGTAGAAAAAATCTTAAATGGTGAGGTGACTACTACCTCTGAGCTTGGTGACACTCTGGGCTGATTGTAGATACATAGGTTGTGGCCTCAGTAGAACTCAAATTTTTCCAAACTATTGCATGACACAATCATAGTAGAAGAGTATCACTATGTAATCATGTCACCCTAGTATAAATTGATCCCCTTGCATCCTAACCAGTTGAAATCTCTCATCTTCCCTCTAGGGTATCATGAGATACGGTTTCCATGTACTATGTCATCCTCATCCAAGTGGTCAAATTTGACCAGCCAATGTAGCAAATCTCCATCCTACCAAGAGCATTTCAAAGAATAGCTATAGGATTGTGGATAGCCCATGGATGCTATGGTTAGTTATTTTTTTGACCTTGTACATGTGATGTGCTCGAAGCACCACACCTCCAAGAGTGTACAATGTACTATGCTATCTAGCTCCTGGTACACAAAGTGCATGAGATCATAGTATAGATGTGCTAGCATACTGCAACCCCAATCATAAATAGTCTGATGTGCCTCCATGTCTCGGATGATGTGAACTAATCCTTCATCTAAGTGTGTACCTCACCCATTAGGAACTAGTGCTAATGTTGTAGTGACTATCAATATGTGCCTCAACAATGGTGACCATGCGTATAGCAGCCATCTGAGCATGATGCGGGGTCTGATGCTTACCTCTCAGATGGGAAAATTTAGATAGTACTGAATATCATCTCATATCTCCTCAAGTGTCTACTCATCTACTAAATGGAAAATCTTACCCCATATAGGTAATTGTAGGATGTGGCACTGAATAGCCTCCAATGTATCAGTCATCTCCCCTATAGGAAGGAAAAATGTGCACATATTTGCATCCCACCTCTCTACAAGGGCCTTCAACATAGCATCATGATACCTCATGGGTGGCATGAGGTATACCCAAAATAATCTCATATGTTGTAAGATACTAATCTCATCCTCTGACAGTTAAGAAAGCTACTCTCAGAGGTGACAAAATTGTCTACCTCCTAGATGTTGTCAAGCTCGAGGAGAAACCTAAAGGATAAAAAGAAAAATAAATCCTAAATATATGTATTAAATAATTAAAATTTAACTTTTCAACCAACTTATATGAACCATTTTTGGATGTGGGGGGGTGGCCCTGGACACTTTAGACATTTGTAGACACTTTGTAACTAAGAGGGACACTTTGCGATAGTTGATGCTTTGCTTTTGCGACTTTTTTGCTAGGGTCCTAAAAACATAGAAATGTGAAAATAATATTATAAACACATGAATACAAAGAAAAAACATAGTAGAATCCACTTACCATATGTCAGAGCTTGCCCTGTGCTACCTCGACAAGCAAAATCTCAAGTTTCATAGGTTTGTATGCTTGTCTACTAGGCATCTTCAATCACACTACACCAAGGTAAATTGCAAAAAGGTAAATGTAAAAATGATAGATAAAAGTGTCATTTTCATTCATATATACTAAACTCTATTAAAGAAAATCATATTTTATTAGTATGTTTTATTCAAATTAACATATTGGGGGCTAGTGAACGCCATTTTTTATGTCATTTAATGTGTTGGATTCGTGATTCCATCCTCGATCTAATATAATGTGTATCAATATGTGGTGTTGTAAATACAATACCCTATTGTAAGTGTTCACACCATCAAAAGCAAGTAATTCAATGTGGTTTCATGGCTACCCTAATTCCACCTTCGTAAAGAAAGTGGAATCTAGGGGGCATAGATCTACCCTCAAATAATATTCTCTGTAGAAGAATGATAAGAGGATAAGTTTGAACAAATAATGAACTGGTGCTACAAGATGCAGTTCCTAACATTGTGGTTTTGTAGATAGCTACAATGGGGGCTTCATTCTGCCTACTTGCGAATGAATACATATTAGTATCCTTTTTATTCAAATTCCTTTTAGCTTGCATATGCATGTAGTGCCATATGGCCGCTAAAGTGGGGGCTAAATGTAGTGTAGAAAATTGTACTCCTTTTAAGTGAAAGTACAATTTCACACTTAATTTGGACCTATTTTAGTGACGTTTCATTTATTCATTTTGAAAACTCATTAATGGGCCCCCAATACCCTTTATTATGCATCCCAAGGCCTATTTTATTTATTTCCTAACACTATAACCCACACTGAATAAATGTTATTAATTAATTTAATGCCTTGAAATAAATTAGGTCCTGAGCTTTTAAGTCAAGACCCATTCACCCATGGGTGAATGGGTCCCCTTTAAGTTCACAAATTCAAATTTAAACATGTTTTTTTTATGGCATTTCAAGGTCCTAAATTCAAATTCTAAGTGTCAACTTTTGAGATCTAATAAACAAGAAATTAGAAAGGAATCCTCTAAAGCTAAGTCTTTCAATTAATTTTCTCTAGAAAAGAAAGAGATTCACATGGGATCACAAGGATTTTCATTCAAGAGCAAGGAGAAATTAATCAAGAATTAAAAGTTGAAGTCTTGGAGCAGTATTCTATTTGTTTTTGCAAGTCTTCAAGCTCATTTTTCCAACAAGATCAAGCATTGTCAAAGATTGTTGATAGATGCTTATGGAGGATCATAATGGATTCTAGGTTTTAGGAAATGCACCAAGCCATTCAATCAAGCCTAATGAATTGTTTCCTAAGTGGTTCCATATTCTATTATCATTCTACTTTCTACCTAAAGGAAGGTATATTTAGATTTGTGATCTATTAGGGTAATTTGATATCTATGAAAGTAGGTCTTCAAATCACTATTCATTGTTTCATTTAGGGATCCTATTCTAACACATTTGAGTATGGTTTCTTTGCATTTAAGCTCTTAAAATCTTAGATACACTTAAGATTAGGGCTTACACACACTTTCATGTTTCATATTTATTCTTTCTATCAAGGTTTAATTACCAAACTTAGGGTTTGACTGAGACAAACCCCCATCCACAACCAAACAACAATTTTTATTTTATAGATTTTCTACATATTCAAATCTAGGAGTGAAGGTTCACAAGTACAGGAAAGAAGTACAGGTTTCAAACTTAGATATCAACTCTAGATTTTTCTAGAAAAGGAGACCTAGACCCATTCACCCATGGGCCAATGAGTCCCTAGCCGGCTTGTAGAAACAACATTTTATGACAAGTGCACAGTACCCTTTTCTAGATTTTCTAGAAGTTTCACTGTTTCTCTCATTTTTATGCTTAATCTTCAAGATCCAAGTAGTAGATTGCACTTTGGAGTTGATTTGCTATTTTCTGTTTTCCTCCCCAAAGTGTTGTTTGACCTTGACCCCCATCCTTCAAGCATAAGGAAATTTGAAGATTCTTTCTTTGGGTTGATTTACCTAAGGGTTGTTAATCAATTCATTATGGGGATCTCATTTCCTAATGAAAATAAAGATAGGGTCTTTTCCACCCTTTTGGACTTACCTTTCAATTTTGGGAAAGCCCCTATTTTTATTCATTTCAATTGTTAATCATAAGGTGTCTCTAGCTTTTAAGTTTAATGATTATTATAACAAACAAAGAATTGCAAAGATATAGAAAATTTAACATATATTGCTCTGCAGCTTCATGAATATGAAAGATTTACAAGAATATTTCATGAATTCAAATATTTCAAAATGTTTGAAAGAAATATTTAACATTTAACTAAAGAAACATGTAAAATCCTAAAATTAAAGGAGATCTCTCAGCTATTATCCACGCATACCCCATGAAATAGACTAAACCAAAGAAAAACCACTCTACACTTCACTAGATTGCTTCATAACTACACATAGAATGATGTAAGATTTTAAAGAAACAAGAAATCATTTATCACTGAATAGTGAAAATGCACCCAAATCTAGTGTAACACACTGGCTTCTTTGATAGGAACAAACAATCAACTACATAAGATTTCATATCAGGGAATAGCTTTAAAATTGACTTTGATATTAGCAAACTTTAATGGATCATACAAGTTTTAAAACTAGAATAGAACATAAAATAGAAAATAAAAATAAAACTGGTGAAAAATTCCAATTTTATGTCTACGTAATTCTGCAAATTCTAAACCTAAGAAAAATAACAAACTCTTGGCCTTTTATAGAACATGAGGCTATCAAAGAGTTTCAAAAGCACATTGTTAAGTGAAGCTAAACCAATCATAAAGTAACACGTAGCATATGACAGTTTGCAATATTTTCCCCCCAGTTTGAAAATAGATCAAGGGTAATTTGACTTTCTTTTCCATGCCACAAAGCTTGAGAGATTGAGGAAGAATGCATAGAAGCCCCTCATCCTTTGTCAAGAAAAATGTAGGGACTAGCTAGATATTCAGAGAAATCAAGTGGATCTATAGAACAAGAAGACAAATTAGGCCTGTTTTGTCTTAGTCTCATAGACTGTTTAGTCTCGTGGACGTCATTAAAATCTTTCATTCATTCATTCATACCAATTCCACTTCCACTTCCATCCTTCAAGCTTGGGAAACACCTATGTTGACACAATGTTCACTTGCCAAGGAAAATATGGATTCCCGATTCTCTGGTTATCCACTTCCCTGCACCAAACGTCTTTCCCATGTACCCACTTCCAAATGATATAATCCTTTTATTGCAGTGTCGTCTGGGTTACCTGTGGCATCAATTTTCCTGACTGTCCATATGCTTGTTGAAAATTTACCACCTGTCACACCTGCAATCAACACAATCTATATCATTTTCGTGGCTACATATAAAATATTTAATGCATGTGTTAGAAAAGAAATCACTACCAAATATAATCCATGCGACTCTGACTTCCTAAAATATTGCAATTAAAACCATTCCTTTAATAATTTCCCCAATACCCTACTCATGCGGGCTTCTAGGCATTTAGTGTTATCGTAAAAATTAAGTGAGATGCTTTAATTTCATTGTTATTCTTCCTCTGGTACCCTGTTACTCGACTACCCAAACACCTGAACTTTCGCATTACTACTTAAACAACCTTCAATGAAACCACCTAATTGTAGAACTTTGGCGAGATGCATCCTATTTATCACATCTTTTGCATCTATAAACCTTTATTTTCTGTAGCAGTAATTTGTTCAACTTCTACCTTATTAAGTTGCCAACCAACCATTTCATTCATCCGTGCTTGATTTTCCCAAAAACTTGGTTACCCGACTTCCCAATAGTTTCTTCAATTTAAGTTTCTTCCCAAATTATTTTGAGCTTCCCTCCATGGTTATTATCTTTTGATCTCTACCAAAAAAAAGGTAATTTTTTGAACTTGGGTCTCCAAGCTTTGCAATATTGGGGCTTGTTGTGCAACCACACAACAGTAATAAACCTAGCCTGATAATGAGATGATCAGTATAAGTTTTTGAATTTTTATGTTGAATTATGAATAATAAAGGTGGTAAGGTCTAGTTTGAGATCTTAGCATCCTTTGTTGGATTTTTTTTAGCTTGGTTTTACTAAATTATTGAATTAGTAACATTTTTAGTATATATGATGATATCTATTATTTTGAAATTATTGAGTTGATAATACTAGTATTGAGTCTACAAGAATTGAGATGTGTATAATAGAGGTGGACTTAGTATCTCATGCTATGTGGGATTGTGTAACCTTTATGTGGATTTAGTAGTAGAGACAATTGAATCTCTAACTTTAGCTTTGAGGATTAGTGTTGAGATATTTTGCATTGGGTTTATGAAATATAATGTAAGCCCCTTGAGAGATTAAGGTGTGAGTGGAACCACACATGACTTCAATCCTATTTCGAAGTAGGTATTTATATTATCCTTGGGAAAAGGATACCCTTGTGACCCAATTCTATAGGGGAGGCTTTTAAGGAATAGCTCTAGAGTTTGGGGTTGTTCCTAAAGTTGATCAACCCTCCCTCTTTAGTATACTTCAACTTGAGGCTAAAATTTATATTAGACAATTGTGAACTCACCTTTCTAATTGATAAGTCAATAGTATATAGGTCTAAACCAATAAAAGGAAATCTATCATCATCAAAATTATCTACTATGAGGTTTCTTTTATTTGGATTTATAAAATCTACTCTAATCTTGTATTGATTTTTAGAGGCACATGGTCATCATGGTCTATCTTTGATATAAATGTATAAAAATGTGGGGTTCAAAATAGTTGATGATCTATGGAGGCCTGATTTAAAACCACAAGAGTCTCCTTATTATATCCATAAAGAAATTTGACATTCATAATAGCATTTTGACCATTATAGAGCTTTTCCTTCATTCCTCGAGTTACATTTCTTATGCAATTGTGAGAAAATTAATGGAGAAAATGGTCTTGATATTTCTTACTCTATGAGTATGTATTTATTTATTTATATTTATATTTGATTGGATAGAATCTAACTCATGTGAATTCAATGTGTTATTTATGTGTTGATAATTGAACCTCCAAAACCTATAAGAGCATGTATATAATTTAATGAATCACTCTATGTGGTATGTAGTTAGGTCAAGAAATCTAAGGTTTGAGAATTCTTTAGATATATTAATTATACTTACTTGGCTATAAGATGATCCCACATGTCAAACTGAGTCTAATGCAGATACAATTTAGGTAGTTGCCACTTGTAGCATGGAAGTGATGGATGCCAAGAGATAACCATCCTATCTTAGGAATTAGTCATCTTTCACCAATAGCATGTAGGTGAAGGATGTTACGAGCTACCCATGATATTACTTAGTATTCACCAATATCATGTAGGTGATAGATGCTAGGAGCCACCTCATGCCATCTTGAACCAATGTCCCCTAGTAGCATGGAGGTTATAGATGTTAGGATCCATTGACTCAAAAGGCTTAGCAGGCTATAAAAATCTCATTAATGGCCTCATATGTTGTGTTATTACACTTATGCCCTTGCTGATGATGACACTGTAGTATGGATGTTTGTTCATCATCACAACTAATAGTGAACTAGCAAAAACAAAGGGACCTATGGCATGGTATGGGACACACCAACATTCCTCTTTCTATCTCAATCAAGTGCTTAGGTTTTAGTGAATCAAGTAAAGGAGAAGATACTTGCAATAAGGTTACATCCATTTTTTGTTAGTTAGCCATTATGTGTACATGTGATGTTTGTATGATCTAGTCACACTATGTATACGATATGTCTGCTTGAGTTTATCCGTACGTGTACATGTGATGCATGTATGAGCTAGATGTCAATGTGGTTTTATGTTCCTACTTCTTGTTGACAATGTACTAACATCTATCTGGGATATGCTTAACATTATATGGATTGAATTTCAAAACTTAAGCCCAATTAATGATTTTGTTTTAAAAGAGATCTCAGAAATCTCATCCCAATTGTGTGAATGAATTATTTCTATTTTTTGGCATGCAAACTACAATGCCTTTAATTTCCAAAAGAGGGATATGTAGGCAAGGCCTTTCGAACCCTCAAGGAACAGGTTTGGGTTTAGGAAATTGTCATGATATAGAGAGATTGCTTTATTAAGGGAAAGAATGTGAGTTGTTACATAAAGTTGTTTCCATTACTACAGTTTGATAAGATTATGCAACTAGCAGTTCTAAATTGGAAAGAAGTTGCTAGGTCAATTAAGATGGTGTTTAGGTATAATGAATTTTTAATTTTTTAAATAATAGGTGACCGGAGGTAGATATTACAGCCTTGTGGAGGAACTTCCCTTTTTGTATGTTTCTTTGTTCTTGAGTGATGGAAGGCGCAAAATGTCAACTTTGATTAATTATATTTTCATTGATAAAGGGTCAAGTGAGTTAGATAAAGGATCACTTAGATATCAATACATTCTCTTTGATATATTGAAAGTGTAAGATATCACAATAGATATACACAAAATTAATGTTAATATTTAAATAATAATTCTTTACAATTTATAACTTTGTATTAGAAGATTTTATGGGTGAGGGCCCAATAAAACGCTCAACTTAATCATTAAAAATAAACATTTCCAAAAGTTTTGTGCATCTTTGAAAAGAAAATTCAAAAAACCTCTATATCAAGATTGCTTTAGGTTATCCGACGTTTTCATATTTAAAAGATAGCCATGACAGTAACAACTAATATAAATTCTTTATATGCCATGTATATCATTTGAAGGTGAAGAAATAGAAAAGAGAGCCGTGTATATCATTTGATTTTGTATTAATGATAAATTCAAAACATGAAAAACTAAATGAAGGTAAATCATGTAGCCACTCGGAAAGAAAAAAAACTCTGATGGTTGAATAACATCTCATAATATTAAAAAGGAGCGACCACAAAAGAGTCATCTATACCCATTTGCATGTAAGCATCATTTCCTACAATGGCAGTTAATTTTTTTTTGTTAAATCAGCAAGTTATCAAGAAAATATCAAGATCAATCTTCAAAACAAACAAAGCCAAGAAGGATACATTTTCAGAAATTGCAGTATATCTGTTGTCAATCAGATTGCTACTGCACCAAAACTACTTTGTTTCAATCTTCTCATCTAATGGGTTAAATCAGAATTAGTAACAATGCGTTCAAAGAGTGGAAGAAAAATCTCTTTTCTTGCTGGATAGAACCGGCAGGGAGTTGCATATCTTGGAGAAATTCTCAAGATAAAACCGATATTGACAACTTTTAATGTTTCAATCTTCCCATCTAATGGAATAAATCAAATTGGAAACTCCTTTATTGCTAAATATAGAGCAGACAGGGATTTGAATATCTTGACAAATTCTCAAGGTTTAAAAGAAAACATATTCAAGAACTGTTTTAAACGCAAGAAAGGCGAGCTCCATCAGCAATATTGAATATGCCGTATCATATACCATTAAGTTGCTCAAATTTAAATATAGTATCAGTCCTGCCTTCCATTATATACCAAGGAGAGCTTCCAGCAAATCTGCTATGGGTGCTCTTAATCCAGCTTTGTTAGCCTGGGCCCTCTTTGCTGCTGTAGCTATTGATCTCGACGTTAATAGGCTTGCCCTCTTTCTTGAACTTCTTTGAGGATCATTGATCATATTGGGTGGGCTATCGACCACCCCTTCATCATTCTCGGCTGCAGCCATTGTTGAAGTTTGCTCTTGTAATATCATATCTATTTTAGCGGTTGTATCACCATCCACCGGTTGCAGCACAGATCTAATTCCACTATCCCCTGTGTAATCATCATCTTGCTCCTCTGAATCCTTCAGTTTTCGTCTTCTTTTGGAAGAATCATAATCTTTGGTGTGCAGGCTATTGTAGTGGGTGCCATTATGATATGACAAGAAGACAACATCTCCATCATTAAAATTGTTTATGTCAGAAACTAATAATCGTCCTTGATCAAACCAGTGGACACGAATATTAATGCAGAAGACCTTTGAAGCTGCCTGAAGCTCCAAGTTACCACCCCATGCGGCATCTTGAGACATTTTTGTACAATATTCTTCAAAACTCCCAGCGTCTCCTTCAGTGAAGAAACCTGCAAACTCTTCTGGATATTCAACCATGTATTCCACCACTAACTCACGACACTCTGCATATGCTTCCTGGTCACCACACACCTGATCTGACAAAGCTCTGAACAAGCAGTTGCCATCTCCTCTGATGTGCACGATTCTTAGCCCCAGTTCATCCAGCTGATCTCTAAATTCATTTACATTATCCTTAATCTGTTCCTCGCTTTTCTGGTTTTGGTTTACAGAACTTGTGCTTGTAGCATCTTCTTCCTCTTCCTCTTCCTCCTCCATCATTTCATCATCCATCATCATCGTCATCACCTCAACCTCCTCCTTCTTCTCCTCTTCCAGCTCCTCTACTCCTTCCTCTTCCACCTGAATGTTTTTCTCTTTCTCCTCCCCTTTATCTTTCTCTTTCACTTCCTCTTCCTCCTCTTCTTTATCTTTCTCTTCTTCTTCCTGGTTTTCAGGCTCAGGAAGAATCCCGGGTTTGGCTCCGGCAGCCGTTCTATCCCTGGCCATACTGAAATCTTGTAAAATTTGCAGAACAACGGACAGAAAACTCACCCAAGAGCGTTGGAAGAAGCAAAATGACAAAGAACCACACAAACCTATAATTTTTTTTTTAATTTAATCAATATCCCAAATTCTACCATTTGAGTTGCGAAGATCTCCACACAACCACATAAGAAGTTAATTCTCGCTAGCATAGCAACAAAGCCTGAGTAAAATTTGCTGACATTGGAAAGATTGCAAATATTTTCTGTTAGTTGGAATTATTGTACAAAAAAAGTAACAAAGAATATAATTCTCCCAGTCTAGAGGATTACGTAAAACTTGAACGCATCAATGAATTGGAGAATGAAAGGAATCCTGACACTCAGAAACATTTAAACCACCAATCCATAGGTTTTAGCAATTAGTGAAGGCTTTTACCTTTCCGACCCATTCCAATTATCAGTACGACACAACTACATCAGATTTAGGTGACAAATGGTCTGCCATTCAAATCTATAAAATGGTTTGACATTCAAATCTATACTAAGTATAGCAAACATATCCATTCTTGTAATCCTAGGTTTCCTTTGTCACTCCATGCCACAATTATAATCTTTCATATTATCCAGAGATTTGTGGCGTATTTGTGCCTGCCATTAACATACAAATCCAACTCATACTTACAATTAATAAAGACAAAATCTATATTAATAACAAAAATATGATTATCCTCCCTTTTATAAGGATAGCACTAACCTACTAAAAGATAGAGCTAGGAAATTGAGCATTCATAAAATGTTTCAAGTTTTAGTAAATATTTTTGTATTTTTAAATATTTGAAAATGAAAAGAAGGGTTAGAGAATGTATTAGTTATGTTTTTTTTTTTTTTCATAATATCAAAATTAAAAAATTAAAAATATCTTATAAAAATAATTAATAATGTCAACTATCAATATGAAAAGATAATGGTGTTACAATATAAATATGTTGTCATATTGATGCAAATAAATGATCAGGTATTCCAATGAAAGGATGTATGGTTACATGGCCTAAGATCTACTCTCACACATAATAGATACACAATTCACAAAATAAAATAAAAGTTATTATTCTCATAGACGTGAAGGCATGGTTACCTATAAAATGGACTAGGCCCTTTTATACAACAAGCTCCTCGATTCTTACATACAAAGGTCCACATGTAAGTAGCCTTTCAATAGTATTTCCTCCTCTCTCTATGTATTCTGCTACCTACCTATTGTTGAGTAGGAAAAGTGATCCTAGATCCAATTAAGTTAACTAGAATTATCTCTTTTTCACTTAACATTAAAAACATAAATCAACTAGGGTTTTATTATTAGCTTGCTGCCACAAGGGAGAGACAACTTGTAGGGTTTATGTTGTTTTTGAGTTGTGTAGATGATAAATTTGACATATGATTTGACAATATTATTTGACATACAATCCTAAATCTGAAAATATAATTTATCGCACAAACGAAAATGGAAAGTTACAAAACAACTTTGGATCTAAGATTGAGACACATAGAGGAACTTGTGATGAAAATTTGAGCTTGAATTGGCTAGTATAAGGCATGATGTGCCCTAAAATGAACTCATTTTTTGGATCTAAATTTTTTAAAAAGTGCATTAAGGTCCACACTATGTTTTCTGATACTATCACTTGTTGAAACCTCAAAATCTGACTTGCGCATATAAAATTGGGGGAAATTGTTGTGTTGTATAGGGGCTTGTCTAAGTCAAACCCTATTTTGGTATTTCTACCTCCACATACAACAATTGATGATGATCAAGAGGGCATGCCCTAGGCTGGACAGAGGCTAAAACAACAATAATTGACTAAAATGATACATGATAAATGACAATGTTACCTTGATTTGAAACTTTTGACGAAGTGATGTCACACAAGTTGCCACAAAAGTTCATTAATGGATGCCTTGAATGCTTGATTGACTTGCAAAAGGTTAGCTCACCTACACAATAGATTATTGAAGCTAGCATGTAGAGGATAACTCAATACATCTTCATGATTTGGCATGACCAATCATAATAGCTCCTTCCATATAAATTGCATCATTCTTCTTGATATCTTGCAAGCTTGAGTTTTATTGATGAGTGTTCTAATAATGCTGCTAATTTTTCTCTTGATTGATTTTAGGATCTTTAAATTTCTTTCCAAAATTACTAACTGTGCTTCTAGGTCTCATTAGTGTTTCAAATGATGAAAATGACTAGTATTTATATGCAATTATTCTAATTTCTCGAAAATCAAATACCAATGACTAAGTAAATAAAATTGGAAATTCAAACAATAAAATGCCAATGCTAGCATATTCAAATTGGAGCCAAAAAGATGTGGTCTGCACCCTAGACTAGACCCCTTCTTTTTGAGGCCCAAAGTCTCAGGGGTAAATATTAAATGCTTATTTTTGTTTACAGGTTTGTTTGAATTTTTGAGAATATTTGAAAATGGGTAATTTCAAACACATAATTAGGTCCAAGCACACAGAGGGAGCTAAACCTGGTGTGAAATTGTCAAGGGTGACAATTTTTTACATTACATTTATCACCCACTTTAGTGAGAGTATGAACTTACACTTAGACTCACACTAAAGTAGGAATAGGTCAAGAGATTTTCAATTATCCAAATATTGAAGAGGTAGGATGGCATTGAATATAAGGGATATGCTAGCCCCCATAATTCAAGATCTTATGACAAGACAACATGAGGACAAACAAACACCCATGTATTAGATGCAATGCAACATGAAAAACATGAAGCATACACAACGAAGTCATAAAATGAAACATAACATAATGAAAATGAGGTGAAAACATAATGTAGACACGATGCAGACATGATGCAAATATATAGAAGACACAAATAAAACACAAAAACAAGGTTAGTACTAAAAGGATTTGTCGAGAAGGTAAAGAGACCTCAGTCTTAAATTTGTCTCAAATACCAAACGTCATCCATCAAATTTGTTATTTAAACAAAATGGTACTCTCATAAAGATGTAAAATCACTCGTGAAACACATGGCTCCATTAGCAAGCAAGGTGTGTTATGCTAGGTGGCCATGTTAAAAATGTTCAAGTTCATGAATCAACAAGTTCTATTATATCAAATCCATGGACTATATTATCAATCATGCTTCAAGGAGCACACAAAATTTTAATGTCATGAGCGATGAACTAATGCTTGAAATCATAGCGGATGAATTGATAGCCACACCTAAGGGGGAATTATAAACAATACCACCACCAAAGGGGTATGTCAATAAGTCAAATCTCACAAGACATCTATGAAATGGATAGGGTGATATGCCCCCCTTAAAATTTCAACATACCTGCTATGTTGATATTTTAAGGAAACAAGAGATGAAGAGGGGATCCTTGAAAATAATATATACCTCCCAAAACTAGTTATCCTTGCCCCCCAATTGTGAAGATAAGGAAAACCATGCAAGATACTATCATGTTGCTATCATGGAAAATAAATAAGGTTGCACTTAAGATTGTTCCACCATGAATGGCAATGAGAAAACACGTGAAGCTACAAATGCCACATAGTGAGGAGCAATACCATAAAAGAGATAATTATTATTTAGAAGGATTAGGTGCATCAACACATGGAATAGCACCACAATCAACAAGTTGTATTTTACTATTGAACATCTGGCACTCATTGGTGGAATGATCATGCACTCGATGATATGCATGCAGAAAGATTTATTGCTATAAAATTCATTTTGTGTTGGAAGAGAAAGAATAATCAAGTGTGCTTTGAGAAGCTGAAACAAAATATGATATTTCTTTGATAAAGTTGGAGGAGAAAATGTTTTCTCTTGTGAAGAAAAAATTGCTTGCTTACCACGTGATGTTTTAAATATAGTAGATGGTAGTGGATGAGATGAAGATGAAGAAGAAGGTTGAAAACATAAACCCCTTTTTTGAAAGATATGGCATAGACTTCACGTGATCCTTAACTCCTTGTTTCATATTTTCATTATATCCATTTTTAGAAAGTATTTTATATCCAAGCCCATAACACTTTTCCAACTCAATGGTAGAAGTCTTGTCTAAATTCTTATGAGAAGAATTGATTATATTTCACAAGAATAAAAATCCTTTTTAAGTTTTTTAAAGTCGGATATCCAAGCCCATAACACTTTTCCAACTCAATGGTAGAAGTCTTGTCTAAATTCTTATGAGAAGAATTGATTATATTTCACAAGAATAAAAATCCTTTTTAAGTTTTTTAAAGTTAGATATCGCCAACACACAAGGAAAAAAGGATAAAGAGCCCCCATCCTTTTTAAGTTCTTAGACAGTCCACATCTGAGTCATCCCACTACAACCCAATAGGTTGTACACACCTACAAGCTGCATAACTCGTAGATCTGAACCACTAAAACATGCAAACTCATCATCACATTAGTAATTGCAAATGAGATATCAAAGAAGATAACCATGTAGACATCAAGACTCAAACACCAAATCAACCACTGATCTGATTTGCCAACCATGTCCACAAAAGAGTAATCATAGTCAAGGAACCAAATAAGCCTCAAGAAGATAAGTACAATCTCCTAACATCAAACCATATTACCACCAAACACCACATACATGATCATGTCGTGCCAATGCATCAAATATACCTACATATCTATGACACCATAACCATAGCCATTGTTGTACCTGCATTCAAGTATCACCCATATGAGACTCCAAGTCTCAAACAATGTCCAACCATGTCCTCAAAACTGAAGACAACCTGTGCACCTGCCCACCATCAAATTCCTAACTCTAAAAATCACTTGTAAACCTTTACCAGGAAGCACCAATCTGATAATCATTTATAACATCATAAATAACATATAAAAACATGTACTCCCTCAAGTTTTTGCTTCTTGACTTGTCTGGATGCTCACATAATCACACCACGAATCTCAAGCTCCTACAAGCAATCAAACAAGTAACAAACATTCCTTGCATGACAAACTTATAAACAATCTGAACCATTTTGTAGTACACTACAAATTCTCTCCAACGCATCTTCGAAATCGAAAATCCAATTCCACATGCAAAAGATATGATAAAAAATGTGCAAACAAGAAATCTGACTTCCAGGCTCCAAAAACATGTCAAAAGGACAAAATCAGGAAACCAAACCTATACCATAGTGTAGTTCTTGGAACCAGCTTTTCAACGACTATAAGAAGTTGAAAAACTGACATGTTGAGTGAAAGTTATGCCTCCGAGAACAAAAACTGTTCAATTAGACTATATGACAAATCTTGGTGGAGCCCACTCCAAATAAAAGGCAAATATTAAATTCTTTTTTAAAAAATGACTAAATTTTAACATTTAATATTTAAAAATAAAGGATTAATAAATGTGGAGGGGGTGGGTGGATTAAACATATGGTTTAAGTTAAAAAAAAATTTCTAAAACAACTAAGAAGTCCCTTTTAACTTATACGACCAGCTTTAAGTCATGTCAAAAGATTTTGAAAAGGCTAAAAGAAACGGACAGTATTGTGAATTAATGGAAATGACACACTGTCAATGCAGGGGCTGTGCAAGGTGGGTACAGGTCTGCGGACCCTATACCCCCAACTCATAATTATTTATTTATTTTTCAATATTTTTCAATGAAAATTTTTCTAACATTTTTCATTTTTTCCTTTTCACTCTTTGCAGGATTTTTTAATGAATTTTTCACCCAATAAAATTTTCAACAAAGTCTTTCGACAGATTCTTTTTCTATGAAATTTTCCAAACTTGGGATTTTAAATATTTTATTTTTCTACACATGCAAAATGGACTTTTATTAAAAAAAATTAGGCTTTTCTTCAACTTTTCCAAAATAGGTTAAATTTTATGTCAAAATTCGTCTCTCAACTAGCTTGAATCCAGCCATGAGGTCCATTTTGTTCCAGGAGGTTATTTGTGAAATTTCCCCCACAAAACCCTCACATGCAAACTCAAACCAAGAAACCATTTTTCACCCAACATTGGAAAACTTTAGATCTGCAATAAACTCAACAAATCCTGACAACCCAACAACCCAAATCTCCATAAAAACACCTGCAACATGTGTTTCATACCTTGTAATGCCTCAGATCCTACATGCATGTCCATGGCTTCAACTTTGCAAAAACTCTCAAACTAGGGTTATAACAAAAAATCTTCAACCATGAAAACTCTGATACCACTTGTTAGGAAATACAACATTCAAACCTAGAATCACAAATCATTTCCTACATAACCCAAGAGAGATTAACATGCATACAAGTTTTCCAAATGAAAAGATCAAATAGACAAGCCACAAGATAACACAATATTTTCCCTAGGAAAACCCTCAAGAGGGAAAAACCTAGCCTCCAAAAGCATCCATACTCCATCATATTAATGAGCCATAAGCAAATACAAGAGTTACAATGAATACCTCTGAAGCATCAAGCCCTCCAATGCACTTTCATGTGTCCAAGCATGAATCCACACATCCCATGCCATGCTTCACAAATGCACTCTTCAGAAAGACTCAACAATCACAACCAACCTACTCATCCTGTTCACCCCAACACAAAACCACTACATTGTGTTTGCTTTTATAGACACAAGCTCACACAAATACAACTGGTGGTAATGTAAAACCATGTACCACAAAACCATGTGAATACAAAACCATTGACCCCTTTTCTAATATTGGGTACTAAGTTGTTACAATATTTAATTCCCCAATATTAAATTACTGCCACATATCTTCTACAAATAGTAATACAATGTTACAATACAATCATTACGTGGGACCAAATAATTACCTAGTGTGATTATCCACACCACCAAGGTGCATCACAACTAAATAATTATTTAATTACAATAATAGAATAAAACATTTTATGCAATGGTGTACAACACCATATCCCAACAATGGGTTAAATCAGAATGAGTAACAATGTGTTCAAAGAATGAAAGAAAAATCTCTTTTCTTGCTGGATAGAACCGACAGGGAGTTGAATATCTTGGAGAAATTCTCAAGATAAAACCAATATCTCAAGTCGATCAGATTACTACTGCACCAGACAACTTTTAATGTTTCAATCTTCCAATCTAATGGAATAAATCAAATTGGAAACTCCTCTATTGCTAAATATAGAGTAGACATGGATTTGAATATCTTGACAATTCTCAAGGTTTAAAAGAAAACATATTCAAGAATTATTTGAAATGCAAGAAAAGTGAGCTCCATAAGTAATTTTGAATATGCCGTATCATACACCATTAAGTTGCTCAAAATTAAATATAGTATCAGTCCTACCTTCCATTATATACCAAGAAGAGCTTCCACCAAATCTGCTATGGGTGCTCTTAATCCAGTTGAGTTGTTAGAAGGTTTCCAACTTTGTTAGCCTGGGCCCTCTTTGCTACTGTGGCTATTGTTCTCGACGTTAATAGGCTTTCCCTTATCCTCATCACCCTTCTAGTCTTTCTCTCCATCTGGGTATATTTTTCTCTTTTTTGAACTTCTTTGGGGATCATTATTTATATTGGGTGGGTTTTCGACCACCACTTCATCATTCTCTGTTGCAGCCATTGTTGAAGTTTGTTCTTGTAATATCATATCTACAGCAGCAGTTGTATCACCATCCACCAGTTGCAACATAGATCTAATTTGATTGGCCCCTATATTATAGCATTTTGCATACATAATGAATTTTACCAAATCATCATCATACTCTGAATTCTTCATTTTTCGTTTTCCTTTGTAAGATGTTCCCTCTTCATCTTTGGAAGAATAATAATATTTGGTGTGCGGGTTATTGTAGTGGGTGCCACTTTGATATGACAAGTAGACAACATCTTCATCATTAAAATTTTTTATGTCATAAACTGATAATCATTCTTGATCAAACTAGTAGGCATGAATATTAATATAGAAGGCCTTTGAAGCTGCCTAAAGCTCCAAACTGCCACCCCATGCTACATCTTGAGACATTTTTGTACAATATTCTTCAAAACTCCCAACATCTCCTTCAGTGAAGAAACTGCAAACTCTTTTGGATGTTCAAGCAAGTATTCCACCACTATCGCATGACACTCTGCATGTTAGGAAATTAGAGTAGTGGAAACAATTTCCTATGCCAATTTTGAGAAGAGATTATGCAAAATTTAAAACTTATCAAACAGTTACACAAAATCAAAAAGCACATTCAAACATGAAATAAATAGTGAAACACAAAACACCAGATATACATGGTATTTCAAATCCAACAACAAGATTACATACACTTGCAGAGCAAGTTTATTACAACTTGCACCAATAAACAACTTTGGAAGAATTATGACAACATTCCAGCAAAATCAACACTCACAAACTACTCAAGCCTCCAATTTATAGACCTCCAGCGATACAAGAAACCACCAGCAGTTTACAAAACCATGTGCTTGGCTTCTCCAACAAGATTCCAATCTAAAAATAAGCTCTCACGTTCAAAATGAAATCCCCTATTTTTGACCCTTACAAATGTCATAGAATCTGTCATAATATGCCTAAAAATAGGCCTTCCATAATATACCACTATGTAGGAATTTTTTGACACCTAATAAACCAATTTTCAAAGCACCAACAATGTGTAAAAGCTCTAGGAAAATATTAAATAAAAATAACTATTATAGGAAATATGTAGCTAGGATGAGACACCTCATTTTCCAACACTGCATATAATTCTTAGTCAGCACACAGCTGATCTGCCAGAGCTTTGAATAAATAGTTACCATCTCCTCTGATGTGCACAATTTTTAGCCCTAGTTCATCTAGCTGAGCTCTAAATTCTTTTACATTATCCTCCTCCTCTTCATCTTCCGCATCCACCATTTCCCCTACTTCTTCCTCTTCCTCTTCCTCTTCCTCCTCTTCCTTCTCTTCTTTGGCCTTCTCCATTTCCTTCCCCCAAATGTGTTTTCCTTTCTCCTCCTCCTTCTCTTTCTCTTTATCTTCTTTCTCTTTTGCTTCCTCCACTTCTTTATCTTTCTCTTCTTCTTCCTAGTTTTCAGGCTCAGAAAGGATTCGAGGTTTGGCTTTGGCAGCCTTTTTAATCCTGGCCATACTAAAATCTTGTAAAAATGTTGGAATTCTATCCATCTCTAGAGCATTTTCTTTGCAGATCAGTAGGAAAAAAACTCACCCAAGAGCGTTGGAGGAAGAAAAATGACAAAGAACCAAACAAATTTAGTATAGCAACAAACAAAACCCGAGCAAACTTTGCTAACATTTTAAAGATTACAAATATTTTCTGTTACTTGGAATTATTGTTCAAAAAGGTAACAAAGAATATCGTTCTCCTAGGCTAAAGGATTACATAAAATTTGAACGCATCAATGAATTCAAGAATGAAAGGAATATTGACACTCAGAAACATTTAAACTACCAATCCATAGGTTTTAGCAATTAGTGAAGGCTTTTACCTTTCCGACCCATTCCAATTATCAGTACGACACAACTACATGAGATTTAAGTGACAAACGGTTTGCCATTCAAATCTATAAAATGGTTTGACATTCAAATCTATCCTAATTATAAAAAACATATTCATTCTTGTAATCCTAGGTCCTCTTTGTCACTCCATGCCACAATTATAATCTTTTATATTACCAGACAAAGATTTGTGGCATAATTGTGCTTGCCATTAACGTACATATCTAACTCATAGTTACAACTAGCTTATCTATCTTATTAGTTATTACTTAATCTATATAAGAAATGCCAAGATATATCAATTTGTAAGATTCCATTTTGCAAAAAAAATAACTTGGTTTACTTGTATTATTATTATTTGATTATTTGATTATTATATTATTATTACATTTTTCTAATATTATTAATTTATTTTATTATATTATTATTATATTATGATATTATTAACAGGTGAGGTTTATTAGTATTACGATTTAAACTAAATAAGATTTATGCCATACCATATTAATACCATGATAAACTTTAAACACTTAGGAAGTTCAAAAAAATACTAAAACACAGTACATATTTATAGATTTCTTTCAAAAGTTCATAACTTCCTTTGTTAAGTAATATATTATGAATGCAAAGAAATTAGACTTAAACAATGTTCAAAACTACATTTCATGTTCATCCTCATCAACTTTCTCCTCTAAGCCTTCCATGTACATACTTGCCAATTGATGGTTGTTCTCATATGTAGATTTTGCAAATTGATGCAACTCAATCTGGTTGGGTTTTGTGGTCCAATCATATGACATCTCCAATGTATTCCTATTTCTTAAAATGACCTTCTTGCTGCCCATATCACTAAGAGACAAAATTAGAATAAACTTGTGGTTCCATATAAGGTTCTCTGCCTTCTTTTACTACAATCAGTTATACTGTGCTTTCTAGAAATCATAAAATTTTGGATAAAAGAATAAATAGCTAAGTGTAGAGGCACATTGAGGCTCTTCCATATGCCATGCAGCTTATCCTCTATAGATGGCCATGATTAAGACACAATTTGTGACCAATGCAATTGCCTCATAACAAAGCCCAAGTTCTCAACAATCATGTCACAAATATGGGTAATCTGCTTATCCATAAAAGTTTTTTTCAAATGGTAAATGAATCATGCACTAAGGAGGGAAATAGACTAAAACTGGAAACAGAGCCAATGTCAACCCTGCCAAGGCTGTGTCAGTTGCATGTGACCTTTTATTCATTTTTCTTTGTATTATTGTGATAGAAACTAAAAAACTTCGAAAAAAAATCCTCTGTTACAATCCATATGACCACATATGGTTGAATACAATGGTAATTTCAAACGATTTTAAGATCTCAGAAAATGGATCAACATCCTACAAAAGTTCCAAACCAACTATGTCAAAAACTGCATGGGTGTCAATCAATGGCACAATCTGACGGGTCAGTTTTATGATTCCATGACTTTGATTCCAATGAAAAAGGAAATACAATTTCATGTTCATGTCTCAATCCTGGGCACATGATGGACACATTTTGGAAGATGATGGGGTATACCATCTAATTTTTTACGTAGCTACTACTCCTAATGACCTGGATGAACAAGATATCTCTTTTAAGAGTAAAATTAGAGGCTAGGAAATATCAGTTTCAAATGGCCATAACCATAAATTAAAGTTACTTTACATGCCACTATTGTTCACAAATAGGTTAAATGCCATCTCTCCACAAGAAGAAAGGAGTGAATCCCAAATCTATTATCTAACAAGGTCGAGGATCCATTAATGCAAGTGAAATAGTCAGGAATTGATGAATGCAACTGAAAATTGTCCCATAATTAAGTAATTGAAAATTATTTATTATATCATATATTCCCTACAACAGAGAGTTGAAGTAAGAAAGCTGGGATGAATCAACCGAAAGAAGAACCAAATCTGAAGGCCTTCTCCTTTTGTTTGTTCAAGAGTAACCTACGTTGAGATGCATTGCAAAGGCCCAATGAAAGTTGTCGATATAATTTAAAATATATATATATATATAGTACCTGGGGTGAACTTTGCTCTGTCATCCTCAAAAGAAAAGAAAGATACAGAAAATAAACAATGAGGACTTCTTTGTGGATACCTTCAGAATGTTATTGTTAGTAGCATCCTTTGGTGTCTCCATCTTTTCTTGTTGAAATGAAACATTTGATTTGTCATGTTCTGTTTCTTTTAATATATACTCAACTCTCTCATGTTCAATGTCCTTTTTGACATCTGACTCGGCCATAAAAGTCTCATGATGCCCAAATTTAACACAACTATCTAGCTTCTCCACAACATGGCCAACATGTGACGGTCTTAAATATGTCTCTTCTCTTACAACAGTCTTAAGCTCCAAGGCCGTCATGTTTGCAACATCATCATCAACTTGTGCTACTCTTGTTTCTACTTTGTTTGTGATCTTATTTAAACACTCAGCTTCTACTTGCAACTCTAGCTTCAATGCCTGGATGTGGCGTAGATTTGCTCCATGTTTTGCAAGTTCAACTTCACACTTCCTCTGCTCATCCTCAATCATGTCCAATACCATTTCTTCCTTCAACTTGGGAGAAGATTCCAATTCTTGAGACATTTTTTGACCCTCTTTTTGTGGTATATGTTTCATGGCCATTTAATTTCTCCATGTTTTCCTTACCTCCACTAAACTTAATAGAAACATCAGATGCTACTAATCCCGCTTTTTCCTTGATCTTGTCCTGTACTTTTTATATTGTTGTTAGAGCTAGCTTTGTTTGTGTCTCTACAATAGACACCACCATCTTAGACTTCTTCAATGCCTCTTGTGCTCCCATTTCCTCACCAATCAACTACTAGACCATGGCTCTTGCATCATTGACCTCCTTATGAGCCTCTTTTGCCTCATCTCTTAATTCAATTGTGATTTCAAAGATTCTTTGAGCATATTCTTCAAACATGTTACTTTTCTTCCTAGCATCGTCCAATTTCTTCAAAGCATCTTGCAGTGACTCTTTTGTTGACTCCAACAAATATCCCTAGCCTCTAATAAAATCCTCAAAATCCTTATCTGCCTTCTTATCACCTCTTCCGCAATCATTAACATTGTCATCTATTAAATTTTATGACATAACAATAGAGGAAACAACATTTTCTGTCACTCTTATAGTATGCCATGTCAATTCTATCTCAGTGCTTTGCCCCAGGGCTTCACCACCACTTTCACCATAGAACTAACTATAATTTTCACCTTTTCTATTGCCAAAACCCTTTGATCCTTGACCATTTCCTTCCCCAACATAATTATTTTCCATCCTATCAACATATGCCAGTGAATCACTTCCCTCTGACTCACACCTCTTTACATACTTCCTTCGTCTAAATTTTAGTGACCTAGCAGGTAAATTTAGACAAATTCTATGTATATATGTACTGGTTCTATGACTCACAGTGACATCATCCCTTTCCTTACGGAAGCCTTCACCAATCTACAAACCGTGCTGCTAACTCTTTGTATTTTATCTGTTGAACTTATAAAAGAAACCAAACAAGGCTTTGTTCTTTGTGAAAACAATAGTTAGGAGGACTATGGAAATTCAAAAATATGTCATACAAAATACCAACTTGAATAATGCAGCTTCACAGTTAAGCACCATTATTACAACAAACTTATGCCATTCCATATTGGATTGATTATAAACAACTAAACAACAACATATCCTGGATCAATTGATAGCCAAATTCAAAACCCAATTATACCTGAAGAAAACCGAAGACAAATAAAACCAAACGAGACCTTTTAGCAAAAATATTCCAACTCAATGCAAATCAGCATTGGCCTTTCTCAGGATTTCCACATAAGCAAATTCAAAGAAAGATAGAGAAATGTGATCTCAATACCAAAATGAGAACCAATTCAAAATTTTCCCAATTAAATCCAAATCTTCAATTGGCTGTCTTTGGTTTTCCATATATAACAGTAATCCAAGCAAGGATAGTGGAATCTTAAGAATAAAACGAGAAACTATTCAGAGATTTCCAATTGAACCCAAATCTCTGACTGCATTGCTCTAGATTTCTGTATGATGCACCCATCCAAGCAGGGTGGGAAAATGATATGAGGAAAATAAGAACCGATTTATTTCGAGTCAATCTAAGTTTAAATTCATGAGTTTGAATTTGTACAATAGTCAATTGGAGTACCATTTTCCTGGTTTAGTAATATTTCTATCAATAAAATTACATTGCTATGTCAGCTAATGACTTTGCATTTACCGACAAGTGATGTTTATCCATGTAGCACATCTTATCATTCATTGTTCTTAGGGTGTTTTCAGATGGGTACATCTACTAGATTTTTGTGTAGTCCATGCAAATTAGTTCTTAGTTTTGCAGTCGTGATTTTCTTTTTCAGTCTGATTACCTTATGGGGGTGAATGGGATGCATTAGTTTGGTACTGATGATATTCTTACAATACCAGATTTTTTTCTTGTTTTCAATTTCCTTATAGGATCTTATTTTTAGCTCATTAAGTCTGACCATCTATTTATTATATATGTATTTGACCTTCATTGCAATTATTCCCTACATGAAAAATTCCAACATGGACCCCCGGTTCAGAGTTTATTTTTCGAAAGAGCGGTTGGATGCCTTATTTGTTTCATTTTGGAATTTTCTCACCGAGACCAAGGATTTTACATAATGATTTTGGGTGCATCTAAATTCCTTGACAGAGAAATCACTCTCCACTACCCAAATTCCAAATTCATAGCTTGGGCAAGGGAAAAATAAAATCAAATACAATTGAGTAACAATTCATACCCTTACTTTGAATTAGGTATTTTTTCCTCTATGCGGAATCGCTTGAAACCCTACATTTTATCGCGTCAACCGCTTTTCGCAAACATAACTTCCCAAACTGAAGGAAAAAATGGGCCTTTCTTATCCAGGTAATCCCTAATAGCTCTCTCATCTATAAGAAATCCCTTGGCCTTGAAATTAGAAATGGTCGTCTTGGCTTCTTCCAATCTCTACTCCTTGCAAAGCCCACCAATCAAGGCTACATAAGTGGCAACATTAGGTTTCCAATCCTTGTTGAACATCTCCAGTATAAACTTGAGGGCATCATCGAGCTTTAAATCCTTGCACAAACCTTGAGTCAATACAACATAACTAAAAGCGTTAGGCACGATGTTTTTGTGCTGCATTTTTATGAAATTCCTCTTGGCATCGTCGAGCTTGACACCATACAAAACCCTTCCACCATGGCTGTGTATACGACTATTTCGTGTATGCTTCCTTTCTCCTGTATTTCATCGAATAGTTTCATGGCTTCCTGAATGAACCTATCTTTGTAGAGGTCGTCAAGCATGGCCGCAACGTTAAGAATAAATCTCGTTTCTCTCATTTTTCTGATGATTATCTAAGTGTCCTCTTCAGACTTATCTTCCTTTTTTTGTCGAATTATGTGTTTTTATTAATAAATAATAACAACGGTTACAATTTTTTTTCCTGGTGAGATTTCAAGTTGTCATCGTCTCCATTTTGTAATTTCGACAGATCTAAATATATTTTATTACTTTATATATTGAACGACGGTGATCTATGTATAATTCTGTAGCACCGAAGAGGTGAACGTTGGTTCAGGTAGTCAACACTCACGAACACGTGGATGTGTGGCCAATGAGATGACGTTGCGAGTGTGTATACAGACCAGAAGTACCTAATTTCAGAACTACTAAACTGAAAGATGTAGCCAAGCACAAGCAATTGAGCATTCATAAAGTGTTTCAACTATAAGTATTAGTAAATATTTTTGTATTTTTAAATATCTAAAAATGAAAAGAAGGGTTAGAGAATGTGTTAGTTATGTTTTTCTAATTTTAAAATATCAAAATTAATAATAAATATCTTATAAAAATAATTAATAATATCAACCCATCAATATGAAAAGATAATGATGTTACTATAGAAGTATTTTATCATATAAATGCAAACAAATGATTAGAGATTCCAATGAAAGGATGTTTAGTTACATGGCCTTAAGATCTACTCTCACAAAATTAAATAAATGATAAGGAGCCTAGAGTCTCAAGACCCAAAAATTGAATCTCCACTCCATGTCTCGAAGTATATGGGAACTCAAGATTTCAAAAATCTCACTCTTAATTCGTCTAGCACCCAAACATGCTTGTCTTTAAATCAACAACCTATAGCTTGCAAGAATTGTCTTGTGGCTCTATGCTATCTATCAATCTTGTTGACACTCCTAACACCACAATCCCAAAGATCTAATTCTAGCATCTATTAATCCATCTTATTGGTTTGTAGTCGAAGGTCATTGATTGTCTACGCTTGTTGCTTCATCCTTTCCATCCTGCCATCATGTACCACTACATCATTTTCATGGATCTAGTGATCATTTTACCCTATACCCTCAAGTATAGAATCCCACGCTCATCTTTCTTCATGCCATATTCCATGTATGTGATCTCCATATGTGTGCCCATTATGCAATCTCCATCTAATGTGCAAGGATTTACACATTTTCACGCCATAGCATGCACACCTTCTTCTATTTGCTCCTACATTTCTGTCGTGCCTGTCCATCTTTATGTGATTTCAACAATGCACTTTCTTCCTTGGGATGAGGCTTCCCTAATGCAACCCTTCTTAGTGTCAAGGCTTTAAAAACCCATAAACACATGCCCTAGTTTATGGCTATTGCATGGCCTGGGATGCCCTTGCATCAAACTCTTTAGGTACCAAAGAATATGAGTCCTTCACAAGTAAGACTAAGTGGTACCACCACTCTTAGACCAAATTTAGATAAATGGTCTTGGCCTTCCCTAGGCACTTACGTTTTTTAGATGTCTACTCTTCTTGACTTACTCTTAATCTTGATTGGTTAATGAACCATCCTTCTTCTCTCAAACTTGGCCTTCTTCCTCAGAGGTGTACAATTCACTTGTGCTTTGACCTTTGTTATGCCTTCCTTGATGTACCTCTATCCAATAGTAGTGTGCCTCTTTTCTACAACATCATGTCCATATGAGACATTTGTACAAAGTACTACTAGCTTCTTTTCTTCTCTCCTTTTAGCTCCTGTTGTTCCCTTCCATAGCACACAAGACTATGAGACATCATAGGTATCATCTTCTCATCTTTATCCTATATCATCATGTGTGAGTCTTATCTTTTTTATTGGTGTACAGTCAACTCCTACACATGCACTATCCCATGCTTCCTCCAATGCCTACAATGAAATTATGTCCACATTCTCTTCTCTTTGTCATCCTCTATGAGGATATCTTCTCCTTTCAAAAATTGTGGCCAATCCTCCTCATTTTCTTTCAACACTCACACAATGCCTCCATCTTTGGCTAGTTCCTATGCCAACTCATCCTTCATTCCATCCTACACTCTGTGTGATAGCTCTTTCTCCATACTTTGCACTTCTAGCTTGTGCAGGATCATGTGTAATGTATGTACAGTCCCTCCCAAAGTTGGGATGATTACCTTGTACTAAGGGAGATATGTTTCTCCTTTTCCTAACTCCTTCGGTTTCTTCTCTTACATATTCATGAGCCTCCTAGCTTCAATCCTCTAGAAATGCTCTAATTTCGCTCTTAGGTGCACAACCTCAGACATCATTTTAGAGACCATTGAAGCACACTTATGTCTTGCCTTGGCACTATATGCACTCTGAGAGAACTCTCCAACCTTTTGTTGCATCATCCTACTCTTTACAAAGTTTGACATTTTAGGGTTTGCAATTCCTCCTTAAGCAAAGTTGTGCTTCATCTCCAACATCTATTCCATCAACTCCTTTAGGCCTTCTCTATTTGAGAATATGATTGTATTTGTGTCAAACTCTTCCTTTAGTTTATCTCTCTTCTCCTTTTGTAATGGTATCCTCTAGAGTGCATCTAATTTATCTATCATCTTTATGATTTTGGCCAATAATTGCAACTTATGATCATTCTCCACTTTAGCCCACTATTGAGCCATTTTCTTCGGAACAAGCTCCTTCAACACTTTCTACCCAATGTTCATTGTATTGGAAGATGTGTCCATAGTTTCCTAATTCTCAACTACCTTCTAGGTTGATGATTTTGTTTTTCATTTCACCTCTTAGCTCCTCCTTTCAAACCTCACACCAAACTTATACTTTACCTAACCTACAACTTTCTATTTATATGTGCTTGTTATGTGTTTTCTCCATAAATCAACTATTTGCAAGCTATTGGAATAGGTGTCTAAAGGTGGGAAAATGGGTTCTAGGGCTAATAGCTAACTTAAATCACATAATCCACCTTTTAACATTTGTGGCAAACAAAATTGATCAAAATAAACTACTTGGATATTGTCCTCAAGGAAGAGGCATAATAGTTGATCAAAGTTTTGGTTGCTTTTTTTTGTGGATGATGGATTGAATGATGTGATGTGTATGATTGATGATGCAAACTAGGTAAAATAATGTAAAGTAGCAACAAATGATTTAAAGGAAGGTTTGAATGTTGGATGCCAACATTTGAGCATGAACAAATATTGTCACAACTCCAAAAGTAACCACATAGAATAGTATTAAGTTCCAAAATATTATAAAAAACCATAAAAAATAAACCATGAGCACGAGGTTAATTTTGTAGATCACCTTTCAAAATGGGGAGCTAAGTGTCAATGATCCATTTGTGTAGAACACAAAGGATTGGAAAAAATCCTTTGAATCTTCCAATCAAACCCTTCTCCGTGAATAAGGATTCATTTTTTACCACTTTCCTACTGACTTAATCTCCAAAATCTATTGTAGGGGATATTTTGGAACATTGGAGAGTTTTGTTCATTTGGGAGAAACTACATTCCAGATCATCGATGCATTTTTTCTTGAGAAGGATGGATTCATGGCCATGAACAACTTATTGTGTTGTTGGTAGTGTAGATCCCAAGATGCAAGCTCAAGGTCCCTATCCATCTAAAATTGTGTGCCCAGATTTGGACGAGAGCCAATCACCTACCACACAAGGGAGAAATTGTGAACCCTAGTCTAATTTTTTTTGTAGTGACAACATGGAAAAAAAGCTAGTTGGGCTATATATATGTATACATACATACACATATATATCTATATGTATACATATATAAAAATATATACATATGTATATATGTATGCATATGTATATATGTATGCATATGCATATATGTATATATGTATATATATCTATATTGTTGCTTTGGTTTTTGGTTAAGGTCCTCAAAGAAATTATGCATGTCCTATCTCTATACTATCTATTCGAAGTTTCAAAATTACAGTCTAATTATCAAGCATCAAAGGCTTGTTCAATTTTTGGAAAAGTTCATCAAACCTTTTTGGTTGTCAATGAGGTTAGTGTAACCATGTTGGAAGCTGATGCTGATTTTGTAACCTATATTTTTTTAAAAGCCTATCTTGTGTTATAACCTCAAGGTGTTCAAAGTCTTCATTCCTCTCTTATTCATCTTACTATAATTTTTTGGCATCAAAAGAGGTTACCAAACCATGTTGGAAGCCAATAGAGTTTTTAAAATCAAGCTCAAAGTTGAAAGTTTGATTTTCATAAAAGGGGGGATAGTTAGACATGTGAGATATTCAAAGGAAGAAGAGAATGAGTCTTGATGTTTTTAATTGTTTAGGTATGAAGAATCTTGAAACTTGTTTCGACATTGGAAGACTTTCTCAAAACTATTTCAAAACCTGATGGGGTTCTCAAAACCTCATTGGAAGCCGATAATGTTCTCATAACCAATTTCAAAAATGAAAAAGTGTTTTAAAAGTACTTTATGGGTGGAATAATAAGATTCAAAAGAAATCAAGATATCAAATATGTTTTTAGAGAAATAAATGGTTTCAAAGAGTATGTTAGAGGCTACTCAACTTATGAAAACCTTTCAAAGTTTTGACTGAACAAAATTTGAGGAAAAAGTGTATGTGTGAAGGAAATGAATGCTAGCTCATGCCAACATTTAAGGCACAATTAATATAGATTTGAAAAGAGAATATTTATTATCCACCTATAAAGTAGGATTCTTTCCCCAATTGAGTTCATTTTATAGAGAATTTTAAGGAGAATGCAAGATCGAAGAGTATAAAATTGCAAGTATGCGTGAGGAATAATTTGAGGAAATTTTGAGCTTTATATTACAAAATCCTCCAACCATAGTTAAAGATACATAATTCCTCCATTATTATTCTATTTAAAGAATAATTTGTGTCAAGAAAGGGAATTTTCATGAATAATTGTGAAATATGCAATTCTTTGCTTAAAATTAAAATTCCTTCCGATATAGTCATCTATTTTTTGAGAAAATTAGTTAAGGTATTTTATGATATTATTTTAGAGAAGATGAAGTATAAATATCTTGCATATGAGCACCTTTCTAGTTTTGATATCTCACTACCCAAAATTGGAGACACTAAGCTAGGGCATGTTGACCTGAAATATTTTTGTGAAAGGATGAATGGGGAAAATAGACCCCTAGTTAGTCAAAGGTTAATGGAAAGTGGATTATTGTAGGCCACCAATTTTCCTATCAGGGTTCAATGCCTATATTTGGTGTTAGAATGCATCAATCACTATGACCCCTAGACAAGGGAGGTGAAGATGGAGGATAATAGAGTCATTACCAAACTTGATATGGATACATTTCATTCTTTACTAAAATTGCCTCATAGAAATGAATATGTAGATATGAACATCTTTGTTTCATATCAACATTTCACAGTGAAGAAAACCCACTATTAAAACATGATCATGAAATAATGGTTGGAAATTTTGAAGAAGGAGAAATTTCAATTGCCCAAGAATTTGAACAAGTCGCATTTTGCAAATGAAATAGGTGACATCATAGTGTTGTTGCAAAGATTAATTGGCAATGAAGATGCTCATAATTTTAAAGTTTGGATGTACTTTTCATCATAATTATTTGCCATGGTGATGCAGGAGCATCTAGGGCATACGAGCAATCTTGCATCAATTTTTGATTTCTTTCTCTCAATAAGGGCTAATCAACTTAAGTTTTCCAAGTATGACAATCAAGCATTAAGCTACAATGATAAGGTTTACACTTTGACTTCATCCGATGTTTTATGTTTGGTAAATTGTCTTATCGGTGTGACCTGAAGATCTCGAAGAGACCATACATCATGTTCCTTCAACATTACCAACGACGTTAGTAATAGTAGTAAATGGGCATGAGAATTCACCTTGGAGGGAGGTTTGCATATCGGTGGGATGAAATTTGATGTCCCTTCGATGTTTCGATGAATTGTAGACATACTGGCAAGCTACATTGAGGAAACACTAGGTTATCAGTGGGATTCATTTGTGAGTCCCTCTAATAGAGTGATAAGGTGTATTGTGGTGATGACGGGATTTCAGGCTAACTGGATTACACATCTATTTGCTATCTCGATATCAGGGAGATGAACATGTTTTGACTGGAGGACATGAAGGGTCTATTTGAAATTCTGACAAGAACTTCTTCAACAAGACCTTGGGATATTGGGGTGAGAGGATCTGAATTCCCCTCAAAACTGCGATGGCAGGAAGGTGGACAAAGATGTGAGTAGACCTATGGATATGGACGAATGAGTAAGGTGGCGACATGTGGGGAGAAGTTACTCATTGATTTCACATCATTTTCGTGAATCAACGTGATCATTGGCCAAATTATTTCAAACATGAAGTTGATGGAAGATGATTACCTGGTGTGAACAAATAAGAATTGAAGTGACTGATAATGATATAATTGTCTAGGAGATCTTGATGTTAATTAGACGATGAGGCAGTACTAAGACAACATTGAGAAAAATAATGTCAAGAAGTGAAGCTGACCTAAAGGAGGAGTTTAGATATATAGGGATAGAGAGATAGAGAGACAGAGGGGGGGAAGGTGGTGAAATAGGATGTTGATCTTGAGATCAAAGAGTAGAGTTGAAGGTTGATCTACATGTTTGATCAATATCTTTGTAACCAAGCAGCCTATGTAAAATCTGTAGTTTCTTTTCCATTTTAGAATAATAAAATATTTTTGTTTTGTTCCTACATATTGGTTGTTCTTTTTTTTTTGTTATTGGGAGGTTGGGATAGTAAGGGGAGTACCCTTCATCAAGTGGTATCAGAGCAAGTTGTCTTGAGTCTATAAATAGATTGTTGAACATGAGGCAATTTGCAGTAGGACTTGTGAGTGTGGGTGGAAATCAAGATGCCTCCTTGACCTGTCCAGTGCGATAGAGGTAGAGGTAGAAGTGAAGGAGGAAGAGATCCTCCTAGAGATGAAATTAGAGCCATCAAAAGGCAGATGGATACCTTGCGGGAAGAGATTCATAGGAGAGAAGTGCATTGAGAAAAAGATGGCAGTGAAGATGAAATTGAAGAGGAAATGGAAGAGGAAGAACATGATCAAATGGATCCTGGAGAAAAGAGATTATTGAGAGCAATATCTAGCCTTGGAAAGAAACCTAGAATGGAGGTTTCAACTTTCAGTGGAAGTTTGAATCCTGAAGATTTGATAGATGGGATCAACGACATGGAGGAATTTTTTGAGTTCGAGGAGAGTGAAGACCCTCATCGAGTGAGGTTTGCAAAGAAAAAAGTTAAAAGGTCATGCAAGTATATGGTGGAAAGAGATCCAACTTGAAAGAGGAAGAAAAGGGATGGATAAAATTTGTAAATGGGACAAAATGGTGGTAAAACTAAAGAAGCAATTTATTCTAGTTGATTATGAGTTGGAGTTGCTCAAGAAGATGTAGAATTTGAGACAAGGAACGAGGATAGTGAAGGAATACACAAAGGAATTTCACAAGATCCTAATTATAATAGGAAATTCTCAAGTGAATAAGGAGAAAGTGGCTTGTTATCTTAATGGGCTGAAACCCAGCATACAAGAAGAGTTAGCACTATTAAGAATATACACCATTGAGGATGCATATCAATTTGCATTGAAAGTAAAAGAAAGATTGAATAGAAAATTTGAGAATAATAAAAAAGGGAAGGGTAGAGATTATGTGCAAAAAAAGGAGAATGGGCAGCAAACTAGAGACATTAAGGACAACGGGGGTGAAAGAGGTGAAAGCTCAAACAAGTTTTGTGAGCAAAATTTCAAAGGTAGAGGAAGATCTGGATGAGGATTTGGAAGAGGAGACTTCCAATGAACCTATTTTCAATGTGGAGAAGCACATAGGGCCTTTGAGTGTCCTCAACATCAAGGAAGGACAAACAAAAGATGGAAGGTAATGCAAGATTCCACATAGGCATCAAGGTGGACACAAAGAAAATTGATGCTATCATTAACATGCCACCTCCTAAAAACATTTCTCAGTTGCATACTTTACAAGGAAGAATTCAAGCTATGTATCATCTTGTGGCATCCTTGGTGGGTCAAACATTATCCATTACACAACTTCTTAAGAAGGACTCGCAATTTAATTGGAATGAGGATTATAAATGGGACTTTGAAAGTTATAAAGACTTCCTCTCTACTCCTCTTGTTTTACAACCTGCTATGCAAGAAACACCATTTATCCTTTATACAACAATATCAACCCATGCTTTAGCATTATTTTTGCTCAACAAGATGATAATGGTAAAGAACATCCTATTTATTACATTAGCCGAACTTTGATTGACTACGAAACTCAATATACAATGATAGAAAAACAATGTTTGACTCTTGTATTCGCTACTAGTAAATTGATACATTAATTATTAAAAATGTGGAAATTCATGTGATGACAAATTTTTATCCCTTAAAATATCTTTTTGCTAAAAATGATTTATCAAGATGCTTAGCTAAACAAGTTATGTTGTTAACTTATTTTGATCCTAAATTTGTCTCTCAAAAGGAAATCAAAGGAAAAGCATTAACCGACCATTTAGCCGATGCTCCTTCTCCATTATCGTCACCTAATATGGACTCATTCTCAAATGAAATTTTGTTGATTATTGAAAAGGAAACATGGGAATCATACTTCAATGTGTCTAAGTGTAGAACTGGCTCTGGAGCAGGGGTTATAATGATTTCACCCTTTAGAAAACCTATTCCCTTATCGATTAAAATTCTTATGCACAAATAACACCATAGAGTATGAAGCCTTAATTGCTAGATTACATGCAACTTTAGCTCTTGGTGTTCAACACATTAAGATATTTGGTGATTTTTGATTAATTGTTAAGAAAATAAGCAATTCATATCAAGTGAAACATGATAAGTTGTCTAAGTATAAAGATCTCATAATGACTTTATTGGAATTATTTGAATCATATACCATTGAAAACATACCATGAAAGGATAACTAGCATGCAATTGCAATGGAAAGCATTTCTTCCCTTGTATCTCCTAAAGATCCTTTTGTCAATTTCACATTTACAGTTCATACGATCAACAAACCATCGATCGACGATAAAATTAAAAGTGTTATTAACCGATATTGAAAACTCTAGTGAATGGTACACAACAATATTAAACTACTTAAAAGAAGGTGCCTTTCCTAAGCCTAAAACTCAAAACACTAGAGGTCATCTTCAGAAACTTGCATCTAAATATATAATCCTTGTGGATGTGTTATAGAGACGATCATTTGACAGTCTTTTACTTAGATGCCTTAAATAATCAAAAATCCCTATAGCCCTTGAAGAAGCTCGTGCAAGTGCTTATGGGGGGCAATTTTGGAGGAAGATTGTTAGTTCAAAAGTTAATTCATATAGGATATTATTGGTGACATATGAAACAAGATTGTTTCACTCACATTAAGAAATGTCATAAATGTCAAGAACACAATAATTTGATTCATGCTCTTGCTTCTGAGCTTCATGCCCAGGTTCCTATTGGCCATTCTCAGTTTGGGGTTTGGATCTTATTGGAAAAATATCACCACCTTTTTTTTGTTGGACATATGTTTATAGTTCCCGCAATAGATTATTTCACAAAATGGGTAGAAGCTACCCCTATTCGTTCCACAACAGCTGATGCAATATGTTGTTTCATATTGGAACACATTATTGCTTGTTTTGGTCTTCCTTCCGCATTAGTTTCAAACAATGGAACCCTATTTAAGAATAATGACATGAAGAATTTTTTGGAAACCTTTCATATTCAACATCATTTTTCAACACTCAATTAACTTATGCATTGTGGGCTTATTGTACGAGTATTAGAACATCTATAGGAAACTCTCCCTATAACCTTGTTTACGGTGTCGAGCCAATAATGCCCTTAGAGTTAGAAATTCCTTCATTGAGAATTACTCTCAGGGGGGCTATTGATGATAATACGTATAAAGAGCAATGATTGCATCAACTTGAAATGCTTTATGAATGATGTATCAATGCTCTCAAGCATCTCCAAGCTTATTCTAAATGAATGCAACATATTTATAATGATCATGTCATCCCTCGTGCATTTAATAAAGGTGACTTGGTGTTATATGAGAATCAATGTAATGTCAATGTCATCCCGAATGAAAAAGGAAAGTTTATCCCTATTTGGTAGGACCTTACATAATTGACAAAAGTTATGGGTTTGGAGCATACACATTGACAAAAATAGATGGTACACCTCTCAAAGAACCTATCAATTATGTGCATTTGTGTTGATACTACACCTAACATCTTCTTTAAATAGTATGTATATTAAAGTAGTGTTGTTACATTAAGCAGATAATGTTCTATTTTATCTCGCATTGCTTCATTCTTTGAAAAATAACTATTTGTGTCTTAGATTATGGACTAATTATTCAATAAGTTTGGATTATTAATTAAGTTTGTATACTATTTGAATTCATCTTGTGTGTTATGTTAGATTAGATCCTTATGTGCATTTAATATTATGAAATTAGATCATAGGTGCATTTAATTTAACATATGCATACTCAATCACAATGTAGTATACTTCTAATGTAAACTAAAATGTTTCAATTAGATCACATACACATTAAATCATGGAGACATTTATTAAACATTCTTACTAAGGATATTTAGTAAATCACATTGATATTTAATTCAACATCAACTCATAAAATCAAACATGAATGCTCATATATATTAATCAAAAGTTCATGTACATATAATAAATAATATAATGTTGCTATGGCTAATGACTGCTAGATCCCTCGAGGCCTAGTGGTGGCATCCATCGAGAAATGGTAGAATGTGACTGTGATTTGCTAATAGATCTCATGATTGTCTATAGTCCTTGTGCCTCTCCAACCACTCTTGTGTTCCGTATGTGTTCCTTGATGTGTTCCCAGTCTATGTGATCTCTCTCTGCCTATAGCCTGACCATCTCCTTCTCTAGCCTTGAGACCTCTGAGCATAAGACAATCTCTATCCCACTGTCTATCAGAACTCAAGATGCTTGGAGATCATCATATGTCACCTGTAGTGTTGAGAGCTATCCTACATCTCACTTCTCTTTGGACTCAGCTTGGTCAACACATTTGGTTGCACTCTCATATGCTTCCCTCAATCTTGCAACAGGCTCGAAGAGATCTACATGCCATCCAATAGAAGGTGGGGGCATGTACTCTGACAGTATCTCCTCATGTGGGGGAAAAGGAGGCACCATCTCCATGGTCACCTACTGATAGAGATTATGCCACTCTCGTGTGGGCCCTACAAGATGGAAAATCATAAAAGATATTAATACACATCATGATATATATAAATAAAAAATCATATACATAAGTGTAAAATCATAATGAAAGCATAAATAACACATCATCACTTGGATCTCCAGCTTGCCAATTAGGGTATAACTATGTAATGGACCCCCCCTGTGTAGGAAGTTTGGATGGCCCACTACCACTAGCCTCCCCACACTCATGAATGTTAATCCCTGCTACAATTGCTACTTGTTCTCTAGTGACTTGGGTAGGAGGTGGATCCCTCCTCTTGGGGTTGGCTAGGGCCTCATTTATCTCATTAGGATCATCACTCATCGAATGGATGTCCTCCTCCTCCTCATCAAGGAATATGTCTGGTGTTATGCCCTCATTATTTGTATCCATATCAATCTCCTCATTGTCCCTATCATCTCTATGACCTGGGAGAGGTCCTACATGGCCTGTAGGATAATTCCTAGGAAAGACATGAACATGTTGTGCTCCAATCCACCATTGCTTGTAGGCCACTATGGTGCCTGTGTCATCGGCATCAGGGACAAGGGAATGTCATGGTCCTCATCCTCGAAATCACTATAGAAAAAATCATAAATGGTGAGGTGACTACTGCCTCTAAGCTTGGTGACACTCTGGGCTGATTGTAGATACATAGGTTGTGGCCTCAGTAGAACTCAAAATTTTCCAAACTATTGCATGACACGATCATAGTAGAAGAGTATCACTATGTAATCATGTCACCCTAGTATAAATTGATCCCCTTGCATCCTAACCAGTTGAAATCTCTCATCTTCCCTCTAGGGTATCATGAGATACGGTTTCCATGTACTATGTCATCCTCATCCAAGCAGTCAAATTTGACCCACCAATGTAGCAAATCTCCATCCTACCAAGAGCATCTCAAAGAATAGCTATAGGATCATGGATAGCCCATGGATGCTATGTTTAGTTATTTTTTTGACCTCGTACATGTGATGTGCTCGAAGCACCACACCTGTAAGAGTGTACAATGTACTATGCTATCTAGCTCCTGGTACACAAAGTGCATGAGATCATAGTATAGATGTGCTAGCATATTACAACCCCAATCATAAATGGTCTGATGTGCCTCCATGTCTCGGATGATGTGAACTAATCCTTCATCTAAGTGTGTACCTCACCTATTAGGAACTAGCACTAATGTTGTAGTGACTATCAATATGTGCCTCAACAATGGCGACCATGCGTATAGCAACCATCTAAGCTTGACGTGGGGTCTAGTGCTTACCTCTCGGATGGGACAACTTAGATAGTACTAAATATCATCTCACATCTCCTCAGGTGTCTACTCATCTAGTAAATGGAAAATCTTACCCCAGATAGGTAATCGTAGGATGTGGTGAATATCCTCCAATGTATCAGTCATCTCCCCTATAGGAAGGAAAAATGTGCACGTATTTGCATCCCACTTCTCTACAAGGGCCTTCAACATAGCATCATGATACCTCATGGGTGGCATGAGGTATACCCAAAATAATCTCATCTGTTGTAAGATACTAATCTCATCCTTTGACAGTTGAGAAAGCTACTCTTAGAGGTGACAAAATTGTCTACCTCCTAGATGTTGTCAAGCTCGAGGAGAAACCTAAAGGATAAAAAGAAAAATAAATCCTAAACATATGTATTAAATAATTAAAATTTAACTTTTCAACCAACTTATATGAACCATTTTTGGATGTGGGGGGGTGGCCCTGGACACTTTAGCCATTTGTAGACACTTTGTAACTAAGAGGGACACTTTGCGATAGTTGATGCTTTGCGACTTTTTTGCTAGGGTCCTAAAAACATAGAAATGTAAAAATAATATTATAAACACATGAATATGAAGACAAAACATAGTAGAATCCACTTACCATATGTCGGAGCTTGCCCTGTGCTACCTTGACAAGCAAAATCTCAAGTTTCAGAGGTTTGTATGCTCGTCTACTAGGCATCTTCAATCACACTACACCAAGGTAAATTGCAAAAAGGTAAATGTAAAAATGATAGATAACAGTGTCATTTTCATTCATATATACTAAACTCTATTAAAGAAAATCATATTTTACTATTATGTTTTATTCAAATTAACATATTGGGGGCTAGTGAACTCCATTTTTTATGTCGTTTAATGTGTTGGATTCGTGATTCCATCCTCGATCTAATATAATGTGTATCAATATGTGGTGTTGTAAATACAATACCCTATTGTAAGTGTTCACATCATCAAAACCAAGTAATTCAATGTGGTTTCATGGCTACCCTAATTCTACCTTCGTAAAGCAAGTGGAATCTGGGGGGCATAGATCTACCCTCAAATTATATTCTCTGTAGAAGAATGATAAGAGGATAAGTTTGAACAAATAATGAATTGGTGCTACAAGATGCAGTTCCTAACATTGTGGTTTTGTAGATAGCTACAATGGGGGCTTCATTCTGCCTACTTGCGAATGAATACATATTAGTATCATTTTTATTCAAATTCCTTTTAGCTTGCATATGCACGTAGTGCCATATGGCCGCTAAAGTGGGGTCTAAATGTAGTGTAGAAAATTGTACTCCTTTTAAGTGAAAGTACAATTTCACACTTAATTTGGACCTATTTTAGTGACGTTTCATTTATTCATTTTTAAAACTCATTAATGGGCCCCCAATACCCTTTATCATGCATCCCAAGGCCTATTTTATTTATTTCCTGACACTATAACCTGCATTGAATAAATGTTATTAATTAATTTAATGCCTTGAAATAAATTAGGTCCTGAGCTTTTAAGTCAAGACCCATTCAACCATGGGTGAATGGGTCCCCTTTAAGTTCACAAATTCAAATTTAAACATGTGTTTTTTATGGCATTTCAAGGTCCTAAATTCAAACTCTAAGTGTCAGCTTTTGGGATCTAATAAACAGGAAATTAGAAAGGAATCCTCTAAAGCTAAGTCTTTCAATTAATTTTCACTAGAAAAGAATGAGATTCACATGGGATCACAAGGATTTTCATTCAAGAGCAAGGAGAAATTAATCAAGAATTAAAAGTTGAAGTCTTGGAGCAGTATTCTATTTGTTTTTGCAAGTCTTCAAGCTCATTTTTCCAACAAGATCATGCATTGTCAAAGATTGTTGATAGATGCTTATGGAGGATCATAATGGATTCTAGGTTTTAGGAAATGCACCAAGCCATTCAATCAAGCCTAATGACTTGTTTCCTAAGTGGTTCCATGTTATATTATCATTCTACTTTCTACCTAAAGGAAGGTATATTTAGATTTGTGATCTATTAGGGTAATTTGATATCTATGAAAGTAGGTCTTCAAATCACTATTCATTGTTTCATTTAGGGATCCTATTCTAACACATTTGAGTATGGTTTCTTTGCATTTAAGCTCTTAAAATCTTAGACACACTTAAGATTAGGCTTACACACACTTTCATGTTTCATATTTATTCTTTCTATCAAGGTTTAATTACCAAACTTGGGGTTTGACTGAGACAAACCCCCATCCACAACCAAACAACAATTTTTATTTTATAGATTTTCTACATATTCAAATCTAGGAGTGAAGGTTCACATGTACAGGAAAGAAGTGTAGATTTCAAACTCAGATATCAGCTCTATATTTTTCTAGAAAAGGAGACCTAGACCCATTCGCCCATGGGCCAATGAGTCCCTGACAGGCTTGCAGAAACAACATTTTATGACAAGTGCACAGTATTACCCTTTTCTAGATTTTCTAGAAGCTTCACTGTTTCTCTCAGTTTTATGCTTAATCTTCAAGATCCAAGTAGTAGAGTGCACTTTGGAGTTGATCTGCTATTTTCAGTTTTTCTCCCCAAAGTGTTGTTTGATCTTGACCCCCATCCTTCAAGCATAACGAAATTTGAAGATTCTTTCTTTGGGCTGATTTACCTAAGGGTTGTTAATCAATTCATTATGGGGATCTCATTTCCTAATGAAATTATAAAGATAGGGTCTTTTCCACCCTTTTGGACTTACCTTTCAATTTTGGGAAAGCCCCTATTTTTATTCATTTCAATTGTTAATCATAAGGTGTCTCTAGCTTTTAAGCTTAATGATTATTATAACAAACAAAGAATTGCAAAGATATAGAAAATTTAACATATATTGCTCCGCAGCTTCATGAATATGAATGATTTACAAGAATATTTCATGAATTCAAATATTTCAAAATGTTTGAAAGAAATATTTAACATTTAACTAAAGAAACATGTAAAATCCTAAAATTAAAGGAGATCTCTCAACTATTATCCACGCATACCCCATGAAATAGACTAAACCAAAGAAAAACCACTCTACACTTCACTAGATTGCTTCACAACTACGCATAGAATGATGTAAGATTTTAAAGAAACAAGAAATCATTTATCACTGAATAGTGAATATGCACCCAAATCTAGTGCAACACATTGGCTTCTTTGATAGGAACAAACAATCAACTACATAAGATTTCATATTAGGAAATAGCTTTAAAATTGACTTTGATATTAGCAAACTTTAATGGATCATACAAGTTTTAAAACTGGAATAGAACATAAAATAGAAAATAAAAATAAAACTGATGAAAAATTCCAATTTTATGTCTACGTAATTCTGCAAATTCTAAACCTAAGAAAAATAACAAACTCTTGGCCTTTTATAGAACATAAGGCTATCAAAGAGTTTCAAAAGCACATTGTTAAGTGAAGCTAAACCAATCATAAAGTAACACGTAGCATATGACAGTTGGCAATAGGATATTTTCCCCCCAGTTTGAAAACAGATCAAGGGTAATTTGACTTTCTTTTCCATGCCACAAAGCTTGAGAGATTGAGGAAGAATGCATAGAAGCCCCTCATCCTTTGTCAAGAAAAATGTAGGGACTAGCTGGATATTCAGAGAAATCAAGTGGATCTATAGAACAAGAAGACAAATTAGGCCTGTTTTGTCTCAATCTCATAGACTGTTTAGTCTCGTGAATGTCATTAAAATCTTTCATTCATTCATTCATTCCACTTCCACTTCCATCCTTCAAGCTCAGAAAACACATATGTTGACACAATGTTCACTTGCCAAGGAAAATATGGATTCCCGATTCTCTGGTTATCCACTTCCCTGCGCCAAACGTCTTTCCCATGTACCCACTTCCAAATGATATAATCCTTTTATTGTGGTGTCGTCTGGCTTACCTGTGGCATCAATTTTCCTGAGTGTCCATATCCTTGTTGAAAATTTACCACCTGTCACACCTGCAATCAACACAATCTATATCATTTTCGTGGCTACACATAAAATATTTAATGAATGTGTTAGAAAAGAAATCACTACCAAATATAATCCATGCAACTCTAACTTCCTAAAATATTGCAATTAAAACCATTCCTTTAATAATTTCCCCAATACCCTACTCATGCGGGCTTCTAGGCATTTAGTGTTATCGTAAAAATTAAGTGAGATGCTTTAATTTCATTGTTATTCTTCCTCTGGTACCCGGTTACTCGACTACCCAAACACCTGAACTTTCACATTACTACTTAAACAACCTTCAATGAAACCACCTAATTGTAGAACTTTGGCGAGATGCATCCTATTTATCACATCTTTTGCATCTATAAACCTTTATTTTCTGTAGCAGTAATTTGTTCGACTTCTACCTTATTAAGTTGCCAACCAACCATTTCATTCATCCGTGCTTGATTTTCCCAAAAAATGGTCTTGATAATTCTTACTTTGAGTATGTATTTATTTATTTATATTTATATTTGATTGGATAGAATCCAACTCATGTGAGTCAAATGTGTTATTTATGTGTTGATAATTGAATGCCCAAAACCTATAGGAGCATGTGTATAAATTAATGGATCAATCTATGTGGTATGTAACTAGGTCAAGCAATCTAAGATTTGAGAATTCTTAAGATATATTGATTATATTTACTTGGCTATAAGATGATCCCACATGTCAAATTGAGTGTAATACAAATATAATTTAGCTAGTTGCTACTAGTAGCATGCAAGTGATGGATGCCAAGAGATAACCATCCTATCTTAGGAATTAGTCATCTTTCACCAATAGCATGTAGGTGAAGGATGTTACGAGCTACCCATGATATTACTTAGTATTCACAAATATCATGTAGGTGATAGATGCTAGGAGCCATCGCATGCCATCTTGAACCAATTTCCCCTAGTAGCATGGAGGTTATAGATGTTAGGATCCATTGACTCAAAAGGCTTAACAGGCTATAAAAATCTTATTAATGGCCTCATATGTTGTGTTATTACGCTTATGCCCTTGTCGATGATGACACTGTAGTATAGATGCTTGTTCATCATCACAACTAATAGTGAACTAGGAAAAACAATGGGACCTATGGGGTGGTATGGGACACACCAACATTCCTCTTTCTATCTCAATCAAGTGCTCAAGTTTTAGTGAATCAAGTAAAGGAGAAGATACCTGCAATAAGGTTACATCCATTTTTTGTCAGTTAGCCATTATGTGTACATGTGATGTTTGTATGATCTAGTCACACTGTGTATACGATATGTCTGATTGAGTTTATCTATATGTGTACATGTGATGCATGTATGAGCTAGATGTCAATGTGGTTTTATGTTCCTACTTCTTGTTGAGAGTGTACTAACATCTATCTGGGATATGCTTAACATTATATGGATTGAATTTCAAAACTTAAGCCCAATTAATGATTGTGTTTTAAAAGAGATCTCAAAAATCTCATCCCAATTGTGTGAATGAATTATTTCTATTTTTTGGCATGCAAACTACAATGCCTCTAATTTCCAAAAGAGGGATATGTAGGCAAGGCCTTTTGAACCCTCAAGGAACAGGTTTAGGTTTAGGAAATTATCATGATATAGAGAGATTGCTTTATTAAGGGAAAGAATGTGAGTTGTTACATAGAGTTGTTTCCATTACTACGGTTTGATAAGATTATGCAACTAGTAGTTCTAAATTGGAAAGAAGGTGCTAGGTCAATTAAGATGGTGTTTAGGTGTAATGAATTTTTAATTTTTTAAATAATAGGTGACCGGAGGTAGATATTACAGCCTTGTGGAGGAACTTCCCTTTTTGTATGTTTCTTTGTTCTTGAGTGATGGAAGGTGCAAAATGTCAACTTTGATTAATTATATTTTCATTGATAAAGGGTCAAGTGAGTTAGATAAAGGATCACTTAGATATCAATACATTCTCTTTAATATATTGAAAGTGTAAGATATCACAGTAGATATACACAAAATTAATGTTAATATTTAAATAATAATTCTTTATAATTTATAACTTTGTATTAAAAGATTTTATGGGTGAGGGCCCAATAAAACGCTCAACTTAATCATTAAAAATAAACATTTCCAAAAGTTTTGTGCATCTTTGAAAAGAAAATTCAAAAATCTCTATATCGAGATTGCTTTAGGTTATTCGACGTTTTCATATTTAAAAGATAGCCATGACAGTAACAACTAATATAAATTCTTTATATGCCATGTATATCATTTGAAGGTGAAATAGAAAAGAGAGCCGTGTATATCATTTGATTTTGTATTAATGATAAATTCAAAACATGAAAAACTAAATGAACGTAAATCACGTAGCCACTCGGAAAGAGAAAAAACTCTGATGGTTGAATAACATCTCATAATATTAAAAAGGAGCGACCACAAAAGAGTCATCTATACCCATTTGCATGTAAGCATCATTTCCTACAATGGCAGTTCATTTTTTTTATTAAATCAGCAAGTTATCAAGAAAATATCAAGATCAATCTTCAAAACAATCAAAGCCAAGAAGGATACATTTTGAGAAATTGCAGTATATCTGTTGTCAATCAGATTGCTACTGCACCAAAACTACTTTGTTTCAATCTTCTCATCTAATGGGTTAAATCAGAATTAGTAACAATGTGTTCAAAGAGTGAAAGAAAAATCTCTTTTCTTGCTGGATAGAACTGGCAGGGAGTTGCATATCTTGGAGAAATTCTCAAGATAAAACCGATATTTCTGGTCAATCAGATTGCTACTGCACCAGACAACTTTTAATGTTTCAATCTTCCCATCTAATGGAATAAATCAAATTGGAAACTCCTTTATTGCTAAATATAGAGCAGACAGGGATTTGAATATCTTGACAAATTCTCAAGGTTTAAAAGAAAACATATTCAAGAATTGTTTTAAATGCAAGAAAGGCGAGCTCCATCAGCAATATTGAATATGCCGTATCATATACCATTAAGTTGCTCAAATTTAAATATAGTATCAGTCCTGCCTTCCATTATATACCAAGAAGAGCTTCCAGCAAATCTGCTATGGGTGCTCTGAATCCAGTTGATTTGTTAGAAGGTTTCCAGCTTTGTTACCCTGGGCCCTCTTTGTTCTCGACGTTAATAGGCTTGCCCTTATCCTCATCACCCCTCTAGTTATTTCCATCTGGGTGTATTTTTCTCTTTCTTGAATTTCTTTGGGGATCATTGTTTATATTGGGTGGGTTTTCGACCACCCCTTCATCATTCTCGGCTGCAGCCATTGTTGAAGTTTTTTCTTGTAATATCATATCTATTTTAGCAGTTGTATCACCATCCACCGGTTGCAGCACAGATATAATTCCACTATCCCCTGTATAATCATCATCTTGCTCCTCTGAATCCTTCATTTTTCCTCTTCTTTTGGAAGAATCATAATCTTTGGTGTGCAGACTATTGTAGTGGGTGCCATTATGATATGACAAGAAGACAACATCTCCATCATTAAAATTGTTTATGTCAGAAACTAATAATCGTCCTTGATCAAACCAGTGGACACGAATATTAATGCAGAAGACCTTTGAAGCTGCCTGAAGCTCCAAGTTACCACCCCATGTGGCATCTTGAGACATTTTTGTACAATATTCTTCAAAACTCCCAGCGTCTCCTTCAGTGAAGAAACCTGCAAACTCTTCTGGATGTTTAACCATGTATTCCACCACTAACTCACGACACTCTGTATATGCTTCCTGGTCACCACACAGCTGATCTGATAAAGCTCTGAACAAGCAGTTGCCATCTCCTCTGATGTGCACGATTCTTAGCCCCAGTTCATCCAGCTGGTCTCTAAATTCATTTGCATTATCCTTAATCTGTTCCTCGCTTTTCTGGTTTTGGTTTACAGAACTTGTGCTTGCAGCATCTTCTTCTTCTTCCTCCTCCATCATTTCATTATCCATCATCATCGTCATCGCCTCAACCTCCTCCTCCTTCTCCTCTTCCAGCTCCTCTACTCCTTCCTCTTCCACCTGAATGTTTTTCCCTTTCTCTTTCACTTCCTCTTCCTCCTCTTCTATATCTTTCTCTTCTTCTTCCTGGTTTTCAGGCTCAGGAAGAATTCCGGGTTTGGCTCCGGCAGCCTTTCTAACCCTGGCCATACTGTAATCTTGTAAAATTTGCAGAAAAACGGACAGAAAACTCACCCAAGAGCGTTGGAAGAAGCAAAATGACAAAGAACGCATCAATGAATTGGAGAATGAAAGGAATCCTAACACTTAGAAACATTTAAACTGTTGGGATGTGAAGCCCAACGGTCATTTGACTCTTCATCTCCTCCCAACTCTTGAGTTCATAGCTGAATATGAGTGTATAAGTATAGCTCATGTATTGTGTTGTATCATTGGTTAATATAAGATTATTCCCTGCTTTCTTGGTGGACGTAGCCATTTATGGTGAACCACGTTAAAACTCGTGTTATGCTATTATGCTGTTATGTTATGTTGTGTGACTTCTAATTCTTGTTTTTATCTGCTCCTTTAATGCTCCACAATTGATATCAAAGCTCGGTTAGAGCCAAGGAGCATATATGGAAGATAGTGTACTTCTGTTAACTGAAGAAGAAATTGAAACAAATGCTTGGGTGCTAGATACGGGAGCTTCGTTTCATGTTACTTGGTGTAAGGAATTTTGTAAAACCTTTCAAAGTGGTGTTTTTGGTAAGGTCCTTCTTGCAGATAATAAATCTCTTGATATTGTTGGCATAGGAGATGTTTTGTTGAAACTAACAAATGGAAAAAGTTGGTTGTTAAGGGATGTCAGGTATGTCCCTCAACTGAAACATAATTCAATTTCAGTTGGGCAATTGAGTTCTTAAGAATGTGGAGTCACTTTTGAATTAAGTAGATGGAAGGTGACAAAAGGAGCCCGAGTGATTGCAGAAGGCAGCAAATTAAACACTTTATATGTGTTGGAGAGTCACAATGAGGTGGGAGCTGCGAAGGCAATGGTGGATAGTGACACAAAGCCCTGGTTCAAGAGGCTTGGTCACATGGGCAAGGAAGGTCTTGAGAATTCGCACAAAAAGAACCAATCTTTGAAGCTGAAATCAATGAAAGGTAAGAAGAGGGTCACGTTTGATCTTCCAAAGGAGCGAGAAGAAGTGAGGAATTCCATGAAACGTAGGGTGAGAAATTATGATCACAATTCTACAAGTAAGAAGTTAAAAGCACAAGTAGTGCCTCGTGAAGAAATAGCTTTTGCTGCTGTTGAATGTGGAATTTCGTTGATGGAAGTAGATGAAACTCCCTTGGTTGCACAGTTTGTTGTAGAAGCCATTCCAATGGATGAAGATATGCCATTTATTGAAGCAGAATTGCATGCAGGAGAAGCCAAAGAGGCTCAGAGTGCAGCGGTGGCAAATTTGGAGGACTCTGAGAAGAATGCTCTACAGGCTGGCAGTGGCGGGAAAGGTCCATACGGTGAAGTTGACATAGAACTCGAAGAAGATGGAGAGGTAGACGTGTTTGAAGAATTTGAAGAAAAATTAATTAGCGCTCCAAGTGGTGATGTGATTCCTAACCCCATGCTTGCACACAAGGCATAGGAAGATGGTGCGGACATGGAACCTGTTGTAATGTTTTCTCCCCATGTGTTTTGGGGTGCAGAACTTGATACGTTTGGGCATCTTTGTCATGATATTAGAAGGTTGAAGATCTCCAGGAATATTGCCAATGCTAGTGGTAAAACTCTGCTCGTTGAGGAAATTTGGGAAAAAGGGATCAATCCCAGAAGTGCGAACGATATATTTGCAGAGTTTTTCGGTGGAAGTCCGTTTGGCATGGCGGGCAGGGGTTTTGGAGGGCCCAGAGGTTCACGCTTCCCTGATAGCATATTTGGAGGATTTATGCCTGGCGAAAGCATTATCGAGAGTAAAGTGTACTATTTTCCAAAGGGGCGCGCTGAGCACGTGGCTTCGGTGGTGGTTTTTCCACAAGGGCTCGGCGTGGTGCCGCTCGTGCTCTGCAACGTGGTTTCTATGAGTTACTTGGTGGACGGGGACACAGATGAGGTTTATGTGCGCATTCGGCTTCAACCCACACAGGAGATGAGTAATGAGAATCAGGATAGTTCCATTGTAGCAAATGGGAGCGTAGTGGCGATGCATGTGGATGAAATCTGTCGCTTGATGCAAAAGCGTGAAGAATTGGTGTATACTCTGCAGGAGGCAGAGCATAGGATGGATCTGTCGAGAGTTTCCGATCATAATGTGCTTGTAGAACTAGAAGTTGAAGCGACAGATTCCTCTGAGAAAAGTAAGGACAGAGAAAATGAATCATGTGATCATTTTGATGCTAAGAAAAATGAACCACTGGCTATGGCATTAGAAGAATAGGACATACTAATCTCTGTTCAGCATAATGGATTGATTGAGATTCCTGTAGTCTTCGATGTAGGATCTATTTTTAAAAAGGTATTTGCTCAAGCTAGAGGTGTCGTCTTCATCCTCTCTCCTCCATCTCCAATGGCTAGACGAATGAATATTTTCTGTGCTGTGACAATTTTGGTTTGCCTGGGAAGCCATGTGAGTGAATACGATGAGAACTTTGTGCAGACGAGAGATGGGCATTTTATTGTAGGTGGACGGGCAATATACATTAGCAGACTCAATGCTTACTGGCTTATGTATGAAGCGGCTGATCCATCTGCGAGGCACAAGGTTTCAGAGGTTTTTCAACAGAAAATGGAGATACATGTTGGGAAGGGGAGTAGTTGGTATGGAGAAGTACAGTTGAAGGAGGAATTCGATGTTGATACCTTCGAGGGCGTCACTGGGAATTTGTTTGATGCCTGTTTAAAGTCCTATTTCTTGGAAGCTTATTGCCAAGTGAGAAAAGGTGATCTTTTCCTTGTAAGAGGTGAAATGCGTAGTGTGGAGTTTCAGTTAATTGAGACACACCCTCGGGAATATTGCGTTGTTTTTCCAGATACTAAAATTATGTCAAAGTTGGCTCGAGAAAGCAAAAGCAATCTCGGGAAGGCTTTTGAGGAGGCTGAGATGAATGCCTCGTCCTTTATGTTTCTAGCTGAGGTCAGATGGTGCTCCTGCAATATTTTCTCTTTGAGCAATGTTTTCAATGAGCCTGCACATGGTTTTACGGATGATGGTTGGTCTCAGATGGACAGTGACCCTCTGACGTCGGCACACCATTCTACTCTGCATCATATTGAGGTTGTTGAACAAGACAGGGGAATTGTTAACTCTGATTTGACATGGAGAAGGTTAATCCAGAGTGTCTGTGAACAAAGTTTGGAAAAACTCAAATCTTCGAGGGGCCTGGTCGTAGTGTGAGTTCCCATGGAAAATGCAGGGGATGTCATGCAATGCATCGCTGTACCGATTGGACTTCACAGGGGAGATTGTTGGGATGTGAAGCCCAACGGTCATTTGACTCTTCATCTCCTCCCAACTCTTGAGTTCATAGCTGAATATGAGTGTATAAGTATAGCTCATGTATTGTGTTGTATCATTGGTTAATATAAGATTATTCCCTGCTTTCTTGGTGGACGTAGCCATTTATGGTGAACCACGTTAAAACTCGTGTTATGCTATTATGCTGTTATGTTATGTTGTGTGACTTCTAATTCTTGTTTTTATCTGCTCCTTTAATGCTCCACATAAACTACCAATCCATAGGTTTTAGCAATTAGTGAGGGCTTTTACCTTTCCGACCCATTCCAATTATCAGTACGACACAACTACATCAGATTTAGGTGACAAATGGTCTGCCATTCAAATCTATAAAATGGTTTGACATTCAAATCTTAGCAATTAGTGAAGGCTTTTACCTTTCTGACCCATTCCAATTATCAGTACGACACAACTACATCAGATTTAGTGACAAATGGTCTGCCATTCAAATCTATAAAATGGTTTGACATTCAAATCTATAAAATGGTTTGACATTCAAATCTATACTAAGTATAGCAAACATATCCATTCTTGTAATCCTAGGTTTCCTTTGTCACTCCATGCCACAATTATAATCTTTCATATTATCCAGAGATTTGTGGCGTAATTGTGCCTGCCATTAACATACAAATCCAACTCATACTTACAATTAATAAAGACAAAATCTATATTAATAACAAAAATAAGATTATCCTCCCTTTTATAAGGACAGCACTAACCTACTAAAACATAGAGCTAGGAAATTGAGCATTCATAAAATGTTTCAAGTTTTAGTAAATATTTTTGTATTTTTAAATATTTAAAAATGAAAAGAAGGGTTAGAGAATGTATTAGTTATGTTTTTTTTTTTTTCATAATATCAAAATTAAAAAATTAAAAATATCTTATAAAAATAATTAATAATGTCAACTATCAATATGAAAAGATAATGGTGTTACAATATAAATATGTTATCATATTGATGCAAATAAATGATCAGGTATTCCAATGAAAGGATGTGTGGTTACATGGCCTAAGATCTACTCTCACACATAATAGATACACAATTCACAAAATAAAATAAAAGTTATTATTCTCATAGACGTGAAGGCATGGTTACCTATAAAACGGACTAGGCCCTTTTATACAACAAGCTCCTCGATTCTTACATACAAAGGTCCACATGTAAGTAGCCTTTCAATAGTATTTCCTCCTTTCTCTATGTATTCTGCTACCTACCTACTGTTGAGTAGGAAAAGTGATCCTAGATCCAATTAAGTTAACTAGGATTATCTCTTTTTCACTTAACATTAAAAACATAAATCAACTAGGGTTTTATGATTATCTTGTTGCCACAAGGGAGAGACAAACTTGCAGGGTTTATGTTGTTTTGGAATTGTGTGGATGATAAATTTGACGTATGATTTGACAATCTTATTTGACATACAATCCTAAATCTGAAAATATAATTTATCGGACAAACGAAAATGGAAAGTTACAAAACAACTTTGGATCTAAGATTGAGACACATAGAGGAACTTGTGATGAAAATTTGAGCTTGAATTGGCTAGTATAAGGCATGATGTGCCCTAAAATGAACTCCTTTTTCAGATCTAAAATTTTTTAAAAGTGCATTAAGGTCCACACTATGTTTTTTGATACTATCACTTGTTGAAACCTCCAAATCTGACCTGCACATATGAAATTGGAGGAAATTGTTGTGTTGTATAGGGGCTTGTCTAAGTCAAACCCTATTTTGGTATTTCTACCTCCACATACAACAATTGATGATGATCAAGAGGGCATGCCCTAGGCTAGACAGAGGCTAAAACAACAATAATTGACTAAAATGATACATGATAAATGACAATGTTACCTTGATTTGAAACTTTTGATGAAGTGATGTCACACAAGTTGCCACAAAAGTTCATTAATGGATGCCTTGAATGCTTGATTGACCTACAAAAGGTTAGCTCACCTACACAATAGATTGTTGAAGGTAGCATGTAGAGGATAACTCAATACATCTTCATGATTTGGCATGACCAATCATAATAGCTCCTTCCATATAAATTGGATCATTCTTCTTGATATCTTGCAAGCTTGAGTTTTATTGATGAGTGTTCTAATAATGCTGCTAATTTTTCTCTTGATTGATTTTAGGATCTGTAAATTTCTTTCCAAAATTACTAACTGTGCTTCTAGGTCTCATTAGTGTTTCAAATGATGAAAATGACTAGCATTTATATGCAATTATTCTAATTTCTCGAAAATCAAATACCAATGACTAAGTAAATGAAATTGGAAATTCAAACAATAAAATGCCAATGCTAGCATATTCAAATTCGAGCCAAAAAGATGTGGTCTGTACCCTAGACTGGACCCCTTCTTTTTGAGGCCCAAAGTGTCAGGGGTAAATATTAAATGCTTATTTTTGTTTACAGGTTCGTTTGAATTTTTGAGAATATTTGAAAATGGGTAATTTCAAACACATAATTAGGTCCAAGCACGCAAGGGGAGCTAAACCTGGTGTGAAATTATCAAGGGTGACAATTTTTTACATTACATTTATCACCCACTTTAGTGAGAGTATGAACTTACACTTAGACTCACACTAAAGTAGGAATAGGTCAAGAGATTTTCAGTTATCCAAATATTGAAGAGATAGGATGGCATTGAATATAAGGGATATGCTAGCCCCCATAATTCAAGATCTTATGACAAGAAAACATGAGGACAAACAAACACCCATGTATTAGATGCAATGCAACATGAAAAACACGAAGCATACACAACGAAGTCATAAAATGAAACATAACATAACGCAAATGAGGTGAAAACATAATGTAGACACGATGCAGACATGATGCAAATATATAGAACACACAAATAAAACACAAAAACAAGGTTAGTACTAAAAGGATTCGTCGAGAAGGTAAAGAGACCTCAATCTTAAATTTGTCTCAAATACCAAACGCCATCCATCAAATGTGTTATTTAAACAAAATGGTACTCTCATAAAGATGTAAAATCACTCGTGAAACACATGGCTCCATTAGCAAGCAAGGTGTGTTATGCTAGGTGGCCATGTTAAAAATGTTCAAGTTCATGAATCAACAAGTTCTATTATATCAAATCCATGGACTATATTATCAATCATGCTTCAAGGAGCACACAAAATTTTAATGTCATGAGCGATGAACTAATTCTTGAAATCATAGCGGACGAACTGATAGCCACGCCTTAGGGGGAATTATAAACAATACCACCACCAAAGGGGTATGTCAATAAGTCAAATCTCACAAGACATCTATGAAATGGATAGGTGATCTGCCCCCCTTAAAATTTCAACATACCTGCTATGTTGATATTTTAAGGAAACAAGAGATGAAGAGGGGATCCTTGAAAATAATATACACCTCCCAAAACTAGTTATCCTTGCCCCCCAATTGTGAAGATAAGGAAAACCATGCAAGATACTATCATGTTGCTATCATGGAAAATAAATAAGGTTGCACTTAAGATTGTTCCACCATGAATGGCAATGAGAAAACACGTGAAGCTACAAATGCCACATAGTGAGGAGCAATACCATAAAAGAGATCATTATTATTTAGAAGGATTAGGTGCATCAACACATGGAATAGCACCACAATCAACAAGTTGTATTTTACTATTGAAAATCTGGCACTCATTGGTGGAATGACCATGCACTCGATGATATGCATGCAGAAAGATTTATTGCTATAAAATTCATTTCGTGTTGGAAGAGAAAGAGTAATCAAGTGCGCTTTGAGAAGCTGCAACAAAATATGATCTTTCTTTGATAAAGTTGGAGGAGAAAATGTTTTCTCTTGTGAAGAAAAACTTGCTTGCTTACCACATGATGTTTTAAATATAGTAGATGGTAGTGGATGAGATGAAGATGAAGAAGAAGGTTGAAAACATAAACCCCTTTTTTGAAAGATATGGCATAGACTTCACGTGATCCTTAACTCCTTGTTTCATATTTTCATTATATCCATTTTTATAAAGTATTTTATATCCAAGCCCATAACACTTTTCCAACTCAATGGTAGAAGTCTTGTCTAAATTCTTATGAGAAGAATTGATTATATTTCACAAGAATAAAAATCCTTTTTAAGTTTTTTAAAGTTAGATATCGCCAACACACAAGGAAAAAAGGATAAAGAGCCCCCATCACCATAAAGGGGTGATGTTTTTGAATTTTTTGATGTAGAACAAGAATGAGCAAATGAAACACAAGACTTCTTAAGATAAGATTGTGAGATTTTGTACTTTCCCACAAAGGAGGGTGTAAAATCTAATGAACCCCAATCATCACCAAGGCATTATTGTGATCATTATTTGTACTACATGCATGATAACACTCAACTCTTCAAGATTTGATGGCAATATTTTAGATTCCCCAATAAAACAAGGTGTAAAATCTAACGATCCCCAATCATCACCCAAGAGTGTATCTATAGTATCATTGTCATTTGAAGGTAATCGTTCTACTTTTGAAGATGGAATCAAAGTATTAAGAGAGTTGGAAGTGTTATGCTTGGCATCAATTTGTGAATTATAATTTTTTTCATTTAATTTAACTTTACACATCTTGTTATTATATTCATACTTCATCTCACACTGAAGAGTAGACAAGACTCTTTTCATGGCATGAATCCATATTCTACCAAGAAGAATATTGTATAGATTATCTAACATGACACGGATAAGGGTAGGTAAAACCATGGGCCCTACCTTAATAAGTAATGCTATTGTTCCTAATGGTTGTCTACCAAAATTATCAAAGACATGAATAGAAAGATAATTAGGTTTTATGAGATTATTATCCACGCCAATTTTATCTAGAAGATCAATGCTAAAAATGTTAATAGCTAATCTAGTATCAATAAGATTACATCTAACCCCAATTTTTTTAATAACAACCATTATCATTAGAGCCTCATGTTTGTTTTGGACCTCAAGTAGAGGTAATTCATGTTGAGGGAAGGTAATATCCAACTTCGTTGCTTTCATGCAATCAAACAAGGCTACTACATCCTTTAGTTTGACATCTAAGGTGATATATCAATCTTCTGCAAAGCCCCTTGGAGCATCTTGTGGTATGTAGGTGATGTTTGAATCAATTCCCAAAGGGAAATCTTGGTTGACTTATTAAAAATTTCCTCCACAAGTTCATATTATTTACCATTATGTTGAGGAAGGCTAGGTGGGGGTGGAAGATATGGTTGGGGTAGTGGAATGATATTGGTGTTTATTTTGGTTGCTTATTATTTATAGTGTTATATGTGTGAGAAAATGTATGATAACTTGGTTGCTTCACAAATCTTGTTGCACATGGTTACTAGTGAATTGTTTTACAAAGTTTAGGATGTGGCCATGAGGTTTAGGAGGTCCTATAATGAAAGTTTATTTAGGAGGTCTAATAATTAGAGGAGTTTTAGGAGGTCCAATAATCATATGTGGGTTCATAATTTTAGCTTGTTGGTAATATTCTATCAATTGAGGACCTAATGTTGAATTTGAATATTCACCTATGCAAGTTACCTTACTATCATCTGAAGGAGGAAATGTATTAATTGTTTCATCCTTTTGTGCCATAATATCTTCCCAAGTAGGAGAGGTATTGGGAGGGAAACAAACACAATTCTCATGATTATCAATGATTGCATCCTCTTGTGCCAAGATACCCTCACAAGTAGGAGATATATTGGGAGAACTAGCATGATTGTCATGATTTTCAATGATTGTGTTCTCTTTCACAAAAATGCCCTCACAAATAGGGGAGATGTTGGGAGAAGAATAAACATGAGTCTCATGATTATTCAAGTGAAGAATGAATATTAGGTAAAGTGGTGTTAATAAATTTATCAATGATTTTATTATGTTCCATCACGATGCTCTCATAGGTAGAAAAACTATTGGTTAGCCAAAGGCCAATATATATCACTTTTGATAACATGGAATGGGGTTTGTGACAGTTCCCCCAAAAAATAGATATTGAATATTTTGCTATATCAAAACTGGAATTTTGAAAAGAAAGTATATTTTTATTGTCCTTTTAGGGAATTTTGCATTGAATTAGGTAAATTAGGGAAAATTGGTAATGCACAACAAAATCAGACAGATTTTTGAACAAACTTCTAGAACATGACCTAGATCTGGATAGAGAACACTGACAAAGATGTTCATGAAAAATTTCATCCCAAACTAGTTGGACAGGGGTGCTATGTGCCCTAGACCAGACAAGTATTTTTTAGAAAATTAATGATTTGGAACCCATCAACAATGTTTAAGGGTCTCAGGTTGTAGAGGTTCAAGTCTGGGGGTAAACAAATTTCTAAAAATGTTTGAAAACCTAGTTTTTCTATATGAAGAAAATATATGCATGCAATTTTATATTTTTAGATAAATTGAATATGTTTGAATGATAACTTTCAAAAATTAAAATACTTTAATTTATTTATTTTTCCAAAAATATAAAAAATCAATACTTTTTTTATCTCTTGAATTGAAAATATTATGTAATTTTTTCACTTTTCTAATATTTTTAACTAAAATATGCATGCATAAATGACAAAATAAGATTTCAATTAAATTTCTCAATGAAAATAATTTAGATCTAAGCTCTAAACAAGGAAAATCAGATGTGAAATTATGTAATTAAATTCAAAATATTTTTCAATTTTTATTTGTTTTTATTTTGATGAACAAATAAAGCAAGTTTATAGTTTTGAAGATGAAATAAATTCCAATTAATAACTATATCTTTAAAGAAGTTAGATTTTTAAATTAATTTTTAGAATTTATGTAATGAAAATTAGAAGGTTGTGTGTTCGATTCATGTGAGGTTCACCAAAATGTTGAGTGGGAAAAGGGATCCTAGATCCAACTAGGTTAACTAGGATTATCTCCTTTTCACTTGACTCAACATTGAACATAAACCAACTAGGGCTTTGATGATTAGCTTGCTACCACAAGGGAGAGACAACCTCCTAGGGTTTATGTTGTTTTTGAGTTGTGTGGATGATAAATTTGATGTGTGATTTGACAAGCCTATTTGGCATACAACCTAGATCTGAAAATGTAATTTATTGCACATATCAAAATAGAAAGTTGTAAAAGAACTTTTGATCTGAGACTAATACATAGAGAGGAACTTGTAATAAAAATTTGAGCTTGAATTGGTTGGTCTAGGGCATGATGTGCTCTAGACTAAACTCGTACTTTTTTGGATCTAAAAATTCTAAATAGTGGATTAAGGTCTACACCATGTTTTATGAGATTGTCACCTGTTGAAACCTCCAAATCTAACTTGCATGCATGAAAATAGGGGAAAAGGTTGTATTGTATAGGGGATTTCCTTAGTCAAACCCTGTTTTGGTATTTCTACCTCCATGTATAGTGATTGATGATGATCAATATGGCATTTCCTAGGCTAGGCAGAGGCCAAAACAACAATAATTCACCGAAATGATAAATGATAAATGATAATGTTATCTTGATGTGAAACCCTTGATAAAGTGGTGTCACACAAGTTGCCACAAAATTTGATTAATGGATGGCTTGAATGCTTGATAGATGTGCAAAAGGTTAGCTCTCCTACACAATAGATTGTTGAAGCTAGCATGTAGAGGATAACTCAATATGTATTCATGATTTGGCATGATTGATCATAATAGCTCCATGCATATAAATTTTTTTATTCTTCTTGATGTCTTTCAAGCTTGAACTTGATTGATGAAACTATTGTAATAATGTTTTTAATTCTTCCCTTGATTGATTTTAGGATCTTCATTTTTCTTTGTAAAATTGCTAAGTATGCTTCTAGGTCTCATAAAGTGTTTCAAATGATGAAAATAACTAGTATTTATATGCAATTATTCTATTTTATCGAAAATCAAATACTAATGGCCGAAAAATGACTGGAAATTCAAATAATGAATTTTTGATACCAACACATTCAAATTGGATCCAAAATGAGGTGGTCTAGGGTGTAGTGTGCCTAGACCAAACCCATTCTTTTTGGGGCCCACAGTGTTGGGGGAAATATTAAATGCTTATTTTTGTTTCCCTTTGTTTGATTTTCTAAGGATATTTGTAAAATAGGTAATTGAACACATAATTAGGTCTAAGCACATAGGGGGGAGCTAAACCTAGTGTTAAATTATCAAGGGTGATAATTACACCTACTATGGGAGCCTTCCCATGATAAGGAGCCTAGAGTCTTGAGACCCAAAAATTGAATCTCCACTCCCTGTCTTGAATTATATGGGCACTCATGATTTCAAATTCCCACTCTCAATTCATCTAGCACCCAAAAACCCTTGTCTTTAAATCAACAACCTATAGTATGCAAGAAATTTCATATGGATCTATGTTGTCTATCAATCTTGTTGACACTTCTAACATCGCAATCCCAAAGATCTAATTCTAGTAGAGCTATCAGTCCATCTTATTGGTCTGTAGTTTAAGTCCACTTACTATTTTTTCTTTTCCCTTCATCCTTTTCATCTTGTTGTTATGCACCACTACACCGTTGTCATGAATCTAGTGATCGTTTTACCATGTACCCTCATGCGTAGAATCACATAATCTTCTTTCTTTATGTCATATTTCATGCATGAGATCTTTTTATTTTTTCCCATTGTGTAATATCCATCTAATATGCAAGGATTTTCACATTTGTATGCCATCACTTGTGCATCTTCTTCTTTCTACTCCTACTTGTTTATCGTGTCTGTCCATCTCTATTTGATTTCAACAATGCACTTTCTTCCTTGGAATGAGGCTTCCCTAGTGTAACCCTTCTTAGTGTCAAGGTTCTAAGAACAAATAAATGCTTTCCATGGTTTATGGCTATTGCATGATCTTGGTTTGGCCTAGGATGCCCTTGCATCAAACTCTCTAGGTACCAAATAATACGAGTCCTTCACAAGTAAGAACAAGTGATAGCACCACCCTTAGACCATTTAGATAAATGGTCTTGGCCTTTCCTAGGCACTTACATTTTTTAGATTTATTCTCTTCTCAACTTACTCTTAATCTCTATTGCTTAAAGAACCTTCCTTCTCTCAAACTTGGCCTTCTTCCTTAGAGGTGTGAAATTCACTTGTGCTTTGACCTTTTTTGTGCCTTCCTTGAGATACCTCTATGCAATACTAGTGTGCCTCTTTTTTGTATCATGTCCCCAATGATACATGTGTGAAAAGTAACACAACCTTCTTTTCTTCCATCCTCTTAGCTCTAGTTGTTGCCTTCCATAGCACACAAAACTATGGGACATCATAGGTCTCATCTTCTCATGTATTTCTCCTATTTCATCATGTGAGTCTCATTTTTTGTATTTGTATAGTCAACCCCTACACATGCACTATCTCATGCTTCCTCCAATGCCTATAATAAAATTATATCCACATTATCTTCTCTTCCTCATCCTCTGTGAGGATATCTTCTCATTTCACAAATTGTGGCTAATCCTCCTCATTGTCTTTCAACACCCTCACAATGCCTTCATATTTGGTTATTTCCTATGCCAACTCACCCTTCATTCCATCCTACACTTTTCAGGATAGCTCCTCCTCAATATCTTTTCACTTCTAGCTTGTGTAGGCTCACGTGCAATGTATGTACACTCCCTCCCAAATTTGGGTTTTGTATTAAGGTCAAAGATATTTTTCTCCTTTTCCTAACTCCTTTGGTTTCTTCTCTTGCATATTCATGAGCCTCCTAGCTTCAATCCTCCAGAAATTCTCTAATTTCTCTCTTGGGCGCACTACCTTGTACATCATTTTGGAGAACATTGAGGCACACTTTTTTCTTTCCTTCAACTATATGCACTCTTAGAGATCTCTACAACCTTTTGTTGTATCATCCTCCTCTTTGCAAACTAACATTTTAAGGTTTGCAATTCCTCCTTAAGAAAATTTGTACTTCATCTCCAACATCTATTCCATCAACTCCTCTATGCCTTCTCAATTTGAGAATATAGTTACATTTTTCCCAAAATATTCCTTAGTTTAGCTCTCTTCTCCTTTTGTATTGGTATCCTCTAGAGTGCATACAATTATTCTATCATCTTTATGATTTTGGCCACCAACTACAACTTATGATCACTCTCCACCTTATCACTCTATTGAGCCATTCTTCTACCCAATTTTCATTGTATTGGAAGTCTATAGTTTCCTTATTCTCAAATACCTTAGGTTGATTTTTTTGTTCTTTCACCTCTTAGCTTCTCCTATCAAACCCCACACCAAAATTTTACTTTGCCTAACCTATAATATACTATTTATATGTGCTTTGTATGTGTTTTCTCCATAAATAAACTACTTACAAGCTATTGGAATAGGTGTTGAAAGGTGAGGAAATGGGATCTAGGGCTAATAGCTAACCTAAATCACACATTCCACCTTTTAACATTCAAGGGACACAAAAATGATCAAAATAAACTACTTGGCTACTATCCTCAAAGAAGAGCCAAAATAGTTTATCAAATATTTTATCCCATTTTTGTTGTGGATGATGGATTGAATGATGTGATGTGTATGATTTATGATGCAAACTAGGTGAAACAATGTAAGAGCATAAAACTATCATAGATTCAAAAAAACATAAAATTGATGTACAAACATGGAAGCATGAAATCAGAGTAGAGAAGATAAGGAACTTGGCATTCAAATTTGGATAAAAACTAGTTGGAAAAAGGCAAGGTCTCCCTTGTCTAAAAATGGTGATTTCCATAGTTTCAGAGTATGCTCAAGAGCATCACAATTTGTAGGTGTTTCTCTATCAAAATGAGCTTGAAAAGTTCATCAATTAGCAAATAATCAATCTTTCCCTCATTTGATGAAATTTAAGATGTTTGCATGCTTGATCTAAGGTTTGATGTCTTGAGGTCTTCAATATTCTTTAATCCACTTCATATTTGTAACCTACAAGAAAGAGGAGAGAGAAAAGGTTGTTCCATATAGGGTATTTCCTAGGTCAAACCTCATTTTAGTGTTTCATGTCTACAAACAGTTATGATGATGTTGATAATGAGTGCTTACCCTAGTTTGGATAGAGGAAAATGGATAAAAAGGAATGATAAATCACTATGTTGTAACTTACCACTCAAATTTACATTCCTTGATGGACTAAAGTTATTTGACACATCTCATACAAGGAGAGATGGATAGCTTCTTGGAGATCCTGCAAATATTAGTGCTCACAATAATGATAAACATAAAATATGAAACATCTTACTATGCATGAACATGAATTTGATGATGCGTTACATATTGAACACCTAAAATACTGAGAAGGGGGTGAATCAATATTCACTAAAAATCATCAAACTTCATCAATTTAAACATGCATTCAAATCATCTCATCAAACTTGAAAAAATGGAAAGGAACAATTAAAGCATGCATCACATCAATAAACACAAGAATACCATATTTACATGGAAAACACTTGGAAGGGAAAAACCATGGTGATGATTAGCTCACAATATATTGTAATTAGTTACAATAGATTACAAAATAGAGGAATCACTATCCAAAAAGAATTTCTCATTGCCCAAAGGACTCGCTGTCCAGAATAGAAAAGAGATTGGAAGAATGGCTCACTACCAGATTTTGAACTACTAACAATGCATCTGCAACATGTCAAAGATGCAATTCCAATTAAACTTAGAAAATTGACTCTACACACTTCATACTTTACCACTATCACCTTTCACATTTCACTCTACATCACATCTCTCACACAATACATACATTCACATCACAATACTAAATTGACCTTCTATATATATACATATATTTAAGAAACACTCATGTACCATCAATTAGGTTGACCTAATTGCATGAACTATGTAACACCATGACTTGTCGGCCCAAAACTCCATCACACATGCCTTGTGAAAGGAACCAAAATGTTTTCTTCATCAAAATAGGTCAACATGACCTATAATCACTCCCATGATTCCGCTCCTTGCAAAATTCAACAACGTACGACCCCAAAACCCTTAGGTCAGCACCTCATAGGAAAATCAATGAAGCAACAACTGAATGAACCAACTATTCATCCACAACTTGACACATAGACTAACAAATCACTTGTAGTGCTTGGAGTGCATACACTCCCTCAAAAATTCATAGCATAATAATCATCTATGGTGGAATGTTGAGCATTCTAATATATGCACTTTGAACTTGTAACTTTTCCATTACTAAGCCTAATACATTGTCATCAATATCTTCAGTTGTGAAAGACATACAACCTTGAAACTTTGGATATAGACTGCTTTAACATGTACCATTATTACCTCTAAACCTCATGACAAGATGATGCACTGCAAAGCAATACTGACAATAAAAGTGTTGCTCTGTAATATTGAAAAATGCACACCAAGACTTAGCCAATTCTTCAGTACACTTGGTCTTCTTTTGGACTACATACATACTTATATACCATCACTTCTATAATGTGTTTCCATCAATAAAAATATCGTATACCATCATGCTCATGTTTCCAGAATTCTCCCCCTTTGTCATTGATGGCAACACACTTCTCCAAAACATTCCCCCCCTTTGAAATCAATGGAAAAGGGCACCAAAAAGATATTTTTCTTTACTCCCACTTACTAATATATTTACATGAGAGTATCTCCCTCTATCTATATTACTACCCCTTTCTATATTATCCATCACCAAAAATGTACCACAACTCCATCTACTAACTCCACATATGTACATTGAATTCAAAAAATTACATATACAATGAAAAAATGTACACCTTAACTAGAAGAGAGTAAAGTACCCTAATGTGACACCTTCAATTTTGCAAGGTGTGCCTCCCAATCCTTCTTGGAAAAGGAAAGCATATGACACGGATTTTTAAACTAAACATGAAGGTCTTCTCCTTCTTCCAAAGAACTAGGCACTGGATTATTTTACACAATCTTCTCGACATCAGCTAAAACTTCAATTAAGGAGTAAGCCTTGCACTTACCATATCTATGAGCTAACAATATTGCATTATTATTTTCTCCTTTAATTCTTGCAGTAGAAAGAATTAACCATGTAGATTTTCAATGATTTCTCTTGTAGCTCCATCTGCATCACTCACCAAATCATAAACACCTAAGGCCTAAGCAATTGGAGAATCAATTGAGTCCATATGATCCTTAATGCTCCTTTTAGAAAATTTCCACTTCAAACAAAATCGAAATAATTTTTTGGCTTCATCCAAACACTTCTTAACATCCTCCAAGTTGCCTTGCAACTTCACATGTCTAGTACTACACTTATCAAAAATATCAGCTAATATTTTATCATTGACTTTCTTTTTCATTTCCTTCTCTATCTTCTTTTCCAAACTAGCACAATACTCCTTAAAAGAATCAAGCAATAACCTCAATTGTTGCACATCGAATAAAGAACTGTCAATAGATACTTTGAGATGTCCTTTATGCAACACCTTCACAACTTCATCCACTAACTCAATATTCTTTTGATGAGTTTGAAGAATCTCCTTCCATGTTGAGGCATGAAATACTTCACCAAGTTGTAACTTCTGTAGTGGGGAATCTTATCTAGGTCCACTTGACCTTGTTGCATAGGAATTTGCAGTAGTTGTGTAGACACCACTGGTTGAAACTATAACTGAAATTGGAATAGTTGTTGAAAGGTGGGGAAATGGGATCTAGGGATAACAGCTAACCTAAATCACACATTCCACCTTTTAGTTCATTTGGGGGACATAGAAATGATCAAAAGAAGGGTATGTGTAGGATCATGATGGGCCAAAAAGTGGCGATATGATGGGTATGTGTAGGGTATGTGACTGACGACTTTTTTTTACCCAAAATTGATGAAATGAAAAGGGTTTTAAAAGGAGATTCTCAACTTTCCAACAATATAAATTATGCTTTACTTTGAATTTAATAAATAATTATTATTCATTTTCTTTTTGAATTACGACTAAAGTCTGATTGATAGGTTGATTGAAAAACATCTATAGCTTTCAAGCACATTTTTGAATCAAACATGTGTCACATTCTATGCTTTGCATACTATAGGATTAAAAAATGAATTTCGTGAAGTTTTGACCAAGTTAAGGTGGTTAGACATACAAGTTTTATATTTTTAAAAGTTGTAATAAAAAATAATAATTAATTATTTACTTGGAAAAAAATTACAAAAAATATGCATCACATCGGGACATGAGTCCTCTACTTATATCTAAAATCTTATAAAAATAATTATCATTTTATTGTGGTTAGGGTGGTGACAGATACCTACTTATTTTTTCCCGAAATTTAAGTACAACATTGAAATTTCAAATTTTCACTGGAAATATTTAAAAAAAAAAAAACCTAGTCTGTTTAGAAACTACATTCAATTTGCTACAGATTCTATTCTTACAAATTTTTGAAATAATATCGATAACTTATTCAAATTTTTACGTGAAGTTGCCTAACTCTGATTTTTATGAATTTTTCGCCACAAGGGCCTTTTTTTTCCATGATGATCCTGCACATACCCATAAACTACTTGGCTACTATCCTCAAGGAAGAGCCATAATATTTGATCAATGTTTTGGTCCCCTTTCTGTTGTGGATGATGGATTGAATGATGTGATGTGTATGATTGATGATGTAAACTAGGTGAAACAATGCAAGAGCAACAATAAATGATTTAAAGGAAGGGTTGAATGTTGGGTGCCAAGGTTCAAGCATGAACAAATATTGTTACAACTCCAAAATTAATCACAGAGAATAGTATTAAGATCCAAGATATTATAAAAACCATAACAAATAAACCATGAGCACAAAGGTAAATTTGCAAATCACCTTTCAAAATGGGGATTCAAGTGTCAATGACCCATTTGTGAAGAAAAAAAAGGATTGGGAAAAATCCTTTGAATATTCTAATCAAACCCATCTCAATGAAAAGGATTCATTTTTTGCCACTTCTGTCTTGACTTCATCTCCAAAATATATTGTAGGGTATTTTTTGGAATATTGGAGAGATTTGGTCATTTGGGAGAAACTACATTATAGATCATCAATGTCATTTTTCTTGATAAGGATGGATTCATGCCCATGAACTTACTGTGTTGTTGGTAGTGTAGATCCCAATATGTAAGCTCAAAATCCCTATCCATCCAAAGTTGTGTGCCTGAATTTGGATGAGAGCCAATCACCCACCATAAAAGGGAGAAATCATGAACCCTAGTTTATTTTTTTGTAGTGATAACATGGAAAAAGGTTAGTTGAGCTATATATGTATATCTATATGTATATATGTATATATACATACACACACACATATATGCACATACATATATGTATATGTACATATGAATGTATATGTATGCATATGTATACATATGTATGTATATATATTGTTGCTTTGGTTTTGTGTTGTGGTCCTCAAATAATATATACAGGTCCTACCTCTATTACTATCTATTCCATGTTTCAAAATTTTGTTGTAATTATCAAGTGTCAATGGCTTATTCAACTTTTCAAAAATTTCATAAAACCTTGTTGGTTGTCAACGAGGTTAATCTAACCATGTCAGAAGCTGATGGAGTTTTTGTAACCAAAGTTTAAAAAAATGCCTATCTTGTGTTATAACTTCAAGGTGTTCAAAGTATTCCTTCCTCTTTTATTCATAGATTACTAATTATTTTTGGCATCAGGAGAGGTTATCAAAACCATGTTGGAAGCCAATAGAGTTAATCAAGCTCAAAGATAAAAGATTGATTTTCATAAAAGGAGTGACAGTTAGACATGTGATGTTTTCAAAGGAAGAAGAGAATGAGTCCTGATGTTTTGAATGGTTGAGATATGAAGAATCTTGAAACTTGTTTCAACATTGGAAGAGGTTGTCAAAACCGTTTTAGGACTTGATAGGGTTCTCAAAACCTCATTGGAAGCTGACAAAGTTCTCATAACCAATTTTAAATTTGAAAAAGTGTTTTAAAAGTAATTTGGGGGTGGCATAATAAGATTCAAATATCTCAAGATATTGAATATGATTTTAGAGAAATAAGTGGTTTTGAAAACTATGTTGGAGGCTACTCAAGTTATGAAAACCTTTCAAATTCTCGACTGAACAAAATTTGAGGACAAGGTGTATGTGTGAAGGAAATGAAAGCTATCACGTTCCAACATTTAAGGCACAATTAATGTAGATTTTAAAAGAGACAAGATTTATTATCCACTTATAAAGTAGGATTCTTTCCCAATTTGAGTTTATTTCATAGAGAATTTCAAGGAGAATGCTAGATCGAAGAGTATAATTGAAAGTGTGACCGAGGAACAAGTTGAACAAAATTTTGGGCTTTGTAGTATAAAATCTTCTAACCAGATTTAAAGGTACATACTTCCTCCTTTAGTTTTTTGTTTAAAGTTAAGAATTCATGTCAGGAAAGGGAATTTTCATGAATAATTGTGAAGTACACAATCCTTTGCTCAAAATTAAAATTCCTTTGGATATAGTCATATGTTTGTTGAGAAAATTAGTTAAGGTATTTTATGATATTACTTCGAAGAAGATGAAGTATAAATATATTGGATATGATCACCTTTCTATTTTGGAGAGATCACTACACAAAATGGGAGACACCAAGCTAGGACATGTCAACCTAAAATCTTTTTGGGAAAGGATGAATGGGGAAAATAGATCCCCTATTAGTCGGAGGTTAATGGAAAGTGAATTGTTGTAGGCTGCCAATTTTTCTGCCATGGTTCAATGCCTAGATTTGGTGTTAGAATGCATCAATCACTATGAACCCTAGACAAGGGAGGTGAAGATAGAGGGCAATAAAGTCATTGCAAAATTTGATATGGATAATTTCATTCTTTGCTAAATTTCCTCATAGAAATGAATATGTAGATATGAACGCCTTTTTTTCATATCAACATTTCACAGTGAAGAAAAACCACTATTAAAACATGATAGTGAAATAATGGCTGGCAATTTCTTAGAAGGGGAAGTTTCAATTGAACAATAATTTGAAGAAGCCACATTTTGCAAATGAAATAGGTGACATCCTAGTGTTGTTGCAAAGATTAATTGGCAATAAACATGCTCATAATTTTGAAGTTTGGATGTACATTTTCATCATAAGTATTTTCCATGGGCAACAGTTTATTGATTGGTCTGAAATTATTAGTGATCATATCCACAAGAAAATAACATTTGATTCAAAGTCAATAAACATTTTGAAATATGTCCTCATATTTATTTTAGGACATTACAAGCATGAGAGTTAGCCAAGATTGTGAACTAAAGGGGATTCTAATGAAGATACTCCAATATATGAGTATTATTACCAACTCCAGTTGGAAAATGGCTATAGGAATTTCAAGTGGGTAAATGATGCATTTTCTATGTTAGTAGTATGGGAAATATAGGGAGATTTGAGTGTCAAAATTTCCCTAGAAGCTTCCCAGTTAATAATTTAGTCTATGTGCTAATAACTATTTTAGAATGAAACTCTATTAATTAAAGATGTGTACTTAAAATTGTCTAAAAAGCAACTACCTGTGAGTTCTTCCTCATCTTTCTTTTAAAATTAGTTTTTTCTTGAGCTTACCTTTCCCGCTTTCTGGTTAAAAGAATACCCTACAAAATCCAAATTTTATCATGTAGGAGGGATTCATACCTCTAAAATTTGGAGGAAAGTTATGCGGAGAAAAAAATAATTTGTCCAATTGTTGATACATCTTTTGCTTGAAGTGGGGCATTACAAAGTTACAACATTCAATTAAATAGTAACAAATATGTTAACCAACATATGTGTGTGTGTATATTTATATATATTTATATGTACACACACATATACATACATACATACAACCATGTCCCTTATTAGCATGGGATGATAAGATAATTATTATATATGTTAGCATTAACTAATTTGACATTTCATATCTTGTGGGACATCTAAATGGGGGTTGTAAAGTTCTAATTTGACTCTCTATTTATCATAGTGGGTATGCGTGAAGATTTGAACCAATGATTACTTCAATTTTATCAGGATTATGAGCTGTACAGTAATGGTCATAATATGGCTACACAAATAAAGAGAATTTCTTGTTGATAAGTAATAAACCTAGCATTTGTGTTAATTATATGACACTGTAAGTTTTTGAATTTTATTTTGAATTATGAATAATAATGGTGGTAAGGTCTAGTTTGAGGTCTTAGCATATTTTGTTAGATTTTCTTTAGCTTGGTTTTAAAATTATTGAATTAGTGAGTAACATTTTCAATACACATGATGACATCTATTGTTTTAACATTATTGAATTGATAATAATAGTATTGAGTCTGAAAGAATTGAGATGTATGTAATACAGGTGGACTTAGTATTTCATGCTATGTGGGATTTGTAGTATCAAAAAATGTCATCGTTCACATTTTCACACTTAATTTTGGAATGATTAACCTTAAAATGAACCTAATGTTGCCTTGATCTAGTGTTGTAATGTGTTTTCCACATTCAAATTAGATTTAGGGCCCTTTTAAGCTAAATAAACCTAACTTTACCTTGATTTAATGTTGTAAATTGTATTTATGTACACCTTCACATTAAATTTAGGGCCCTTGGACCTAATACTTCCTTAATATAGTGTTGTAATGTGTTGTACACATTAACATTGGATTTAGGGCCCTTTTAAGATAAATAGACCTAATTTTGCCTTAATTTAATGTTGTAAAGTGTATTTATTAACACTTTTGCATTGAATTTTTGAGCCCTCTTGCATTTATAACCTTTATACCATCATTAATAGGCCATTAGGACACTTTATTATGCATCCTGAGGCATATTTCAATCAAAAACCCAATAAGATCAACAAATAGACTTAATTTCTCATCTCCTCGACACTTTCTCTCTTTGAAAAGGCCCTATGGGACCCATACACCACCTTGGGCAGATGAGACCCACCCTGGTGGGACCCATACACCACAGATGGCATATGATTCCCATTTGGATCCTTTTTTGAGTTTTGAGCGGGAAATAAGGGTTTTAAATTCAAATTTTATGAATGTTGGCTTGTGGGATCTATTAAATGGGATATTAAATGGATTTCCTATATAAATGAGGTTTCAAATCATCATTTGATATAAGCCTGCATGATATCAAGTCAAGCAATCAAGAGTTAACCATTCCAAGACTTCAGAAGATCATCAAGAGAGTTTACAAGAGCATTTCTACTTCATTCAAGGATGGATTTCTTCATCAATTATTATAGCAATCCAAGATCCATCATCATGTTAAGGTTATCAAGCATCAAGCATGTCGGTGAGCTAGTGTTGTGATGTTGCATTCAAGATCCAAGATCAAGCATTGTTCCACACTTATTTTTAAGATCTAGATCCACATCCTTCCTGGCCACTTCATGTTAGGTTGTTGATTTACAAGACATCATTCAATGTATCATTTTTCATGTTTCATGTTCCATGTTTCATTTTTCATATCCTTATTTCATTATCTCATCAATTGGTTTAATTACCTCAAAGGGGTTTGACCAAGGCAAACCCCCATTTACTAACAAATCAACAAGTTTTTCTCTCTCTACATGTGTGATTGTAGGTCTAGGTGTCTTGGAGCTTGAAGACCCCTTGAAGATTAGGTTACAAGCTTGGAGAAAGTTGTTGGAGTTGTCCCCTCATTTGCAATATTGCTATCTTAACAAAATTCATCTACAGGTTCAAAATCAGGGTTTCAAATTTGAAAACTAAGTGTGGCAGAGACAGAAGAGATTGGAGAGAAGAATTAGACCTTAACCTTCTAAAAAATCACACTAGAACTAATATGCCACCTTAGGCGTATGAGTCCCAATACAACCAATTTTTAGGGTTTCTGGAGATTCAGAATCAGCACTATCAGATTCCAATTTTGGCACATAAAACCCAGTCTGGGACTAAATCGTCTAGACTAGCATATGAGTCTTAGTCAACCTCAAAATCAGTGTTTTCAGCATTTCAAGTCCTCATTCAAGCCTCTATAGGTTTCTAGGTGCACACTTCTAATTTACAACCTTTACAAGTTTTGATTTATATGTATTTCTAGGTCATTCATTCAAGTTTCATGCATCACTAGGTTTCAACATTTGATCTTGTATTTCATTAGTCTTTCCAAGCCCTAGCTTGGTGGTGAACCCCTCAGTTTATAATCAAACGCTAGGACAACCCTATTGTCAGATTTTTTTCCCCCTTTCTTCATTGGATTGTGATCTCTAGGGTTTCCTTGAATGTGAAGTATAGAAAGTTTGTTGTCCTAGGTCCTAAACCCTAGTGACAACCATTTTATATATTATAGGATTGTGTAAACTTATTTGCAAATAGATAGATATACTTAGAATTGTAGTAGAGAAAATTGAATCTCTAAATTTAGCTTTGAGGATTATGTGGTTGAGATATTTTTCTTTGGGTTTATAAAATATAGTGTAACCTCCTTGAGAGATTAAGGTATGAGTGGAACCACATATGACTTCAATCCCATTTTAAAGAGTAGCTATTTATACTATCCTTGGGAAAAGGGTACCCTTGTGACCCAAGTCTATAGGGGAGGTTTTTAAGGAATAGCTCTAGAGTTTGGGGTTGTTCCTAAACTTGATCAACCCTCCCTCTTTAGTATACTTCAACTTGAGGCTAAAATTTATATTAGACAATTGTGAACTCACCTGACAATTTATATTTCTTCATTGGATTGAGATCTCTAGGGTTTCCTTGAATGTGAAGTATAGAAATTTTGTTGTCCTAGGTTCTAAACCCTAGCTAGAACCATTTTATATCTTACAGGATTGTGTAACCTTATATGCAAATAGATAGATATACTTCGAATTGTAGTAGAGAAAATTGAATCTCTAACTTTAACTTCAAGGATTATGTGGTTGAGATATTTTGCTTTGGGTTTATGAAATATAGTGTAACCTCCTTGAGAGATTAAGGTATGAGTGGAACCACATATGACTTCAACCCCATTTTAAAGAGTAGGTATTTATACTATCCTTGGGCAAAGGGAACCCTTCTGACCCAAGTCTATAGGGGAGATTTTTAAGGAATAGTTCTAGAGTTTGGGGTTGTTCCTAAACTTGATCAACCCTCCCTCTTTAGTATACTTCAACTTGAGGCTAAAATTTATATTAGACAATTGTGAACTCACCTTTCTAATTGATATGTCACTATTATATAGGTCTAATCCAATAAAAGTAAATCCATCATCATCAAAATTATCTACTATGAGGTTTCTTTTGTTTGGATTTAAAAAATTTACTCTAATCTTGGATGGAATTTTAGAGGCATGGTCATCATGGTCTATATTTGATGTGAATATATAAAAATATGGGATTCAAAATAGTCGATGATCTATGGAGGCATGACTTAAAACCACAAGAGTCTTCTTAGTTATATCCATAAAGAACTTTCATATTCATAATAACATTTTGACTATTATAGAGCTTTTCCTTCCTTTCTCAACTTATATTTCTTATGCAATTATGAGAAAGTTAATGGAAAAGATGGTCTTGATATTTCTTACTTTATAATTATGTATTTATTTATTTATATTTGATTGGATAGAATCCAACTCTTGTGAGTTGAACAATGTGTTATTTATGGATTGATAATTGAATTTTCAAAACCTATAGGAGCATGTGTATAAATAAATAGATCACTCTATGTGGTATGTAACTAGGTCAAGCAATCTAAGATTTGAGAATTCTTAAGATATATTGATTATATTTACTTGGCTATAAGATGATCCCACATGTCAAATTGAGTGTAATACAAATATAATTTAGCTAGTTGCTACTAGTAGCATGCAAGTGATCGATGCCAAGAGCTAACCATCGTATCTTAGAAATTAGTCATCTTTCAACAATAGCATGTAGGTGAAGGATGCTAGGAGCTACCCATGATATGATAAGGCTTTCTTGGTTTTCACCAATATCATGTAGGTGACAGATGCTAGGAGCTACCCCATGCCATGTTGGACCAATTTCCCCTAGTATCATGGAGGTTATATCTATGTTAAGAGCCATTGACTCAAAAGGCTTAGTAGGCTATAAAAAATCTTATTAACGGCCTCATATTTTGTGTGTTATTACACTTATGCCCTTGTCGATGATGACAAGTAGTACTAATTCTAGTTCATCATCACAACTATTAGTGAACTAGGAAAAAAATGGAACCTATGGTGTAGTATGGGACACACCACCATTCCTCTTTCTAACTCAATTAAGTGCTTAGGATTTAGTGAATCAAGTAAAGGAGAAGATTCCTACAATAAGGTTACATCCATTTTTATCAATTAGCCATTATGTGTGCATGTGATGTGTGTATGAGCTAGTCACACTATGTATCTACTTGAGTTTATTTGTATGTGTACATGTGATGCATGTATGAGCTAGATGTCTATGTGCTTTTATGTTCCTACTTCTTGTTGATAGTGTACTAACATCTATCTAGGATATGTTGAACATTATATGGACTGAATTTCAAAGCTTAAGCTCAATTAGTGGTTGTGTTTTAAAAGAGATCTCATAAATCTCTTTCCAATTGTGTGAGTGAATTATTTATATTTTTTGGCATGCAAACTACAAATCCTCTAATTTCCAAAAGAGAGATATGTAGGCAATGCCTTTCAAATGAACCCTCAAGGAATAGGTTTAGGTTTAGGAAATTGTCATGATATATAGAGATTGTTTTATTTAGGGAAAGAATGTGAGCTATTACATAGAATTGTTTCCATTACTATGGTTTGATAAGGTTATGAAACTAGCACTTCTAAATTGGAAAGCCGATGCTTGGTGAATTAAGATGGTGTTTAGGTGTAATGAATTTTTATTATTTTTAAATAATAGCAACCTAAGGTAGATATTACAGCCTTGTGCATGAAACTTTTTTGTATGTTTCTTTGTTCTTGAGTGATGGAAGGTGCAAAATGTCAACTTAGATTAATTATATTTTCATTGATAAAGAGTCAAGTGATTTAGATAAGGGATCACTTGGATATCATTGTATTTTCTTTGATAAATTGAAAGTGTAAGATATCACAATAGATGTACACAAAATTAATGTTAAAATTTAAATAGTAATAGATTTTATGGGTGAAGGTACAATAAAACGCTCAACTTAATCATTAAAAATAAACATTTCCAAAAAAATTGTGCATCTTTGAAAAGAAAATTCAAAAACCTCTATAACGAGATTGTTTTAGGTTATTCGATTCGTACGTTTTCATATTTAAAAGATAGCCATGAGAGAAATAACTAACGTAAGTTCTTTATATGCCATGTATATCATTTGAAGGTGAAGAAATATTTAAGAGAGCCGTGTATATCATTTGGTTTTGTATTAATGATAATCCAAAACATGAAAATTAAATGATGGTAAATCATGTAGCCACTCAGAAATAATAAAAACTCTGATGGTTGAATAACATCTCATAATATTAAAAAGGAGCGACCAGTTAAATTTTTTATTAAATCAGCAAGTTATCAAGATCAATCTTCAAAAGAAACAAAGCCAAGAAGGATACATTTTTGAGAAATTGCAGTATATCTCTTGTCAATCAGATTGCTACTGCACCAAAACTCCTTTGGTTCAATCTTCGCATCTAATGGGTTAAATCAGAATGAGTAACAATGTGTTCAAAGAATGAAAGAAAAATCTCTTTTCTTGCTGGATAGAACCGGCAGGGAGTTGAATGTCTTGGAGAAATTCTCACGATAAAACCAATATCTCTGGTCAATCAGATTGTTACTGTACCAGACAACTTTTAATGTTTCAATCTTCCGATCTTATGGAATAAATCAAATTGGAAACTCCTTTATTGCTAAATATAGAGCAGACAAGGATTTGAATATCTTGACAAATTCTCTAGGTTTAAACGAAAACATATTCAAGAATTGTTTTAAATGCAAGAAAGGTGAGCTCCATCAGCAATTTTGAATATACCGTATCATACACCATTAAGTTGCTCAAAATTAAATATAGTATCAGTCTTGCCTTCCATTATATACCAAGAAGAGCTTCCAGCAAATCTGCTATGGGTGCTCTGAATCCAGTTGATTTGTTAGAAGGTTTCCAGCTTTGTTAGCCTGGGCCCTCTTTGCTGCTGTGGCTATTGTTCTCGACGTTAATAGGCTTGCCCTTATCCTCATCACCCCTCTAGTCTTTCTTTCCTTCAGGGTATATTTTTTTCTTTCTTGAACTTCATTGGGGATCATTGATCATATTGGGTGAGCTATCGACCGCCCCTTCATCATTCTCGGCTGCAGCCATTGTTGAAGTTAGTTCTTGTAGCAGTTGTATCAGTTGTATCACCATCCACCAGTTGCAGCACAGATCTAATTCCACTATCCCCTGTACAATCATCATCTTGCTCCTCTGAATCCTTCATTTTTCCTTTTCTTTTGTAAGCCGTTCTCTCTTCATCTTTGGAAGAATCATAATCTTTGGTGTGCAGGCTATTGTAGTGGGTGCCATTGTGATATGACAAGAAGACAGCATCTCCATCATTAAAATTGTTTATGTCAGAAACTAATAATCGTCCTTGATCAAACCAGTAGACACGAATATTAAAGCAGAAGACCTTTGAAGCTGCCTGAAGCTCCAAGTTACCACCCCATTCTGCATCTTGAGACATTTTTGTACAATATTCTTCAAAACTCCCAGCGTCTCCTTCAGTGAAGAAACCTGCAAACTCTTCTGGATGTTCAACCAAGTATTCCACCACTCTCTCACCACACTCTGCATATGATTCTTGGTCACCATACAGCTGATCTGATAAAGCTCTGAACAAACAGTTGCCATCTCCTCTGATGTGCACAATTCTTAACCCCAGTTCATCCAGCTGGGCTCTAAATTCATCTACATTATCCTTAATCTGTTCCTCGCTTTTCTGGATTTGGTCTACAGAAGAATTTGTGCTTGCAGCATCCTCTTCCTCTTCATCTTCTTCCTCTTCCTCTTCATCTTCTTCCTCTTCTGTTCTTGTAGCATCTTCTTCCTCTTCTGTGCTTGCAGCATCTTTTTCCACTTCCACCTCCATCATTTCATCCTCCATCATCATCATCATCAACATCATCATCTCCTCCTCCTCTCCCTCCTCCTCTTCCAGTTCCACCATTTCCCCTACTTCTTCCTCTTCCACCTCCACCATTTCCTCTACCTCTACCTCTTCCTCTCCCTCCTCCTCCTCCTCCTCTTCCTCTTCCACCTCCACCATTTCCTCTACCTCTTCCTCTCCCTCCTCCTCCTCCTCCTCTACCATTTCCTCTTCCTCTTCCTCTTCCTCCTCCTCTTCCTTCTCCTGAATGTGTTTTCCTTTCTCCTCCTCTTTCTCTTTCTCTTCTTCTTCTTTCTCTTTCGCTTCCTCTTCCTCTTCCTTCTCTGCCTTGGCCTTCTCCTTTTCCTTCCCCTGAATGTTCTTCCCTTTTTCCTCCCCTTTATCTTTCTCTTTCGCTTCCTCTTCCTCCTCTTCTTTATCGTTCTCTTCTTCTTCCTGGTTTTCAGGCTCAGGAAGAATTCCGGGTTTGGCTCTGGCAGCCTTTTTAACCCTGGCCATACTGAAATCTCGTAAAAATGGTGGAATTCTGTCTATCTAGAGAGCATTTTCTTTGCAGAAAACGGGCAGAAAACTCACCCAAGAGCGTTGGAGGAAGCAAAATGACAAAGAACCACACAGACCTATATTTTTTTTTTTAATTTAACCAATATCTCAAATTCTTGAGTAGCGAAGATCTCCACACCCCCACATAAGAAGTTAATTCTCGCTAGTATGAGTAAAATTTGCTAACATTATAAAGATTGAAAATATTTTCTGTTAGTTGGAATTATTGTTCAAAAAATAACAAAAAATATATAATTCTCCCAGTCTAGAGGATTACATAAGAACGCATCAATGAATTGGAGAATGAAAGGAACCTTGACAGTCAGAAACATTTAAACTACCAATCCATAGGTTTTAGCAATTAGTGAAGGCTTTTACCTTTCCGACCCATTCCACTTATCAGTACGACACAACTACATCAGATTTAGGTGACAAATGGTTTGCCATTCAGATCTATAAAATGGTTTCACATTCAAATCTATACTAAGTATGACAAACATATCCATTCTTGTAATCCTAGGTCCTCCTTGTCACTCCATGCCATTAATCTTTTATATTACCAGACAAAGATATGTGGCATAATTATGGCATTAACATACAAATCCAACTCATAGTTATAATTAATAAAGAAAAAATCTATATTAATTACAAAAATAAGATTATCCTCCCTTTTATAAGGATAGCACTAACCTACTAAAAGATGGAGCTAAGAACAAGCAATTGAACATTCATAAAATGTTTCAACTACAAGTTTTAGTAAATATGTTTGTATTTTTAAATATTCAAAAATGAAAAGAAGGGTTAGAGAATGGATTAGTTATGATTTTCTAATTTTCATAATATTAAAATTAAAAAGTCAAAATTAAATATCTTATATCCATCAATATGAAAAGATAATGATATTATTATATAAATATTTTATCATATTGATGTAAACAAATAATCAGAGATTCCAATGAAAGGATGTGAGGTTAGATGGCCTACGATCTACTCTCACACATAATAGATACACAATTCACAAAATAAAATAAAAGATTATTCTCATGAGCATGAAGGCATGGTTACCTATACACAGGCTAGGCCATTTTATACAAGAAGCTCCTCGACTTTTGCATATAAAGGTCCACATGTAGGTAGCCTTTCAATAATATTCCCTCCTCTCTCTATGTCTTCTATTACCTACCTACTATGGGAGCCTTCCTGCGATAAGGAGCCTAGAGTCTCGGGACCCAAAAATTTAATCTCCACTCTTTGCCTTGAATTATATGGGTGCCACTAAAGATTTCAAAAATCCCACTCTCAATTTGTCTAGCACCCAAACACCTTTTTCTTTAAATCGACAACTTATAGCCTGCAAGAATTTTCCTATGGCTCTACATAGTGTATCAATCTTGTTGACACTTCTAACATCACAATCCCAAAGATCTAATTCTTATAGCTATTAACCCATCTTATTGGTTTGTAGCCGAAGGCCACTAATTGTCTAGGCTTGTTGCTTCAACCTTTCAATCCTGCCACCATGCACAACTACACCGTTATCACAAATCTAGCGATCATTTTACCTTATATCCTCATGCATATAATTGCACACTCATCTTTCTTCATGCCATACTCCATGTGTGCGATCTCCATATTTGTTCCCATTGTACAATCTCCATCTAATGTGCACGGATTTACACATTTGTATGTCATCGCTTGTACATCTTCTTCTTTATGATCCTACATGGCTATCGTGCCTATCCATCTCTATGTGATTTCAACAATGCACTTTATTCCTTGGAATGAGGCTTCCCTAGTGCAACCCTTCTAAGTGTCAAGGCTCTAAGAACCCATAAACGCATGCCCTAGTATATGGCTACTACATGATCTTGTTCTAACTTGGGATGCCCCTGCATAAATCTCTCTAGCTACCAAAGAATATGAGTCCTTCATAAGTAAGAACAAGTGGTAGCACCACCCTTAGACCATTTAGATAAATAGTCTTAGCCTTCCCTAGGCACTTACATTTTTTAGATGCCTGATCTTATTGTCTTAAGTTCTTAATCTTGATTGGTTAATGAACCATCCTTCTCTCAAACTTGGCCTTCTTCCTCTAAGGTATACAATTCACTTGTGCTTTGTCATTTTTTTGTGCCTTCATTGAGGTACCTCTGTGCAATAATATTGTGCCTCTTTTCTATATCACATGTCTCCGATGAGATATGTCTACAAAGTACTACTACCTTATCTTCTCTCTCCTCTTAGGTCCACTTGTTGCCTTCTATAGCACACAAGACTATGAGACATCATAGGTCTCATCTTCTCATCTTTCTTTTATAACATAATGTGAGTATTATCCTTTGTATTGGTGTAGTCAACTCCTAAACATGCACTATCTCATGCTTCCTCCAATGCCTACAGTGAAATTATGTCCACATTGTCTTCTCTTCCTCATCCTCTATGAGGATATCTTCTCCTTTCATATATTATGGCTAATGCTCGTCATCATCTTTCAACACCCTTACAATTCTTTCATATTTGGCTAGTTCCTATGCCAACTCGCCCTTCATTCCCTCCTACACTTTACATGATAACTCCTTGGTGCAGAAGCACCAATCCATTTCAATGATTTTGTTGTAGTTGTCTCATGAAGAGTTGATTCTAGTTTGTTTGGGTCTAGGTAGCTTTGAATGTTTGAGTTCAAATAAGGTCTAATGAAACCATTTTGATGTAATTGGAAAACTTTGGTGTCTTTTGATATTGTAAATGTTGCAAATCATGTTAAAAAGTTGTCAATCTTGACAATAGTTGTCAAGGAGGGTAAAATGCCATTTTTCTTGTGTAAGGTCATGTTCCTAGGTTTAATAAGGTCTAAATAGACCATATATAATGTTTTAGGTGATTAAGAGAGTTAATTTGCAAATAATGCACAAAGTGCTAAATGTTGTCAACAAAAATGCAAAGAAAGGTGCAATTTTTGAACTTCAACGGTCATGGGGAGTTTGAAAGTTGGTTGAATGTTGTTGAGTAGGTTTCTTCATGATGGGAAAGGGTTAAATATGTGAAATCCATCGATGTACATGTTGGTTGGAGGATTGTGAAGGAATAACAATAAGAATTTCCCCTATTTTTATCAGTTTTATGTGTTTTCTTGTCATTTCCAGGTCTGTACAAACCTGTACTGTTGCACCATGCTTTAAATTTATTAGAAAATTTTAGAATATTGTTGTATCTTTCATTTGAATATATTTATAAGGGGTCTCATTGGATAAAACTCATTTTATTGCTAACTTACAGAGGATAGTCTGAATTTGTAGATTTAAGGGTTTTGAAGTCCTCAATGGCAATCTGACTCATTCATCCTATTGTAAACTTTGTGGCTCAAAGGAATGAGTCTTGTAGGTTAGGTTTAGATGTTAGGATGAATTTTTTGTGAAGGTAGGAAGGATTAGTGGGGTTTGAGTTGTCCTTGATGAAATTGAGTAGGAAAGAACATGAAAATGGTGGTTTTTGACTAGGGTTTGATGAAATCTTTGAGGGTAGTGATTTTTCTTGAACTTTTAAGCATATGTAGGCATAATTCAAGGTTTTTGAACTAGTTCCAAGTTTTGGGAAGGTTTGTGATATATTTTTTCAATAAACCCTCATATGAATAGCCTAAAACAAGGGTTTCTTGAATAGGTGTTTGGGAAGGTGTTTATCTGCAAAAAAAAATGGTGAAATTGGTGGTTTTGGAGGTTGGTGAGTGCTGCCCCATTGAGTTTTGGGGTTTTTGAGGCATTTCTAAGGTGGTTTCTTGGGAAATTAGGCCTATTTAGCCATGTTGAGCAACGTAGTTTGCTTGTTTTATGAAGGTTAGTCCAAAGGAGTCCTATGTGGGGTTCATGTATGTTGAAGAAGACTGAAATGGGTGCTTAAAATGGTGGTTTGTTGTAGAGGTTGTTAAGGAATTCTGAGAGTTAAGTAGGGGAAAATAGGTTTGCAGACCTACTAGGTAGACAAGGTGAAAATTTGAAAATAAGCTTAGATTGAGTTTTGTGGGAAGAAAAGAGGTTTGGAATCTCTTGTATTGGAAAGGTAATTTATTTTCCACTTTGATTTATATCACTCTTCCATGTCTTTGTACTTCTAGCTTCTACAAGCTCGCATGCAATGTATGTACACTCCCTCCCAAAGTTGGGATGATTACCTTGTACTAAGGGAAGATATGTTTTTCCTTTTCCTAATTCCTTTAGTTTCTTCTCTTGCATATTCATAAACCTCCTAGCTTCAATCCTCTAGAAATGCTCGGATTCCACTCTTGGGTGCACAACCTTCTACATGTTCATTTTGGAGACCATTGAGGCACACTTTTGTCTTTCCTTGACACTATATGCACTCCTAGAAATCTCTCCAACCCTTTTTTTGCATCGTCTCCCTCTCTACAAACTTTGACATTTTAGGGTTTGTAATTCCTCCTTGAGAAAATTTACGCTCCATCTTCAACATCTATTCCATCAAATCCTCTAGAATTCTTACTTGAGAATATGGTTGTATTTGTGTCAAACTCTTTTGTTAGTTTAGCTCTCTTTTCCTTAATTTGTATTGGTCTCCTCTCTAGAGTGCATCCAATTTTTCTATCATCTTTATGAATTTTTCCACCAATTAAAACTTATGATTAGTCTCTAGCTTATCCCTCTATTGAGCCATTTTCTTTGGAACAAACCCATTCAATACCTTCTACCCAATCTTCATCATATTGGAAGATCTGTCCATAGTTTCCTTATTCTCAATTACCTTAAGTTGATGGTTTTGTGTGTTCTTTCACCTCTTAGCTACTCATTTCAAACCTCACACAAAACTTGTACTTTACCTAACCTATAATCTACTATTTATATGTGCTTCGTATGTGTTTTCTCCATAAATAAACTACTTGCAAGCTATTGGGATAGTTGTTGAAAGGTGGGGAAATGGGATGTAGGGCTAATACCTAAACTAAATCAGACATTCCACTTTTAACATTTGGGGGACACAAAAATGATCAAAATGACTAATTTAGGAGCATCCCTTATTGTAAAGCAATCATGTGTCAACCAAAACTAGTTATTTTCTTGCATTGCATTCAGTAGTAGTTTCAATATTTCATTTTGTATTTTACTGCAGTTTCATTTAACTCATCTCATGGAGTAGGATATAGCATCTACACATCATTTGCATTTGTCTACTAAAAGTTATCACTCTTAGAATTTCACTGTGTTTACTAGTCAAAGCATTCAAGGTCAACTTGGTCCAGATTTCTTAGTGTGGACCTATTCTAGATCGTACGAAACCTAATGATACATCATACAAGCATTGGGTTCGTTGGGACCTATCCTAGAGATTCACAAGTTATTTCTTTTTACATGGATTCATCTTTCATATCTTGAGGCCGACCTTCATGTATGTTCATCATCAAGTTTATGAATCCTTGTGGCTGACACTAACCTTTATTGGAGCTTGAGAAGCATATTTAAGAGCATTTTAATCTATCCCAGATCATCAATTAGTTGTCCATGATTAAGTAGGTTCAAGAATTTTTTGCATAAATCCTTCGGGGACATGTAATAAGTCTTTTGGCCAGTTGTATTGTTTAATGCGCTTGTGGTAGGAATTTGAGCCTTGGATATTTGCCCATGATGCATATGTTGCATGTAAGATTATCAGTTCAATAGATATTTTTATTCACATATCAGTTCGTTGTGTTATTTCCACTGTGTTGACTCATTTTTGCACAGTTTGGGTTGCTCCTTCTGGAACCCTCCTATCATGACCGCACCAAGTGGTATCAGATTGAGTTTTTGATTCTTGAAGGAATTCCTTGAGGTGAAAAGATCATTGACCTGAGGAAGACTGCATTTTTTTCAACCGATCACTTATTGTGAGGTAATTGAAACCCTTGTAGCAAGCTTGCCAAATTAAGGCATTTGCACTGATTGGAGGGGAGATATGCTACCAAGGAGAGTACCTGCTATTGCTAATGTTGTTGTAAGAATAGATGAAATGTTGGAAATGATGCATGAAATACAAGTTAGGTTAGATGTTGTTGAAGAAAATAGAAGGAAAGGCCTAAACCCTAGGTAGAATGATGAAAGTGATGATGAAGCAGAGCATGCGAATCAAATTGAAGAAGCCTTAGGTTAAGAAGAAGAAGAAGAAGAATCAGATAAGATGAAGATGTTGAAAGTGATTTCAAAGATTGGAAAAAGACTTGGAGTTGAAATTCAAAATTATGCGAGAAATTTGAATACAAAGAATTGATTGATTGGATCAATGAGATGGAAGAATACTTTGAATATGAGGAAAATGAAGATCCAAAAAGAGTCGGAATTATGAAAACAAATTTGAAAGGTCATGTAGCATTATGGTGGAAAGAATTTCAATTAGACTGAAATAGAAGATGTAAAGAAAGAATCATCAAGTGGGATAGAATGGTGAAGTTGAAGAATCAATTCATACCAATAGATTATGAACTGGAATTGCTGAAGAGATTACAAAACTTGAGGCAAAAGGAAATATCTATAAAGGAGTACATTGAATAATTCTACAAGATGATAATCATAACCGGTCATAATGAAGCAAGCAAAGAAAAGGTTGCGAGATATATCAATGAACTGAGAACAAACATTCAAGAGAAATTGAGCTTGGTTAAAATTACATCAGTTGAGGAAGCATATCATTTTGCATTGAAAGTGGAAGAGAATTTGAACAAAGGAAGAGAAGTGCAAGAGGAAGATTCTAAAATATTGGAATCTAGTCTAGAGAAAGAAGACCTTATGCAAAGTCGAATAAAGATGTAAAACCCCACCAGAGTCAAGAAAAGGATGCTAATTCATACCACAGAGGAAGAGAAGATAGGAATTTCTACTATAGAGATAGAAGAGGTCATAACTATAACCACAATGATGGATACTAGAGAGATGAAGGGAAATTGAAGAGAATACCATTCAGAGGAACCTATTTCAAGTGTGGAGGTGAAGGACATAGAGCATTTGAGTGTCATCCAAGAAGTACCAAAAAGAGACCTGAGAATACCAAAAGAGAAACATGTGTGGATGAAGAACATGTTGGATCCCCTAATTTAGTTGAGAAACCAGAGAAAGGTGAATCATGTTGGTGATGAGGAGAGATTTGATACATGAATAAGTGACTAAGGAACCACCACAAAGGAATATAGTCTATTCAAAACTAGATGTAAGTCCAAAGGAAAGGTATGTAAAGTTATCATTGATAGTGGTAGCACTAATAACCTAGTTTCAGAGGATATGGGAGCAATTTGAATTTGGAGAGATTGAAATATCCAAATGCTTATAGGATAGCATGGATTCAAGATGATCATAAGATATTGGTGAATGAGCAATGTTTGGTGAAATTTCATATTGGATCATATAGGGATGAATTCTTGTGTGATATTATGCTTATGGATGGTTGTCATTTACTCTTAGGAATACCATGCCAATATGATAAGAAAGCTATATTCATGATAGGAGAATGAACAATTACACTATGACATCAAATGGAAAGAGAATCAAGTTGATACCTTTGGAAGAAGAGAAGAATGAATTGTGTGGCACTACCAAACTATGTTCGGTAGATGGAAGAAAATTTCTAGATGGATTAAGGCATCAGAATATGTTTTTTGCATTGATTCCAAAGAACAAAGATAGTTCGGAGACAACAAAGAATGAAGATTCCCCGTAGAGAGAAGTTATAGAATTATTGGCAGAATATGAAGACATCGTGTTAGAGAATATTCCAAAGGGATTTCCACCAATCTAGACTATCAATCATCATATAGATATAATACTGTGAGCAAGTTATCCAAGCAAGGAAACACATAGAATGACACTGGTAGAGAATGCAAAGCTAAAATTGGAAAATTCAAGGGTTGTTGAGGAAAGGATTGCCCAGAGAAAGTTTGAGCCCATGTGCGGTACCTATTGTACTTGCACCAAAGAAATATGGAGAGTGGAGAATGTCTATAGATTCAAGAACAATAAATATGATCACTGTCAAGTATAGATTCCCAATGCCAAGGATGGATGACATTATGGAATATTTGAATAGAGAAAAGTATTTCACAAATATTGACCTAAAGAGTGGATATCATCAGATTAGGATCAGAGAAGGAGATGAATGGAAGACAACATTTAAGACTAATGAAGGATTATATGAGTGGTTAGTGATTCCTTTTGGATTGACAAATCCACTGATCACTTTCATGAGATTGATGAATATGGTATTAAATAAATTCTTGGGTAAGTTTGTCATTGTTTATTTGGATGATATTCTAATTTTTAGTAAGCTTAGAGAATAGCATTTGTGGCACATCTAACAAGTATTGTAGAGGTTGAGAGAGAAGTTGATTAATTTCAAGTATAGTTTCATTGAAACAAAGTTAGTATATTTGGTATTTGTTACTTTTGTTGATGGATTGAAGATGGACCTTAAGAAAGTGAAAGCAATTGTTGATTGACCTACACTGGTGAACATTGGAGAGGTGAGATCATTCCATGGATCAGCTAGTTTCTACCAAAAGTTTATAAGGAGTTTTAGTAGCATTTTTAACCCTATGATAGAAACCATGAGAGGGGAGAAGAATGATTTGAAGTGGAAATTAGGAGCATAAAGAAGTTTTGAATTATTGAAACAAAAGGTCACAGAGAAGCCAGTGTTAGCATTAGCATATTTTAACAAAGTATTTCAAGTTGATTGTGATGCAAGTAGAAATGCAATTGGAGCCATGTTAAGAAAAGAAGGAAGACCTATAGCTTATTTTAGTGAGAAGTTGAATGATTCATGTGGACATGGAAAAAGTAACCCTTCTACTTTTTCTCATGTTCAGGCCCTCTGATGCAGAGTCAAAGGAAGACAACAAACTTTCCCGACTTCAATAACCAAAACTTAATTCACATATGAGATCAGAGTTCCAAAATTTGTTAGATCCATCAAACACCATTATCCAACTGAGTTTACAAGTGTAATCTTCAATTGCATGTAGCAAGGATTCAAAACTTCATTAATGCACTTCGAAAGCATTTGATTCATTCAAGAACAAATAAGTCATCTCCAATAGATCTAACTCTAACATGGACACAACATAGTCTTAACACTCACCAAGAATCCTAAATCCAACAACACAAACCATTAGCATCACTTTGCCCCACCATATCCCTTAGTTCTTTAAGACTGTCTTAAAGATGATTGCAAATACTCTTCCCTTAAAGGATAGTCAACAACTATCCATTCAAAAACACAAGTCCCTTCACCTATCCAATCTTGGAAGCTTCAAAATACATGTGAACTTCCCCTTTGTATAAATCTTTGATAATTTTGTGACTTTTACAAACAAACAATTGAATACTCTGCCTTTTAGGACTGTGATAACCCTGCCTAAACAGGACAGTCTGAATGAAAAAGGAGTTTACATTTGTTTTTCCAATAATTGTTGAAGGTAATGACTCTTAGGACTTCCTTACACCTTTATAAATCATTGTCTCTTGAAGAAAAATTCTTTTTCTACACAGGATGAAGTATGCACACTGTCTTTTTCCCAGATTTTGGTGAAAAAAGAGACCTAGGGCCTCCTTGTAATCACTCAATACCATAAGATAAGGCTCCACAAATTTGAATTTTGGTAGATAGCCTGAAAAAATACCTTCACACAAATTTTTAGATGATTTCACCATACAAATAAAGAGAAACACAATTTATTTTGTTCACTGTTACCCTAGCATGGGTTTTTGAGCAGTTTTGAGAAAAATGAACATATTGTCAACAAATCTTAACTAAAATGCATGAAACAAGATTCAATGGGAAGGTGATTGAAAATACCAACTTTCAAGAACATGCTTGCATGTTTTCAAGTCCGTACATGTCGTACACAAGCCTAAAAACAATGTATTTTCTAGAAAATGTGCAAAAAAAAAGATTTTTTCATTATTTCCTTCAAGGATTTAATCACCAATGAGTACAAAAGGAGTTCAAAGGCATTTTTAAAGGAATTTACACCATATAGAATCAGTTTCCAATTTTTTTTAAACTTCCTACTACAATTGTTTAGAATATAATGACCTATTAACTCCCTAATTGTTGCTTTATGCACCTTTTACATTGTTGTGCAATTTTGACATTATTTGTTGATAATTTTGCATTTTTTCACATTGATAGGAATTTAATACATTATAAATTACTTAAATGACCCTTATTACAAGATGAAACATCAAATTGAACCAATTTCTCAATCTTTCCACCAAGAGGTAAAATTGTGTCAAGGTGCTCTTGCACCATACTCTCGGCCAAGAAAAAGATCCAAGTCCACTTGGATTGATATTTTCAACAACCTTCATGTCTGGTATGCCCTGCCTCAGATTGACCTTGTTCTTAATCACCTTCATCTTCACCTTTGGTTTAAAATTTTCCATGCAAATTAGTGATATGCCATGCTTCCCCTCTGAAATCAGATGCTTTACTCCTTCAAACATCTCAAAATCATGCTTTTCCCTTTGACCTTTAACCTGCAAACAATCCTTTTTCCAAAACATTAGTAACACAATGAAATGATATAAGGTGACAATCATGATACCTCCATCATGCTGCAACTCCTTTCAAACCTCTATGACCAATTCATCCATGATCATTCCCTTAACCAACTCAATGTCCTTAACCTTTGGAATTAGGTATATGCTCTTGGTCCTTTCTTCATCTTCATGACTTGGAATATCTGCAACTCCTTCTTCAATGAAGTATTCCCTTGTATCTTCAAAGGATTCTTGTTCTTTCATTATGATTTCCCTTTTCCTCTTTTTGATTATCTTGTGAATAGGCCATGAAACTTTCTTGTGTATTTTCAAGTGCCAAATCATTAAGTGCTTCATTTTTTGTTCTATCTTCCTTTTAGATTCTAGGAACTCTCTATCCATCATTTCCATCTCTTGTTTTATCTCAACAATCTCTTTATCAAACTTGGGTTGTCTCTTCTTCTTATTTCTCTCTTCCTCTGCTTGCAAATGCTTCTTCAAGTTCTCCATCTTCTCAAGCAAGATTCCTCCTTTCTTCACAACATTTACTTGCAAACAACCACCAAACACGCAACTACAAACCACAAACCAAAACTAACTTATCAGCCCATATCTTTCCTGGGCTATGATACTAACTAATGCAAAGTCAAAGGAAGACAACAAACTTTCCCAACTTCAATAGCCAAAACTTAATTCACATATGATATTAGAGTTTCAAAAGTTATTAGATCCATCAAACACCATTATCCAACTGAGTTTACAAGTGTAATCTTCAATTGCATGTAACAAGGATTCAAAACTTCATTAATGCACTTTGAAAGCATTTGATTCATTCAAGAACAAATAAGTCATCTCCAATAGATCTGACTCTAACATGGACACAACATAGTCTTAACACTCACCAAGAATCCTAAATCCAACAACACAAACCGTTAGCATCACTCTGCCCCACCATATCCCTTAGTTCTTTAAGATTGTCCTAAAGATGATTGCAAATACTCTACCCTTAAAGGACAGTCAGCAACTATCCATTCAAAAACACAAGTCCCTTCACCTATCCAATCATGGAAGCTTCAAAAGACATTTTTACTTCCCCTTTGTACAAATCTTTAATGAGTTTGTGAATTTTACAAACAAAGAATTGAATACTCTTCCTTTTAGGACTATGATAACCCTACCTACACAGGACAATCTAAATGAAAAAGGAGTTTACATTTGTTTTTTTACTAATTTTTAAAGGTAATGACTCTTAGGACTTCCTTAAACCTTTATAAATCACTTTCTCTTGAAGAAAAATGCATTTTCAATCATCAAAATATGAGATGAAGTTTGCACACTGTCTTTTTCCCAGATTTTGGTGAAAACACATACCTAGGGCCTCCTTGTAATCACTCAAGACCATAAGCTAAGGCTCCACAACTTTTAATTTTGGTAGATAGCCTAAAAACTGACCTTCACACAAATTTTCAGATGATTTCACCCTACAAATAAAGAGAAACACAATTTCTTTTGTCCACTGTTACCCTAGCAAGGGTTTTTGTGCAGTTTTGAGAAAAATGAACATATCTTCCACAAATATTAACTAAAATACATGAAACAAGATTAAATGGGAAGGTGATTTACAATACCACCTTTCAATAAAATTCTTGCACATTTTCAAGTCCGTACAGGTCGTACACAAGCCTAAAAATAATGTATTTTCTAGAAAATTTACAAAAAAAAAAGAGTTTTTAATTATTTCCTTCAAGGATTCAATCACCAACGAGTACAAAAGGAGTTCAAAGGAATTTTTAAAGGAATTTACACCATATAGAATTAGTTTCCAACTGTTTTGCAACTTCCTACTATTGTTTAGACTATAATGACCTATTAACTCCCTAATTGTTGCTTTATGCACCTTTTACATTGTTGTACAATTTTGACATTATTTGTTGACAATTTTGCATTTTTTTCACATTGATAGGACTTTAATACATTATAAATTACTTAAATGACCCTTATTACAAGATGAAACATTAAATTGAACCAATTTCTCAATCTTTCCACTAGGAGGTAAAATTGTGTCAAGGTGCTCTTGCACCACCCTCCTAGTGGACTTTGGCTTGATTTAATGTGGTAATGTGGTCAACACATTCACATTAGATCTTGGACCCTTGTGAATCATTAAGACTCCTAGGATGTCTTGTAAAAATTTTGTAACCCACTTTCACCCTTTTCTAGGACCCTTTCATTATAATTCACCTAAATAACTCTTTTTTATCACTTACCAAGTCTTATTTCAAAGTGTTGTAAAGAGTTGTAACAAACTCTCATGATTTTCTAGACTCTTCATCACTAATTCAACCCTTTCTTATGTTTAAATGACGGGCCTTAATGCACTTTCCAGCCTTACTTAAGTGTATTTTTTAGAATATTCCCGTTAAACATTATTAAATGAACTTTAATTCCCGACAACCATTAAAATTTCCCTGGTGGGACCAAGTCACCACCTAGGGTGACTTAGTCCCACTGGGCACAAAAATAAAAATAATTTTAATTTTCTAGTAGGATTTTATTCTCTTATCCTTGAGGTCGGCCTGTGATATGTTATTTTTGGGAAATATTGGAAAATCAAGAATAAATAAAGGGTTTTTCCTCTTATTTTAAACCTAATTCATCCAACACTGAAGAAATTAATCTCTTAATCATTTTCAAGCATTTTAAAGAATTTCTAAGCATCATCAAGTCATCCATTGGAGCGCTTCATTGCATATCTAAGTTAGATTTACACATCAAGGGTTTGGTAAGTTTATGACATTTCATGTTGTTTATTTATCATTCTCTTCATATTTCATTTCATTTCATAGGGTTTGATTACCAAATTGGGGTTTGACCAAGGCAAACCCCTATACTCTAACCCTTAACCCTTTTTCCCCTCTTTGCATGTGTGATTACAGGTCTTATATGAAAATTTGTCAGAGAGAAAGGTGTTAAAAAGTTGTTGCAAAGTCATCAAAGTCATCAAAGTCAACAAATCCCTAATTGAATCTTGGAGACCACTTTCATCCCATTTTCTGCAGATTCAGATTCAGACACCTGTCAAGAAGAGAAGTGCAGACCTAGTGAGTTACAGAATTCTGCCTCGAAATTCCCAAAATTCCTAGGTGGACTATGTCACCATCTATGGAGAATTAGTCCCATTGCCAGACCTGAAAATTAATTTTCACATTTTTGGATACCCATTTGGTAGATTCCTGTTCTGGCAGATTTTCTCTGAAACTGGACTAAGTCGCCTAGCTTGGCACAAGTGTCCCAATCAACATTTCTAGTCAATTATGTAGGATTCCAGAGTCTCTCTACATCAAAATTCTTATTATAGGTGCATCTCTCCATTTCTGTTTAATTCTTCCATCATTTACTTGCATTCTTAGGTGTTTTTGCATACAACACTGTGTTTTCCAGCACTTTGCATTTCTTATGTTTAGCATTACAAATCATCTTTTATTTTCAGTTTTTTGCATTTAAACATCATATTTAGGCATATTGCATCCATAACTACATTAATCTTGAGTGTTTACATTGCATTTTGGCCCATTCTTTCCCCTTTTAGGTGAAAAACCCTAGAAGGACCACAAAGAATTCAGGTACCAAAATCTTTTACATTTTGGTGAACCCGAATTTTGAACATTTTCTTTCTAATTGCAATTGCATTTACATCCTAGGTTTAAATTGCATCAACATTGCATTAGGTTTTGCATTGTTTAAATTGCATCCTAGGGTTTTAAAAATTGCATTAGTGAAAAGCTCATCTAGCTTGCATTTTTGCATTCTATTTCATTGAAAAATAATAAAATTCTACATTTTCATACTCTAGTTGCAAATGTGCATATGAAAAACATCAAATTTCATTCAAAATTTCTAAAAAATCTCAAAAAAATCATCACTAGGACTGATTCGCCACACTGGGCGACTTAGTCCTTTTGCACATTTTGCACTGTAATTTCTGGCATTTTCTCAGAATTTTTTGTATTTTTGTTTTATATTTGTAAGAGAGAGGGACCACCACATGCAAGGCCCTAGGTCAGAGAGGGCCAAGATGTGGAAGGCTTCCCTAACTTACCTTAGATAAAGGGATGTTAGGATATGCGGGACGAGAATGATGAGGACTATGAGACCCTTCAACCGTTCTACAGACCCGAAATATAGAATGGGGCTAGGCGAGCCAATCTTCAGGTTTAACACTATGCCTTAGGAAGCTCTTTTCTCAAGGACGAAAGCACGACGCGTTGGCGTCTATAAAGTGTGTTGGCGTTCTTACGGCCAAACAACAATAGAGACAAGGTCAAACCTAAGAAAATGACTAACAACCTAGCTAAATACCACTAAAGGGCCAAAATAATGTAACTAAATAAACTAAGTGCTCCCTAATGTGATAAAGCAAAAATGCAAGAGTAAAGGTGGCAAGAAGGATCTCACAAAGAAACTTGTTTACCAACTAGCTCCTCAAAAGCACATTCACCTACACAAAAAGGAGAGGAAAATGTTGGGTGGATGTATAGGGGCCTACCTCAGTTAGACCCTCGTTTAGGTGTTTCCACCTCCACAGAAAACCAAGAAATAAAGATAAAGAGAACAATGTAATAAAGAGCACAAAAGCACTACAAAACAGTAAGGTGCTAACTCAACCAAATGATAGAAGGAAAGAAAGGGAAGCTTACCACCTCCACCAAGAGCACTCAAGGCTACTTGGGGGAGAAAATGAGAGTACTCGAGCCTCTATTGCAATGGTGTTTCATTCCCAACTTTTTCTACCAAAGTGATGGACTGTTGTGTTTGTTGCAATGGATAGCTTGTATGCTTGGAGTGAGTGAAAAGTGAGCTTGTGAAGTGATAGAATGAGTGCTTGAAGTTGTGAAGAAGCTAGAATGCATGTTGAAGGAATGAAAGAAACGGCCATATTTGGGTCAGTCGGTCAAAGGGGGTGTTACAACTTGACTCCCAATGAGAAGTGTAATGCCTCTACAAGTTCAGTCGTAGGAATCTTCCAAGGATGTAAGTGTGTCTCACAGACGTTTGTGCACCGTGCGAGCGTCCCTGATAGAAATTCCTCCACCAACGCTCGAAATAGGCACCAAGTGGGATGCAAGCAATGGGCTTAGGTGGAATTAATCCTCTGAACTTGGTTTTCTAAGGTGGAAAAAGGAAAAAAGGGGATTTGCACATGGGGTGCAAATTTACTTCCCCCACTTTAGCGAGCACAAATATTGATGAGTGCTCAGTAAAGTACAGATCAAGGAGAGAGCAAGGTTAGAGATGTATACCTAAACCATAAAGGAAGTAGATTATGATCTGGTGTACTTGAAGGTGCAGGGAAAGTGAAGGGCTCCATAGCTGCTCAAAACTATGAAGTTGAGGAAAGAAAGCGCCTTACAAGTTCTCGGTCTTGTAAGGAAGGTATCCCCCAAAAAATTTAGCATAGAGGAAACCCAAAGGAAGCACCCTATAGGCTCTCAGTCTTGCAGGGGAGGTATTCTCCATGAACTCAAGCATGAAGAACGCCCAAGGTAACGCCCTACAGGCTCTTAGTCCTATAGGGAAGGTATTCTCCACAAACTCAAGCATGAAGAACACCCAAGGAAGCACCCTACAGGCTCTCAGTCTTGTAGGGAAGGTATTCTCCACAAACTCAAGCATGAAGAACACCCAAGGAAGCGCCCTACAGGCTCTTAGTCCTATAGGGAAGGTAACCCCTAACATCTCTTGCATGGAGGAAATCTGAGAAAGCGCCCTATAGGCTCTCAGTCTTGCAGGGGAGCCACCCCCAAGATCTATCACATGGAGAAAGCTCAAAGGAAACACCCTACAGGCTCTCAGTCCTGTAGGGAGGTATCCCCCAAGATCTCTTGCATGGAGGAAACCTAGGGAAGCGGACTCTGTAGAGTCAAGAAAAGGCCACATAGGCGAGTAAGAGGATAGTCGCATAGACCGTCGACAGTTTTGAAAATTTTTGAAGGGGTCCCTTGTGAACCCATTGTGAAGAGGAGGTTCGCTCTTGAGGGACGCATAGTCCAAAAGTAGATGTTCTTTTTTTCTCAAATCAATCCTTCATCGAGGGATCCTTCCAAAAGATGTTCACTTCATCAAGAAATTCAAAAGGAAGAATATGTCCCCACGCGAGGGGAAAGTCAAAGTTGTTCCCGCTTCAAAGGAAGGTTTTCAAGTCCTTTCTTTACGAACCTGTGATGAAGGAAACACATTCTGTTAGGGTTTCAAGTTGAGAATATGATTCTGAAGAAAGGTTTGCAATGATTTTTGAGAGAATATTCATTGGAAATGAATGCATTTTTTGAAAATTGAAATGTTGAAGAATGAATGTTGTCACACATGAGAGGGACAACTCAAAGAAAAGAGAAATATAAAGAGAAAGAAAAAGAGAGAAAAACATAAATAAAGGACATAGGAGGATTTGGTTTAGTGGGGTCAGATCTTTCCAAGCTCATATAAATAATAGGTAACCATGTGCAAGGTGAAACATCATCAATCCCCAACCAAATCAAGAAGAATACATAGAAAACAAAGTAAAAACAAAAAAATGGGTCAACATGGAGGGAATCCTAAATGCCCCCAACGCTTTGCATCATCCCCAATTTATCAAAAATCAAGCACAAACATGGAAGAATGATGATACAGATAGAACAAGGTTTACGACACAAAAATCATGCTTGTATCCAAGCACCAACAGGGATGACAAGGGTTATCCAGGCACACATAGCACAATCACAGGGGAACGCATCACAAAACACACACACAGATAAAGAAGGGGTCTCCTCTAAACATTGATCAAACAAGAGGTTGTTTGCTTCCCAATCTAAATCCTCACAAGGGGAATGAGGACGAGCTTGCAATGGTGGGATGTTAAGAGGAGGGGCGTCTAACCCTTCTGCAACAAGGGCTAAGGAAGAGGGCCCCTCGAAGTCCTCTCCACCAAGCTCTTGTGGAGTCAAGGTCAGTGATTTCATGAAGATCGCCGACAAGGCCAAAACTTCATCCATAGAGTTAAAAATGCACCCCACAAGAGCATCATTTCTAACTTTAGTGGATGGGGCCAGCTAAGTCTGAGATTCATCATTGGGCTCATTGAGTGACTCAGGAGTGGTGATAAACTCAGGAGAAGCCAGGACTGGTTCCGTCACTAATACAAAACAAGTCAATGTGGGCCACCTTGCAGAGAAGGTAGACTCCTCTTTTGTCCTTCACTGCTAGAAGGACCACACTCCACCCCTTGTTTCATCGGAGGAGATGAAATCCCCACGGACGAGGTTAGAGGCGTGAAGAAAGAGGAAGAAAGAACTACAATGGATACAACTGAGGTATTAACCATATCCACGGGCTTTGAAAAAGGTTGGATATCTGGAACGAACATCAACAAAGGAGGCTCCACCAAAGGAGCGATGAACACCTATACCCCCTTGGGGTTAGGTGCATTTTCACTCATAGTAGAAGCCGAAAACAGTGCAGAACTAGATTGGAGTGAAGAAAAAGGCAGGGAAGAGGGCAATACTGTAGGAGGCCCTGAAGCAAGAGTGGTTGTCTCTTTCTCCCTCTTTTGTGGGCCAACCTACTTAACTAAGAGGGCCTTTCATCGACACTTTTGTTCGTGTGCAAGGTAGTTTCTTCAGATCTTGGAGCTGGAGGCCGAAGGTAGTGAAGGAGCAGAAGGTTCCTGCTCAACCATAGGAACGTCCACTACGATCATTTTTAGTGGAGGAAGGGATTCCTGAATGGGAGTGGGAGAGATAGGTTGAGAAGCAGCAGGAGGGGTTGGCTCAAGAGCCTTGGTAGCAAGCCTCTTCCCATTTACTACCTTGGGAGCAGGAGCGGTAGGAAGCCACAAATTGAATTCTCTTCAAGAACCTTTCTTTTTGTCGTATAAATAATACCACATTCTATGGTATTCATTAGGGAGGTCTGCAATCTTGAGCTTGGACCTACACCAAGGAGGAATCATCGAACTTAGAGGATAGTTGCCAAGTTGGCTCATCCAATACTCTTCCTAAGAAGGGGGAGAGGATGAGGTAGTCTGGGAGGGGAAGCTGCCATGTGCAATCGGTGGTCTATAACCAGTGTCGTGGATTACATGCACGAAGCCCTCGTGGATAAATTTTAGACATGTATGCATGATGGAGGGTACCACATTCATCGCCACCAACCAAGGGATACCCAATTTCACCCTAAAGAGCTCAAACCCGGGATGATGTCAAACAGGAGTTTCACAGATTGAGGTCCAACTAAGATCAACAGGACAATACTACCCAAAGGGGGCATGAAAATCCCATCATGTGTGCGAATAGTACTCATAGGTGCATCATACCCATCCTTGTGTAGGAAGTTGATCAACATAATCTCCTCTGTTATTATGTTTACTTGTGATGTTGGATTAACAAGAACACCTACTACGATGTTTCCATTGATCCGCACAAGGATGTAAAGAGGAGACGGTTCCTTGTTAAAACACATCTGCAGGTCCTGTGATGTGAAAGTTATACCAGTACCATTGTCCACAAGTTGCACAATGGGGATAGGTTGGTGCAAGGAGGCCATTACACATACTAGACAATACTTCCACAGAGTCCCTAAAGGTTAAAGGATAAGATCATGACCCAATTAAGGTTTCGTTATGCAATACCTTTGGAACCTTCCAACTATGCCAACTAGGGGTCATAGGTTGGGTTGTAAGGTGACAACCTCACAACACTCACACCTACAACACTCCTAGAGTATGAGGAAAGGAACTGTTGGGATCACAAAAATGGAACCAAAATGGTTCACGTTAGGTTCACCAAAAATGTAAGGGAGGGGGACCACCACGTGCAAGGCCCTAGGTCACAAAGGGCCAAGATGTAGAAGGTTTCCCTAACTTACCGCGGCTAAAGGGACGTTAGGATATGCGAAATGAGAATGATGAGGACTATGAGGCCCTTCAACAATTCTGCAAACCCAAAATATAGAATGGGGCTAGGTGAGCCGATCTTTAGGTTCAACACTACACCTCAGGAAGCTCTCTACCCAAGGACGAAAGCATGGTCCTTGGATGACAATGTGGTGCACTAGCGTCTCTAAAGTGAGTTGGTGTCCATATGGCCAGACAACGGCAAAGACAAGGTCAAACCTAAGAAAATGACTAACGGTCCAGCTAAATACCACTAAAGGGCCAAAATAATGAAACTAAATAAACTAAGTTCTCCCTAATGTGATAAAGAAAAAATGCAAGAGTAAAGGTGGCAAGAAGGATCTCACAAAGAAACTCATTCACTAGCTAGCTCCTTGAAAGCATGTTCACCTACACACAAAAAGGAAGTAGCATCATTTCAAGGAAGATTAAGACATAGCACTTGGAAAAATATGGTTAGATGAGGGGATATTCCCTAGCTATCAAAAGTAGTGACTAGGAGGAAAGATGATGGGAGTGAAGATAAGGATGAGGATTCCCCACTGAGAGGACATGTGTGTTTGGTTGAATAGAGGCATACTCTCAAAATGGATGAGATAATACTTGGTAGAAAGTGGAAGAGGATGCAAGATGATGGATAAAACGAGATGAAAGAGAAATGATTAACATGTTTAAATAATTTAAGATAATTTTGAAGATAAAAAAAAATTGTGAACTAATAATGGGGAATTTTTTTCTCTAAGGAATTTGAGAAATTTTGCAAATAGAGTGGCATAACTATCCAAAAACTAACTCCATGAACACAACAAAAAAATTAAGTTCCTATGAGAATGAACAAGACATTGATGGAAAGGGATGGAATCATGATTAATTATGCTAACTTAGAACAAAAACTCTGGGATGAGGTTGTTAGTACTATATGTTATCTAATAAACAGTCTCTTGCTTTTGCTCTTGTTGACAAGATCTCACAAAAATTTTGGATAGGTGAAAATATTTCTCTGACACATCTCAAGGCTTTTAGTTGTGAGAATTTTGCTCATGTGCCTAAGAAAAAATTATATGTTAGATTCCAAAGTAGAAAAATATGGCTTTTTGGTTATGGTTAAAATTTTATAACGTTATTTAAGTTTTAAAATCCAATGCCAAAAAAAAATGTATTCCAAAATTTTGATTTTGATTAGTAGGAAAAGTAGGTATTGAAGGGACCTGAAACCCTTTATAACAAAATGTTGCTCAAACAAACAAAAACACCACCCAACAGCCAAACAATAGTGAACTAAAAGAAACTAAAAAGCAAATAGATTACTTCATTTTCTTTAAGGTGTCAGCCACCTCTAATTCCTAGTTGTAGTGTTGGTTAACCAATCTCATTAGATTATTCTTTTCTTGTTTAAAATATTTTTTTGCTACCACGGTTTTGAGCACTAGGTCCTTTGTCTTCCTCCAACAATAGCTTTTTACCTTTTTCTTTTGCATCCTAGTCCTTCATTTTGTTGTTTTCAGGGACAACACCAACCACCTGCTCCTTCATTTTGTTGTTTCTAGGGACAACACTAGCCACCTAATCCTCTTTAAGCTCCTTTAACTTCTCAAGTATCTTCAATCCTTCAACACTATTCCTAATTGAGCATTGACTAATTTTTAGGAGATTCGCAATGTTTGTGTTAATCTCCTAAATCATTTTTTCCATGTCTTTCATGCAAATTTCAAAATTTATTTTTAACTTCATGTACTTGAATGCAGATTGCTCACTCTCATCATTAGAAACCTTCTCCCGCAAACCATGCACTTTAACATTAACTTTATTAATCTCCAGGAGAAACCATTTAGCCAGTTTGAAATTACTCGTCACACCCTCTTTAGCAACCCTTAATATGTCATAAATTTCCTCCCTATCTATGTGCAAGTAAGAGAAATCTTTCAAAAGAGGGTGAATGTTGGTAGCAACAGTGTTTTCTTTGGCAAGGACTTTATGAACCATAATTGTTCTAGTTTCACCAAACAAAACCTCCTCCCCTAATTTCTCCTTGCATTTTCCATCTTCAACCCCATGGGAAATAGAGTGTTGTTTTCCTTTGTTTTGACCTTTGGAACCCTCCTCCTCGCTACTTTGGGAACCCTCCGACCATGATATTTCCTTCTTGGATTTCCTTTTTGGAGATATTTTCTTATAAGATGCCTTTCTTTTCCTTTTCTCTTTACCAACTAAAGGAGAAGAAGATAATACTTCCACAGAGTTAGCCCCATCTCCAGTTTGCATCCATTCCTCGTGATCATCTTCTTCAAGGGAATCATAACTCATATCATAATACTGAACAATCTTAAGTTTTTTTTTTTATTCTTAACTTTTCCCTTTCCTTTCAAAGACCTCATAGGGGTCTAGGCTTTAAAATATTCCATAATTAATAGAACCAAACCGTCATGTAGAATCGAAAGCTTTGGGTTTCTCAAATGTTCTTTCACAGATAAATCCAAAGAAGCAAGGAGATAAAAGGGAAGTGAAACAAGAATTTTATGCCTAAAATGATTCAAGCAATTAAAATGGATGCCAAGAATAGTAGTGTACCTTTCATCGAGAGTGATATAGCGCATTGCGACCTCTACTATCTCAACCCAAATGGATTTGATGGAATTCCTATCATAACCCCCAAGAAGATAACTTCACCAACTTATCTCTTTCATTCCCTTTGAAAAATTGATTCAAAGCTTCCTCGTTGGCTTTTTTATCTTTTCAAAGAACTTTCTTCCATGCACATTAAGCCTAGTAATCTATGTAATGACCTCCTCCGGGATGATGAAATCCATTCCATTCATAGAAAAGGCTATGTCTTTCCATCCTTTGATAAAGAGTTTGGTAGCTTCTAGATCATAACCATGAAGCCTTTCTGTATAGGGGTAAGACCCCCCTACTCCAAAATTCTCCATATCTTGGGCTTTCTATGATTCCCATCACATGAGAGAGGCTCGACACGAATTATATTACCCCTCATCTTTACCAAGCTATTCCTAGTATGCACTCTCCAAAAAATCCTTAACTCTATGAAGAAACAAAAGGGAAAGAACCCCTTTTTCTACCCATAAAACGTGTGGGGCAACTAGGAATCATTAACTCCACATCTCGTCCTTCATTATTTTGTGTGTTGAATATCATTATTCAAGATGGAAAGGGCTTCAATAGGTTTGACAAGTACCCATCCCATGATTTCATGGAATAGCTTCAAACTCCTTCGTTGGCGAAGAAATCAGCCAACTGATTACCCTTGCAGAAGATATGAGATATCTTAACATCATAAAAGGAATTAATCATTCCTAGAGAGTCATTGTTCAATGATTCAATCGACCAACTAGGGGGATGAATTTTGTGCAGACACCTAATGATATTACATGAGTCCCCTTCAATCCATACTTCATTAAATCCTCTATCAAAGGCCAATTTAATACTGTTGCAAGCAATCTCTACTTCAGCTAGGTGATGTATTCCCAAAATGTTACTTTTGAAGAAGAAAATGTTTTTCTCAATATAAAACAATTAAAATACCTAGAAAACATTTAAGTATATTTTGAGCTTAAGTAGGAATAAAAAGAATATAACTATGAATAAGATGAAGAATGGGAACAAAGTTCATATCTAGAGGAGAAAGAATGAAAGGAGTTTAAGAAGATCCACACGAGAATGAAGGCTAGTTGAAAGTTATAGCTAATCTAACTTTTCTTGTATATTTGTTTCACCTTATACTAATGATGAGCCCGGTTATATAAAGAAATATCTTTCATCATAAGAGCATAACTCTTGGAAAGAGGGTGCATGAAAGAGGAAATGGCGGTGTTGCACAAATGTAAGACTTAGGATTTGAATTATCTACATAATAGAAGAAAGTTGATTAATTTCAAGTGGGTATTCAAGAATAAATACAAAGTGGGTCACAAATTGGACAAGCATAAAGCAAGATTAGTGGAAAAGGGGAACTCTAAGTTTGAGGAATAGACTTTGGTGAAACTTTTTCTTTTGAAATGCTCAAATTAAATCAATTAAATTCCTACTTTTATTGTTGTTGTTTTCAATTAAGAGGTAGAGCGAATGGATGTAAAAATAGGTTTTTAGCATGAGGATCTAGAGGAAGATTTTTTCTTTTCTCAATCTAAGAACTTTATTGTAAAGTGAAGGGAAAATCTAATTTTTCACTTTAAAAAGTTTGTGATCTAAAACAATATCCTAGAATGTGGTACCAAATATTTGACTCCTATGTGCTAATACTTGGATTTGTGCGTAGCAAAGCTAATCATTAAGTTTAGTAGATAACCATATTGTTATCATTTGTTTTTTATGTTCATGATGAGTTAACCATTAAGAATAGGAAAGACATAATAAAGGAAGTGGAGGCCTAAATTTCTACATAATAAATGGCCTAGGAGCTACAAAATTCATCCCAGGTACTATGGAGATTAAAAGAGATTATGATAACAAGAAACTCTGTTTGAACCAAAGAAAATATGTTGAAGTAATTTACATAGGTTTTGAATAAAACAATGAATGTTTATTTTCCAATCGAGATAAATTTGTCCATGGATCAACATCTTAAAATAGATGAGCACCTTGAGAACATGTATAAAGTTTTATATGCTAGTGTTGTAGGAAGCCTTATGTATGCAATGGTTTGCACAAGCCAAACATCACCCAAGTAGTGGGATTATTGAGAAGGTTTATGTCTAACCCAAGTGTTTGTGTGAAACCACAAATTATTCTATTTGTTGTTAGGGTATAGGTGATTCAAGCAGGTTACTGGATGGTGGGTTTTGTGGATGCAATTTAGGTAGGTGAATTGAACACAAAAGGTTTACAAGTGGTTATATATTGTCTATTTGAGGGATTTGTTAGCTACTTCCATTTCCATTACAAAGAAAAAATATACGGTTTATATATGTTCTTGTAAAGAAGCATCCTAATTATAGAGGTTGTGCTCATATATTGGTTTTAAAAATAGGATAACAAAGATCAATTGTGACAATCAGAATGCCATTAGTTTGGTAAAGAATCCTACTTTTTATGTTTGCAAAAAATATATTGATGTATGGTTCATTTGGTCATGATATGGTGGAGGATGGTAAGGTACTAATTTAGAAGGTTGATACCTGAGAAAATGTTGTTGATTCTCTCACTAAACCAGTGAGCACAACCAAGTTTCTTTAATGTAGATGGTTATGGGTATCTCTATCTTTAGTTGTTAGTCTTCTTTGTTGGACCCCTTATGTTCATTTATAGTGTATACAAGTGGGAACTTGTTAGGATTAGGTGGAATGCCTCCTTGTAAATTCCTAGGAATAATTATAAGTATTTAATATTTCATAATTGTAATGTTGGGCCCGCTTGAAATGGGGTGTTGTACATGAAAGGAATCTCAATATTCTATGTAAGACATACTTCAACACTCAGTAAATGTGTCATAGCAAGTGTAAGAGAGCATTAAATATGGGGTTACAAAGTATAATTGATAAACATCTGGGACTAGATATATTTTGGGTAATGCATAAGAGCACCTTGGAAGAGGAACTATTGTTTCCAAGTGGAGTGCCTAGTTTGATTGGTTGACTAGTCAAACAATGGGAGTTACACTTGCATGCATGAAAGGTGGTACTTGGATTTGAATGGTCCTCTTGACCATGACATGGATACCCCCTTTGAAATCCCATGCTTTTGGTGAAAACACAAGATATTTCTTTGATGGAGAAACTCTACACTTTTAATCCTTAGCATAGTTGTTTGGCATCAATTTGGATTGTATTACGAGGCTTTGTAAGTTTTGATTTTAGGGTTAGATATTGACATGTTGGGGTGTTGACACAAAGGTTGCATCCTTCGTGGGGTCTTATCAATCAATTGTAAGACCTATTGGAAATTTGTTTGTGTGAATTTAAAGTTTCTTACCTAACTAGTTCACCTAGTAGGTCATATTCACATGTTAAGTTTACTTAGGCCCTAGCAATCTTTCTAGAAGTCTTAGGTGTCATGTGATCTTATCATGTCATTTAATATTTTTTCCTAGGTCATTTAATATTTGATGAGTTAGTTGTCACATGACATAGGATTAAGACACTTGTCATGATCTTGTCTAATCCTATGTCTCTTCTTGGCTATATAACCAAGGGTCTCTCATGCATTGTACATGAATTATATTTGTATTGCTTGATAGGGATACAATTTATTCTTGTCATATTGATCTTCTCTTTCATTATGTTTTTTATTTGGCCTCTAGATCTTGGTGGCTATCTATTCAGACCTACATTTGAGGCTAGGTTTTTCACCCAAAAGGTTTTTCCCAAGATAAAATCTATTCACATATCCTTTTTTATCTATCTTCAATTCTTGATTAAGTTTATTTCAATCTTATTTCTAATTTAGATCAATGAGTTTCAAATTGAAGAATACACCCCAAAACCAGCATGTGTCAAATCTAAAATAATGCTTGTACCATCCTAAACCCACTTAACAAGAACAATGCATGCAATCTAGTTACTCTCTGTAGTTTTTTAATGCTTTGTAAGATGTTATTTAATTTCCACTAAACTACATTCACATATTCATGAAAATTGTAAATATGCACACTTCTCAATTAATTGGGTTGCATAGTTCATATTCATAAATTAGAAACATTAAGATTATATTTATAATACATCTTTGCTATTGATAAGAACTTAGTTTATGGAAAGGTAGTTGGGTAGAAGGTCAAATATGAGAATATTTTTTTATCTTTAAGTCAACTCGTGTTTTAATTAACTTTTAATAAGCTATTTAATTAAGATTTATATAAGTATTTTGATGTTAGTTCATATTCATGAATTAGAAAATTTAAGATTGTGGTTATAATACAAGTTTGATAATCATAAGAACTTAGATAATGGAAAGATAGTTGGGTGGAGGGCCAAATATGGGACTTATTTTTAGCTTTAGTCAAGTTGTGTTTAAATAGACTTTAAATATGCTATTTAATTAAGATTTATATATAAGTATTTTTATGGATTTTTTCTTAATTAAGATATTAGGTTTTAGATCTAATTTATCTAAATTTGGTGCACTATAATAAGTTGCTCACAAAATAATTGCTCCTATAATTACAAAGAATGTCTTCTTATCACATGCCCTAATATGTTTGGAAGACATTATTTAATCCAAATTTGCTAAATCTACTTTGTGTATTTAACATGTCAATACATCAAGAAATTAATAGTGAAAATGTTACATTCAAACTTTGCTTTTATGTTCCTAATATTATTCATGTTTGTTTTAACCTAAATATTAAAAATATAGAATTTGTAACATTCTTTAGTAGTCTATGTAGGGGCTTGGGTTGCAGATTTAACAATTTTTTGCCTTCCCTTCCCAATTTACATAATTGGGTCTGAGATTCATGGAAGCCTGTCATCAAGGGCAAAATCAAGCTCTTTCTCTGTGCCAAGGGATTCTTCATCATATCTTTTGCCACTTCAAAGGATATGGATTTGGTGTTTGATGGTAGGTTATGGATGTGAGGAGACCACTCTCTCTCGATCAAGCCTTGGATTACCTCCTTCAATCCCCTTTTTGAACCTCTCAATGTTAGACCTATGTGGATTCAAGTTTTGAATCTTCCTTTCTAATTCTAGGAGGATTCTAACTATAACGCTATTAGCAATGTTATTGAAGGTCAAATGTATTGCTTGCTATATGGATCACTCTATGTTTTCTCATATTCTTGTAGACATGTTGGTATCTCCAAACCTCTTTTGATAGTGAGGATGGGCCTTATACTCAATCACTTTACTATGAGGGTCTCCCCTTCAAATGTAAACGATGCTTTTCCATCAACCAATTGACTTTTGATTGTGCATTCTCCTAATGCAAGGGCACAATGATGTGGTGGAGGGAGCAAATGAAAATCACACTATTCATGCTTCTGACTCTCGGGTTGATGGTTCCTCTCAAGATGATGAGTCTTCTCGGGATGTTGGATCTTCTCTTCCAATTTTGATTTCTCATGCTCTTGTTGCTCCTTTAGCTAATATTGATGAGGCCCATCTACCTTTTTCTTCAGTTGCCTAGTTTATTATTTCGTTGGCTTCAAATCACCTTGCCCCTCTAACGTTTGCTTGGCATTCCTCTATTCTTGTTGTACCTATGGATGGGCCTTATGTAGGGGAATCCCCCCTACTTTTTCTAAATGTGAGGACTTGAAAGAATATTTTCTAGACAATTGATAAAAAGCAAAAGAAAGTTCTTCCCAAATCTATCTCCCAATTTCATAATAGAGTGAAGGGTGTGAGATTGAATAAGGTTGGGTCTAGCATTGGTTAGTTTGGATCCCCAAGCACTCTTTTATTTCATATATTTTGGTTATAGTTAGGTTAGTTTGTGTTTGGCAACTTAACTATAGTTGTGTCATATTCTCATCTAGGAGATCATTGTATGTATCTCTACCTGAAGGCTTACTTTGTAATAGGGTTGGGATCCTTGTTTCCCATATTATCTAATAAAAACATTATATTATCTAATAAAAACATTCTTTAGTAGTCAAAAGAAATGAGTTCGTGATAAAGAACCAAAGCTTTTATAGTGGATAACCACATAAAGACTCCCAAGAGACATGCTACATGTTTAAATGTACAAATTCTTGAATATACAAATTGAATGTACAAATCCTTGTACATATTCTAAGTGGATCACACTCCAAGATGTTTAAATATAGAAGTGTGGTATACTTGAAGGGGCAAGAGATCTGTCACATATTTAAATGCGCAATGTTTAATATGGTAATGTTAAATAAGTACATTACCACATCCAATTTAAGTGTTGAACCCCTTAAGAGATAAGGCCAAGTGATCCTAGTTGAATTAGGTGAAAGAGAAGATGTCTCTCAATTATAATATCTAAGTTATTTTTTAATTGGGGGTCAAAAAAAGAGTTTTCGAAAGAGTCCCAAACCTTTTACACAAAACATAGTAAGTACAACAATGAAGCCCAAAAGTACAAATCTCATGCAAAAAGAAGCAAACCTCAAGGTTGTAACCTAAAAGCAATCAAACAACAATACACAAGGTAAAACACACACCAACATTGACTAGTGATCAACCTACTTGAGGTGGCTTGAAATTAAATTATAACATCCATGTTGAGAACACCTTGTATGAACAATTTACCAGTTTAAAAAAAAACGTATGGACAATTTACCAATTAAAAAAAAAACATACTTAGACAATTGTGTATGCAAAATATATCACAAGGAAATTATAACTAAAATTAAAATTAAAAATAAATAACTTTTTTTATTATTATTACCCTAGTAAGGCCCAAGAGCCGAGTCCAAAACAGCGAGCCAAATGTTGGTGCAAAGGGGACCACCAAGTCCAAAATTCGATATAGTCTAAAAGCCCAAACTAGAAGCACTATACCAGTATCTACAATCATCCATGAGAACCCATCTAGCAATAAAGAGGATATTCTACTACCCAACAGACAAAGCAAATTCCATAGGCCCCGTTGACCCCACATTAAACTTACAATCACATTTTTCAAAACATTACCTAAAGCAAGAATCTCAATCACCTCATCTGAGTCTTTATCCTCATAGGACTCTGAGAGAACCAAAACAATGTCAACAAGTAAAACCACGTTCAAGCCTTTAACTACTGTCTCCACTGCCCGTTGTAGACAGATCCAGTGCCTCTTAGCTGCATGCATATGTTTCAAGATACAATTGAAGTTTACCTCCACATGATGGACCTCATCCTCATTGTCATCATGAAGCAAATACAAACCAACCAATGTAGAAAGCATGGAGACACAGTTAAGCATTTGAGAGGTATCAAACACAATCCTCCATCTATGACTATTCTCGAGGTCCAATGGCAAATTCAACATAGCCTCACAAATGCCAACACACAAAGTTCCATCCACGTCTATGGCGGCTCCTAAATCCTCACTATCCATAGCCACAAAGTTTTTAATTTCTCCCTCCATGAATGCCACGAAATTAACCACCATTTCTACCCAAAAACCTTGTGTTTCCTAGGCCTCTTTCCAGTCCCTAGAACCTGTTGTCACCTTCATACTAGAAAACACCCACAGCCTTAAGGACATTTACAAACCACACCACCGACTTTTTGCGAGTGTAGATGCATTAACCAACAATGAATGCCAGTCTTGTCAATGTCCTCGACTCCAAACGGTTTAATGGTATCTACATCCCTCCACGGTGGCAAAACCCATCCTTTACATTTAAATTATTTTTACTAATTCACTTTTTAAAATATATACCAAACATCAATGAGATCAATTATGTGTTTCACCTATACATTAGGAATGTATATCCTCTATATTTTCCCAAAATATGACCATAGCCGTGGGCAATTATAATCCTTTATCAGATTGAATTGTAAAGAATCAAAACCACCATAAAGTATCGGTATGTGCATTTTGGATCACAATATTTTATTATTTATCAGATGGTTGTTATTTTAATATACATACATCACTTACCTAAAATGTTTGCAATGCATGTGGGAAGAATTAGATTCTGTTAAGGTTGAACTTTAGAAGAATGAATTGTGTAGGCGGGTGGAACATAGAGCTTCTTTTATCTCCACGATGGCTTGTATCTCAAGAGTTAACTTTCCTAAGCTAATTAATTACGATTTTGTTTAGCAATTTTCGAACATTGTTTCTTTATTTTTTTAACTGATGCCATTTCAATTCGCACCTCTGATATGTTTGGGATACAATAACGGTACTTTTTCTTAAATAGTTTCTAAAAAAATTGGAAAATTATTGATTTAGAATCTTCGATAAAACATCTGCGTAGAAGAAATTGCTCTAGGAAAACGGAAAAAAATTGTTTCTGATTTTGGAGCTGCTGTTAAGGCATTCTAATTAAACCTTAAAATGGATGTGGGTTGAAAGAAAATATGGTTGGTGCAAAGTTAGCTGATGTTTCAGATGTCGATGCTATTTAAAATTTGTAGGAAAGCAGATACACCCGCATTTGTACGACTTAAACCAAACATTGAACCTTGGCAGAAGATGATTAGCACATTGAAACACGCGAAAGAGAATGGAATGGAACTGGTTGTTGTACTCAGCAACGAGGAGAGCAAGTTAAAGAAAACCTACAGGAACATTTTGCAATAATTAAGAATGTCGTTGTAATAAGCATTTTGTGTACTTGGAGGCTTTACAAACAACGAAAGAGTCTACGTAATGACTGTTCCCAATGAAAACTGGAGGAATACTTACACACGAGTAACATGAGCCGTACAAGTAACTACGCTTATGACAAAGCAAATGAAATTGTATCTCTTTAAGCTCAGGCTGTAGAGGAAGTCAGAATTGCTGCACATCAACATTAAAGTTTACAAACAACGAAAGAGCCTACGTAATGACTGTTCCCAATGAAAACTGGAGGAATACTTACAGACGAGTAACATGAGCCGTACAAGTAACTACGCTTATGACAAAGCAAATGAAATTGTATCTCTTTAAGCTCATAATGTAGAGGAAGTCAGAATTGCTGCACATAAACATTAAATTGAGATGTTGAAAATACAAGCAGAAGATGAGCGAAATACATAGGAAAATAGACCTCAAACTAAAAAGCTGGGAGGAAAGAGGATTTTATTCAGGGCTTGAAAGCAGAATTGGAAACCATGATAAAGATTAGTCAGCAACATCTGCAAAAATTAGGGTTGCAAAAGAGTAAGGTTCAATCAGAATTGCAGAACAAAGAAATGAGATGGAAGAACGATTAATTAAATGGCAGTAGTAGATAGAATTGTCATCCGGGCTTTGAATGGAGAAGAGGAAATCATGAAAAATACTTACCAGAGAACTGGAATTAGAAGGATTTGCAACTGTAAAAGGTATCCAGAGTACTTAGGAAAGGAAGTTGAATCAGAGTTGTAAAGGAAAATGAAGAAATCAGAAGATCACAAAAAAGGAGTAGGACAAGATTGCTCTTCAGGCTCTGAAAACAGAATTCGAAATGATGGGAAAAAAAAAAAGGCATACATATATCTGAGACAATTGGTCTTTGGAAAAAAGAGACAATAACAGATAAAAGAATCTAGATTACACATAAAAGAAGTTGAATTTCAGTTGCAAATATGCTGCCAACTCCAAGCTTGTCTGTGTATTAAATGTTTTTCTTTCCCACTTTGACTTTATTACATTTGACTTACAAAATTTATTTTAGTTTCATTGTTCAATGATCCACCATGTATGTGGAGGATTCTAAATATTCATCATTTGCAACACAACCGTCCAATGCTGGATGCCCGATTTCTATATCAGAAGATAAAATTCAACTAACCACCTTTTGGAGGAGAAACTTATTACATTAGATCAACCAATCAGTCTGCCAAATGTCATGTCTTTCACAGCAATCTCTCTCTACAAAATGAGCGTTGAGCTTATTGTTTTACTGTTATCAAGGATTATTAACCATACTAGCATAGGGAACCAAACACAGCATGAATCCATTGTAACATGACAAGCATATTACTGACACCGGGCCACAACAGTAGGAAATCGATACCAAAAAATGCTTGACTCTATCACCATCATTAAATGATAGGGCTATGAAAGACTCTACTATCAATCGTGCCAAAATCACAATTCATGCTTATGGCACCATGAACAAAGAATCACAACGATAATATTTGAATGCAGAAGGCAATAAAGAAGTCATGTCCAACTTAACGGGTCATTTTATAATCACCAAAAGCCACACGCTTATCACTCCATAGTACATCACACTAGTGATGGGACCAGAAAGTGTTTCCTGTAAACATGTAATAACTACTAAGGGGACAATAGTGTCGTAGCTACACAATTTTGAATTTGTTTTAAACCTTGGTGGCAAGGGTACAAATTTCGGGGCAATGTAACGTTAAAGCCTTTGATATATTTATGATTAATTTAAGAAACAAGCCACAAAAGGAACAAAGAATAAACAGATCTAGCTTATCACAAACAATACGTGACTTGATCTTATACATGACAAAGCTCCATGTTGTTACTTTTAATATGAATATATAAGAAATATTAGTTCTTCCATCACATAATACCTAGAGGCAGCAGATAACAGAATTTTTATTTACTTTAAATAATCATTTTCCAACACCGATGATTACTTTTGAAGAGAAATGTTAAAACATATATAACAACACGAAACCTGAATCTTCCCTTGAAAGAATATCTCAATTGTAGGATAAATAGATTCCCTCTTCTACAAGTCAAAGAAATCTCAAGGATTCGAATTGACGTGTGTATGCAAAGAAACCCTCTTAAGCTTGACTTCAGATGCAGAGGCCAATGCATTTTTCCATTTCTTCGACTTTATATTCCAGAAAGTAATCTAAAATGTTAATAAATTTCTAACTACAGCAATCAATAGTTCACTATTATATTTAGTCAGAATGAAAATATGCATTTTCCTGTTCACAAGGATTTGCTGCTTATCTCCCATCAATCCAGTCAAACGTCCAAACACCTACACCAAAAGCCAAAGTTCAAATTATAGAATACTCCCAGCTTCCAAAATTACAAAATAAAAGTTGTAAGAATCATCCCAGTAAGGCTCTAATAGTACACCAATTTTTACATACATCAAACAGTAACCTACCATGAAAAGCCAAAGGCAATAAATTATCCTATAACTCCATGAACAATAATTACTATCATTGACTTCACAGAGCCTTAACATGTGACAGACCCAAGCCTTTCATAGTTGGAACTGTGAACACCAAAATCTGCATACTTCAAACAATGACCACAATTAGTTTAGTTAGTCAATTTAAAATAAACAAACCCAGCATTCCTATGAAATATTCAATCATGTTAAAATATGCAAACTAGATAAATAGAACAAAGACAACTAAATGAAAGCACATGGAAACATGATCAAACCCTATCTCATAGTGGATTGGTGCTACTTTGATGTGGAAAGTAGCCCTTTCCCAATCTTTGATAAGCTCTTGGCTGATGGATGAAATGTGGATGATGAGTGATCAAAATGAAAATGCTTGAGATTGTGTATCAAGTTATGTCCCTAAATCAATAGAAGAATCCTCTATTTATAGAATAGAAGAATAGAAGAATGAAAGATAGGAGGAATGTGGTATAAAAAACAATCCACAATCTTAGGCATTTTGCACTATCGATTACTTTATGCATTGGAGTTCATCCACAACTCATAGCATCTTCATCCATTTTTATCATAGAATTTCATTATCATAGCAAGGTTATTGGCAATTTTCATCAAGGATAACTCAATCCATCTACAAGCTTATCAAGGGTTGGGAAAGGGCTACTTTCCACATCAAAGTAGCACCAATCCACTATGGGATAGGTTTGAACATACTTCACATGCTTTCAATTAGTCTCTTTGGTATCTTAGTGCTTTGTTTGCATTATTTAGTATGATTCAATATCTCATAGAGATGCTAGTTTTACTTGCTTTGAACGAACTAACAATACTAATATGGTTCATTGTTTGAAGTTTGTGGAATTTAGTGTCTGCAGGAACCATAATAGGAAGATCTAGGAAAAAGGAAAAGAAATTTTATGATGTTCATTCAATTAAGTAGACATCTTCACCTTCTTCACTAATGAGTAAAACTGGACATGACCTGTCTCTTCACCATGTAAGCAAAACAGAATATTAGTAGGATTATCTAGAGAAAATTCCATCTATGACTTTTGTCAAAAGTTGTGGCCACAACCTTTCAAGTTGTTGGTAATACCATAATAGTCTCTGTTGAACACACAGAATACTAAGAGGGAGGAGGGGGGGGCAATCGATATTCTATTAAACCATCCAACTATAAATCATTCAATCATTAAAACATATCTAACTGCAATTGTAAGTAAAGACAAGAAAGAGATCATAATGCCACATGACACAAACACCAGGATTTTTACGTGGAAAACCCAAAATGGGAAAAACCATGGTGAGGGTTAACTCACAATATAATATATCCAGATATAGAATATTACAATGGCTCACTACCAGGACTCACTGTCCTTGAAGGTCCGTTGTTTGAAGTAATTTACAAAATAGAGTATGGCAACACTGCTAGGATGAGAACTGAGATAGAATGCACCTTCCTTGTGTTGGAGTTCAATTCCAATGAAGCATTGAATACAAAACACATCTCTATATAGTGTACTCAACAATTTTGTCTGTTCACACATACAATTTTGCACATTCACACCATACAGCAACCCATACATGATCTCTCTGACTATCACCACATCATCATTCCTCTCTATCGTGCATCTTCATCTCTTTTCTTCAAAAATGTCTTACATATATATACCATATACATTCTCATACACTAATTGTTAGTTTTAAGATCATAAATTAAATAAGCAAATATAGAACAATTTAAACAATTTGACATAGCATATACCCTAGGAAAACCCTCCAACTTGAGGGAGAAAAACCCAACAATATATCTCTTATATATTGAATAATGAAAGCAATTCGCTTTTACAATGAGGCCAAATACAAGGCCTAATCAATCAGCACCACACTTAATGCAATCTCAAACAGTAATATCAAACTTCTTGAATGATATTAATCTCTATAATATTGAACTCCAATATCGAACTCCTGTTGTAGATGAATTCGCACTTGTCTCTTGAATGGAATGAACTGAACAGCACCTCTATTATATACAAATCGATGAGGAGATCTCCAATAAACATGTCCCTTCAAGATACAAAGTTGGCCTCAAATGAAGGGGTGTGACTTAACAAAAGATGGCAATCTTTTAGATGATGTCGGCCTTGATAAACTTTCATGCTTGTACCGTTGTACCGCTGGATGATTGTGAGAGAGGTGCGGTAGCGCGATATACCACCATACTGCAGGAGACTTATTACTACCTGGCAGTAGCGCAATGTACCACCATTCCGCGAGAGCCTTTTTACTGCCTGGCAATAGCGCAATGTACCGCCATACTAGGAGAGCCTTGTTATTGCCTAGCGGTAGCGTAGTGTACCACCATATCATGAGAGCCTTGTGACTTACTAGCGGTAGTGCAGTATACTGCCATGCCGCGAGAGCTTGTTGGTTGACTAGCAGTAGTGCAGTGTACCAACATGTAAATAAATAATCTCTAATAAATGAATAGCCAACGGCTATATGAATTTATTGTTTATCGCCACTAGAAGTATGAGGCCTGCGGCTATACATCAACACTCCCTCTTAACTAGGGAGGAATACTTCCAGATATCCAACGTCATGGAATCTCTCAACATGACACCCACACTGGCTACACCTATATGTGGAAAGAGCTCATCACGGAGTCACTCAACGTGATATCGTCCATCATGGCTACTCCCATGTATGGAAAAGAACATGTGCACAAGTGCCCATCACGGAGTCACTCAACGTGATATCATCTCAACATGACATCCACCATGGCTACTCCCAGAGGGTGGATAAGCACAAGTACAAGGGAATCATCACAAAATCTCTCAACGTGATGTTGTCATGGAGTCACTCAACATGGCATCCACCATGGCTACTCCCAGAGGGTGGAACAAGGGCTTTCACCTCAAATTTCTCTATCAAAGAGAAAGATGCATTAACAAGGGCTTACACCTCAAATTTCCCATCTCAAAGGAAAATGCATTAACAAGGGCTTACACCTCAAATTTCTCCATCTCAGAGAAAAAAGCATTAACAAGGGCTTTCATCTCAAAGTTCTCTATCATGGAGAAAGATGCATTAAAGCAAATCACAAGAGATCACTGATGTTGAGTCTCCCTCTTAGCAAGGCCTTCATTCTCCACAACTCCAAGCTTGTCTCGAAAATGCACAAACTTCACTTTGGAGAGAGGCTTGGTGAGAATATCAACCGTCTACTCATCACTACAAATATATCTCAACTGAATAGCTTTCCTCAATACCATATCTCCGATGTAGTGGTATTTGATCTCAACATGTTTTGTTCTGTCACGAAACATAGGGTTGACAGATAGCTTCACACAGCATGATTATCACAATGAATAACAATCGGCTCCAATGATTGTCCAAACAATCCTGCAAGGAGCTTCCGAAGCCACACTACTTCTCAAGCTGCTACACATGCTGCCATATACTCTGCCTCTGCAGTGCTTAGTGCTACTGAAGACTGCTTCCTGCTACACCAAGAAATCATTGTAGACCCCAAACTAAAGCAACATCCAAAGGTGCTCTTTCGATCAGCCACACTCCTTGCCCAATCAAAATCAAAATATCCTTGCAGCTTTAGGTCTACACTGGAAGTATATTTCAAGCCATATCCAACTGTGCCACACAAGTATCTCAAGATATGCTTAGTTGCAACTAGATTAATTTGCCTTGGTTCACACATGAACTGACTAAGTGAACTCACTGCATAGCAAATATCTATCTGGTATTGACTAGATACATCAACAATCCAATCAACTGCATGCACATAGTGGGATCCACCAGATCTGAAGTAGCTGCAAACTCACTTAGCTTTTTCAAATTGGTTTGCATCGGTGTAGACATGGATTTGCGATCCATCATTCCAAATCTCTTCAAGATGTCTATAGTATACTTCCCTTGACTCATAGTGATCTCATTGGGTCTGGACCACACTTCCAATCCTAGGAAGTAATGCATATATCCTAGATCCTTCATCTCAAATTCAGAAGTTAACTCCTTGCATTTGATAATGAGATATTTTGTTGTTGTAAGAAATAGATCATCAACATAGAGAACCAAGATTAATGCCTCACCATCAACTACCTTTGAAGTAATGATTTGAATCAGCATCATTCTTGGAGAAGCCCAAGCTCATCAAGTATCGATCAATCCTCTCATACCAAGCACGAGGAGCCTGCTTAAGGCAATACAAAGCCTTCTTCAATTTACAAACATGAGACTCCTTCCCATGAATCACAAAGCCATCAGGTTGCTCAATGTAGACCTCTTCTTCAATTACGCCATTAAGGAACGTTGTCTTCGTGTCCATCTAATGTAGCTTCCATCCCTTAGTTGTTGCAATAGCAATAAAGGTATTGATGGATGTATAACAAGCAACTAGAGCAAAGATTTCTTCATAATCTATTCCCTCTTTCTAAGAGAATCCTCTAGCCACAAATCTAGCTTTGTACTTCTCAATGCTTCCATCAGCCACATGCTTAATCTTGAAAAACCATTTAGAAGATACAACTGATTTCCCTTATAGACTTGGTACAATATCCCAAATATCATTCTTAATGATAGATTGATATTCTTCAGCCATGGCATCTCTCCATACTTGCTGACTTGATGCTTCCTTATTACTGGAAGGCTCAGATTCAATGATATGGCTCATTAATGCAACATAGCTTGGAAACTTCTGTGGTCTTTTTCTTTCTCTGAATGTTCCTCTAGGAGCTGCAAAATTTTCTGCCTCTTGCATTGTTTGCCTAGCCCATAGAGGTCTCTTTCGACCTATGACAATATCTCTTGGCCCATCAATTGGTTCCAAAGGCTCAACTGGATCACCATCCTCTTCTAGTTCAATAGACTCCCTCTGAATCTCGGGAGAATGATCAACGTCCATGTCTAGAGGAGTCTCCCGGTCTTCATTATCTATTTCCATGTATGAACCTTTAGATCTTTTGAATGCAACATCTTCTTCAAAAGTGACATCCCTGCTGATCTCTATCTGTTTCTGACTTGGAACATAAATCCTGTAGGCTTTTGGAGATTCACTGTAACCCACAAATATTCCTCTCTTGCCAGATGGTTCTAACTTAGATCTCTTATCTTTAGGTACATGAATATAAATAGGACAACCAAAGATTCTCAAGTGACAGGCTTCATGCCTATGAAGGCTTCTTCAAGAGTCATATTCTCCAAAATACGATGAGGGCTCCAATTCTGAACATACATTGCAGTTCTAGATGCTTCTACCCAAAGGAAGGTTTGCAAGTCTTGATCATGGATCATAGCTTTAGCTGCCTCAACAATGGATCTATTCTTCCTTTCTGCAACTCTGTTTTGCTGTGGATTGTAAGGAACACAAAACTCCCTCTTAATCCCTACCTCAATACAAAATTTACAGAAGCCTCCAAAGATGTATTCTCCTCCGTTATCAGATCTTAGAACTTTGATCCTCTTCCCAGACAAGTTCTCTACTTGAGCCTTAAATTCTTTGAATTTCTCAAGTACTTCTTTAGATTCCTTAGTCTTTAAGAAATAAATCCAAGTCTTTCTAGAGTAGTCACAATAAGAATTACATAATACCAAAAACAACTCAACGATGCAACAAACATTGGCCCACACAAATCAGAATGAATAAGATCTAGAATACATTTTGATCTACTTTCACTACTATGAAAAGGACCTTTAGTATTCTTACCCAATGCGCATCCTCGGCAAGTGCCATCATGCTCTTGATTGAGTTTTGGAAGGCCAGTGACCATCTTCTCCATGGATGGGAGAGCTCTGAAATGGAGATGAGCAAGTCTTCTATGCCAAAGCTCACTTGAAATGGTGGAATCATGCAACAATGCCTGCATTGGACGCATGGAAAGTCTATAAAGACTCTCTTGTCGAACACCAATCACTCGGTTTGTCTTGATGCTAGAGTTCTTTGGCCAAGCAAGAACTTATCCTTCAGGAAATGCAGCTTGATATCCTTTTTCCTCCAAAGCTGAAACTGATACAAGGTTCCTCTTGATACCTAGTACGAACAACACATCGCTCAATGAAGAGAGATGTTGGAATCTAGGTGAAGAGAGGAGGCTCCAACACCTTTCATTGAATAGCTTGCATCATCTCCAATTATTACTTGAATATTGGTATCTCTCTCCACCAAATCTGAAAGATGCTTTCTAAATCCGATATTGTGTTGAGAAGCGCCACTATCAATCAACCATGTGCTACTGTTAGTTGGAACATTGCTTGATAGGGCTGAGATAAATAGAAATCCACTTGAATTATCTCTTGAGCTAACTTCAACTTGGATATAATAGGCACAAAGTGATCCTTCACAGAATCAATCAATATCTTCTTGGCCTTTGTGCCATTCTTCGTCCATTGTGTCTCCTCAGTCTCATCGGAAGGTTTGGGTACCTCTTTCTCCACGAACTCGAGAATGTCATTTTCTTCCAATGCAATGAGAACTCTAAACTTCCAAGAGGTGAAGTTAGAGGCACCATCAAATCTATCTTCAACCTTGAGACTGTTCACCATTTTCGTAGTTAAGATAGACACACAAAGATGAGAATAATGGAGAAAGATAGTGCTGCTTATATAAATCTGATCACGATCTTGCTTAAACCCACTTTGATACCATGTTAGTTTTAAGATCAGAAATTAAATAAGCAGATATAGAACAATTTAAACAATTTGACATAGCATATACCCTGGGAAAATCCTCCAACTTGAGGGAGAAAAACCCAGCAACAATATATCTCTTATATATTGAATAATGAAGCAATTCGCTTTTAGAATGAGGCCAAATAAAAGGCCGAATCAATCAGCACCACACTTGATGCAATCTCAAACAATAATATCAAACTTCTTGAATGATATCAATCTCTTTAATATTGAACTCCAATATCGAACTCCTATTGTAGATGAATACGCACTTGTCTCTTGAATGGAATGAACTGAACAACACCTCTATTATATACAAATCAATTAGGAGGTCTCCAATAAACGCATCCCTTCAAGATACAAAGTTGGCCTCAAATGAAGGGGTGTGACTTAACAAAAGATGGCGATCTTTTAGATGATGTCGACCTTGACAAACTTTCATGCTTGTACCGTTGGATGATTGTGAGAGGTGCGGTGGCGCGGTATACCACCATACTGGGGGAGACTTCTTACTACCTGGCGATAGCATGGTGTACTGCCATACCGCAAGAGCCTTCTTACTGCCTGGCTGTAGCGCGGTGTACAGCCATACCGTGAGAGCCTTGTTACTGCCTAGCAGTAGTGTAATGTACCGCCATACCGCAAGAGCCTTGTGACTTACTGGTGGTAATGCGGTATACCACCATGCTGCCGGAATCTATTGGTTGACTAGCGGTAGTGTGGTGTACCGCCATGTAAATAAATCATCTCCAATAAATGAATAGAAAATGGCTATATGAATTTATTGCTTATTGTCGTTGGAAGTATGAGGCTCACAGCTATACATCAACACTAATTAGGTCGGCCTAATTAGAGTAACCCTATTTCAAATCATAACTAACTTTGTCGGCTTTATCCTCGAAACATATTCATCTTCGCGCCCCACACAAGCGTGTACTATGTGATATTGGTCGACATGGACCTAAGATAGATCCTTTTAGTGTTCGCAACACACATTTAATCTTAACACATTCATAATTAGGTCGGCCAAAGTTAGACCTAAAACATCAAAGACTTCAAAAATATATGCAATTTGCCAAACATGTAACCCCAAAGCTTGTTAACACATCGAATTCTTTTTTAGACAACATCGAATAACTTATCTTCAACTTCGCAAGACAAATCAATTAATCATGAGAAAATGTGGAATCTCCCACATCAATGTGCTATACAAAAACTTACTGTACTCCTCAAAACAGCACACTGTTCTTCATATCTTCCGTATGCGTTTGCATATCATCATAAAACTTCGAGGTAAGATGAATCTCACAGTCACGAATCTATGTACAAAATCCTATAGTGATATCTTTCTTTGTGGTAGGATCCAAACCAAAAAGAACCAACGCATTGAACCAATATATTGTGTACCAACCTACTGCTAATTGTATCTTTCCAACCGTATAACCAAGCCAACCAAAATCTTGTCCATAGATGCAAATGATGTAAAAACATAACATATTATCAGCTAATGAACGAATCTTACAAGATGAGATGATTTGGACCAAAGTACCAAATCAACAAACTTTCATAGCTCAAACCTCTATTATCGGAGCAACTATTGATCTATACAAGTATGTGAGTAAGGTATGCAGATGTTAATGTTGACATCAATGACAATCTTCCAATTTCCAACAATCTCCCAGATGTTAATGTTGGCATCAATGACAATCTTCCAATTTCCAACAATCTCTTCCCTAGAAGGACTAGTTTCTTCTGTTGATCATTTAAATTATGGGACTTAAAAAAAATTAAGTCTTTTTTGTCTTATTTTTTGGTTCTTATGATGTCCCATAGTCATCCAGGGGGCACCAATGCAAGAAAAAAAGGGCATCTGCATTTTTTTGGAAAATAAAAATATAAAGAGGGTTGGAACATACTATCCTTGTCTCGCCATCGCCGAAACATCCCAAATGTACAAAACAAGCCATGGCATGAAATCAGGGGGTCAATGGGGCAAAGATTTGTATGAAATTTATTTTAAGAGATACAATTATTTCGTCTTCTACTAGTTATTTTCTCTAGTGGGCAATCACAATTTACTTTAAATTTTTTAAATGAGTATGAATGTTAATTTAGGCCTATTTTAATATTTATATGCAAGTTTCGAAGATAAATTACATGACATTGTTCACAGCATAAATTCTTTTTAATAATCCATAACATTTATGCAATGTTGCTTCTTCTAGATAAATAAGGGAATTGGTGCATTTCATTTCATCATTTTAACTCCTGTTGTTCAGTGTTAAATCTAATAATCCATTTTAAATCTTGCTCAATCTATGATAAATTTGCAGTTTTATCATTTTATAATAAGTTTTAATTTTTTTTTTATATTTGAAATTTTGAGGCCTTCAAAGATTGAAACCTTGCTTTTAGGTCTCTAATAAAATCGCTAGAAACAATAAACTAGTACTAGTTTCTATTTAACACTCAAAAAATCATTCTTCAAGCAATTTAAATCCAATAGAATAGATTAAATTTAGATTCTCTGTAGTTTTTAGACTACCTGCACAAAATTTTCCTAAAATGAGAGGATTTCAAATCCCTTAGTCTCGAAGGCAATTTCTATTGGGTTGACAATAACTTCTGTTGGAAATGAAGGAGTTAGGGCTTGAATTGTTTCAAATGGTAATCAACAAATCTAATGGGGCATAGTATTAAAGATTTGTACTAAATTCCCTAGTCATGTAACACACTAAATGTTGCTGCCCCCTGAGGCCTTTGTATAAAGCAAAGCGAAAAGGTGTAAGACGATTGCTTCCCTTGTAATCTACAAGATCTTCCCTGACTCCTAGACATCTAAACGAGGAAGAATAAATTCCAAATTATGATGTAAAGACTCATACTGATGCACATTCTTTCAAAAAGATTAATATTGGTATGTACAATAGGAATATCTTTTTTCCACCCTGTACCACTAGAAAGACAATGGCTAATTCTTAGTGCTACATCAGCATTCTTTTTCCTGTTAGAGGATGCCCCTCCCTATTGCCACACAATGGTTGATGCATTACCATTGAAGGTCCCTCCCTATTACCACACAATGCTTGATAACATAGAAGCAAATATTATTCTCAGGAATTTCTTGGCATCCAAAAAGATATTCTCAAATGCTTGGGATATTATCAGACAAAAACCTGGCAAATTTCAGGAACTAATTCTCCTGTCTGTAAATTCGAAGAAAATAATCTGTACACGAGATGTTAACTACAGCTGACAACAGTCTCCCTAACTTCTTCAATTACCTCTTAAGTTTACAACAGTGGCAACAATCACGCCTGGCATTTAAGAACAGCAATGTCCTGGCTCAACAATGTTTCATATTAATCATTTTGATCACCAATATTTCCTGTAATGTTTGCAGCAATATTGATGCCCATATTAATTGATCACAGTACTTATAAGGATGCTACTGAACACCGTACTGATCAAGAACATACAGGTCACAATAATGACAAAATGCTACTAATCAATGATCGTAAGAAGATTACTATTCACAAAAGGATAGTTGAGTCAGAAGGCAATAATGATAACAACAATCTCAACTGGTACAACATTATTAAAAGCCGATATGTAACAATGAAAATTCCCAAACAATTACCCCAACGATACAACTATTTTACAAATGAAATAATAACAGCAATATCCACTGATAAGTAGAAATGACAGCACTCACATCTGTGATGCAATAATAATGATGAGTCAAAGGATAGCATAATCATTTGACAGTTTTGTCTAGTAACAAATATGCTCACAAATCATAAATAATGACAGCAGTGTTTGCTGCTATCAAAGGCAACAGTGATAATCACTAATCATAATAGTGACAGTCATGTTCCATATTCACAAAGTTTTCAAACTCAATTAAACCAAGTGTCTTCACAACTGTAAATAACTACATTCATTATTTAAATAATGACAACAATAATTGTTGTTGTCCCTTGGCAACAAATCTAACCGCTATTCAATAATGGCAGCCAGAAATCTTAACAGCTACTTACACTGTTCAAGGTTTATAACCCATTTATAAAAGTTCTAGAGTAGAATGATCAAAAAAATGCAGTTCTGATGCTTATATAGATAAAATGCTAATTTTCTGTGATATAACCAATAACGTATTACCAATAATTTTGAAAAATATTGGTGAAAATTTTGTACAAAGTTACGATATTTTGAAAAACTCACAATATTTTCAAGAAAATGTTAGGAACCTTGCCAAGAAAAGATATGTCAGTATATATCATAATATTTTAAAGATATCTCCTTCTATACTTGAAGTTGATATTATTTCCACTGCAAATCCCAACTTTAAAGGCCCTTCGTATGAAAGCCTCAAGATTGATATGCCAAGAGAAGTGCAAGATGTGAGTGGTGTACTGGATAAGTAACGTAAATAGTGGGCAAGAATAGGTTGTATCATAATATTTTATGCATAGAGAAAGAGGAGAAACTATACCTTGATTAATTTCCTTATGGTATCAAACTACAACAGTCTTTCCTAAAATATGTAGACACATTTAACAAAATAAAATCAGTATAAACATTTTTTGCTTTGTTTGAGATGGTTATGAATAAGATTGGGCCATAATATGTGGCATAAAGTGTATGGCTATAGGAAGACTTCTAATGGAGAGCTTCTATATAGTGGGAAAGAATAGGTTGTACCATAAAATATTATGCATAGGAAAGAGGAGAAATTATACCTTGATCAATTTCCTTATGGTATCAGACTACAGCAGTCTTTCCTAAATCTGTGAACACATCTAACAAAATAAAATCAGTACAAACATTTTTTGCTTTGATTGAGATGGTTGTGAATGACCTTGGACCATAATATGTGGCACAAATTGTATGGCTACTGGAAGACTTCTAATGGAGATGTTCTATATAGTGGGCAAGAATAGGTTGTACCATAACATCTTACATATAGGCAAATAGGAGAAACTAAACTTGATTAATTTCCTTATGGTATCACAATACAACAACTATAACACTATCTTTCCTAAAATCTTTTGACATATCTAACAAAATAAAATCAGTACAAACATTTTTTGCTTTGTTGGAGAAGGTTATGAATCAGCTTGCGCCATAATATGTGGTACAAATTGCATGGCTACAGGAAGACTTTGAATGGAGAGGTTCTATAATAGTGAGCTGAATAGGTTGTACCATAATATCTTATGCATAGACAAATATGAGAAACTGTATCTTGATTAATTTCCTTATGACACTACAATTCAATCATTCCTAAAATATGTGGACGCATCTAAAAAAATATAATCAGTACAAATATATTTTGCTTTGTTTGAAAAGGTTGTGAATGAGTTTGGGCCGTAATATGTGGTACAAATTGCACAGCTATGGAAAAACTTTTATTGGAGAGGTTCTATGCCTTGTTTTGGAGCTCATTGTCTTAGTTTAACTCTAGAAGATTTGGCAAACTTTATTTGGTTTAGTTTGATTTAAAAAATGAGAGATCTGTCACCAAAATCTAGCTTTGAAAATCCCACATGGCCTAAACACTCCACATCTTGTGTTTTATGAATCCTTTTTAAGTTATGATAGCTACACAGAAGATTGTGCAAATTTCAAATCCATCATTAGATTGTTAAAAACATTTTATTGGGGAAAATGTTTCCATGGGTTATCATTAGAAGCCCATGAATAGGGCAAAGGAGGCAATAAGATCTAAATTAGAGAAGGATGAATTCAAGTAAATGTCTTTATGGGAGATCATTGAAGTAAGATGGGACTGACATGCATTATCACCTCCATTTCACTGGATACTAATCAAATCCAGCTTTCTTTGATAATGGAAGATTCAAGAACAACACAAAGTTGATAGAGAGCTTATTCAAATGCATTGTGAGATTCTCTCCTAATTCAGAGAAACAAAAAAATAGTCTTAGGGTAGTTGCAAATATACCATTTTAAATATACTCGATTGAAAGAAGACTTCGAATCAAAGAACTAGTTTAGTAATTTCCAATCAGATTTAACCTTTTCATTTATTGATTTTTCTATCTAATTTAAATGCCATTCAACTAAAATTCAAATTAATAAACATACATTTTGCAGACCAAAAAATATTAGGGTGATTATAATATTTATTTGGCAAGGAAGCTAAATTGAGTCAGGGGATTGTTCTTCCACTTGGGGGGAGTTCTTGCAGCATGATACAAAACATACAATTTGCCTAAGCCCAAAACAAATGAATGGCTGGTGTCCGTGCACCACAACCTTCACTTCGCCTTAAAGACAATTTGAGGTTTGAATTTACTAATTTAGTAAGTTATGACTAGTAACTTAGTCAAATTGGAAATTTGTAGCAATTAGATCGAATTTATTACATACAAACTTATACTTTCATAATATCAAGAAATGTTAAAGAGGATCAACAAAAAGACATTGGAGGAATTGATCCAGAATCAGAAAGAATCTTTTAAGCAGAATTTGACATCTTGGATGAGAAAATAGAATGCAAGAAAACCAAGATCCAAGAGCTTCAACTTCACATTCTTAGCTTCATTGCCTCCTTGTTTTGTTCTAGTGGTAAATTGTAATTGTCTCATTGGATCTAGACTCAAGAAAATTTGTCTTAAAATAATTTATTGGAAACATGGAAGACATAAAAATTTTATGTATTATATTTATTTTTTGTCTCTATGAACTACACTTGGTCCACATGAAGTAACGAAATCAGTTCATTTCAACTTTTACAAGTATTACATCATTTTAATGTGCCAAGTTTTGAAAAGGTTTTTCCCATTTTATATCTAGGTGATTAAATTCCATTTACACTTTTGCCAGGCCATGTGAATGTTGTGTAAATGGAACAGTATATGCCTCGCAAATTTGTTACAAAAATGGATAAACCAAAAACATTTGATATTTTTTTCATGAGTATCTGCTTTGTTAAAGTTTATGACTCTAGAAAGTTACTGACATAGTTGGTAGACTCAGACTTGGCAAAAATTTGGCAAACACAAAATTTGCAACTTAGGAAAGACTTGGGAAAAGCTCAGCGAAAAAATCGGCAACTTGAAAAATTGCTTAAATTTCTTTAAAAAACACATTTTTTGCAAAATTCAATGGCAATATATCCAATGAGTCCATAAATGAGTACAAAAGTGTTTTTTATTAAATTTGATTCATTTGAATACAAATTAACTACAAAATTGCATCATGCGAAATCTTGAAATCTTGATACGATAGTTAGCTCGCAACTATTATGAATTTATGATGATTGCCTTTGTAAATCATCATCAAAATTCATAAATTGCATATTACAACATTTTACATCTTCCTCTTCTCTAGTCCACTGAAAACTTGGGGAGAGGTTCTAATCCTTGCATTTTGTTGCAGCTACTCACTCGACATTGAAGGTTGTGTTTGTGGCCCTAACTCGACCAAATCAATAACCTCCTTTGATTTGTTGTCTACCTTTCTTGTGCAAAGCTAAAGGTTGTATTGCATTTTATAAAAAATAATGGCGTTTGAATATTTGATACTGATAGTATGATACTTCGTCATTGATCAATGATATTATGATAGTGATAAAGATAATTCTCTAAGTTGTTGATTTCGGTCTCCACTCCCAAAACCCTTCATTGCAATCATTTTTTTATATGATAAGAGAACGTAATAACTAGTGGGGGTCTAGGAGTGGAGACCCCAATGGGATTGAGGGGCAACACCCCCGATAGAGTCAAGGACAGTGCCCCTTGTGGGGGTTTGGGGGCAACACCCCCAACAAGGTTGAGGGGCAGTGCCCCTCATGGATGTCTAGGGGCAATGCCCCTAGTGGTGTCCAAGGGTAATGCCCCTGCCACCAAGCCCAAATTAAGACCTTTGAAACGATACAAAACTTCATGTCACATACCATTTTCACAATTTTATCACTTAAGGGAGAAATTAGGTGTTTGGCACATTTTTGTTTGTAAAAATGCTTTTAAAAAATGATTTTTTTTTGTTTGAATAAAGATTCGCTGAGTTAATGGCACAAACTCGCCAAATTTTTTGAAAAAACTCAGCGAGTACTTGCCAAAAACTTGGCAAAAATCCCTGCAAATTTGAGGCAATTTACTTGCCAAACAAAAAAATCTAGCAAGTACTCGCAGACTCAGCAAGCATTCACCAAGTCTGCCAACTATGGTTACTGGTAATACTATTAAGATTCATTTTTTATGACCCCAAGCTACATATTGTGGATATAGGCATGTGTGAATAAAGAAAAATATACAAAAATGGTCATTTTTTGCGATGAAATTGAAATATAATATATTGAAAATTTGCAACAATGCTAGATGTAGAGATTGTGTATTAATAATACTAAATATATCATATTATCAAGTCAACACATAAATGAAGATGCTCAGTATCCATCGATTATCATAAACTACTGATGATTAATCACCTTGTTGTCTATCTTTGTCTAAAGCAGAATTATCATTAACTTACTAATCAACATGAACTAAGCTGGTTATGAGTCCATTACACACTAACAGATTGTAACTATTAGTGTCACATATACAATTTAAATATCTATGAGCTCAAATATAACTAGTGATATTAGCTATTAAATACTCTTGTCGCTTGATTAAAATCATAATACAATAATGCTCCACCCTATGGATGCATGTATATGTATTTGGCTTCATTGGTGTCTACTTAAATAATTGTACTTTATATTTAGTTTTTCCTCGGAACAATACTACAGCAGATGCTAAAGCTAAGTAGATTGAGAAGTTCTCTTTACAGAAGATGCTTACTGATCTTTTGAGAGGCTGAAAGAATTGACAGCATTTTGAAGTCAGAATGCAGATTAAATATATATATGATATATAGAACCAAAATGTGGTCCAAGTACAATCAAATTTCTCCAAACACGGCTGAGATAGAGCACTGCTGTATGTATCTAGGATATATTCTGGAACCATATCACCTGTGCTGAATAAGTTACAAGGGCACTGAAAGCATTCAATAGCTTAGCTAAATGGCTATTGAAGGTCTTTAAGAATGGAATTATAGTTAATCACATAGGATGAAGATTCATCATTTTGGGTGCCCTTGTCAGACTAAACATTTAAAACTACAAAAGCAGATTTTTTTAGGTTGTGGAAGCAAGTTTTTAAAAACAAATCTTCTTTGGAAGTTAAATATCTTTGCTTGAAAGCCTTAAACCAGATGACCCTTTGAATTGACAGTTCTAAGGAAGAAGATCTTCCCTTCAATTGAAACGATGGCAGTATTAAGGGCACTGAAAGCATCGAGTAGCTTGGCTAAATAACCACTGAGGATTTTTAAGAATGCAATTATAGTGAACAACATAGGGTGAAATAGTTAAGCACATAGGTGAAGATTCATTATTTTGAATGTCCTAGTCAGACTGAAAATTAAAAATTAAACAAGCAGATTACTTTTAGACTTTAGTTGTTGAAGCAAATTTTTGAAAACAAATATCCTTGAGAAATTAAACAAGCAGATTACTTTTAGACGGACCTTGAATTGAAAGTTCCATGGAAAAAGATCCTACTTTGTCTCTTGAAAAGTTGGCAGTATTAAGCAAGTTCTGCCCCTCATCTTTCCATAGATAAAGGAATTGATCTAATTCTCAAAAATCTGCATCTAATGCCATATCATAAATGCACTAAGGCTTCAGCAAAAATTTAAAGAAGCACGAAGAATAGCTCTACTAACAGCAAAATGTCACAAGAAAAAAACCAGGAGAAAAGGTATTAGGAAAAACAGCATAATTACAAGGACTGCATAAAGAATGAATATTTGTCGGCACTAAATGCATAGATGACCAAAGAAAACATGCCTTTTCTGCAGTAAAGCCATATTCAAATGATTTATTAGATGCAACAAGAAGTATTTACAGAACGAGAAGCCATGATCAGAGGTGAGAACTTTTAGCACAGAATTTCAAGAAAAAAAATTGAAATTCAAGAATATATATATTCTATCAGAATTAGCTTCCAGAACAATATGAAATAAATGAAAACTACGAAGAATAAGAAATCATAAAATGTTTTCAAAATTTTATCAATAACAAAATGTTGCAGGACTAATCATATTGACTAAAAACTGCAATAATTACTGAATGTCAAAAGATATCATCAAAGCGATTTGATACATGCCTTGACTGAATCAACTTCCAACGCAGTCATTGGTCATAGAATTAGGTTGAGATCAGAAAGATCACTTTTTCCTCTGACACTTGGCATAAATTGATAAGAAGCATAGAAATAACCCTGAAGAGCTGCATAAAAATATAGCAGATCAGTATCATTTAAGGGCAAACAACAAAAGGGAAAATTTAAATTTTGACCTTGAAAGACACAAACAATGGTTAAAGAAGTAAAAAAGCAATTTAGATAACCTAATCGTCATCAAACATATTTCTTGATTTAAGGCCTCTCTACACATCCCTCACTACATTTAAGGATTTGTCGTTGTGTTTAGATGGCCCAGTATTTGGCAGAAATTAAGGTTTGGGAGATAATGGCCTACACAATTTAACATTGATTGTAACTATAGAACTGATTAACAAGCTAATGTTAAAAGTTAAATGTTAGTTACTGTTTAGGCTAGTAACATAGAATCTTCAAACTGAGCCTTAGAATTTAAAAATTGATCTCCAATAGAATAATGTGAATGAGAAAACTAGGGTGCAGGTTTTACCCAAATTGATGTCCTATGTTCCAGGAATACCATTTTAGTTTATATAGGAGCATCAATAAAAAGGAGTTGACTATTCGATGATGGATTACAACCTAATTAGGATCACAAACTGAAACATTGCAATATGAGTACGTAAGCAATTTAAGGCATTTACAAAAGTCTAATAGAAAAAAATCCAATCAGTAATTACTATACACTTAATAGTTAATACCTGTTGAAAACCATAATAATGATCATTACTTCATGGATTATGGTAACTTGTTAAGCTTCACCAAATTGGGTTGGCATACAAATAATTGAATATCTAGGATATTCCATACTTCATGGATGACCAATTTTAGGTCCAGTACATATAGTCACTGGCAGTTGTTGAGAAACCAACCATCATGATGCTTCATAACAACCAATTTCAACTAATTGGGGCTTAATTACCCGAAACATGTGACATCCATTGGATGAAATATTTGCAATTTGACTATAGTTTTATTTAAGTATAATTAACTATGGCCGACTACAACTATGACTGTCTACACTTTGCATACGAAAAGAATTTGCAAAGTAGTCAAATACGCCCCTGCCACTCCCCAAGCACACATGCTACCATGCTCGATACAGATACAAGTACAATACAATGCAGATACACATCGGATATTGTATCCACGCATGCCCAAAAAACCCTGATTTTCCAATCATCTCGAAAACTATGTGATTTGATTTTTTTTAAATCTTACATGAATCTTCCTAAACTTAATTATAAAAAACTTCAATCTTGCAATTGTTTTTTTTGGTGTAATCAAAACCTACACCAAATGAGGAAGACAAATGAAAAGTTTTTCTATTTCAGAGACCCATTTTTTCAAGCCTTCTTCCTACACAACTCTACTATTTTTTTGCTGTTTTAATTTTTACAGATTTAAAAAATTAATTGTTTTTAATTTAATATTTAAACTTAATATTTGTTTTATGTTGTTTAAACAATAGTGTTTTTTTTTTAAATTAAAACTTTATTCTTTAAATATAAATAAAATTTATTAATATATATTTAATTGTTTATTCTTTACTAAATTATTAATATTTAAATTTTTATATTATTTTAATTTATTTCTACTTATTTAACTATAGTTTTTAATTTTTAATTAAGATTTAAAAAATTAACTATCAAAGTGATTTTTATTTTTTTAAGTTTAGATTATTATTGTTTATTTAGTTCTTTATATTTAAATATTTGACTTTTAATATATTTAGATATTTTTCTTTTTTAATTTATATTAAAATTTTACTATATTTTATTTTAATTTAGACTTAAATGACATTATTGTTAATTTAATTATAGTTCCTGGTTTGACAGATCAAAAAAAATTATAGGTCCTGGTTTGTATATTATAAATTGTTAAATCAACTTATAATTATGTATGTAGCAATTATGTGTCTATATGGCTTTTAAAGTAATGAAAATCCCCTCTAATAATTTAGAAAATTGTGTTAAACATATGTGTATGGGTTTCTTTATGAAAGTCGTATCCAGCCATATCCATATTGGGGGTCTTCAAAAATGGTCATAGTTGTATCCAATATCATATCCATATCTGTGTCCATGCAACTTTGAAAAGAAGGCATCACGTGCAATTTATGAATATAGCACACTCTTCAATGGTGGTTCATCACTTTAATGAGAAGAAGACATTGACCATCTTGGCCAGGCATGTGTATTGGCCTACAACATACAAGGAAGTGCCCAGTTTCATTTGGAGTTTATTGTTGTGCTCCATAAGCAAGCCAAAAGCAGCAAAATAAGGCATGGACATACTCATATTGATTCCTACAAAACCATGCTATGAGAATGCATCTCCGTGGATTCAGAAGACAAGAAAAGGATAAGACTATATGCTGGTTATTACTTTCTTGTTGCATTTCTTCAAGATGGTATGGAAGAATTGTGTTCTGTCGATCTCCATTGGGATATGGATATAGTGATTCTTTCATTACTTCTAACATATTTCCAAGATTTTTGAGTTTGTTTTGGATGTCTTTGTGGAAGATGCTTGATACTTCTCTAAGAAGATATATCTATTTCCATCTTAAAATCAATGGGAGAAACAAAGTGTTGAAGGGGACAATTGCCCATTTGTTGAGAGCATACTATCACAAGCATCCTCAAGAATGTGAGCATTACTTATATTCAGCATTCTTTCAATAGAGCCATTCACTCCTCCCTCTCAACAAGGTCCTTTGGAAGTTTGTTATAATTGTCTTTGATTTTCAACTTTCAATTTGGCATGTGGATGGCTTGAGAGTAAGAAGGTTGCAACAACTAAAGATAAAGACAAAGCAATTCAGTTTTTGAAGAAAATAAAGCTAGTGAATGCTCAAACCATGAGAATTTGACAAAGACTCAGCTGAGGTATGAGCCAAGCCATGATCACCGTAGGAGAGATCTTAAATTATAGTTGGAAACATGGTAAGGCTCCATTGGGCAAAGAAGAGACTACAAGAAGAAGAAAGGAAGTTGAAGCCCCCTTGCTATAGCCCATTTGAGGTCATAGATGTAATGAGCCCAACATATCTCACAAGAAGAGCAGAAATGAGATTAAAAAATGAGATCAATATCCATGTATGAAAGTACTAGGGATACTAGTGAGAATATCCATGCAAATAAAGGATAAAAGTAGAATTCATTCTAGTTTAGATAGTTGCATCGTAAAGAAAAAAAGTTTAGCTTCTTTAATGAATTAGAACAAAAAATGTCATGCAAAGGATAAAAAATTGATATTTTAATGGGAATTTTTAAAGAATGCTTTATGATTAAGTAAAGATTAGTTTAATTTATTTTTAGATTGCTTTAGTTAAGCAAAAGATTAGTTGGCTTAGAGAATGTTTCCTTCCCTATAAATATGATATGACATAACGGAAAAAATACAAGACTACTTGAAATAGAATTATTCGATTTCACTCCTAATTGAAGATTTGTTGTCTTCTGAATTGGTAGTGGCTCATAAGCTTCAGCTGATCTGTTTACTGGCTATCATCATAGAATAAAATTTTTAAAAATTTACTTGTTTTTCAAAAATATTACTTTTAAAATCTGTTTTCTTTCACATCTCACAATTTATATTTCAACAAAAATTAGACAACTTTTTGTTCCTCAAATTTATCAATTCAGTCAGTCCAGATTTGTCTAGGCACATAACAGTGGTATCAAAGCTGTGATTCTGCCAGCCCGTGAAGTGATAACAACAGGTCAAGAATGGAACTCAAAGCAAGGAAGAGATTTATAAAGCCCTAAAACAAGTTATAGGAAGGAAGGTTCCGGCTCTTGATTTAAAATACAAACAATATGAGCAGGGATTTAAGACAAATGTGACAGATCATGCAACAATTACAGCCAAATATGAGCTTCTCAATTAAAGCTTTTGGGGCCAAAAGCATCTAAACAAGGAAGAAAAGGATCGTTAGAAGGCCACATAAAGGCAGACAAGCATTTCTCTATAGTCAGGACACTCCAAATAAAATTATTCAATTTAACTCCTAATTGAAGATTCGTTGTCTTCAGAATTGGTAGTGGCTCATAAGCTTCAGCTGATCTGTTTACGGGCTATCAGCATAGCATACATAATTTACTTGTTTTTCAAAAAATCACTTTTAAAATCTGTTTCCTTTCACATCTCACAATTTATATTTCAAAAAAATTTAGACAACTTTCTGTTCCTCAAATTTATCAATTCAGTCCAGATTTGTCTAGGCACATAACAGTGGTATCAAAGCTGCGATTCTGCCGGCCCATGAAGTGATAATAACAGGTCAAGAAGAGACTCAAAGCAAGGAAGAGATCTATAAAGCCCTAAAACAAGTTATAGGAAGGAAGGCTCCGGCTCTTGATTTAAAATATGAACAGTATGAGCAGGGATTTAAGACAAATGTCACAGATCATGCAACAATTACAGCCAAACATGAGCTTCAGAATTAAAGCTTTTGGGGACAAAAGCATCTAAACAAGGAAGAAAAGGATCATTAGCAGGCCACATGAAGGCAGACAAGCATTTCTCTATAGTCAGGACTCTCCAAATAAGCATGAATTTGAAACTCCAAACTGAAAAACTTGCATCCAATTGTTCTGATTACTGAGTATTCTATGGACGGAGACATTTCATTTCTGGGATCAGTTCATTTCAGAACATCAACCCAGGAATAAACCATTGCCGATTGGGTAAAAGATGGAATTTGAATGATGTGTAAAGGGTTTAGTTCAGGCTCAAGGAGAAACAAAGAAAGAAATTATATTAATGTCCACAGATAACTTAAAGTAGGTCAATGGGACCCAAGAGTGCAGCAGGTTACAATAAAAAGTTCTAGGAAAAGAAGCCTAGAAAGGCCCCACAAAGGGGAAGAACAAAAGCAAAGAGCTACAAAACAACAAAGGGCCACCTGCACAAGTGGTCGAGAAACTAGTACATATAGCCAAGAAGGGAGAACAAGAACACCAAAGAGCAAATGTTGTGTAAAAAATCATCGACTATCATTGTCCAAACTAGAAATGGTGAAGTCACCAATACCATCATTGATCACTATGAAGGGACAGATAAAAGACCTGATTATGTTCATCAAGGATTTTTGAGGGCTAGGAGGATCAAGCAAGGTACTCCCCCTAGGATCACATCTACCATCCAAGGCGGAAGTAACACTTGTATTAGAGAAAAAGCTACTAAGTTATTTGCCATGCAACTGGGATGGCAGTTGAAGATGAGTAATGCAATGCTGGCGGGAAGAAGCTAAACCACATCATCAAGAAGAAACAGGACCACAATGGTGAAGAGGAACATGTCGAGGTAGAAGTAGTGAGAAACAGCATCTCACAAGTCTATCTACATTGATAAGAGAAATAATGGTATCCAAAGGCCTTTTAGAGCTCCTAGTCTCCTGGATGTGTTCGAAGAAAGAGGTAATCAACGTGGGGGCTCTAGAATCTCAAGTGTCCTCATGTAATGACGCAAATGAAACTTGCACAAGTCCTATCAGACAGCTGAATCTGCAGCCAATCCTAATTTAACTGGACAATTCCATTTGTCCTCTAAATTCCATTCTGAGTTAGCACAAAATCAATATTTCAGCATACAACTTTGACTCTCATTCAAATTTCATTAACAATAAAAATTTCAAAATTGAAAGACTTATTTTATTAATTCATTGTTCACAGGCCACACTTTTCAATTTCCCTTATAACCACCTTACTTCCACCTTTCTCCTCATTCAGAGGATGTGCAGCCCTCTGTTCTCTAATTTTTCCCCACACTTTTCTTCTATGCAGCAGCTCCCATTTTCTTCCCTCTCTTTTCCAGCCGTGGCCCCTTCATCTTCCCTTCCTTGCATCACTGACCGTGTGGCTTCTTATTGTTTTCTGATGTTTTCTCCTTTATGCAAAATTTCATTTTAAATCTGTTTCATCTCCTATTCTGCGCATGCCCCTTATCTTTTCCCATTTTCTTTCACTTAAAATCTGCTCTTCCATTCCTTATGACTTAAGTTTTGTTTTAATTTTGGACCTGTTGTTGCGTGTTTTATGACACACAAAACATTTTTGAACAAAGTGTCACAGACGCTCTATTCTCTCTTGAAAAACTACTTCCTATGCTAAGATTGCAAGTGAGTTCATAGGGTAATTCCAATGTTTAAGATGAACGCAGATAGGCTCTGTGGTATGGATGTGATTTGCTGTGGGCACAAGTAAGATTTTGCGAGTTATTCGAAAAAGGAGAGACATAAATGCAGTACCATTTTGGATTTTTGATTTTATAAAAAAAAGTGAAAAAAGATTTAGGCTTTAGAGACTCTATACTACTCCTAAGAACTCAAGAGAAGACGAAGACTAAGTGAAACCAAATAAACTGTACTCTGTTTCGCCACGTTTAACGACAACTACGCAGAGCAAGTGCAATCTTCTAGGAATGTGCTTGTGATTTTCACGTGATAAATAATTGCCATCAGATCGAACAACAATTATTAAAACAGAAGTTAAGTATCCACAGTAAAGCTCAGTCTAACTTTGCACATTGAGTGAAATCATCCACCCAAAGAAAGTATGAGCTTGGTTTCAATAATCTCCGTTATCAATCAATCATTCTTCTAACATACATTTCAATTCAAATCTACTAAGAGAGAAAGAAAATATGCGACCATGCAACTATTCAACAATCAAGTATTCAAGGCACCTCATGCATTTGAACTTCATTATTAAAGTAGTGTTTTCACAACAATCTCATACAAACTCTCTCTTTATTTCTAACTATCTATCTCAAATCTGCTCTAACTCTTAATCTCCTCTAACTTCTAAGCCTCTAACTATCCATCTATCTATGAAAATGAGAGAGTGAGGGGGGGGGTTTATATAGTTTTCAAGATTACAAAGAACGGCCGAGATTGATTCAAGATCAATGGCCAAGATTAATCAGAACTAAACCCTAATTAGGGTTTCCAAAACCACAACTAGTTAACTGAAGAGAACACTAGACAACTGGAGTGTCGTCCTTATCCACTCGTGCAGCCTCACGTTCGGCGAACCTAGACACTATCAGGTCGACCTCCTCCATAGCAATGTCGGGCAGCACGCTAATGTTGTACTCCAGCAAATCCAAGTTCTCGGCACACTCTGCAAACATAGTCGTCCATGCTGGCTCTTGCAGCAAGAAAGAACTTCTGATGGCCATGAAATCGAACACTTTGGTGAAGCCCTCTTTCATAATCGGCCCGGTGGTGGAGAAAACTTTCTGTACTTGCTCCTTCAGAATCCTTGACCGCAAGTGTTTCCTTCGGACAATCTCCTTGTCTAGCATATCTGCAGCCATCTCATAGATTTTACTTTGAATTTCTTTTACTTGTTCTTCAATTCTACCACCATCCTGCTTCACCTTTTCGAGGACTCCTTTCCTTGAGATTAAGGCATAGTACCATCCGTTGAAGTCATAAGCTGCTCCGGCTTCGATAACTCTGTCTTCGATCAATCTTTGCTTTGAAATGCCCTTCAGTTCCCGGATGCATGGGATGATCCTGCTCTGAATATCCTCAAGACTGCTCCATGACTCTGCAAGATCTGCAACTCGTGAAAGCATGAAGGAAGCCTGTTCATTTATATGTGCCAACTTTTCTGCAAACAACAACGCTTCTTCTTTCCTTCCAACCATCCAGTCTTTAGCCTCCCTCGCTGTTATCAATTCCTCTTCAAAATTAGCATCTGGTTCCTGTGAAGCAGTTGGAGGTAAAGGCGCCACCTGTTCACCTTCGTTTAGTGGCTTTGTCAAGTGCTGGATGTAGTCTTTTAGACGTTGAATTTCTTTCTTGTACTCCTTTTTCTTGGCAACTTCCTTCTCTAATCTGGTCTTGATGGTGGCCACGGAATTATCCAAGTCTTCGACTTCCTGCTCTTTTGTTGCCGGACCCATGTCGACAGTCGTGATAGCATATTCCTCAGGAGCAATCTCGTCTTGAAACTTGTCGGCCGTAGGCATTGCAATCTGCACCGTGCGATTTCCAGCTTCATCCCTCTGAATGGTTGAGAACTTCTTGGCCTTCTTCCTTGGGGCAGTTTGCTCTAATCTGGCCAGAAAATCTGTGTCATTGTCCTCCTCCGGGACCTCCACTGGCGCTTTTCTTTTCAATCTTTCCCTCAGCCATTCTGGTACTGTTGGCTGTTCAATCATGTCCTCTTGATTTTGGACGTCATGCATGTCCTGTATTTCATGCTCTTCCTGAATTTCCGGCATACTTTGAATTTCTTGGACTAACTGCATATCATGGATCTCCTGGACGGATGGGTCCTCTTGAATGCCTTTGAGGGCGGAAATCATTCCTTCCTCAAATTCTCCATCCTCGATGTCTGTGTCGTTACCCGATTCTAAGATTTATGTGCTTGCAGGAGAGGGTTGATCGTCATCTTCTATCTGGATTGGCTCTATATTTTCAACTCGAGACGGGATCATGGCATTTTCCAAGGATTCTCTATCTAAGGCAAGCATCTCCTCTATGTTCCGGGAAGTAGCCGACTGAAGAGGTTTGGACTTGTGTTTCTTCCGCGAAGGCCCTTCATCTATCTCTTTACCCTTGTCTTGCCTTGCAGTTTTATCGGCTTCTTTCCTCTTCTTTGAGTTGGCAGCGTCTGATTGTCCATCCGCATGAGATGCACCGGCATTTGAAGAACATGACTCAGTGTCTCCCATCAACTCGTACGTAAATTGCACATTTCTCTGTTTTAACACTTCTACTTGACGATCTATCCACCATTGAGAGTACTTGAAAACAGGGCGCATCAAAGTGGCTAGATCACCCATCTCAGGCTCGAACCATTTTATAGGCGGTAGCGGCTCATTTTCCTTAAAGCCTGGCTGCACATATATCCCATCATCTTGCAGCTGGTCAGGTATTTTGAAGAGCTCCGTCGCCCTTATCATGCTCAGGGGCAACCTTGACCATAATCTTCTCCTTACATCGTATTCATCGGCTGCGTTGGCCCAAAAGTCTTCTAGGTCAACCCGATGTTTGTATCTTTCTCCGTCCACAATCTTGATGTGATGAAGCGGATCGAAGTTGCTCCTGGCTTTGTATGATATGAATGGATACTGTTGAATCTCCAATCGAGCAACCTCTGCTACTTGTGCTGTCGGGCATGACTCCTCCATGTTGCCGATGAAAAACGGAAAGGTGACGGCAGCTTTCTGCTTAGGCCTTTGGATGTTCTGATATGTTTCTAACTGTCTTAGCACTTCCAACAATACCATCCTGTTAGTCGGATAGACAGGCAGCCTATAAGGATTTCCGGAAAATCCTTGGATTCTGATGTAGGTGAACTTAGGATATTGAATAAACCAGAATCCATACCGACTGATCAAGCTCTTAGCTTCATGCGAGAGTCTTTGGTGCGTTCCGCCCTGAAGAAGCCTGGTGATATACATCAAAAATGCATCGTGAGCTCGCCGGAAGTGGGACTTCTCCTTCAGCTGCAGCTGTGGATAGCAGTCGTAGACTTTGAATTTCCCCTCACCGTTGCCAACCACGCCTTTGCATGTCAAGCCAGGATACTTATAATATCTCGCAAGTGAATATACAATGTAGGAGCTCATGTGGAAAATCTTGGTCTGCTCAAAGTTGACCAACTGTTCGTGCAAGCTGTCACTAATCATCCTGGACCAATTGAACATTTTGACTCCAGTGATTATTTCGTCAATAAAATAGTACATCCATTCTTCGAAAGGAGCACCGTGGGCACTGCCTACCATTCTGTTAAGTAGCAGAACAATATCACCATATTCCTCTTTGAAGTGGGTTCTGATCAGTTTTTTCGGCATCTTGCTTGCAGTAGGCTTTGGTTTTAATAACCAATTCTTGTTTATGTTGGACGCACATAGATCCTTCTGACTTTGATAAAGTTTGAGTGCATCTTGCTTGGTGCGATAGGATGTACGATTGTACACTGGGATGCCAAAAGTCTCCTGGATTGCCGGCTCGGAGAAGTAAGCAAGGACTCTTCCGTCAGGAGCTTCTATCTGTCTGTCTTGTGCGTTGTAATGTAGCGCGCATTCTGCCATCAACTCAGGACATTCTTTTGCTGGTGGAAAACCAGCTGCATGGACGATTCCGTTTCGCATCATCCTCATGGCGATTGGTGTTGGCAGGCACCCGTCAGTCCCGTACATTCTCTTTCGGAAGTCTTCAAGATCAACGTGGCCAAGATCTGTGTCTAGAACGTGCTCCCAGTTGGACTTGATCTTTGATTGAGTTTGGACACCTTTGCTTGCAAACTTCATCTTGGCTGCTTCGAAAAATAAATCTGCAAGAGAAGGAAGAAAGGAAAATCAGAATTCGACATTAAAATCAGTTTGAAAGCACCTTCCAGCTGATAATCAAATTAGATTTCACGAAAAATAACAAGCTGGAAAAATAAAAAAATGGTGAAGCTTCATGTTAACATGAAATGGACAAACAAATCTGCCTTGTGACTTCTTGGAGACGTGATCACGGTTGCAATGCAAGCTGATAACAAAATATTTCTTTCACTTTGCTGCGAATTTCATCAACCTTTTGCCTTAAACAATTTTTTTTTCACCACTTTTTCTCTCAAAATTGAGTGATTGCACAAATGAAAAACGAAATCACTTATAGAAGTGAGAGGGTCGATCATTTTAGCATATTTGCAAAGTTTCCTTTGAATCAAGTTCGAACTCATTCTTTCACTTTGTTTCAAGATGGCAAGCTTTATCCTTAATCACCTCGTCCGGGAAAGTTTCTAATTTCATTCACAGTTTAACAAAGACTCCTTTTCTCTCTTTCCAATTTCGAAATTTTCAAGACTTATCTCTTTTTTGGTGTTGGAAAATAAAAGATTAAAATAATTATTTTATGTGTCCATTCCAACCCATTCGATTTTCAAAAATTTCATTGCCAATGCCTTAGGCAAATTTTCATTTTTTCCAAATTTTCTCGCCATAATCTTGATCATCCAATTTATTTGTCCATGATTTTTTGATCGTTTCTCAAAAATATTTGGCCATGTCCAATTTTATTTGGCCAAAAAATATTCTCGTCTGACATTTTCCTAGCCACGTCCAATAATTTCCTAGCCATGTCCAATAATTTTCTAGCCATGACTTGTCTCTCGTCCAAAATTCTTTCGCCATGTCCAATTTTATTTATCCAAATTCTCGAGTTTTCCATAATTTTCCTTGACAAATCCAATTTTATTTTGTCCATTTGCTTAATTTTTCTAGCCATGGCGAAGATTTTTTTTATTCTCTTGGGCGAATCTTCAAAATGCCATGTATATTTTAGCTTTCCAAAGGCTTGGACTTAGGCAAATTTTGAATTTTTATACTCTTAATACATGGCGGACTTTGACATTTTCTTTGCCATTCGCTTTTCCTTGGTCATGCCTTAGCTATTTTTCTTTTCTTACCTTAGGCGGACTTTCCACATTTTGTTGCCACTTTACTCTTTATGCCTAGGGCGGACTTCATGATATTTCTGGCCATTGCCTAAAGCTTAAGGCGGACTTCCTTGCATTTATTGCCACTTTCCTTCTTGGCTGAGGGCGGACTTGCTCAATTTCGTTGCCATTAGTGCTTTGGATAGGGGCGGACTTTGCTTAAGAGTTGGCCATACACATGGCGGACTTCATAGTTTTTATTGCCACTTGACCTTTTGACTTGGGCGGACTTTGATCTTATGCTTGCCAATTGACTTCATGAAGAGGGCAGACTTTGAGCTTTGGTTGGCCAAGACAAGGGCGGACTTGCATGTTTTCTTAGCCACTTCATAGGCGGACTTGGCTGTTGGTCTGACCGTGGCCTCATTTTCTTAGACACTTCCTTCATTCTCCATGGGCGGACTTTCTCCATATGCTTGCCATTAGACCTTTGTCTCAAAGCGGACTTCATCATTTTCCTTGCCATTGGATGGCGGACTTCAGCTAGTGATTGACCATTGCCTTCATGTTGCTGGGCGGAGTTTGAGCTTTGGTTGGCCACTTGACATTAAACCTTGGGCGGACTTCAGCTTATGGTTGACCATGGCAAGGGCGGACTAGACAGATCTTATTGCCATTGCTCAGATTTTATGCCATTTGCTTCACATTGTCAGCCATTGCCAACTTTCTTGACTAAGGCTGAAGGTGTTTGCCATTCATTTCACTGCCATTTCTACTCTCACCCAAGGCGGACTTTAGCAGATTGGCTGCCATTGACCATCTCATCAAGGGCGGACTTCATTGATTTTGTTGCCATTGATCATTTGGCTGAAGGTTGAAGCTTTCACCATTGACTTCCTCTGTACTTCACCATGAAACTCAGTCACCAAATCGCCATGAATGTTCAGATTTCTCAGGTTTTCCAGAATTTTCCATGCATTGCTCAGATTTCTTGACGAAACTCATGAATTTTCAGTCATTATCTCAGATTTTTCGATGAGTTGCTCGGATTCCTTGACTGGTTTGTCAAATCTTCAACCATTTTTAGTGCCTTTACCAGATTTTTCCAGAATTTCTCACCATTTTCGAACGAATTTTTCAGATTTTTGAACTTTTTTTGTGATTTTCCAGATTTTTGACCAAAATTTCAAAAAAACTTCGAATTGATTTTCTGAGAGTTTGCGTTGCTCGTTCCGAACTTCTGAGTGCGTTTTTGAAACTCGTGGCCCTTCTAAAATAGAAACTTTCTAAAAATAGAAATTTTCCAAAAATAGCAACTTTCCAAAAATAGACCCTAAAAAATAGGGATCCTAGAATTGCCCAAAAGTGCCAAAAAAGTAGGTCCTAAAAAATAGGGGCCCGGGGTGAGAAACCCTAAAATTTTGGAAGTGTCAGAATCGACCGAAACGACAGTCGATCTTCGTCTCCCAGGCCTTCTAAGCACAATGGTGACGTTTATACATTGATCCAGACTAAAATTTGCTGACTCGATTCGGGTGACCGTTCAAAATGCAGACTAAAAAAAAAACCCCAAACGAAGAGCAGACAAAACGAGGAGGCGCGCGAAAGCAAAACCCTAAAGAGCAAACGTCAAGGGTCCCCATTTGCAATGGGGCGAGGTGTGAGTTAGGTCACAACAGGACCAACTCTTCCTATTACTTCCATCATAGGCTATAATCATTTCTCATTTTTTATTTTATATGATTCTATTCAATTTCTTGTTCTTGCAGTGAGAGAAAATATGAATAATATTTTCTGAGTTTAATATTGCCAGACAAATCAAGTTCAACATATGAAGGAAAGATGCATGGATGCTTGTCTCAACTACCATAGTCGTCCTCTGGGAACAGGATAAAAATTATTTCAATAGGCATTAAACTCAGAATGCAGATCAAAACACATATCGATATACAACATTTGGTCGATTAATGACAACAATGTCAGTTCACCTCTGCCAAAATTATCCACCAACACTGAACTTGAAATGAACTCAGGAAACCGGCTGCAACTCCAAAAATGCCACAATAAACTGAAATCAAATCAAAATGAATGAAAACCAAACCAAACTGATTTTGGTGGATGCAAATTGCTTATTCACCCGGGATGCTCCTGCATCATGTAAGGATCAACTTCAAAGGATGATGGCCTCCCAAAGATAAAGCGCCAAACATTGTTGGTCTAGATATCTAAAGAAAGTAGAGAGATGATTGCCTAAGCCTCTATAGTGGCAATAGTATCTTACCTAAATCTCATAGTAAATGGGACATCTAAAGATGAAATGGTCCTTGGTCTCTAACTCCTAGAGGAAGCAAGACAAATATGGTCAAGGAAAATGGTGGCCCGTCTCAACTCGTAGCTAGTGGGAACACACCCTCATTTGGCCAAGGGGAAACCTCAAGCTATGTAACCAACATCTCTGGAGATAGTGAGTATAGCATAAACTACCACCCTTCACCTATAAAAATTACTCAACATAAAAAGCAAGCTTCACATTGAGTGGTACAAGCAAGGACGTCTAGGTGACTTGGACCTCTTACTTGTAGATGCCCCTTCTAGCAGCTCTGCTGATGGTCTCCTTCAAAGGAAGGAGCCAAGGAGGAGCATCCAAGGAATACATGAAACAAGATAGTTTATCAATAGAGAGGCCAAAGGAAAGAAGTGAGCTAGTTTCAAAGTACCAACAATGATAGCACCAAACTAAGCCGAAACAAAGAACTAAGTATGGATATTTGTCACAACCTGGAGCAAAATCTCCCATGGATTTGAGTCTATGTACTACTTGTAGATGTCCCTTCTAGTGAAGAGTCCTTATCAAATATCAAATTTAATAAAGCAAAACAAAATTTCCCAAGACTTTCTAGTATATCAAGCAAAGAATCCTTGCCCAACCTTCACATAACCAAAAAAAACCCTAAAATTTGCCAACATATCAAATAACAACTCCTTGCCCAAAATTTACAAAAACAAAAATAAAAGTTATTAAGGTTTGCCAACATATTAAGTAAAGAATCCTTGCCCAAAATTTACAAAGAAAAATAACATTTACTGAGATTTTCCAACTCCCCAAGGAAGAATCCTCACCAAAAATTTTACCAAGCAAAATGAAATCTTCCTGAGACTTTCCAACATATAAAGCAACAAATCCTTGCCCAAAAAAACATTTACTAAATATTGCTAGCATATCAAACAAAGAATCCTCACCCAAATTTTACCAAGCAAAAAAAAATTCCCTAAGAATTGCCAACATATCATGCAGAGAATCCTAACCCACTTTTTGCAAAGCAAAACAACATTTACTAGGATTTGCTAGCATATCAAGCAAAAACCCTCGTCCTGTAATGAGCCTTGCTGATTTGGACTCAAAACTCTTCAATTTTCTGTCTTAGGAATTTTGTCAAACGGTTGGCATACAATGTTTGAACTTGCTGATCTGATTTTCAGTTTGTTGTAGAATTGTTTTTGATGTTTGCAAACGATGTAAACTGCTTGAAAATGATCTCTAAGACAACTAGGCAAGTGATTAAAATGAAATGCAGCTCTTTTTGTTATTTTCAAATGCAAATACATGAATTTCTAAGTGCAAATAAACACCAACAGCCAAGAGACATTTTCACAAACACTTGGCATGCATCCTATTTAAAAAGCAATACAATTACATATGATAAACAATTTGTCAAATAGATAGCAAGCAAAAACCTTATAACTCCAATTGATATTACAATATTCTGAAAGCGTTTACAAGCTGCAAAGGATGTGCAATCAGACTTGAGTTTATGTTTACTTTTCATATGAACATGTCTGAAACTAACTACTAATCTGCTGTAGCTTTACATAAGCAATATGGAGACTTTTATATGACTGAAATTACATACAGAAGATGCTGATTGAATCAGCAAATGCATACAATATGAATATGAGTCCCTAAATGAAATGCAACAATTAAATGGAACCTGGTAATAACTTGCAGCCACACCAAATTAAGTCGATTCTTCTTGTGGGAGCTCTCAAATTCCTTCAAAATGGTGCACCTAGCCTCTTTGATGGAATTTGAACCTCTATGAATTTTCTTCAAATTTATCTCAGCCTCTTTCTCAAGATTGACCTCCTCCTTGGGCCGCCCAGCATGAACAAAAAGTCTGATTTTATTTATTCAAACATAGCACCATTGAACCTCCAATTGTAAGACCTCATCATGAAGCAAAATCGTCCTTCACCTTGACATGAAATGACTTTTAATGCAATCAGCTACCTTCCTCTTGAATCGATTCCTTCCTCGAGACAAAACTTGGCCAATGGCCACTAAATTTTGAGCTCAATATGAGAGACTGAAATTATCTCCCACTCCTTCCAGCTAGGGTTGATATTGCACAACCGAAACCAGCACCTTAGAGTCTTCAAACCCTCGGGCAAATTGCTAAGAATTCAAGCTCACCAATGTAGTAGAAATGATGTCAACAACCAAGTTGCCCAAATGCAAGACAAAAGCTTCCTTTATAGAATTTTCATCAAGTCTCCAAAAAGCTTCTAGAATAAAATATTATTTTATTCACTTAAGTGACTTTTTGATTTATTATTTTATTTAGTCACTTAATATTAAATTAATTAAATATAAAATCACCTTTTGATTTATAATTTGGAGATGACTTTATAAATAATTAATTTAATAATTTATTCCCTTATTTCTCCAATTTGTAGCCCTGCAAATAAATAAAAGGCTAAAATAATCACTCTCTTGGTGGTGGCTAGAAAGGGAACATTACAGTCCTCCCTTCCTATAATTGCTTGCCCTCAAGCAATTGCAAGCTAGGATGCTCCAAAATCTGTTCACCTTCCCACGTAGCATCTTCTACTGGCAAATCTCTCCATTTCACCAAGAATTCCTTCACCACCCTACTCAACTTCTTCTCACGTGTATCAATGATCTCCTCAGGAATGAGGACCAAATGACCTTCCTCATCCAAAGGTGGAAGCTCTGCTGAAGAAGTGACCCGCTGACCAAGTGCCTTCTTGAGGCACAAAACATGGAATACATTATGGATCATGTTGCCTTCAGGCAGCTCCAACTCATAGGCAAACTCTCCCACACGCCTAGTAACTCTGTATGGCCCATAGAATCGATGCTGAAGTTTTTTTGCACCACTCTTTTTTAGTGAAGACTGTCTTTAGGGCTGCAAACGAAGGTAGACCATGTCTACCACCTCAAAGCTACGCTCAACCCTGTGTATATTTGCATAAGTCTTCTGCTGATTTTGTGATGTCTGCAAGTTATCCTGAAGTGCCCTCAAGATGTCCTGGCTCTCCTGGATCCAATCCTTGGCCTTAGGAGCTCTACTTTCCTTGAAAGCCAAATCCATAAACGACAATGCATCATACCCATATAAAGCCGAAAAGGCGTAACAACCTACCAGATCTACGGTTTACAAAAGTTAACTGACAACTACCTTCGGCTGATTTGTAACAAATTGATCTCAAGAGAACTAGGGTTTTTCATTTGTTTCCATCTATTTCCAAGATACAGTTTCATTTGAAAAGGAACTTCTAACAGTTTCACAAATACCCATAACGGAATAACTGTCATTCTAGGTTTTACTTTAAAAACACAACATTTATTTTAATTTTCTATAACTAACTTTTAGAATTCAACTTTGCAATAGAAAGAAACAACTGGTTAATCTAAAACAACATTTGCAGATTAATCAATGAACATATATCATAAATGAGTAACTAACTCTGCAAAAAAGAAAATATTCAAATCATTTACCTAGAGATAGTGTGAGAAATAATTTTTATATTTGTCACCATCTTCAAACTGTATTGCTAAATCAATGAGGAAAAAGGAATTATCATCAGGGGCTTTACCGCCCAACCAAGACCTTCTGATCTTCTCGTGTCCTTCAACTGAAGAACCCAGCCCTTCTCAAGGTCAATTAACAAGGATCGATCAATTGTTATCATGTCTCTGAGCTTGGTGTCCATGAACCTATACTACTGGTTGATCCTTCATTTGTAGGTTCCTCCTACCAAAAGGATCATTCTGACCAGAGTATATCTGGGTCACGAAAGCTAACATTGCCTAACTGGCATCTACCTTGGCCAAGGATTCTTACTTGTCTCTGGCACTACTATGCCGATGCCTCTGGCACTACCATGTCGACATCGCTAGCACTACCGTGTCGTCAGGGTACACCCTTGCCTGACATGACTATTCAAGATTAGGTTTCTTAACACATATATCATTGTTGACAAATTGCTCTTAGTTTCATTTCCTTACAGTTTATTATTAAATTTGAATTGGATCTTTTATTTATGAAGTTTAGCTGATGTCTTAAAGAAAGAGAATTAGCATACGGATTAGTTTCAGCAGTATTCAAATCAATTCAATGACCGTTCAAAGATCTGGTAAGGATAGTATACTTTTTCAAATCAGTCCAATAAGTACGAAAAAGATTTGTAATGTAGCAGAGTGAAAGACATACTAGTTATGCACTGGTTCAGGTGATCAATACTACAATGCTAGGCTAACAAACTGTAAAGTGCACCAAAAGATTAAGATTGGGTTAAAAGAGAAATTACCATACTAAAAATAATGTCGTTGCATCATGGTTTGAGACTATGTGTGCTTCCAGATGATTACAGGATATATATAATGAAGATGTTTTTTGTGACTTGACATTTTAGCTTGGTGTAGGGTATCACAAAGAAAAGGAGGTATAGCCTTAATGATTAGCTATTCCAAGATTCTTTCATAAAGCTAAGTTGGCAGTGAGATAATGATAATTCAGTCGGCATTAAATATGAGAGATAAGGGTTGCAGGACTCCAGACGGAGATTCTTTCAAGCACAGAGCAATAAAAGAATCAAAACACAATAATGAACTTAATCCTTACTGGAAAAAGATGATAGGTAATGCCATATTGATGAAGAGAAAATAACCTAACACAAATTTAGACTTCCGTAATCAACACAAACAAAGAAGAATGCACTTTTCCTTTAATAGTTAAAGAAAATGCTCCAAATTTTGAATATCACGCATTTTTTGAAGAGAAATACTAATTATGGAATTCATGACGTGCCTGGCAAAATGTCAGAGGCTTGAAGAGTATGAAGATTCTTTGCTAGATTACCCGCTACAATTTGACCTGCGTATTCCTGCTTAGCTCAATTTCAAGATGAAACCTCGAACGAACTGATGTTTGTCTGAGAGGGAAAGCCATTCAAGCTTCAGGTTCAAAATGATGTTGCCAAGTTCTATGGTAAGTAAATAACGATGGAAAGTAAAGATGAAACGCTAGCTTATGTGATAAAAGGTTATTGAGAATTCCAGCAAAGGCAAATGAGAGTTTCTTCCCCCATTTTTGAAGAATGGAAGATGAAAAAGAATGAGACGAGGGTGAATGAATTCTTGATGAAGAGGTCGATGAATAAAAGGTCGCCCTTCTGAGTTCCCCATTGTGACTCCTTGGCTTCCCAGGTGTTTCCTTTGGAGCACGATGGTATTAGCGAAGAGCTCCCTTCCACACACGACAGCCTTCTCTCGCATGAACTCCTCCACAACATACTATGTTTTCCTTATTTTAATTTAATGCCCTTTTTTTATTTTATATTTCACTTTTATAAGAGTCGGCACTCATAATATTTATTTTTATATATTTATTATATTAGATTTACTATTAATATTAAAACATTTCTTAATTGACAATTGAAGTATCTTTTAGAATAAATGTTTTATATCTAATTTGAATTAAACATTATTTATATTATATTCTTAATCCTAGGCCAAGATTACGTCATTACATGTCATACACTTCCCAGAGTCCGATAACAGTTTGATCCTTGTCAATAATGTCCTCTCCCTGATGATAGTCCCTTTTTCCTTCATGCGATGTCGATCCCGCAACCACTCGACACAGGAGTCTAGAGTTAGACCATTCTTGACACATTAATTCAAATCACATTTAATACCATCATCATCATTATCATCACTGCCAACCTGAATAGCTCCTGCCAAAATGCACTCAAAAATCTACTATCTCGATCACTGACAATGAATCTCGGTAAACCATGCAACCTGAATATCTATCTAAAGAATAACTTAGCAACCTGTGGAGCCCTGTACTTTGTCGAAATAGTGAAGAAGTGAGCATATTTCGTCAATCGATCCACCACTACATAAATGAAATCTCTCACATGTACCTTAGGAAGAGCTATAGTCAATACACATCTGCAATGTCCCATCCTTCTTTTTTACCAACACCCCTGATGATGCAAAGGGGCTAGAGCTCGGTCTAATATGTCCCATCTGTAGCAATTCCTTAATTGTTTTTTCAATCTCATCCTTAAACTTCTTAGGATGACGATAGGGAGTAGTAATAACTGGCTTCGCCCCCTCCTCTAACTCAATAGTGTGCTCAAATCCTCTATCTGGTGGCCGCCCTAGTGGTATCTCCCCAAAGACCTTGTCGTGCTTCCCCAACAACTCCTGAATATCAACATTATATCACTACTCGGTATCTAAAGTCTCCTTGCTTGTAACCAAGCACTCTGCTACCCATGTTATATCCCCATGTCTGAAAATACTCTCCATGTGTTTTGCTGACACCACTCTCCTACCATCTACAGTTCAGAACTTAAGTTCCATGGTCTGAAAATTTTGAGTGTATTTCCCAAGTGAGTGCAGCTACTAAATACCGAGAATAGTATGAGTGTCTCCTAGGTCCACCACATAAAAGTCATCAATAACTGTATAATTGCCCATAGTGATAGGCAATTGTAGAACTCTCTGTGTGCAAGACATATTGAACCCATCGGCCACCATCACATTGAAGCCTTCAAACTCCTTTGCTAGCAACTTTTGTTTTGCCACCAATGTCACATCAATGAAATTGTGGGTGGCCCCACTATCAATAAGAACTACAATGCGCAAGCCCACTAGCAATAGGAACTGCAATGCGTAGCCCCTGAATAGATCCTCTAACTCTAAAAGAATTGAATCTCGATGTGCCTAATATAGTAGCAACAGTGCTACCCTATAATGACCCTGCTCAAATCTGATTGAAAACTTCTGATTTTTGGCCTTAGTAATTTTGTCAAACACTTTGCATACAAGGGTCATATGACTGATATAACATTTCAGTTTGCTTTAATGGATCTTTTCTTCAATTAGCATCAATGAGAATGCTTACAAATGACTCTAAATTGTCTAAACAATGACCTAACATGAATGTGCAACTTATTGTGGCAATATCCAATGCATATATATGAACTAAGCATGAAAAATGATCACCTACAGCCAACTGGTATTTTAACAAACAGTTGGTATGCAAACTAACAAACTGAATACAAATGATATTGAATTGCTCAAATGATACCAGCAACTTATATCTCCTTAATTGCAATGAAATTTCTAATACAATGCTCATGAAATATGGCCAAGACTCTTGGCAATTACATTGGTTACAAAATATGATGATTGTTGGTAAAGAAATATGCACCTACAGTTGCAACTCTAAACTTTCCCATATGCAATAAAATTATGAACTACTAATAGTGGATCCTGATTGAATGTTGAAGCCCTTGATGATAGATGAAGTAGCAATCAAATTCCAAGCAAAATGAACTCCTCTTAGGCCCAATTGATGCTTTCACCCAGCCGCTCCTGTTCTTGCCTGGCAATACTTTAGATAAATAAATACAGCCTCTAATCTCCTTGAATTTGTCCTTGAAATGATTGTCTCAGCGATAGCAATTGAATGCAACAATACCCAGAACCATAGGATGCTTCGATGATGAGATATGAACAAAAATGTCTTGCCAATGGTGCCCTTGCTGTAGTATATCAGACCACTGAAATTATTTACCAGCAACCTAATAGCTATTCCAAAATACTCCAAAATGATTGCCAAGCTCTCCTAAGATGAATGCTCAAATACCCACAAAGAAACAATACACGAATGAGGCCATACAAGCAAAAATCTGAATATGATATGCAAAATTCTCCTCCATTAAAATCTGAAAATGACTAGTAACTATAACAGCAATGTGCAACAAATGAAATCGACCCAATGATGAAGTTCCAAAGCTCCAAAATGCCTCCAAAATCTGCAATGGATTTCCTCAAATCGATACAACCAAAATTTGGCCAAAGGCCATAAAATTTTGCTTTGAAGTACAAGTAGAAAGTCTGAAGCAACTTCCTCAACTTTGCAATGATTCAAGTGATATTTCACACCCTCAAAATTGCTTACCAATTGAGAGTTTTCATTCTCAATGGCCAAAGACAACTGCAGAAATCCTAGGCTCCACAACCATCAAACATCAAACATCAACAACAACAACAAATCTGGATGATAGGAAATGAGCCCTCAATGCCTATTTATTCTTTTTCCTCAATAGGTTGGCCTCCTTCTAGAACTTTCCCAAGTCACCTTCTAGAAGGAATATTATTTTATTATTTTGCACTTTATAATAAAATAATTATTCATAACATAAAGTGCAAACATAACATTAGTTTATAACATGAGGTTTCTAAAAATAGAAACATATTAAAAAATCATTATAACACCTCCATATGTAAACTGAATCACGAAACGAGCCAACCAATCAACTGGGTATTTGCCAAACGACCCTCTGATCAAGCCCCATTAGCCTACGAGGATCAGGAATAGGCTAATTCCTCTAAACTCCATTGCTCACGAAAAAGGGGACATTACATACCCTTGCCACCAACCTCATGAGGCTGCTCCTCATTTGAACTACTGCTGTCCACATCCTCGTGTCCATGCTCCTCATCACTCTCACAATCCAACACTACCTCAATGAGATGAGCCTTCCCCTTCCCCAAGCAACGGTGCCCAACTTCCCATTTTTCCTTACAATGATAGCAAATGCCTTTCTCTCTACATTCCCTGTGGAAGTCATCAAAAGATTTATCCTTTCCCTGGCTATCCTTAAAGAAAAACTTCTTTCCTTTATCCTTGGAAATTGAAGTATGAGAAGCGTTTTTGTTCTTTTGGTTGCTTGAGTATTTGTTGTCCTAAATGCTAGACTCCATATCTCTAGCCTTCTTGATTGCCTCATGTAGTGAAGTAGGGTTGAGAGCCTTAACCCAATCTCTCAATGGATCCTTCAAACCATCCATGAATAGGACCAGCAACCTCCTCTCTGAAATATCGATTACTAGAACTGCTAGTCTCTGAAAATAAGCAATGTATGTGTTTAATGATCCCCATTGTTTCAGTTGTGCTAACTCCTTGAAATGGAGTTCTATATCTTTCACATTAAACCTCTCAATCAATCTTTCTATAAACTCTGCATAAGAGGTAATCTAATCATGACCCATTGTGACTAACCCATGGTACCACCATTCATGTGCAATCCCATCCAGATGTATGGTAGGATATTTAATTGCTTCGTCCTCAGGCATAGGATTAAGCTGAAAATAGGTATCCACCTTTTGCACCCAAGCTTGTGCTATAGTCTTTCCTAAACCATCAAAATAAGGCAAGCTCAATTTGCCCACCTTTCTCCTCAGATCATTGTATTGCTCCCTGTTACCTTTGTCGGGTCTATGCCTCATCCTTAAGTCCATGTAGTCTTTGAGAGATATTTCCTGTTGGAATCCAGCAACTACCCAATCTTGTCTAAAGTGCTCTTGAAGCTCAAGAATTGTGAGTTCATTATTTACTTCTGGTTGCTCTTCTCTAGCTAGAAACACAAGCATCATAGGTCTTGTTCCACTTTGTGCAGTGCAATGATTAGGACCCCTGTTATTATTGGCTGAGTTGTCTCCATGTCTATTGTTCCCTCCATTTGTATTGTTATTGTTACCCATTGAATTTCTTATCAGCATATTCATCATTTGTTCTAAATGTTGATTCGTTCTTCTTTGTTCTGCTAAATGTTCCCTCAAGAGTGCATCACTTGAATCTTCTTTTCTAGAGCTGCCACTACCACCTTCACCCATTGTGCTAGCTAAATCTTCTTCACTTTCCCACTGTTTTCTCAAGAAGTCTAAAACTGTAACTCCTTTTGGAACTTGTGGTGGCTGCCAATGTTTTGCCCCTTTCTTTTCTTCTCTTGTTGTGTATCTCTTTTCTCTGTCACTCATGAACCCTCACAAACTAGCAGGAACTTAAGCTCTAATACCACTATAATGAGCCTTGCTGATTTAGACTCAAAACTCTTCAATTTTCTGTCTTAGGAATTTTGTCAAACGGTTGGCATACAATGTTTGAACTTGCTGATCTGATTTTCAGTTTGTTGTAGAATTGTTTTTGATGTTTGCAAACGATGTAAATGCTTGAAAATGATCTCTAAGACAACTAGGCAAATAATTAAAATGAAATGCAGCTCTTTTTGTTATTTTCAAATGCAAATACATGAAGTTCTAAGTGCAAATAAACACCTACAGCCAAGAGACATTTTCACAAACACTTGGCATGCATCCTATTTCAAAGATAATGCAATTACATATGATGAACAATTTGTCAAATAGATGGCAAGCAAACACCTTATAACTCCAATTGATATTACAATATTCTGAAAGTGTTTACAAGCTGCAAAGGATGTGCAATCAGACTTGAGTTTATGTTTGCTTTTCATATGAACATGTCTGAAACTAACTACTAATCTGCTGTAGCTTTGCATAAGCAATATGGAGACTTTTATATGACTGAAATTACATACAGAAGATGCTGATTGAATCAGCAAATGCATACAATTTGAAGATGAGTCCCTAAATAAAATGCAACAATTAAATGGAACCTGGTAATAACTTGCAGCCACACCAAATTAAGTCGATTCTTCTTGTGGGAGCTCCCAAATGCCTTCAAAATGGTGCACCTAGCCTCTTTGATGGAATTTGAACCTCTATGAATTTTCTTAGAATTTATCTCAGCCTCTTTCTCAAAATCGACCTCCTCCTTGGGCCGCCCAGCATGAACAAAAAGTCTGATTTTATTTATTCAAACATAGCACCATCGAACCTCCAATTGTAAGATGTCATCATGAAGCAAAACCGTCTTTCAACTTGACATGAAATGACTTCAATGCAATCAGCTACCTTCCTCTTGAATCAATTCCTTCCTCAAGACAAAATTTGGCCAATGGCCACTAAATTTTGAGCTCAATATGAGAGACTGAAATTATCTCCCACTCCTTCCAGTTAGGGTTGATATTGCACAACCGAAAACGGCACCTTACAATCTTCAAACCCTCAAGCAAATTGCTAAGCATTCAAGCTCACCAATGTAGTAGAAATAATGTCAACAACCAAGATGCCCAAATGCAAGATAAATGCTTCCTTTATAGAATTTCCATCTAGTCTCCAAGAAGCTTCTAGAATAAAATATTATTTTATTCACTTATGTGACTTTTTAATTTATTATTTTATTTAGTCACTTAATATTAAATTAATTAAATATAAAATCACCTTTTGATTTATAATTTGGAGATGACTTTATAAATAATTAATTTAATAATTTATTCCCTTATTTCTCCAATTTTAACCCCGGGAATAAATAAAAGGCTAAAATAATCACTCTACTAGTGGTGACTAGAAAGGGGACATTACACGTCCAAAGTTGACAACAAAACAAAACTTAGTAAGAATTGCCAACATATCAAAAGCAATCCTCGAAGCAATCCTCGCCTACTTTTTTCAAAGCAAAACAAATCTCCTAAGTTTTGCTAGGATAATAAGCAAAGAACCATCACCCAAATTTTAGAAAGCAAGACAACATTACTAAGAGTTGGCAATATACCAAGCTAAAACTCTTTACCATATTTTTACAAAATGAAAAAATAACTACGACTTGCTAATATAGCAAGCAAAGAATCATTGCCAAAATTTTAAAAAACTAAGATTTGCAAATATATAGAGTGAAATCCTCACCCAAATTTCAAAAAGCAAAATGAGATTTCCTAAGATTTACTAGCATATCACACAAAGCATCCTCGCACAAACTTTATCAGCCAACATATTATAGGAAGAATCCTCCCCAAAACTTAACAAAGAAAAATAGTACTTACTAAGATTTGCCACCATGTCAAACAAAGAAATCCTCCCCAAATTTTTACAAAGAAAAGCATGATTTACTAAGATTTTCCAGCATCTCAAGCTAAAAAGTATTCACCAAATTTTTACAAAGTAAAACAAATTTTACTAAAATCAGCTAGCATATCAAGTGAATAATCTTTGCCCAAATTTTACCCAAATTTTACTAGGTTTTGTCAACATATCAAGCAAAGAAATCTTGCCTTGATATTACAAGAAAAACAAAAAATTCTTATATTTGCCAACATATCAGGCAAAAACATACTTGCCCACTTTTTACAAAGAAAAATAAAATTTACTAACATTTGCCAACATATCAGGCAAAAGTACTTACCCAAATTTTTATTAAAAAAAAAGAGGAATGTACCTAGATTTGGCAAAATATCAAACAAAGAATCCTCATCAAAATGTTATAAAGAGAAAAAATAAACTAGCACTTGCACCTAAAGGAGGTTCAAGGATTACACCAATATAAAACTATATGTATGCTAATATGTCAGAGAATATGTGTTTGCACATGGGTGCATATGGATTAAAAAATTAATAATTAGTGTTAAATAATGGAATGAAATAAACTTAGACAAATCTAGATTTTTTCTTTAAAGAAATTGGATATTATTTGATTTTGAAATATTTGCATGCAAATTTAAAACATAAAACAATGCAAATGAAAAATGAAAGTTGCCATCAAATTGAAAAAAAAAAAACACCGCAAATTAAAATAGAATTTTCCCATCTAGTTGACAAATAAAGATGTATGTGGATTTTACATAATACGTGAGATTTTGGAGGCTTTCACATGATATTTTGGAGGATTTTACTATTAAATGGCAGCTGATTTACCATTGAATGGCAGCTGAAACTTGTTTTCCAGCAACTCACAAGTGGTTTGCAGGTGTCAGACTTGTTTCAGGCTCAAATCTCACACTAAAATGGCAGCTGATTTACCATTAAACAGCAGCTGAAACTTGTTTTCTGGTAACTCAACAGTGGTTTGCAGGCATGAGACTTGTTTCAGGCTCAAATCTCACACTATATGTAGCCTATCGGCTAATAAATAAATAGAAATTAAAAAAAACTTCCTAAGGTATACCAGTATATCAAGCAAAACATATTTACCTAAATTCCACAAAAACAAAACAAAATGTACTAAAAAATTGCCAACATATCAAGCTAAAAAACCTATCCTCACCCGTATTTTACAAAGCAAAACAAAATTTACTAGGAGTTGGCAGCATACTAAGACTTGCCCGCATATTAGTTAAACTGTAAAGAATCCTCACCCAAATTTTACAGCAGAAAACAAAATTTAGTATAACGTCGGGGCATATCAAACAAAGAATCATTGTCCGAATTTTACAATGCAAACAATATTTACTATGACTAGCAAGCATATTAGACCAAGAATGCTTATCCAAATTTAACAATGAACAATTTACTAAGATTTTTCAGCATATCAAGCGAATAGTCCTTAGCCAAATTTACAAAGCGACACAAATTTTATTAAGATTTTCTAACATATCAAGTGAAGAATGCTAAGAGGGGAATGAATCCCCTATACCAAGCTCAGTCTTAGCTTCCTCCGCAGAGTATATTATCAATATATTCCTCAAAAAAATGAGCGAACCTAACATTTTTATTTTATTTTTATTGAAAACGAACATGATAGGGTACCAAGAGAGAGCGCACGAGAACTCCGGGAGCTGACGCTTAGCTGGGTGACGAGTTTTGCAGATGCAACCGCATTGTGCAGGGGGATCATTGTTTCTGCAATTCTTCGCCTGGTCGTACTTCCGCTGCCATTTTCGAACAGATTTCTCGTCCTACGAGCAGCCCTGGTTGTTTGAGATGCACTAGAAGAAGAATTTCTGAATGAGTTAAATGCTGACCTCGCATTCCTTGAAAATGAAAATGCTCCGTGACGGGACGCCATGCAGCAAGCTCAGCTAGGGTTTAAGGGTTTTGAAATTGATGGAGCAAGATTTGTGTTGTGTTTACGATCGTTAAAATCTGTTTTTCAAGGTCTTCAGGGACTAAGGAAACTGAGGAATTTTAGTGGGTTCTATATCAATGTGTTTTTAACTAGTTTATCTATATTATTAAATAATTTATATAAATAAGTATAGATATATGATTGTTCAATTATTTATTTTTTTCATTAAATATATTTATATTTAACTTTATTAAAAATTAATATTATTAAGATAGTAGTAAAATATTATTTATTAATATTAATAATAATATATTTATATAACTAGCAATTGCATCTTGGTGTGCAATGGGTGTGTCGAAGAGGTGTGGAAGGTCAATTAGGGAGAATTTGGTCTATGTTTTGCATACATATGTGCAATACATGAGGTCAATTGATAGGTCATTTAGCAACTGATTTTGTTTGTGCAACAAAGGTCTCAATGGAGAAATGATATCTTTAAATCAACTACGCATATATTTAGAGGGATCCAAACATGAATGAAACCAAACCTCCATTACCAAGAGGCTCATGATATGTTTGCAATAAGGAGAGAGAGAGAGAGAGATAGGGAAGAAAAAGGGAGAGGTAGAAGGGAGAAGACTAAGAGAGAGGGGTAAGGAGATAGACATAGAGATACCATAGGCCTGGAGGAATAGGGGGAGGCATGCCCCTCGATGAGACAAGTGGGTGCTAACATTGGAGGAAAAAAGAAATTTTCAGTTCGGTTTTTATGACTTTGAAAAATCACAAGTAATGAAAAAGAGAACAACAAGGTGCATGGGATTTTGGCTACATGGAAAGCTTTGAATGCAAAGAATAATGCGGAGAGGTGGGCATGAAGTTCAGCGTTTGAATTTGCAAAGCATTCATTGGAAGAGAATTTACTATAAAATCAAATGTGGTGAAAATTGTATGAACTTGGTGAATAGAGGAGAATTGTAAAATCATTGAAATAATCTTGAGTTCGTGGAAAATTTCAATAGAATACATTAATTTCATATAAGTGTATGTATTTATCTAGAAGGTGAATTTGTGAACAGAAGTAAAATTTCTTTGGCTACACTTTTGTAAGTAAGACTCAATAATTTTGTCCTCCATTAAATTATGTTATATATAATGTAATATATATTTTACATAATACATATTAATTTTACTTTAGATAAATACATATATTATATTAATTATTACGAATTATAAAATATTTAAATATATTATATATTAATTTTATATTGTGTTTTATTTATATGCTAATTTATTTGTTTTATATTAAAATATATTAATTATATAATTGTATTATAAAAATAATTTATATATATATTAATAAAAATATATAATTAATTATTAATTATATGTTTAATATATTATATATATGTATATTGTATCTAAATGTTAGATATTATTATCCTTTAACACATAAAAACAAGTATGATTAAAATATTACAAACATTTTAACGTGTCCACCTTAAACTACACAAAATATTTACAAATAATTTATAGTATGCATTCACTTAAAAGCTTAATAAAGATGTAACAAAAATATTTATCCCTGTTAGAAACCAAGATCAAATTTGCAAATCAAAAAGACCTTCCATAGAAGCGGAAATCAAAAAAAGCAGAGAGGTTGCAAAAGGATGTGCAACATAATATTATTTGAGAATTCAATAATTACATGATAATGATTTGCTTTATAAAAGCAAAGATGCATAACCCTAATCTTATCTTGAGCAACAAGATAGCTCAAAAGATAAAGATAAGAATTAATTAACCTAGGAAATAAATAATACCTAAGTAAAGTTATGCAAAGTGTAATTAAATATTAATTACACCAACACCCCCCATAAGTGCAACTTAGGGAGACTAAAAAAGCATGCACCTAAAACTAAGATGAATGCAAGAAAGCATGAATGGGTCCCAGCAACAAGGCCTAATCAGGTACCCAAGTACAAATGCAATAATGAAGTAGAGAAGGAAAACCTAGTAGGACAAAACCCCCCTACAATGAGATGATTGCTGCAAAGAAGCACTGGAAGATCACTGTGGAGTAACATTGGAACCGCAATCTGACAAGCAAGGAAAGATACTTTTGTCTACAAGAAACCAAAATCAAAATCATAATGTGACAGCAGACCTAATGCCATGGAACATTGGAAAACTTACAAACTAGAACAACCCTAGAATCTATGAAGCAATAGTAGATGAGATGATGACAGAATCTGGAAATTGTGTATCTCGATGTCAATGCCAAACTGTGACTAAAACTCTTCTATGGGAAGGAGTACCATGAAGACTCTGGAATATTAACCACAAAAACATGGCCCTCAAACTAAGAAGGATCTGAACCAATGCGGATCAAGAAACATAATCTCTCAACTGAAGTGTGAACCGATGAATCCGATATGTGTCAAGCAATAGAAAAAATGTGGCCAAAAGAAACAAGAAGACCAGATAACCCATGCGAGCTATCATCAAATCAAAATGGATATGGAGATCAAAGTGAAAACTACACTCTAATCAGATTATTATGCAAGAAACCCCCTTGAATGGAACTTTATCTCAGTTCATTTATTACAATAACCCAATGATTGTAAAAGAAGAGAATCCTAAACATGCATAAATATAAAATAACATGATGTGGTACTAAAATGAAGTACAAATATGCAAGGTTCACCTTTCCAACTACCAAAACATCGAAGTAATCTCCAAAACACCCATCAGGACAAATCTGGAATAACGAAAAACTTGGGACAAATACATAAAAAATGCATGTATAGCAAGATAGAGCTCCTCAATACTTTTCCAACGCCCCCAAAGAAGACGAAAATCGGAGATCGTGGCAAAAATTTATGAGCTCAGAAGTCCAAAATTAACATCTGACTTCAAACATAAATAAATATAGATAAACAAAAAATACTGAAAAATAAACAACACCACTAGAAATTTCTCGGAACCAGCTTTCCAGTGATATCTTGTTTTCCCAATTTCGATACCGTATGCCCAAGTTATGACCAAAAGAAAAAAATTGCTCTTTTAGGACAAATTAGGGCTAGGAGGGGCAAAGAGGGGTCGTACGGCCAATGACATCATGTTGATGTCAGCACTTCATGCCAAAAAAATTGACAGCCATCTGGCCATTGGGGCAAAAAATGGCCCCCTACCCTTGGGAAAAAAAAATCGACCGCCAGTTTCCTGCGCAGGTTGACGGAATATTTTGTCAATCTCCCAGAATATTCCATATGTTTGCCGGAATATACTTTTCCCATCCCATAATATTCCTTCACCGATTTTGTTGGGCGAGGTTGGTGCTAAGGGGCTAGTCCACCATAGGACCGCCGCTGGGAGCTGGGTACTGGCCCCCGGTCCTCCATATGACTGGGGGTTCTAGCAGAGGAGCCCGCAAAATGAGCTCGGCCCGACGGTGAGCACCAACGGCGGTGGTAGGTCGGTGGCCGCCAGGTGGTGGGATCGTTTAACTCTGTGAGTGCCACATGAAAACCAAAAAAATGTGCCTTTTTTCTCAATTTTTGTGCCTCAAGGAGCGTTCTAGGGAGCTTGTACGACCCCCAAGCAAAAAAGTTTTGCCTTCCAAACCAACTGCTCAGAAATCGACAAAACGAAGGGTGATCTTAGGGTTTTTGGCCACTGCGAATGCAATGGTGACCTCTATTTCTGCTCAAACTACTCCAAAAAATTGGCTACCTCTAGAACTTGTAAAAAATCTTTGAGCTTGAAACCCTCACAAATCTGGCAAACAATGACCAAAATCTGCAAAACGAAAGTCAATCCTAAATTTTCCAATGCTCTGAATCCAATGGTGAAGCCTGATCTGATCCAAAATGCCCCATAGATGAACTCAAGGCATGATACCCTCAAGGAATCTCGAATGAACCCTGCAATGATTTTTTCAAAAATTTGAGAAGGGGCTGCAAATCAAGGCTCTAATACCATGTTAGAAACCAAGATCATATTTGCAAACCAAAAAGACCTTCCAGATAAGAGAAAATCAGAAAAAGCAGAGAGGTTGCAAAAGGATGTGCAACATAATATTATTCAAAAATCCAATAATTACATGATAATGATTTGCTTTATAAAAGCAAAGATGCATAACCCTAATCTTATCTTGAGCAACAAGATAGCTCAAAAGATAAAGATAAGAATTAATTAACCTAAGAAATAAATAATACCTAAGTAAAGTTATGCAAAGTGTAATTAAATATTAATTACACCAACAATCCTATGTAACTTATTTGTCCACCCTTATATGTACTAGGGATACCACATCCACCTATAAGCCCTAATTTTGAAAAACAAGCAGTCCACAAAAGTATAATTAAAACATTTATTATTGAAGACTTGAGAATACACACACTTCAAATAATAATATATTTATTAAAATATAATATTATATTATATAAAATACATGTAATAATTTACATTATACAAAATATTGAATAAATATAAATTATATCATATATTTTATACATAACATATATGACTAAACGATAAATTAATATTAATATAAAATATTTAAATATACAATATTATGATAACTAATCAGTGGCAATAAATTAGATGATTTGTATGTAGTAATGACGAGAGAAGTGTGCAACAGGAGTAGAGTGATAGTGTAAAACCCAACCATTTCCTCTGCCACACAAAAGCAAGAATCCCACCCGCCATTGTTTTAATCCTCTGATTGATGCCTTGAGTTTATCAGATAACAAAATGATATGAATGAATGAATATTTTTAATAACGTCCATGAGGCCAAACAGCCTATGGAACCCACAGATCCATTTCCCAACAATTACTTGATCTCCCTTTCCTTTTGTATCTTGGATCTTCTACTATGTATTTTTACCAAGTAATCAACACTTTTTGATATTCTCTCTGGCTCAAATAAGTTGTATAAAGTGTCCACATTTAGAATCTCGATATAATTGACCCAAATATCCATATAAGTTGGACATTACATCTCCATAAGCTCTAAAGTATAAAACCTACATATCCTATCAACTCATTCTTCTTTAGGTGTTCTCTATCTACCAGTTTCACATCTCAGCTGGTGTGAACTAGTTCTTGGTTGAGCTATTACCATTTTCACTTTCCATTTTATTTCCGCACCTATATAGTTTTTTTGAGTATGGTCATATGAGGGATTAAAGTGCTTGATGTAATACTCCCTTTTCCTTGATAACTCCCTAGCCCACATGCTTTCTTTAACTTTTTGTTGCATGTACATTTTGATTTCCTTAATGTTATTTGGGAAATTATCTATGTTGATACCCCACTTGCTCAACCATTTGTTATTTTGCTTCATCCATGTGCTCTTCCTTCTATTTAATTTCTTTGTTGTTTCCATTTTAGGCCAATGGGACACCTCCATGTTATCTAGCCTCTTTAGATAACTTAGTAATGAATCATAGCCAATGTCTCCACAAGTAAGGCCCCAGCCTTAGCTAGGACAATCTAATAGGGAACAAACGATTTTATTTTGAGGCTACTTGTGATTAGATGTTTTTGCAGTCTTTCAATTTGTCTCCACTTCATTGTCGAGGTATTGCCACCCCAAATTTCACACCCATAGAGAACCACTGGCACCACTAGCAACCCAAAGAGAGTTTTCTTTGTTTTCCAGTCCCATAATTCAACACTCCTACATCTGTTTTGCAAAGAGTATGAAGCTTTCCAACCACCTTGAATCCTTTTTGCTCTACATGTCTTCCAACTAAGCTTATTGTGAAAATCAAGGCCAAGGTACTTATAATCACTAACCACTTGCAAGGGACTACCTTTGAAGACAAATTCTAAAACTTCCTTCTTTTTTTTCAATTTAAATATCATAACCTTAGTTTTGCTAGTGTTCACTTGCATCCCAACCTCTTGACAAAATAACTCAAGAGCTTTCAAGTGATCCCTCAAATCATGCACTATTTTTTCCATTAGGATAAGATCGTCAACATATAGCAGCAATTTTATTACATAATTTGCTAATTCAACTTGTCCCCCACCAAAATTGTCTAACCATTCCTCTAATTTGTCAATATACAACCCAAATAATGTAGGTGAGAGAGGGCAGCCTTGTTTGACACCAATGTCACCCAGAACATTATGACATTCCCTATTTAGTTTTGATTTTAGCTTGTACCTGATCATATAACCTATGAACAACAACCCTGTGCTTTTTTGGAATTCCCAACTCTTCCATTCTAGACCATAACTTGTTTCTAGGAACTGTGTCAAACACTTTCTTGAATTCTACGAAGCAACAAAAGACCTCACCACCCTGCTTATCCCAAACTTTTTCAATCAAGTACCTAAGTGTAATACAGTGATATGATGGGTAAGTGACATCTTTATTTCAAGCATCGAGGGAAATATTTAGTATAGGAAAAGTGGAGGTGGAAAATCCTCTTAAAGCATTGCTAATTTCTTTGTTCAATGAATTAAAAACGAAAAAACTGATGGTAAAAAGATGAATGGTGAGGATCCTTTTGATCATCTTGCATCCCTTCTACAAGATTATGCATCATGGATTTACTTTGTTAGGTTGCTTCTATTCAAATTGAAATACCTTCAACATAATAAATAATAATACATATAATAAATATTATATTAATAATATTTTTAAATGTATAGTAAATATTTATATATTAATAATTATATAAATATTATATAATTATTAAAATTAATATTATTAATAATATATTACTATATAATATATTATTAATTATATAATAAATAATATTATTTAATACATAATGCATTACTAAATTAATTGAATCTTAATATAATTTTTATTTGTTATATATTATATAATACATAATAATATATTGATTAGTTTGTTAGCTAATATTATAATAATTAACTTTTTATAATAATTATATAAATATTTTATTATAAATTATTATAAAATTATTTTAATTATTTAATTAGTTAATCATTAAACTAAATAATATATAAATAAAACTAACTACTAAATGTGACAGTGTTGAGGATTTGTGCATCCCTCATACTACGGTGCATGAAACTCATTATCCCATCCCATATTAATATTTAATTGCTCTTTCTCCAGTAATTGTGAATTTGAAGGAACGAAGGTAGTGCATTAAGATTTGATTCTATCCTAGGTATTCTAGCAAGAGATAAATGATGGAACCTATTACATGCTCGCCACTCACAACCTCACCTTTCAAAGTCATTCCCGCCTCACGAATTCACATTCAAAATTTTTGGAATGGTTTTGCGTTTACAACAAAGCCTCCTCTATCCAATTGTATGGTCATGATGTTTTATAAATTTGAGATTCAATGTAACATTTTTGTGCACATGGATCTAACATGATGTATGTTGCCACTGGAGGAAGCCTCTTGGCTTAACTAACATTTATTTAAATGAAGATATCAAGATAATTTCAATTTAGGAATCTAAGTTGAGTTTAGTAAGGGTAAAACCACACCTTACATGGAATAAATATTTAAATAATTATATAGAAGTTAGAATTTGAAATAATACATGTTAAATGTGAAAATTAAATAAATTAAATTGTAAGACGTAGTTATATTTTTGAAATAAAAAGTGCTATCTAAGATATTAGAAATTGATTTGTCATAACATAGAATTTTTAAGGTTTATTTAGATGGTTGTCTTTGAATCTATAAAATAAGTGTAATTTATTATGGTTTAACTCTACACCTATGGATTTGATCATTTTTATGGAACTGAAGTGACATGCGGACCTAAACCTAAACTCGCAGATAAGAGACATAATCTTTCTACAATCCATGATAGTAATAGAGAGCTTTTGGAGATAACTATGTAGTAGTTTTTGTATTGAATTTTGACATCGCAATACATTCCATCATCAATAAGAGAAGAAATAAAGTTAGATTGCAAAAAAATATTCCTTAAACAAAGGGAAGGGAGGGGAAGTAAGCAATAAACAAGGTGAACTACATCAACTATAGTTTATATGTAGTTATTTTTTTCTACTATTACAGGCTATTTTAGGTAGTACTTTTTCTTCTATTTTTTCCCTATATTTTCTTCAATCTTCATAGGTGATGCTCTCGTTACCATGTTCTTCACTTCCTCTCCCTCCCCTTCCCTTCTTTTTAAGGAGAAATTTTCTACAATCTAACTCTATCTCTCCTTTTCTTGATGATGGATCATGGTGTGTGATCTAAAATGTTAATGCAAAAAATACCACATGTAATTCCATCTAGATGTCCTCTTTATTATTGTATCCATATAATTGGTTGTAGGACATAATAACCTGCCCAAAATAAACTTGGATAGAATAACCTGGTCACAATAACCCAAGGACAAAATAACCTAGGGTCATAATAACCCAAGCCAAAATAACCCGTGGTCAGAATAACCCATGGACAAAATATCCTCTTAAGAATATAGAGAAAGGAAAACAAAATTTATAAATTACACAGGTTATTCTATCCATGGGTTATTTTGACCACGAGTTATTTTTTCCATGGGTTATTATGACCCTGGGTTATTTTATCCTTGGGTTATTATGATGGGGTTATTATGTCTAGGGTTATTTTTGTTGGGTTATTATGTCTGGATACCCATATAACCAAGATGGAAAAACAATATGGATTTGGTCACCTCAATCTCCTAATATCTATATCTACTTAAAGACTCTAGTAGTGTTAAAAAAAAAGAATCTATTGAATTTCTAAGGTCATGTGCTCCTAAGTCAAACCCCTAGTTGGATAGCTTTACAACTCTAAATGAAAGATTCAAAGGCAACAAGCAAGTGTGCAATGAACATGGGATGATGTGTGCTAATAAAATATTCCAATAATACTACTAGAATCCTTTATGCCTTTTGTAAATTGAATTCTAGATGTGCTCACTAGATTCCTAGGTGATTTTCAAATGATTGAATGAATGTCCATAAAATACAACAACCAAACACAAAAAAAACATAAATGTGCACTAGGTTGGTTCACAATCAATGGGATGTATTTAAAGTTGAAAGTGCAAGGTTCAAGTTTGTGACTATAGAAGTGATATCGATCAAGTTTGCACCTATGAATATAATATAAGGTGACAAATGGGCTTGATATGTGGTTTACAAACTTTAGGGATAAGAAATAGTAAGATCAATATATGTTGATGTCATGAGTTAAATTCATGCAATAATAGGCCACTTGTAAAACTAGTTACTACATTTGGAGCATTCTAATCAAAATTGGACCCAAAACATAAGAGAGAAAGGGCAAGGGCATGCAATTTTCACCATTAATTTTTACCTCCACTTCGATGTACATGTGAACTACTAAGTGGATGCATGTCAAAGTAAAAAGAGTATTCAACATACAATTTAAATATTTTTCATACAATCTAAAGGAAATTAAGTATGCTTGTTTGAGTATTCATTCATGGAAGGTATAGAAAATTACACATTTATTATAGAATGTTTTCATTAGAAAATATCACATTGTAGAAAGGAGAAGACATGAAATGCATAGATCCATTATTATTAATAGGAAGAGAGGCATTCAAACATCCATCATAACATGAATTTATTGTATTATTAATAAATTTTTCAACAATGTTATTTTTCTTATATTTAAAATCCTTTAAGTTTGATGCATGAAGGAGAAGGTGGAAGAGTTGTAGGATGATGGTTATAAAGGGAAATAAGGGCTCACTTGGTTTAGGAGGTGATGTAGACAAGGATGTTATGTCATTATACATAAAGAGATGAGACAATTATTAATAATAAAGAGGGGACATAATGAATAAAGTGGTAACAACCTCAATCAAAGAGGAAAATTTAAGGCATTATGAGTAGAAGAATAAGGAAATAACTTGTAAAATATTTCAGGTGGTGTGGGAAATGTAGTAGGAAAAGAGAAGAAAATAGTGGGAGAAAATGGAGTAGAATATGGAGAATAAGATGGGCCCATGTCTAAAGAAGAAGTGTTAGATAGATGAAAAGTAGTAGAGATAGATGTAAAAGGGTAGGACCCATAGTATAGTGTGTCCCATGGAGAAAATAAAGTAGATTTTAATGAAGGAGAACATGAAGGGGGTGGAAGGGATCATCAAGGTAATCATCATCTTGGAAAATTTTAGTTCAGGCATATTAGAATAGTGAATATCAAGAAAAGTAAAGGAATCACTTGGTTTGGAATCATCATGAGTGGTAAATAGGTCAATAACAAGAGTAAGTGTTGCACAGACGGTTGTCATTGCACCAAAAGATTGACATGTTAATGTTTGATACAACTGCCAAAGTTAATGAATCCATAGGAGGTGGTTAAGACATGTCACGAACCTAAGCATTACACTGCATAGCACAAGGAGACTGAGGGTTAACACCTTGCAACAACCCCCCCGACGCAAGCGAGGGGTTAAAACCCGTGACCCAGGTTCTGATACCAATTGTTGCATAGATAGTTGTTGTTGCACCAAAAGATCAACCTATTAATGCTTGATATTATAAACATTGAAAAATGGCGTGCGTCTACAAGCAACATTTTATCACTAATTCATCTTCCTCCTTGCTTAATGCCAATCATTTAATTATGCTCTAATGTCATTTTCTTCCATTGATTAAATAATTCTTAATTATTTAATTAATTCATTTTATCCCCTTTCGTCATTTGATTAATTTAAATAAATATCAAATTTATTTAAAGTACATCACTAATTTACCCTTTTCTATCCAAAACTAAATAAATTATTATTTATTCCCATTTTCTTCTATAATTAAATAATTATTTAATTATTCATTAGCCTTTTCTCTCTAATAATTAAATAGATTTTATTTATTTAATTATTTGTCATTTTCCTATCTCCATAATTAAATAATTATTTAAAAATATTTAATATTTTCACACTCTACCTTTCTTCTATAATTAAATAATTATTTTTAATTATTTAATTATTCATTTTCCCTCCTTTAAATTAAATAATTGTCATTATTTAATTTGAATTTGTTCTTAGCTAAGCCCTAAATCTCAACCACTTTCTCGATTTTTGGTCCATTCATGCCCATCCTTATCTCTTGTTGTCTTCATTAACCTTGTCCATTGATCATGATCCCTCATCTCTTAATCTTAGCCCTTCATTTGAATTGGGATTTCTATAAAAGCAAGCCCTATTCTTCATTTGTCTTGGAACCACAATCTTCAATATTTTGCTTCTCATATCATTTTTCTCGAAGAACCACAATCTTTGAAGTTGTGCTATCAAGAGATTAAGCTATCAAGTCAACATCAAGCTCATTAAGTATATTGCACACTACATATCTATGAATAAGCAAAGAAAAATGGAGAAGAGAAATGGAGGTGATTCAATTATGGTATAGAGATTGAGATTATATTGCTTCATTTATTTGGATTTCTATGTTCATTTGTGCTTCATTATTGGATCTCTAGTCTCTTATTACTTGAGTTAGGAAATTTTGTGGTTGGTACTATTGATTCATGCATGCTCCCTAAGATTTTAACCCTATCCACATTTGGTGAACCCGACATGAATCGAATTTTTGTAGGTTTTCCTAACCTTATATTGTTATTTTGTGTAAAAAATTGGAGACTAACATTTTGTAGCTAGGGTTGGTAATGCAAAAACTTCCCACTCTTGACTAATACACATAGTGCACTCAACAACAAAGACCCATATCAACACAACACTTAGTTTTTTTTATTTGAAATCCAAAATTCATACATTACAATTCTTTTATTTCTGCAATACAAGTTCCATAAACAAAGTATACACAGGCACTTGCCCCCTCTTTCAATTTTGTTTCTCAACCTTCTGGGTGGAACTCAAGCCTTCAACTCCGTTCTCTTCACGTTCACCATGTTGTCCTTTGTTTCACGCACTTCCTTTGTATTTAGCATTTGCTTTTGTTCATACCTAGATTGATTTCTTCCTATCGGCCTCTTCCTTCTCCCATTGTTGCACACTAGTTATTAATGTTGCACACTTATTTCTTAATTGATATGTGCACTTCCCTCATTTTTCATGCCTTATCTCTTTGTTTGATGCCTTTTTTTCTCATTGGGTCAAACTTCTAACCACATGCATTCATTTCTTCATGACAGTGCCTTCTTTCCAAAGGCCTTGTTACTTCCCCTTCCCACGCCCTCTCTTCTTCACCCACACAGTTCTCATGGGGATTCAACTTCTTTTTCTCCAAAACCTCTACACTGTCAATCTAGTCTTCATAATCTTTCACTTGGCACACCCTTGTCACTTTCATCGATTCATTTTTTTTAATGAATATGAAGAGGCAAACATTCTTTAGATTTGAATGTTATCAACCTCTCTACTTTCTGGCAACCACGAACCTTCTTTTCTTCTTTGTTTTATCTGATTTCCAAAACAAAATACCTCTCGCATCCCTTCCAATTTTGATGTTGACCTTCCTTTGTTGAGGAAAAGGCTCAACTGATAAATTAATGAATATGGTCTTATTTGCAATTTAAATAATCAACCAGCCTCTTCAAAATCCTTCAACCTTCCATGAAAAAGCATCACTAAACATTGAATTTAGGATTGGATGCAAACCAAGAAATGGAGATTGAGCTTTACAACAACTAGTTATATTTTAAAGGATCTTCTTTCAACACAATTTATGAGACAACATTGCTCATTGTCAAGGCATAAAGTTTAAGAATTTTAGGCACAAACAAGAAAGAGGAAAACCAAACAAGAAAACAAATCAAAATTTAAAGATCAAAGAAATATTTTTTTTGGGTGGTGTTGATCACCCATTTACCAGCGTGCTCCTACACCAGACATGTTGGGTAAGTGAAATGTTCCTTGAGTTGATAAACTCAGGAACATTGAAAGATGCATGGGACAGTAATCCCATGTTTGTTTTTGATCCAATGTTCCTTGTCCATGGGAGCCTTCCCTTTTCTACACTTCAGCTCATCCTCAACACTTGATCCACCTCCATTGACATTATCTTGTTTCTCTAAACAACTTCTTACCACTAGTCCATCTCGGTGCCCTCCACATTCTTTTGGGCTGCTACTCTTTATTCCTTTATTGTGCCACTGCAATAAATCAGAACTCAATCTACCTTTTCCTTTTAAAATCTTCCCTTTGAATGGATATAAATAACTACACTCACTTCGTTCCTCTTCCTCTACTTGTTGCTTCTCCACACTATAACAAGTAATAGGGTTGGATTCTTTTAGTTGCTTTTCCTTATCTTTTAGAGAATTCAACATATACTTCTTCCCATCTTTCCAGATGGTATACACATTATTCCTATCATCATAAATGGCCTCCCTATCAAATTTCCATGGCCTACCCAATAATGCATGACAAGCAGTCATAGGCATCACATCACACAACACTAAACATCTCTATTGGAGACGATCTGAAATTTTACTAAACAATGTTCACTCATAGTCATTTCATGCCCCTTCTACAACCAAGAAAATTTATATGGACTAGGATGTTTACTCCTTTTCAAACTTAGCTTTTCTACCATCTCCTCATAAACTAAGTTATCAATACTACCACTATCTATTATAACTTTGCAGCATTTACCTCCAACCTTGCACATAGTTCAAAAAAGACTCCTTTGGGATTGTTTCTCTTGCACTGCCTTTGGATTCACCAACACTCTCCTCATCATGAGAAATTCACCTTCTTCTAGATCTTCACCTTTTGGCGATGCATCACATTTCTCATCTTCTTGTGCCAAGTGATTTCTTGTTGCACTCTTATTAATGCCTTCTTGTATTTGCAAACACTCATATGCATGATGACCAACTTCTTCACATTGGTAACACCTAAATGGAAACCCTTTGTTGCTGCTACCACATCCCCTTGTTGATACCTCCTTTTCTTTGGTGTTTTGGCTCACCTCTTTTCTTCATTTAGGCTTGAATTCTTCTTCAATATACTTTCCTTTGTTGTTGCTCACTTGTCCCTTCTCAGCTGCAAATCTTCCTTGACTTTTGGAATTGTTTAACTACTTCATCATTAACTTATCCTAAGCCTTTAATGCATATTGGTAGGCTTCCTCAACTGTGGTGATTTTCAGAATACTCATCTCATCCTAAATATTAAACCGCAAGCCATTCACATATCGGGCTACCTTCTCTTTATTGATTTCATTCCTTCCAGATTGAATAACTAGCTTGTAAAATTCCTTTGTGTAATCTTTTACACTCATATCTTTTTGCTTCAAAATTTTGAACTTCTTGAACAACTCCATTTCATAATATCCAAGTATGAAATTTTTCTTCAATCTCGTCACCATTTAGTTCCATCTTGTTATCCAAAGATATGCATCCATTTCTCGTTCTCTTTGCAACCCTTTCCACCATAATGCAACATGCCCTTTCAATTTTGTTTGGGCTTTCTTCAACCACTACGGGTCTCTAATTTCCTCCATTTCAAAGTACTCCTCCAGCTCTCAAATCCAATCGATTAGCTCTTATGGATTTAATGTTCTAGAAAAATTTGGTATATCTATTTTATTTCTCTTTGTAATTCTTGAAAGAGCCCTCAAAAATCATTCTTGTCCAGCATCCCCTAGTCATTCCTCTTCTTCTTCTCTTTCATGTTCTTCCTCTTTGGTTTCTTCCTCATTCTCATGATCTCTTGTATTACTAGCAGCTAACTTCACCTTGTTTCTGATATTATTTTTGATATCATCCATTATCATGTCTCAAAATCATTCCAACACTGTCTCTAATATGGGTCTTCCTCTTCGAGGTGGCATCTCTTCAATCAACAACTTCAACTCTCAATCGTTTGGGACTCCAAACACACTGACAACAATTCTTTTGAGCTCTCCACAACTGTTACTCACTCCTACATATCTTGGTGGATACTCTCCACTCTCAGGATTGCCTACTCTGATACCAATCAATGAAAAAACTTCCCACTCTTGAATGATACTCACAATGCACTCAATAATAGAGACCCATATCAACACAACACTTAGTTTTTTTTTTATAAATAAAATAAAAAACTCATACATTAAATTTTTTTTATTTTTTCAAGACAAGTTTCATAAACAAAGTATACACAGGCACTTGCCCCCTCCTTCAATTATGTTTCTCAGCCTTTTGGGAGGAATTGGTGCAAGGGCACCTTTGGGTAAATGTTGTCAATCAAGGTTGTTGATAAGTAGGATTTAGGGTATTTTAAGTATTTTGTCTTTAAAATAAGGTAATATAGACCATTTATTGATGCAAAGAGTCCATTAGGTGATTAGGAGGTCTAAATTGCAAAATAATGCAAAAAGTTGTCATTCTGTGCAAAAAATGTAAACTTGCAAAAAACTTGCAAAAAGGTATATTTTTGGGAATGCCAACGGTCAAGCAAATAAAAAGGCAGTTTTGTTGTTTAGTTAGATTTTTTTTGGAGGGAAATTTTTTAAATATGTGGAAGACATTGATGTAAATCTCCCTAGAAGATTTGAAAGAATAAATCAATAAAAAATCTATTCTTTTTTTGTTATTTATGTGCATTTTCATTGTTTCTAGCCTGTGTACAGGTCTGTATAGAGGGTTCTTGTTCTTTTTTTTTTTAAATTGATAAATACACATGTTATCCCTCATCTAGTGGTGGTTTGATCAAATTCCATTGAAGTTTGATGTTTATATAAGCTAAATTCTGAGAACGGTTGTGCACTCCTTGTTTTAAGGGTTTTGTTGTTTTAAACATGAAATGGACCCATTCCACCTTCTGTAAACACTGTACCTTAGTGGAATGGGTAGTATCAATTAGGAATAGGTGTTTAAATGATTCTTGTTCTTTGAAGATGTGGGCTTGTTGCCCTAGTTTGAAGAAATGGTGTTTTGTTGAATGAAATAAAGAGGTTTGAGAGAGGAAATGTATGTAATTCTTAGAAGCAGTAGTTTTGGGTGAAATTTTAAGTTTTTTCAGGAATATTAGGACCTAATTGAAGTGGTTGCAAGGTTGTTAGAGGCTTGGAAGGCTGGTCTTTAATAAACCCCCATGTAAATTGCTAGAAAATAGGGTTTCATGATAAGGAGTCTTGAAGAGCGTGTCTCTGCAATAAATTATGGAATTTGGGGTTTTGTTGTTTGGTTAGTGCTACCCAATTTAGATTTGTGGTTTTTGGAATGTTTGAAGGTTACTTCCTTTGTAAATCAGACCTAATTAGTTAAGGTGTTCAGTGTAGAAAGCTTGTTTAGTTGATGTTGGTCCAAAGTAACCTATAGTGGTTCTTAGATATGTTGAAGAAATTGAAAATGGGTGCCTAAAACTGTAACGATAGTCTTGATTGGGTTTTGGAGTCAAAATTTTTGGAAGAGAAACTGGGTCAACACACCTACAAGTGAAACTAGGCGTGGTTATGAAAGATTGGTGAAATAGGGTTTTGAGAGTGGTAAGATTGGTTCAAAGTGTGTGAATTGTGTTTGGTGATTTGTAGACCTCCCCTAATTGACATCAGGAACTCAAGCCTTCGACTCTGTTCTCTTCACATTCACCATGTTGTCCTCTGTTTCACACACTTCCTTTGTATATAGCATTTTCTTTTGTTCATACCCAGATCAATTTCTTCCTATCAACCTCTTCCTTCTCCCACTGTTGTACACTAGTTGTTAATGTTGCACACTTATTTCTTAATTGTTATGCACACTTCCCTCATCCGCCATGCCTTGTCTCTTTGTTTGATGCATTTTCTTCTCATTGGGTCAAACTTCTAACCACTTGCATTCATTTCTTCATGACAATGCCAAGTTTTTTCCAAAGGCCTTGTTACTTCCCACACCCTCTCTTCTTCACCTGCACGGTTCTCATGTGGATTCAACTTATTTTTCTCCAAAACCTCTACATTGTTTTCTTAGTCTTCTTAATCTTTCACTTGGCATGCCCTTGTTGCTTTCATCGATTCATTTTTTTAAAGAGTATGAAAAGGAAAAAATTATTTAGATTCAAATGTTATCAACCTCTCTACTTTCTAGTGCCCGTGACCCTTCTTTTCTTCTTTGTTTTATCTGATTTCCAAAACAAAATACCTCCTGCGTCCCCTTCCAATTTTGATGTTGACTGTCCTTTGTTGAGGAAAAGGCCTAGCTAATAAATTAATGAATATGGGCTTATTTGCAATTTAAATAATCAATTGGCCTCTTCAAAATCCATCGACCTTCCATGACAAAGCACCACCAAATGTTGAATTTAGGATTGGATGCAAACCAAGAAATGGAAATTGAGCTTTACACCAACTGGTTACATTTTAAAGGGTCTTCTTTCAACACAATTTATGAGACAACATTGCTCATTGTCAAGGCATAAAATTTAAGAGGTTTAGGCACAAACAAGAAAGAGGAAAAACAAACAAGAAATGATTGTGAATTTTTTCACAATTTTTTTTGTAAGTTGGGGATGATATCATGAGCTTTTAGTCAAAAACTTAGATTTTTTGGATTTGTTTTTAGCGATTTATAAATTTTCAATGATTTTCATGAAAATTTAATTTTGGGAGAAAATCAATGATTTTTTTGGATTTCTCATATTTTTGGAAAGCTCTTAGAATTCTAATGGGGGTCCATTCTTTGTGTTTTTAATTTTGATAAAAAAATAATTAGCAAAAAGTCAAATCTTTGAAAATTAGGCTTTTAGAAATATTTGATCAAATTTTTGAATGAAAAATTAATTTTGGGAGAAAACTAGCAAATTTTTCGTATTTTCTTATATTTCTAGAAAGCTCTCATAATTCTAATGGGGGTATATTCTTTATGTTTTTAATTTTGATGAAAAATAATTCATGAATTTAAAATAGATCTTTAAAAATTAGGTTTTTCCAATAAATCTGCTCTCTAGGGCTAAAATCAAGAAATGTTTCAAAAAAATTACATTTTTAGAAATCTCTCAGTAGGGGTGTCTTCTTTGCATTTTAATTTTTGGAGTTCAAAATCATTTCAAAAAAATTGAATCTTGTTGATTAGGTCAAAATACAATATATATATATATATATATATATATATTTTAAAAAGGGGTGTTAAATTTTGTAGCTATTAATTTGTGGTTTTTGTAGGGGTATCTAGTTGATTGTTTGTGTTTTCTTAGATTAGCTCACATTCCAATTTAGTGCATTAAAAGAACCCTTGTTTGAAGTGTCTTGTGCGCTTGCATGCTTTATGTTGTAGAACCCTAAGGTGTTGGTGAAAGTATCATCTGCCCTCACCTTTGTAGAACTTGGGTGTAAGAGAAATCACTACACATCTTATTTTTCTTTTTGTAGAAGGTCCTTTCTTTGGAGAAGTGATCACTCCAATGGATATGACCCAAAGCGATTTTTCCCTTGGGTCGATATATAAAAGATTAAGGTGAAAGCCAAGGTCTAACTGGAAAGTACCTTGTCGATAGTGCCAATCTAAAAGGGGAAGCTACCCACATTTATGTGAGGTATTTGTGAGTACCAAAGTAGGGTTGGTTAAAGTATTAAGTGGATTGGTGGGTGCTAGCAAGGTGTTAATTCCCCAAGCAGTAACTAAAAACCTTATTTTAGAGGCCCACCCTATCAATTCAGTTGTTGGTATCATTATTAGTGTAAGGGATGTGGATCACACCTTGAAGTTACTCACCATATGGCTCCATTGAGATGAGATAGAAAAACCCAATATAGCATAAGCTACGTGTAGCTTTTTGAGGAGAGGGTGATTGGGCCATCCTTCCAATCCTAAAGGCCCCTACTTGTCCTCTCTTATAAAGGCAAGAGTGTACACACCCATTCAGGTGTTCCTAAATTTGAGTCGAAGGAGATTCCAAGTAGTTGTGGGCCTGAGATTATTGTCATTGGTCTTGACCTTAGAATTAGGAATTCTTTGGAGTGTTTTCAATTTGTGATAAGACTAGTGGAAATTGGGCTAAATTTGTCTTATCAACATACACCATTTGTGTAAAAATTTGGACAATCACACAACATTCGTTGTGTCTTCTTATTTGCAATGTTTTCTTGCCACAACAATCATCAAACAAAAAGACATATCAAACTTCTAGTTTCCTTACAAATTGCTATTTTACATTTAGACTAGAGACTTGTTAGGTTTAGTCAGTCCATCCATAGCATCTCATTATTCATCCTAGGTCACCTTGCATAGTCCTAGTTTGCATCCATTATATTCTAGCTTCATTTTACCATCATCCTTGAGTCTTAAGATTAGGAGGCTTCTCATTCTATTGGGAAAATCATTAGTGTGATATTTATGTGTCTTGACCTTATCATTACCTTTCATCCATCCTATCTTAGGTTGGGCCTATAACTCATGTGTCTAGTATAGGTTCACCTTTTGTCAAATCATCATCATTATCATCATCTTGGTCTATCTATCTGAGGTCTTGACATTTAAGAGTTGTCACTTTGGTTCACCGTAGTTTTCTTAGCATCCTCATCTAGGGTTCAAGGTTGCATGTCCATCCCAAGCACAGTGATAGTCATAATCCCATTAGCACTTTGCATCCTAAGCATAGTCATAGCTTCATTTTCACTTTTGCATATCACAAATTTGGTCATACTTTGCATTGTCATCCTTATAGTCCAAAACTCCCAAAACATAGTATAGTGTCATTACCATATTTAATTTGCATCTTCATCTTAGTTGCACGCATATCAAAATCCTCACCATCCAAATGTCACAAGTCTTATAGGGTCTTGACTAGGGCACAAAGGAAAAGAAGAGAAATGGACTCCTCATATGAACCCTATTACAGTCCATCTAGTGACATGAACTTTGGGTCAAACTCAAACACACCCCAAACAACACAAGGTGAAACACCAAACCCATTTGCCAATTTCACATTGAAAGAGGCCAATTATAGGTTAGCACCTAAAGAATTTGAAGAACCTTCCCAAGATCCTAAGGTATTACGCGTCATAGAGGAATTGATCAAAGGGTATCCTAATAAGTTCTTCTTAGCATTTGCTCAAGATGGCGCTAAACTCCCCTTTGGGTTTGACACTTCCTTGATTATAGAGGGAACAACACAAACTCAAACTCAAGGTCTTGGTCAAAACATGTTTTCACAAGGTCATGTTTGCAAAAAAAGGACACACAATTGAGAGGGGGGGTGAATAAGTTGTAACAAAAACTAAAACTCTTCTTCTTAATCTTAACTTAATCTTAGATATGATGAATAAGCAATTAATCATAAAAAATCAACACATCAGAGAGACAAATAACACAGATTTTTTGCGTGGAAACCCTGTTGGGGAAAAACCACGGTGGATGTTAGTCCACACGATTATACTCTACTAGAAGTATAAAAAGAAATAATAAGGGGAATGCACATGCATTCAGGCACATTACCTAGAGCTCGCTACTCAATTACAAAAGAGGATTCACTATCCAACAATAGGGTTTGGATTAAAACCATCCAATATTTGTGAACTAAGAAAATAGCTTCTTCACAAGCTTGATTATAGTTCCAATTAAGCTCAACACTTCTTCACACTTCACACATTCTTCTTCACACTCTACTCAACATCTGAATGATATTCACACATATACACATAGGAGCACATGAAGCATCATCTCCAACAATGAACTAATCGCCCTTATTTATCCGCTACACAAAATTTCATCACCACTTCATCGGCCAAAGAGAATAAAATATATTTGTAATGTCGACCCAAATTTACAAATAACCTTTTAATGTGTATCCACCAAGGTCAACCACAACATAGTGGAGACCCAAATTAATATCTCCAACACAAAAATACTTTAATTAATTTCACCTCGAAGATCCACAACACACTACCAACAACATGTTAGCTAGAAACATGAAAAACTGAACATGCTCACAAATATCTTCAACCAAGAGCTCACCAAGTAATGTGGATGCACCACAAAGATAGGGAATGATCTAGAGACACCATAGAACACCAAGAAACAACATAGAAGCATCCACAACAACTGAGAAAACAAGAATTACACAAACTTCATTTAGGAACACTAACAAAGACCAACAACACACTGTCAGACCACAACATACTCAAAACTTCACACAGACCTCTAAAACTTCTGGTAGATGATCTAGAAAAAATCAACAATAAACCCTTAAATCCACATCAGCTAATCTTCAATGTATAGAACACAATGCCTTCTTGACCTGCACAGTTCCATTGGGAACCAAAAATACTTTCTTTTATAATTTTCTCAATATCCTCGACATATACAGTCTTCAATACAATAGATGCTAATAGTGTTGACATCAATGACAACCACATATCAGCAACCATATCCACAACATCCAATAATCTCCCCCTTTCGCATTGATGGAAACACAAGATGTGAAAAAGAATACCATCAACCCAACACATTGACTTCTTTTGTACTTCTCCTCTCAACTGAACTTCTCTTCACAAGAATTTTTCATAATGCACTTCTCCCCATTTGAAATAAATGGAAAAGGTAACCATGAATTTTCCAAATACATGCTCTGAACCACATATCCACACATCTGATTACTCCCCTTGAGTAGTAGCCATGAAAACATAAATCCGGATCAGAATATAGCAATAAAGCTCTCAGATTGATGCAAATAAATGCATCTTTTAGTTCTTATCAGGAGGGGTGATTGCCCCTAGCATTCCTCTGAGATACTCAAAAGTATTCTTCAGCAAAGGCTTAGTAAATATATTTGCAATTTGTTCTTTGGTAGGCACATATTCCAACTTGACTTCTTTCTCATTCACTTTCTCTCTCAAGAAATGAAACTTAATTGAAATTTGTTTAGTCTTAGAGTGTAGTACTGGATTCCTTAAGATGTTTATTACACTTGAATTGTCACAATATATGGTAATAGGCTCTTCATATATCACTTTGATATCTCTCAACATCTATTTCATCCATATCACTTGAGTACAATTATTTATAGTAGCAATGTATTATGCTTTAGCAGTGGATAGAGAAATTGAATTGTGTTTTTTGCTCAACCAAGATATTAGCTTCTTCCCTAGGAAGAAAGCACCACCACTAGTACTTTTCCTGTCATCTACATCACTAGCCCAATCCGCATCAGTGTATGTACACAAAGTGAGATCATAATCCTTTGGATACCAAAGTCCAAAGTCAATTGTTCCTTAAAGATATTGAATAATCTGAAGTAGATTCAGTGTTAGCTCTTCCTTCATAGCTTTCAGCCAATGCTCATCTTGACGGGCTTCAGTGACACTCTTAGGTTCAATATTGGATATTAGACAATATTCTTCTGTAACTTTTCTTCTAGTTTGCACTCCTTTACTCTTATCTCCTATGATTTGACTTTTAGAATGATTCAACTTTACATACCTTGGAGTTTTAGGACTTACTTGGACTTCTGATTCTTTAGATCTTTCTTCTACACTTCCACTTGTCTATGCCTCTACACTTGTCTGAGCTTCTTGATTAACTTGATTTACTGGAACAAATTGAGGTTGCTTCACCAGAACATAAGGAATAATATGAAGTAGATTTAGTGTCTGAGTGATTTTTACTTGACTTGTGTTGTCTTCATCCAAATCATAGCTGCAATGTCTAGATGATTTGATAGAGTCCTCATCAACTCTGGAATTTGCACTTTCAACCATCTTTCTCAGTCTTTTATTATAGCACCGGTATGCCTTGCTCTTAGTAGAGTAACCTAGGAAAATCTCTTCATCACTTCTAGCATCAAATTTTCCTATATCATCATCTCTCTTAATATAACACCTACTTCCAAAGATCTTGAAATACTTAACAGTAGGTTTGTGACCAAACCATAACTTATAAGGGGTCTTACCATAATTTTCATTCACATTTACTCGGTTCAAGGTATACACAGCAGTACTTACCACTTCACTCGAGTACATCTGAGATACATTTCCTTCCATCATCATGGTTTTGGAAGCATCCAGAATTGTTCTATTCTTTCTCTCTACAACTCCATTTTGTTGGGGGGTTCGGGGAGCAAATATCTGGCTTTTAATTCCATGTTCTTCACAATAAGAGTTGAACTCCTTAGAAATGAACTCACCACCTCTATCAGATCTCAGGCACTTGATTTTCAAACCTTTCTCATTTTTTGCTATAGCCTTGAAGCATTTGAATTTATCTAGAGCTTCACATTTTTCTCTCAAAAAGGAAACCCAAATCATTCTAGAGTAATCATCAATAACCAACATAAAATACCTTTCTCCATGAATACTTCTAACTCTTGAAGGACCACAAAGGTCAATATGTAGCAATTCCAGCAAATTATTTGAATGAAAATGCTTGCTCCGAAAGGAGACTCTAGTTTGTTTACCTATCTGACATTCCTTATAGATTACATTAGCAGGCTTCACTATTCTAGGCAAATCTCTTACTGCTTGAGTATAACTTATCTTGATAATGTTTTCAAAATTTACATGACACAATCTCCTATGTTGTAGCCAACTTTCATCTATCTGAGCAATCAAACAACTTCCACTAGCAGTATTCAAATGAAAAATATTACCTTGTGTTTGTTTGCCTGTTGCAATCAAGTTTTCAGAACTTCCACATATCTTCCATCTTTTTTCTTTAAATTATAGATCATATCCCTTGTGAATCATCTATCCAACACTTAATAGATTGTGATTTAGACCTTCATCATAGAGGACATCATCGGTGTTGTCCTTACCACTAAGGAAAATGGATCCTCTACCATGAATCACACCAGCATTGTTATCTCCAAATCTTACAACTCCACCATCATACTGTTCCAAACTCACAAATTTGCTTTTGTCACCAATCATGTGATGTAAGCATCCACTATTAATGACTCACTCATCTTTTTCTTCAACTTGAGCTACAAGAGCTTTTTCATCTTTAGTAGATTCAATAGCCACATGATTATTTTCAATGGTAGCAATGAAAGCACAATCATCTTCTTTTCCATTATCTTTATCAGATTCTTCATCAGTCACTGCTTCTTCAACAAAGTAGCATCTCTTCGGGAATCTAGACTTCTTCGGTTTAGATCTAGGAACTCTTTCAAGACATCTTGATGCAAAATGACCTATTTTACTACATGAAAAACATTTAATAGGTAATACATCTTCATACTTATCTTTTCCTCTCCCTTCTTGCTTTGCAATTAACGCTTCTAGTTCTTCTACTTCTCTTTCTTTATCTTCAAGTTGTTTCAATTCTTCATCATACTTGGATACCTTCCTGGAAATCTCTCCTGGACTATATCTTTGTCTATTGCTTCTGGACATAGTAGCCTTAAATGCAGATTCGGTCTTTGGTGTGGATTCACCAAACTCACTTATCTCAAAAGCTGCAAGTTTCCCAATTAGTGTATCTCTTGTCAACTTGTTTACAGATTTGAACTCTTCAATAGAATGAACCTTCATTTTGTAGGAGGAAGGAAAGGATCTGAGTACTTTAGCCACAATTTCATCCTCATCAACAGAGCCACCAACACATGTAATACCCATTACTATCTCATTTATTCTCATACTTTCCTTTCAAGCTTTGTAGCTTAGCCATCTTCACCTGTACATCTCCTTCATTCAAAGTTTCCAGTTTTGTCCACATTTCATGAGTTGTATTCAGACCTACCACATTAGCCATCTCTAAATCTATTAAGGCACTCACCAATGCTTCAATAGCCTTGATATTGCTTTCAACATCTTTGATCTCATCAGTAGTAGAGGGACCATTATGAGGAATAACATATTGATTTTTAGTAATCTTCCAGATAGCATCACCAATACACATTAAGTGTCATTGCATCCTAAATTTCCACAGTGAATAGTTAGAGCCATCCAATCTAGGACTATCCTTCTTGAAGGTTGTTGCCATCTCGGATCACCTCAAGCTATTAGACTTTCTTTAGAGGAACCTGCTCTGATACCAATTGTTGGAAAAACAAGGACACACAACTGAGAGGGGGGGTGAATCAATTGTAACAGAAACTAAAAATCTTCTTCTTAATCTTAACTTAATCTCAAATTTGATGAATAAACAATTAATCATAAACAATCAACACATCAGAGAGACAAAGAAAAAAAGATTTTTTGAGTGGAAACCCTATTGGGGAAAAACCACAGTGTATGTTAGTCCACAAGATTATACTTTGCTAGAAGAATAAAAAGAAATAATAAGGGGAATGCACATGCATTTAGGCACACTACTTAGAGCTCACTACTCAATTACAAAAGAGGACTCATTGTCCAAAAATAGGGTTTGGATTAAAACCATCCAAAATTTGTGAACTGAGAAAATAACTTCTTCACAAGCCTGATTATAGTTCTAATTACGCTCAACACTTCTTCACACTTTGCACATTCTTCTTCACACTCTACTTAGCATCTAAATGATATTCACACATATACACATAGGAGCACATGAAGCAACATCTCCAACAATGAACTAATCTCCCTTATATATCCACTACAAAAAAATTCATCACCACTTCATCGACCAAAGAAAATAAAATATATTTGTAATGTTAACCCAAATTTACAAATAACCTTTTAATGTGTATCCACCATGGTCGGCCACAACATAGTGGAGACCCAAATTAATATCTCCAACACAAAAATACTTTAATTAATTTCACCTCAAAGATCCACAACACGCTACCAACAACAAGTTGGATAGAAGCATGAAAAACCAAGCATGCGCACAAAGATCTTCAACCACGAGCTCACCAAATAATGTGGACACACCAAAAAGATAGAGAATGATCTAGAGACGCCATAGAACACCAAGAAACAATATATTTCTAAGCATCCACAACAACTGAGAAAACAAGAATTATACAAACTTTATTCAGGAACATTGACAGAGACCAACAACACATTGTCAAACCACAACATACTCAAAACTTCACACGAACCTATGAAAATTTTGGTAGATGATCTAGAAACATTTAGAAATAAACTCTTGAATCCACATCACCTAATCTTCAAAGTACTGAACACAATGCCTTCTTGACCTGCATAGTTCCATTGGGAACCAAAAATACTTTCTTTTACAATTTTCTCAATATCCTCGACATATATAGTCTTCAATACACCATATGCTAATAGTGTTGACATAAATGACAACCACATATCAGCAACCATATCCACAACATCCAACAGGTCAATCATCCTCATAACAAATACATACTAGTTTTCCTTTTGGTGGAGCAACATACAATGTGACAACTACGCACACCCCCTCCTCCAACATTCAGCGCCAAAAGAACACATGCAACATCACAAGGGCCAACTCCAACATTTAATGTGGGAATGAATTTTTCAAATCCATTTAACACTCAAAAACACCACACGAAACCAAAATCCCCCACACAAAACAAGAAGGGTCCATATTGCCACATCAAGAGTACCAACCCAAATGACCAACACTAGACCAAATGTCAACATGTCTTTTGGGTCAAACGTGAACACCAACAAACCTCCCTCCCAATAGCATGTCACTTCAAACACCAAATTTACACCCCAATTCTGAAACACCAACCAAGGTCCATCACAACATGTCACTCCAAATACCAACTTCATACCATAACATCAAACCCATACCAATACTAATACCATGTTCACATCCCACCACTAACAAGGCAATCAAAACCATTTGAAATAAAATATCAATCCAAACCCAACATACACATACAACACTCGCCATACAAATACCAACCCTCACTTACAAGGTCAACCCTCCATGGAAATTGTGATGCAACGAATGGATGGAATGCAACAACAATCGAAAAACCTGCAATTGACTACAACAAAGAAGACATAATCAATGGAGGAACTATGTTCTTATCCCTTGATAGGAGTATATATATTCCACCTTTTCCACCACACTTCAATGCACCAAGCTTTAACAAGTATAAGGGGAAAGGATATCTAGTGGAACACATAAGAGAGTTTAACATTGCATGTATGGACATTGCCTATTAGTTGATGTATTTGATGAGATTATTTCCACACAACCTTTCAGGGGAGGCTCTAGAATGGTTCACACACCTTCCTTTTGGGATACAGACATGGAATGAATTAGTTGACAATTTTATTGCACACTTTTCCTACAACATTGAGAGTGACATGACCCTAACAAAATTATGCACAACCAAGCATTTAAAGAAGGAGAGTCATTAACATTATTTTACCAAAGATGGCGAAGCATGTCTAGCAAATGGCCTTGTCACATACCATCAAAATAGTTTGTCCCCATTTTCATAGAGAAAAATACAAAAAAATGGAAAAAATAAAAAGAAGAAAAAATTGTTACCTTGATGAAACCTTGGAAAACAAGCATCTTGGTGACCTCAACAAAAAATAGAAAAATTAAAGAAAAATAAAATAAAATAGTAAAGAGATATAATCTGTCCAATAGTGAAAACCACTTTGATGGCACTTTGGATAAGTACCATGGTGAAAACCTGGCAAATAGGAACCATGTGTAGTAAGTCTTTGCTCCATTGTCTACCATCATTCTAGATATCTGGTTTTTCACTTTCACCTATCCTTCACACGTATCATTTTGTCCATAATAAAGCTTAGTCATCCTTCTCGTGGCCTAAAACTTGTTGACATTTAGTGTCCTTTGCCTTTCATATTCATCCATGGCCATTTTTCCTATCCTCTCACCCATAATAAGTTGGTCCTATACCTGACAGGGGGAAATTCCTAGACTATGGTCTCACATGGGATTCTAGACATGGTAGTACAACATTCAAAATATCAAAATCCAAAAAAATTAGAAAACATAAAAATCCAAAAAAAAATAGAAAACATCAAAATCAAAGAAAAAATTAGAAAACATCAAAATCCAAAGAAAAAGTAGAAAACATCAAAATCAAAAATATTAGAAAACATCAAAAAGCCAAAAAAAATCAAATAGTGTCAGAAAACTCCAAAAATAGAGTCAAACAGTGTTAGTCCAAGCAGTCGAACTACAATGTCTTTGTGCATGTTATGTAGGCAAGGCCATCATCGATGAGCCCCTGAGACATTAGGTTATTCCTTTAGGTTTTTTTGAGTCGATTGAATATCTATCCATTAGTCATAATAATCTACTCATTGTCAAAGTCAAGTTGAACTATGTTGTCTCTACACTTTACGTAGGCAAGGCCATCATTAATGAGCCCTTGAGGCACTAGGTCAGCCCCTTAGGGATTGTCATAACAAGGTCTTCACACATCATCATCCAAGTCTCACAATAAAATATCCCTTGCTAAGGTTGAAATTTTGAGCAGACACAAACAACAATCAAACGAGAGAGTTCTGAGCTTATAAAAAATCTCAAAACTTCAAGAAAACTATTCAACTAGCCTTCAGTCCAAATAGATCAATTGTCTAAACAATCAACTTGTCAAAAAATTCAAACAATTCCAATGTTATAACCTCATCTTTCAATAGTTTATTCAAAGAGAAGAGTAAGATTTTGGCAACTTTGTGAACTATCTGTTGTGCTTGAGGCCCTTGTCTGATGTAGTCAACAATTGAGAAACCAAAGAGGTTTGTCAATTGTTGCAACCTTCATAAAATCAACACTTAAAACAATATTTAAATAGAATCTTTGGCACAAGATTATTTCATTTGCATTCAAATAAATACTGGAAGTTTACAAAATTCATAAAAATCAACATGCTATCCATTAACAAAGCTTCAACTACAACAACAATCTTCTATAAGCAAGATTAAGAATCAAATTTGTAAAGCTTCACCACAAACCCATCACTTCTATCCATCACTGCTCCTTGATTATCACAAATCTTTTAAAATTCCTTCTAGGTTTGGTGCACCTCATTCTCAACTTCCCTAATCATTTTGAAATTCTTGATTTTGTTACTGTATGAGAAAGTTATGCCCAATTTACTGAAACTAGGTCTCACAATCACGACTCAAACAATCTTTCTCCCCCTAAAATGCTAGTCAAACCTCCACCTATATTCTCGGCATGAGGTTCATACATTCAACAACTTAATTGTTCTCTTCAATGTTTTTTTCCAAAAAAAATTCAAATCTTTTCTAAAATTGTCATCAACTCCTTTCTGGCACCTCCACTCCCACAAAATTTTATTCTCTTTCTTTTTTATTTAATCCAGGGAGTTACAAGAGCAATAAAAAATACATTTCCCAACTGGGTGTGGGATTTCATTTTTTCAAATGTCATGCTAATTCACTTGAATTTTGGGCCAATAAAATATATGAATAAAAATATCTTCAAAGGTTGCTAAAGAAAGGTGCAAGTCCATATTAAAATTATTCTTGCAACACAAAAACAAGCCAAAAATCAAAGGAGAATAAAATAAATATTTTTGGTGTGCAGGATTGCTCATGCACCCGGATGCTCTTGCATCATTTTCATTGAATGCGATGACTACATTTGCAACAGATTTTCCTTTGCTTGAAATTGATATAATATATCTTCCCTCTAGTTGGGACCGTGAGGAAGATCCCTCAAATTGAATGATTATCTATTGATATTCCTGCAATGCTGCATATAGATGCACAAAAGAAGGATACTTCATTAAGGAAAAATTCTCCTACCAAGGTCTTTGCAGGTTGCCAATGAAAATCTTTTGTACATCTGAGACTTTCCAAAAAAAATTCAAATCTTTTCTAAAATTGTCATCAACTCCTTTCTGGCACCTCCACTCCCACAAAATTTTATTCTCTTTCTTTTTTATTTAATCTAGGGAGTTACAAGAACAATAAAAAATACATTTCCCAACTGGGTGTGGGATTTCATTTTTTCAAATGCCATGCTAATTCCACTTGAATTGTGGCCCAATAAAATATATGAAAAAAAATATCTTCAAAGGTTGCTGAAGAAAGGTGCAAGTCCATATTAAAATCATTCTTGCAACACAAAAACAAGCCAAAAATCAAAGGAGAATAAAATAAATATTTTTGGTGTGCAGGATTGCTCGTGCACCCGGATGCTCTTGCATCATTTTCATTGAATGCGATGACTACATTTGCAACATATTTTTCTTTGCTTGAAATTGATATAATATATCTTCCCTTTGGATGGGAGTGTGAGGAAGATCCCTCAAATTGAACAATTATCTATTGATATTCCTGCAATGTTGTATATAGATGCACAAAAGAAGGATACTTCATTAAGGAAAAATTCTCCTGCCAAGGTCTTTGCAGGTTGCCAATGAAAACCTTTTGTACATCTGAGACTTTCCAAAAAAAATTCAAATCTTTTCTAAAATTGTCATCAACTCCTTTCTGGCACCTCCACTCCCACAAAATTTTATTCTCTTTCTTTTTTATTTAATCTAGGGAGTTACAAGAGCAATAAAAAATACATTTCCCGACTAGGTGTGGGATTTCATTTTTTCAAATGTCATGCTAATTCACTTGAATTTTGGGCCAATAAAATATATGAATAAAAATATCTTCAAAGGTTGATGAAGAAAGGTGTAAGTCCATATTAAAATCATTCTTGCAACACAAAAACAAGCCAAAAATCAAAGGAGAATAAAATAAATATTTTTGGTGTGTAGGATTGCTCGTGCACCCGGATGCTCCTGCATCATTTTCATTGAATGCGATGACTACATTTGCAATAGATTTTCCTTTGCTTGAAATCGATATAATATATCTTCCCTCTGGATGGGAGTGTGAGGAAGATCCCTCAAATTGAACGATTATCTATTGATATTCCTGCAATGCTGCATATAGATGCACAAAAGAAGGATACTTCATTAAGGAAAAATTCTCTTGCCAAGGTCTTTGCAGGTTGCCAATGAAAACGTTTTGTACATCTAAGACTTTCCAAAAAAAATTCAAATCTTTTCTAAAATTGTCATCAACTCCTTTCTGGCACCTCCACTCCCACAAAATTTTATTCTCTTTCTTTTTTATTTAATCTAGGGAGTTACAAGAGCAATAAAAAATGCATTTCCCAACTGGGTGTGGGATTTCATTTTTTCAAATTTCATGCTAATTCACTTGAATTGTGGGCCAATAAAATATATGAATAAAAATATCTTCAAAGTTTGTTGAAGAAAGGTGCAAGTCCATATTAAAATCATTCTTGCAACACAAGAACAAGCCAAAAATCAAAGGAGAATAAAATAAATATTTTTGGTGTGCAGGATTGCTCGTGCACCCGGATGCTTTTGCATCATTTTCATTGAATGCGATGACTACATTTGCAACATATTTTCCTTTGCTTGAAATCGATATAATATATCTTCCCTCTGGATGGGAGTGTGAGGAAGATCCCTCAAATTGAATGATTATCTATTGATATTCCTGCAATGCTGCATATAGATGGACAAAAGAAGGATACTTCATTAAGGAAAAATTCTCCTGCCAAGGTCTTTGCAGGTTACCAATGAAAACCTTTTGTACATCTAAGATAGGTAGCGGGTAAGAAATTTGTGAAAAGAGTGCTTGGTATCGAGAGATGAAATCAGTAATCTTCCCATGCTCTCCTTGCTTACATCAGACGAAGTCCAAAAAGGCCATCTTTGGACTGATGTTAGCCTAGAACTACCAAAGAAACTGATTAAAAATTTGATCAGATGAGAATATGGAGTTGTTGGGAAAGGATTAGTACCACCTTGAGAGATCGAGGAAATAATTTGGCCATCAAGGCATCGTGGTGAAAGAATTTTGTACACATCGCGTTGAAGGCTAACACATGTGTTTGAGGGTCTCCTTCACCACTGTATTTCTCAAATTTAGGAATTTTCATCCCTTGAGGGATGGGAGCATTTAGAATTGCCACTAAAAGAGGACTATGTCAGAAGAAAGGTTGGAAGATGGGCTAGGTAGAGGCTTGGGATAGACTCACTAGTTGGTTATGCATTTGACCCATATTTTGTAGTAGGGCATTCAAAATAGGGTCAAATGAAGAAATAGGGCTAGTGGAGTTGCCACTAGAACAACCACCGAGACCACTACCGAAGCCAATGATGGAGCCACTTCCAAAGCCACCACCATAGCCTCCATTGAGCCATCACCGGAGCCACTGTCGAAGTGACCACCATAGCCTCCACCAAACCCACTGTTGGAGCCACCATCGTAGCCATTACCGGAGCCACTAAAGCAATAGATACATGAAAACCACCAGCCCCATTCCATTGGAAATCTCACCACCAAAGTTGACATTTCCCCTAGGAGGAAGGAAATTGAATCCTAGGGGGACTCTACTCACTTTGACAGTGGGAGGCAGAGTAGGAGCAAAGATGTTGATGAAGGACTTGTTTTAGCCATGCATACTGATGTCATAGGCATCAAGACACCAATTTTTCTTTCATATGTAAGCATCAAGCACATGACCTTAGGTAATACTTGACCTAGGGTTGTAAGAAGGGACATATGCTTCTATTAAGTCAGTAAGGCCACAAAGAAATTCTATGTCTATCTAATCCTTGTCTAGCATATATTTGATTTCACTAACAACTCTAGTAGCCCTAGCCATGTTTTAATCTTTCCCTAAATGGTTTATGAGATCTAAAAGCCTCTTGTCTAAAGCGAGGAGGTGCTCTACAGGAATGGGGATAGCTTCATCCTCATTTAGGGGTGGAGTTGTAGGAGAAATAGGAGGAGTAGGGGTACGAATGGTTTCATTGAAGAAACTCATCTCTACCACAGATACCATCTCCTAGGAAGCGAGAGCCATAGTGACCCTTGATAAGTCCATCTCTAAGTGTTGCACACTCCTAACTATGTATTTGAAAGTTGTATATTGAGTTGTGAAGCTCATAAAGTGTCACAACAAACAAGCCCATAACCTACACCGACACAAGAGAAATAACCTCAACATCGAGAAATAGATACTACAAGTTTCACATTCACTACAACAAATCCCTATGATTTGCTTCACTTTTTGCTTCCACCCACTATTTTAATATATTTTTTGGTAATTTTTTGAAAATTTCAGCTCTATTTATTGGGATGGTGCAATTTTTGGCATTTATTGCGTCGATTAGTACAAGTCAATGCTAATTAGCACCTGAAGTGATGCCATCTTTAGCATCAATATTAGCTTCGAGTGTAGCATTGCTTTTAGCTACAACTTTAGCTTCGAGTTTAGCTTCAAGTTTAGTGTTGGTTTAGACACCCCTATGTCGAAGAGACTTATTTTTATGTCTCATTGACAATGTAAAATAGTGAAATGTCAACAAGATATGGGCATACCAAGGAGAGAATCACTTATGTCACATCGACAAGGTATATCTACAAGTGCTTGACAAAACACAACTCTTGGATATAACGAAGTAATGTCAATGAGGCATTGAGATATCCATAAGACAAATAAGATTGTCTCATCAACACTCTTCAAGTAATGATCAAAAGCATACACCGCTATACTGTTGAGAAGGTGAGCAACATATGCAGTAGAGCAGTATACACTACAACCTCGTAGCAAGAAGCCTTGAGAAAGGCGGTAGTGTGGTAAAAAATAGAAGGGAAGGGAAAAACACCGCTATACTACATTGATAATCAAAAATCTCCCCAACATGCCAAAGTTACACCGATATATAAAGAAATACCGCCAAAGGAAAATATCGATGAGACAGTGGCATATCAGCAAGAGATATTAACTTGTCTCATTAACACCGACAACCAACATTAGAGGAAGATAAGATCTAATGTCGATGAGACTTTGAGATATTGGTAAGACAAATAAGATTGTCTCATCAACACTCTTCAAGTAATGATCAAAAGCATACATCACTATACCGCCAGGAAAGTGAGCAACATATGCAATAGAGAGGTATACACTGTAACCCCACAACAAGAATCCTTGAGCAAGGCAGTAGTGCAGTAAACGTGGCATCATTAAAATTTACAACAAATCACATCAACTGCCAAAATTAAATGCTATTAAATTATTAAGGGTTGCCAAAACTAATATGACTGAATACTGCACCATCCAAAGATAAGTTAGTTTTCCCAATATTGCACTCAATTGCAATGCACTAGCGTGGAAGGAGATAAGGATACAAGAAGAAGTCCTACAAGCATGAAATACTCATATAAGAGCATGAAAACTCTCTAAAAGAGCTTTGTTAATATAAAAAATCTTTCAAGGTTTTGTCATTTGAATCCATAGTAGAGAAAATTGAAACATGCCTCCTAAAAGAAAACAATCAAAAGTACAAGAAAGTCAACCTAAAATTAAAGATGAAGAACCTAAAGTAAAGAAGAGACCACTCCATCAGTCCATATTAGATATACTTCTAGGGTCTACTAAAGAGGGTAATAAGAAGTTTCTCATGGACATCACACAAAGTTGTAGGGATGCCCTCATTTCCAAATCTGGATGAGACCTATTTTGGTATTTTTACAGTAAGAGAAATGAGAAGATTCTAGTGTCAAATGCTTGGATGTTGGATATAGCAAGGTTGATTGTCCCAAATGTGTTTGTTGATGTAGAATTTATCAGAATACTAGCCAAACACTATCACTCAGCTACCAAAATAGTAAGGTTTCCAAATGACACAATATTGGTAGAAGTAACCAGAAAAGTCATCATCGAGTGTTTGGGCTTAAACAAGCAGGATTTGACCAAGATAAGCCTGCAGAAAAGTGAGGAGGATTATGCTAGGTTAAAAAATACTTATAGAAGTGATGAGGTACCCCTATATATGAAAAGAGGCATCAGTAATAGAACATTCCCCATCTCTAATACCACTACTGAACCATTTAATGTGATAGATTTTTAGTATTACTTTGTGAATACATATTTAGCTCTTTGCCAAGTGTTGGGGATAGATGCTCAAGATAAAATACCAATAGGTCTAATGATGATGGCCATGAGAATTCAAAACTCTAAAACTAATATTGAATATGACTTTGCTTCATACTTTGAGAAGGCGTTAGATGATGAATTCTCCCAAGTTATAGAGGATAGAGGACTGATTACATTCAAACACTATTCCCTACTGCATCATCTGATATCGTACTAGAATAGGGACCAATGGACTAAAATAATGGACTTGGCTATAGTAGATGAGCAAGGGAATCCCACACCTGTCAAAAAATGGTGCTATATTTGGGACAATTGGTGCAAGAATTCAAGCTTTGTTGTATTCTACGAAGACTTTGTACACAAAATCCTTCAAGTTCTTGGGTATGCAATACCAATATTTTCAACCAAAATGTTGCAACTAGTGAGACCTTTGGATTTAAGACCAGAGCAGGGTCATACACACAATTTTGGAGATTGGTTCTTCCTCCCGGAAGTTACAATAATAAGAGTTTATGGATGCCCTATTGCTCCACACATACTGCCAAAATTTGTGCCCCTCAAATTAATATTTCTTGAATTTATGTGGCAAATGACATGGATGGAGAAAGATGTAATGCACAAGTAGAAGAAAGGCACTTTCTTGCCAAACCAAACCAAGTGTGAAGATTAGACTGTAGGCTCAGACACACTAGAGGAGTTACAATATTATTTGAAGACAAGGATATGCATTGAAATCTAGAAAAGAAAGAGCCTTTGACCCTGAAAATCATATGAACAACATAAGGCACAATCTTCTTACCAAAATGAGAGTGCCACACCAAGTAGATTTTGAAGAAGATGTCATAAGGATCTGCATTACTTACAATGATGTACTTAGTAGAAGGAAAAAATGGGAATATATGAAGAAGTTTGAAGAAATGATGAAGTAGAGGTCCACGGATTTCCTAGGATACTTTGTTGAGGAAAAGGATCCCATCAAGAGGATATAATTGATAATTGGTAGATTTGAAGACTTGTACAGAAAGAAGGAAACATATCTTGAAGAAAATCATAGTGGTGCAACTGTAGAGTATACCCTAGGTGAAACCTCTGAGCTTCCCATGGAGTAGTTAGCTCCCAAAAGACAGAAGAAAAGAAGATTTGAATAGTTAGTACCTTATGAGGATACTGAAGAGGTGGGTGATAATGAGGAAGTGGCTACAATATTGTAGTCATTAAAAGGTGATATTGAAGTTGATCAACCCATCCTTGAGACTAGTTCTCATAAACATGAGGAAAGGATGGGTGATGTAGAAAAAACAAGTACAGAGGTACATGAATATGAAAGGGAAATTGTAGCTAGGAGATTCATAGAAGACGATGAATTCATTAAGACTTTTGAGTTTAAGGATTTTTGGATGAAGATGAAGATAAAATAATTTCAAGAGAGAATGGAATTAGTTGAAGTAGGAATTGAAGAATCAAAGAAAAATGAAATGGTAGCACAAAATTTCCAGGAATTAAGAGTTGACAACATTGACATTAACCCCTAAAAGGCTAGAGAAATGGTCTTGAAGAGCAATATGCTCATTTTACCTTGCTTAGAATTAAAGAAAATGTTTCTACTTGATCAAGTGCGGGCTCAGGAAGATCCAATGCTAGTTGCTAAAGTTGATTCCGATTAAGGTGTGAGTGGAACTGGGTATAACCCAAAGATTGAAACCTTGGCGATATGGATCAAACAAAAAAATACATAGAAGCCAAAATTATTGGATGTAATTCAATAGATGAAAGGGGCAGCGATGGTAAGGACAATACGAGATACCACCTCTTTGGAGGCAGCCACAATAACCATGCATTCGACCATGTTCACTCAAGCAACTGTTAAGGGATTAAAAGATAGATTGAAGGAGTATGAAAAGGAACAAAGGTTCCTAAATGATGAAGTTAATAAACTGTTCATGGAGAATGTCAAATTGAAAGAAAAATTAAGAGGAGTAGGACCCTCACAAAGTAAGGCGATGGTGTTATATAGGCCTCCTATTGATGTATATTGTGAAGAACATTTCTATAGAACAGGTAAAAACTCCAGAGAAGGAAGTGGATGATGCAAAGAAGGCCAGCAATCAAACCCAAGATGAAGTGAAAAGACAAATTTGTGAAGTAATGGAAAATATTCTTGAGCATAAGATAAAATCAGTTATGGATAAACTGGAGAATGTGCATGATAGTTATAAAACACTTCAGCAGGCAATGGATCAAATAAAGACATATATGCTTGTATTAGATCCTTTGTTCAAAAGGTGGCAGTCTAGTCACCACACTTTGGCTAAGTTATGCAAAGTTCTACAAAGAAGTCCTGATGCACCCACCACATTAAAGCCAACTGAACAAATTGTGAAGATGATTATTGATGAATTTTAGTATGTACAAGGGTTTGATAAAAATATTGTAACACGAATGGATTTATTCCATACCTGCAAACAGTGGTATATACTTGAAATCATGAGAGATGGTGATTAGTTGGAGGACTTGGATAAGTGGAAGAAATAATTCAGCTAGGTTGTTCATAAGTGTGTAACTCATATACAGGAGGATGATGATACCAATCTTCCCAGACTAAATCAGATCATGGATGGGTTGATTGTTCTTGATGTGGGATACCTAAAGTTTGTCAATGATACAAAGGCATTACTAGACAGTCGATGGAAAACTCATCTTGCAAACATGCAAAAGATACAGGAATATAAGTGGCCATTAGATTTTATGGTGTATTAGTGGGAGAAAAAGTATTTGGTTTCGAAAGAATATGAAACTAAGGTGAGAGCATTTGGACGTTCATCATGGAGAGGAAGACTTTTCCAAATCAATGATCACGGGTCTTCTACGTTGAATAATGGAACCATATGTCAAAATGTCTTAAGTCTTGTTATTTCCTTAATTATGCTAATTAAATAGTTGTTAGTAAAAGAAGTAGTTATGAAAGGTTGTTTCTTTTTATAAAAGGCCTGTAGCATGTTGCTTCCTATACAAATAGGAAACCAAGGCCTAGTTTTAAATTATCATCATCATATATCATTTCTATTTTGAAGACTTATGTTATTAATATATATCAATGGAGCAATATAATGGAGAACATCTTATTCTCAGAGATTCTCCATGATTGTGTTATCATTATGTATTCTTCTTATATTTGAATGAATATTAGTTATTGAGCCTCAATACTATGCTTATGTGAATGAATATGTTGATATAGTAAAGCATTTATTGTGGATGTTGGGAGAGTTGCTAATTTTTTTGAAAATTTGAGATTATTTTTCCTTGTTACATGTTCAACATAAAAATGGAAACTATTTAAAAACAATAAAGTTAACAAAGTTGCTTATTTAAATAATTGTGAGTTACGTGCATTAATATTTTAATTAACTTTTGTGTCTTCACGAACATATGTTGATACAAAATGAATGGAAGAAGCATCCAAGTAATCCTAATTTTTTCTGCCAACAATTCATACCAAAGATTGAACAATTTAAGGATATTGCAATAGGTATTAATTAAGGATATTATGATGATGATATATTCTTTTACTTGTATATTCTATGAAACATTCCTTATTTTCTATGAAACAATGTTAATATTCTTGTACTTATAAATATTCTTTTACTGTTATCTCTATTAAATAAAATAGAGTTTGAATAAAAAATGCTTCACCCTTTTTTGTAAATGAGTATGTGAATTATTGTTTAAGGAAAAATCTTATTGTTTACATTTTCAGTTACTAGTTTCAAATCTTCATTTTCTATGTATATAAAATTGTATGTGCTCTTTATCTCAAATGGCATAAAACAATAATATCATTAGAATCAGGATTTTCAATTTCAGCACCATCATTGTCCACACTTTTCATATCCTATTCACTTTTAAGTACAATCATCAAAATTTAATTTTTATTTTATTGTCCTAGTTAATCTTGATTCCTTTCAGCACAACACAATAGGCTGCATGCTAAATTTCAAACATTTTCTATGCATTTTTGTATATATTATTTTCTTAGTGCATCATTATGTAACAACAATTTCACTTCTAAGATATATAGTAAAAATAAATGAAAGCACATGTTTGCTTTGTCAAGGGAAATGTATGGTGAATACCCTATGTCTTTCAGATAAGTGTGCAAGTGAAATACGACATTACTGATTGAATATGATTTTCTACTGTACAATTGCTTTTTTATGTGCTTTTTACTTTTTGCATGTGGATTACCCTTAGAAAGAGACTACTTATCTTTTCTTAAATGAAGCCTTTACATTTCTTGTCTACAAAAGGAATTTATTGCTTGACAACAGGTTCGTGAACTTCATACAAATTAAGATTGGTGTAAAAGGCCATCCCCGCAAATGTTGTTTGGTCTAGAATTATAATTGAAAATAAAAAATGCTAGGAGAATAAAACAGGTTTTCAATTGTCCAAGTACAACATACTATTACTAAAGCATTTCAAAGTTTAGGCCATAAGAATCGTCCTTTTTTAAACATGGATTGAAAATAATTCTAAAAATTTAGAAGTCTTGGTCATTAACATTATTGTCTACTACAATGTCATCTAGTGTATCATTGTCAATGTTCATATGTTCTTTCAAGTATTTAATATTATCATCATCTTCATCTTGACATGCATCATCTTCATCATCATTGAAATTTGATTGTAGACCATCTAGATTGTTATCAGATGTATTTGGATCATCATTTTCTATACCATCCATATTGTTGTCTTCCATAACATCATCTAACTCTGGATTGTTGTCTTCTTGTGCCTGAACATAACCATCTTCAAAATCATCATGGATGTCAATTTCTTCGATTATCTCTAATCCCTCTCTCTCATTTTGTTGGCCATAATTATTTTGCTCAGTATCCACTAATGCATCATCAAATACATGCCTTAATCTTGGATCATAATGTATGACAAATATCCATTTCGGGTCCAAAATATCTTCATAGAAAAATACCTGCACATGAACGACATACACATATTAGACATTATATAAATTGTATGAACATATATACATCAATTGAATAATGGAATATTATTTTATAGACTACCTTTTTTTTACAATAATTGTTATAAAACTAAATTTTGACAACATAGTTTATAAAACATCAGTCCACACTCATTTATTATTCTTTGGTTTTTTTCCCTTAAGAACATCCTTAGGGAGACCTTGTTTTTCCCTCTTCTTTCACGCAAGAGTGCGTTTTAAGAATGGGTAATCAATCAATAACTCATCCCCAATGGTAAGGTCCATAATAGCCTCAACCATTATCAATCTATCAACCTCTCTTTCCATAGCTCCATATTTATCATTTATAACCTCAACAAATTGACAATTCGGTCTTACATTAGGGTCTCTTCCCATACTACTATTTATAAATCCTGCAATATTTTTGTGTGTGTATGCATGTCCATCTATATACATAAGATGACCTCTATTCATTTCTTTTCCACTTTCCAATTGGAGATGATGTGTATACATATTCAAATTTAGACCATATGTAGACATGCTAGGCTTATATTCTACTAGCCTTCTTCATTCACCATTGTAATATGATGGACCATAATATGGCATTAATCTCCTAGTGGTTTGTTCTGAATTGTTTCTATGTTTGGATACCACATGTACATTTTGGACAATAAAGGGGACTATATTTTCTCCATGAATATTGGAGGGTCATATCATGTAGTTGTATCCCCAAAATTGAAACACCTCGTAGACTATAGGTAGTTGTTGATCACTAAGCCAAGTGCAATATAGTCAACGATCAAATGTCTCTTTGTAAATTGATCTCAAACTTAGGGGAAAGTCATCATCTCCATCACATTCATTCTCATAAGGTATGTAGTCCATCTTCCTCTTGTCTTTAAGCAAATTATGCATCTTCACATCAATTCTTGTTCTGTTACTTGTTTTTGTCAATTCCTCATCTTCCGAGTTGGTATATTGGCACATATTTTTGTTAGATGTATCATCTGATAAATGATCATTGCCCTCTAGGCTAGAAGTTGGTGATCTAGGGAACTTTAAACCAAGAACTTTATCCTGCAAGTATCCATTAAGAAAAAAATAGTTATTTAAATAATAAAAAACAATGTTTAAACAAACTATACATGTTATTTATATCAAATTAGAAAATTCCTCACCACAATTCCTATTGGATTTGAATCAATTGTAGGAGGCATACTACTGATTGGAAGCTCATCATTTATGTAATGTCTTTGTACAATTTCTCGTTTGAATTGTTTCTTTCCATGACATACAAAGCATCCACTTGAACAATAATTTTCTCAAAGTATTCATCCCATGTACTATAGTCTTGACCTACCTCTTCTTCAATGCAATCATTTGTTGTGTCTGCAATATCCATTGTCATATCTTCTTCTACCCACTGTCGTCTACATGATTTAATAGTTTTAGGTTCACGTCCATGTACATATCTTGTTCTTTTTCTAGTTGAACGCTTAGGCTCTGCATTTGCTCCAATCTCCATCTAAAATTATCAACAACATGCATTAATTTATGTCAAGATTGGATAATACATTATAAATTTCAATAATACTATGAAAAAAGATGGACGTATCACAAAATGCCACCAAATCATTTTTTCCTAAGTTAAGTCAAAATTTGAGTACCTGATGTCCCACTTCATCTGTTTTGTCCTCATTTGATATGACACGATATGTTGCCATGGCCTCGTCTCACCGCTATAATACACAATATAGTAAATAATGTTTAGTACACCAATTATATCATTTCAACGAATATGCTATCTAACACAAAACCTCACTTTAGTCATATATTTGACATATTGATATCATGTTTTGGCTATCCTAATTTTCAAACTTTTCCCTTGATCATAGAAACACATTTAATCACCTCCTGTGCATTTTCAACCAATGAGTTTGACCTCAGAGGCCTCATGGAAAAAAAATGACTTTATCTCCTCTATGTTGTAGCATTTGAGAATTCATAAACACCTTCCTCCTTTGGTTGAGGTTGCTTTCTCTTCTTACCTCTATTGTATCTGCAGACTATGTTGTCTCATCTATTTCCACCCACTTTCCTCTCAGTGATTTAGTATTTTTATGATGTCCACATCCTCTCTCCATGGCCTCTGCTATGAATAAAAATGCTACCATAGAAGCTTTCACTGCACTACCATTGAGAAGGAAAAAGCAACTTGCGAGACCGCCGTAAAAACTGCTCTATCGCATCGACCAGATGAAGGAGCCGCGAGATAGCAATGGTCACCGCACTACTGCACACCAATGGTAGAAGACTTGCAGGATTGTGGAAGTCACCACAACACTGCCAGTAACAGAAGGAAGACTCACGTGTCTCCATAGAATCTTTCATCTCACTACCGCCGAGAAGGATGAAGCACCTTGTGGGACCATGGTAAAAACTACTCTATCGCACCAAGTTGATGAAGGAGCCACAAGACAATGGTGGTCACAAAAACAAGGTAGGAGTTGGAATTATTTCCAATGCTTTGGGTCTTGTGATACACAACAATGAAAATACACTATACAACAATGATAGGCACTAAATTAGGTGTACTTGATGCCGCCTTATATGTCCTAAATAGATTACATTAACGGCCAAAAGTCGACACTAAAGTTGGCATTAACTAACGTTGCCTAAAGCGTGACTAATGAATCAAAATAAAAAATTTAAAACTTTCCTACATGAAGGAAGAAATCAAATGACAAAAAATGGAAAAAACGCTGCGTGAAGGAAGAGAGTACGGCACTACCGACAACTGATGAATTAACGAATGAATGAATGAGAGATTTTAATGACGTCCACGAGACCAAGCGGCCTAAGCGACCAAGAACCAAAAAGATAAGGAATCTCCAAACTCTTTTCCATGTTGGACCTTCTTTTATGAATTTTGACCAAAAAACTAGCTGTCTTGTTGATCTTATCCCCCTCAAATAACTCATGTAGATTGTTAGCCTTTAAGTTGAATTTTTATGAGAAATTCGATTTAGTTTGTGACACCATAGGTAAGGTTACAATTTTTTTTTCTTGCTTGAATTCATGATTGTTTACTGTTCTTTATATTGCATTTGAATTCGTGATTGTTTATTGGTTTGTGGCCTAACCAGTCCAGGCAACCTCTAAATTGTCCCATCATTATACATTGTAAAACCTTTGAGAAACCAAGAAAAACAATTTACCCTAGCCATTTGAGGTTTGGCTCAAAATATTATAGCACGAAGCGAGGATGACTCTGTATTCTTTCCCTAACCTGGGTATCAAGGAAATAGTGAACTGCTTGACAAATCTGGGACTTGGGCCGGTCACTGCTAAGCAACTACTGAAAATAAATGTAGAAACAACTTGGTTTTGATCAACTGCACCATGGTCATTGATGCCATGACAAATTTGTGCAATATTGCATTATGAAAGAGTTTTCATGATAAGGTTATCAACACTAAGCAAACCAAGCGAATATATTTTCCCTAGGTTATCAACACTAAGCAAACCAAGCGAATATATTTTCCCTAGGTTATCAACACTAAGCAAACCCAACAGACATATTTTCCCACAAAACAAAACTTTCATACCACAAACTGGACAAAAACTTTCATACTCGACAGTGTGTACTTCGTTTGCCTCCATTGACTGGACAAAAATAATTTTCCCTAGGTTGCCTCAAAATGTCAAGCAATGGAGGGAAGTGAGCATTAACAACAAACTCTGGCCACAATGAGGTAATTCATTGTCAATTTATAAATTTGTAAATGTTTCCATTGTTTCTTTGAATTTTACTTTTTACTTTTTTATTTCTAAATTTAAAAGAAGAAATATAATTTATATATATATAGGGACATGAGGCTGACAAAGATAAAGAGGAATTGGCTTCCATATTGGAGGTAGAGGTAGTGAACAAATTGGTTAATGTGGGCTGGACAACACTTGCTAGATACATAGAAAAACAATCTATTAACACCCCTTAAACATTGCAAAAAAATGAATTGTGTCAAAGGGAATCAATTGATTCCCCAACTAGTCTTGGATCGAGCAAAAGATCCAGGAGGAAATCAATGACAATAAACTCTAAGAATGTGGAACAGGGAGCATAGACTTCCACTCCTGGGACACAGAGTTCCACCACGCTATGTTTTTAATCTTGCATTGGTAGCTACAATACGAAGATAGAATACGAGGTGGTTTCAAGGGAAGTCCGAATGACGAATGCTGGGAAAATGTTTGTGAATAGGTTAAAGGAATGATGCCTTCAACGGTTCAAAGACCATCTACATTTTCCATTCTCTAAGATAACCATGCACCTGAAAAAAGCAATTATCCATGACATGGAGACTGATTTTGGCATAGGTTGGTCTATAAAGAAGATAAAGCTACAAATGTCTCAAAAATGCACAAGATTTTGGTGCAACCAAACAAAGAAGATAAAAAAAATCCCTCCTGAGCTAAGGTAGAAAAAAAGGCCAATTGATGAAAGTGTGAAAGTATGGAGAGAGCTTGTAAAAGCATATGAGAAGTCTGATGCACGAAGGAAGTTTAGTGAGGAGAGTATGTAGGTATTTGAATTTTCTCATAATATTATATCAAATTTATTAAACAATATTTAAATTTTATTTGTGCATAGTTAAATTGAATTAGTATATGTTTCAGGACAAGGCCTCCAAGGCTAGGCTTGAGAAACTTCGTGCCACGCATCGCAGTGGCCAGAAAGGTTTTCAGGCCTTGATTTGTACATTTGTAAGTATATTTTATATGTTAAATGATATATATTTTTTATTTCATTGGAAAAAGTAAATGATTGCATATTAATTAGTTTAACTAGTCCATGTGCCATGTTTTGACAAGAGGAGAAATATGGCTGCCATCTAAAGCAATTTGAAAAGAATATGTTACAAAACAAAAAGTGGAACAATTTTGTAATCTAGATGGAGAACGAGGTATCAATAGTTTAGTTTCATTAGCTTAGTTGGATGTTGTTGTGTTAATATGTCAATTTTCATCTCTTGTGTTGAGTTGTTTATTGATGCATAAGATGAGTAAATAGAGTTCAAATCTTATGATTACAAGATGACTGTTTATGTGCATGAATAAATAGTAGAAGGATGTAGATGAACTCAATTCATCTAACTTTAAGCCTCTTGGTAGGCATTCCTCTTGAATCTCTAATATTAGGTGCCCGAGACTTCCCTATAGCTTTTACTGCTAAGGATGGATGTTGAATAATTTAATTAAATTATAGATATTTAACTCACTTGTTTTAATTATAGATGATGATAATGTTACAATAATAGTTCAAGTGGTGATGAAAGGTAAAATTAATTTTTGGCACCTCCAAAATGCAATTGAAATTTTTGCGGTGAGCCACATTAAAAGAGGTGGTAATGTGGAAGCGGATGTCTTAGCTAAACGGGCTTTAAATTTTGGTGAAATGGGGGAATTTAGGTTGGAGGATTTTAGAGGTGTTAAGTTAGCGGACTTGGGTGAAAACATAGGAGAGGACAACGCCTTAAATGACAAGTGAAGGTAAGGGTGGTAGGCGGTGGTGAAGTAGTACTTCATTAATAGAAAGTGTGGGCAATCCAAGATGGCGTTAAATGAAAGCCCTTGATTAAGATGTGTTAATTGCATTTGGAAAGGGTCGAGAAAAAATCTGCAACAAAATTTGGTGGTGGCAGCATTGGTTGTCAGGAGAAATGGAATCCAATTTCACCTTCCAGTCAAGAAGATCTTTGGGCCCGTTTTATGGAAAGGCGTCTAGAAAACAACTGGAGGGCCTTTTCCTTGTTGATGATGAGTAGCTAGTGTAGTGTGCAAAAATGATTTGTGGTAGGGATTTTGGCTCTCTAAAACACATATACCGAACCAACATGGAATTTTACTCCTTAATTGCAACGTGGGGTTTGGATTTAGGTGAACCAGTGGAAATGGTGAGGATGGTGATGCCGAAAATTGTGCATGAATATTTTCTGGTAGGCATGGAGTCCATTCTTGAATGGGTAGTTCCGGGTATAGGTTTAGATTATTCTAAAGGACTAGTAGATGATGAAATTGAGGAGATCTATGGGAGACTGGGGATCAAACCCTTTATTCATTGACCTGAAGGAAAATACAAAGCTTGTTGCCATGAGGAAGCACGTTTGGGATGGAAAGCACTCAAACTCTTCATTAAACAAGCAAAGGCAGAGACGTAGGAATTGGAAGTGAAAAGGAAGCGAGAAGAATAAGTTGGGGAAGTGGTGGAAGAAGAGGCCTCTGAAGGAGATAGCTAGGCATTTGTTGGGTCTAAGTGGAGCTTGTTAAGACTGGTTATGTTTGTCTGTGTCTAATTTTGAATTCTCCCTTTGCTTTTGTTGTATTAAAGCATGTAACTCTGAACACTATTAATGGTGGTTTTTTTTGTAAATATTTTATTGGCAAACATTTATAGGGGTTACGAGGTTTATTTAATGTTTTACTCTGCATGTTAAGGTGCCTTTGGTTTTTGTCATTCGCTGTGGAATTTTGGTGGGTAATGACATTGAACAATAGATACATACTTTTTTATCTTTACAAGTAATACAAAAATTTCGTGTTACCGACCCAAAAAAAATAATTGTCTTGTTATTTTTAATCATATGAGTTAAATAATTAAAGTACTTAGTCTATAATCATATGAGTTATTTAAGAGGCATGATATATTTAACTAATTAAATTGAAATAAAAATTAAATTAATAAAAGGAAACAAAACAAGAAGCATTTTTAGAAGCAAAAAAGGAAGGAAAACAAGAAGCATTTTTAGAAGCAAAAAAGGAAGCAACAATAGAAGCCAAACTAGAAGCAATCTTGGAAGCAAAATTGGAAGCAAAATTGGAAGCAAAATTGGAAGCAAACTTGGAAGAAAAACTAGAAGCAAAACAAGAAGCAAAACTGGAAGCAAAACCTAAAGCAAAAATGGAAGCAAAACTGGAAGCAAACCTAGAAGCAAAATTGGAGGCAAAAATGTAAGCAAAACTGGAAGCAAAATTGGAAGCAAAACCGGAAGCAAAATTATAAGCAAACCTGGAAGCAAAAATCGGAAGCAAAACTAGAATAAAAAATGGGAGTAGACATAGAAGCAAAACTGAAAGCCTAATTGGGCGCTAATTTAGGAGCTATTTTAGTCCTTAATAGAGGTACTATTTTTGATGCTATTTCTCAGTGCTATTTTAGGTGCTAATGGGGGCGCTGTGATTTTTCAGCGCTAACTATGAAACTAACTCTAGCATTACGTCTGACAAAAAAGTCAGTGTAAAAGTTGGCGCTGAGATGACCATGCCTATTTGCACCGACCAACTCACCCAATTTGTGGATTGAAATACATTGAAATCTAGTGCTATTTTATGCGCTATTTTCTTGTTTTGTTGTAGTGATTGGGTTCACCAAAATGTAGAAAAGGGCGATCGATTGCTCAAGAGCCCAGGTCACGGGAGGGTCTAAAACAATAGGTTGCCCTGATCTACCTCAAGCCAAGGGATTATTTAAGATAGGTTTGATGTTTAAAAAGGGTGAAAAGGAAGGATAACTGATCTATCACTTTCCTTCTACCAACTTGAGAGTCTTGGGAAGTAAGGTGAGCAAGTTTCTAGAATCCAAATTGCAACTTAGGCAGCTCATTACTAGGGGCTACATCATGGGACACAGACGATAGCATGACACACTAGCATCTCAGTTGGGTGTTGACATCTGAATGGAAAAGTGTAAAGTACAATCTAAATGCTGAAGAAACCCATTAACAACCTAGCAAATGTGGTTTAATGCAATAACAAAAATAGAAAGGAGCTAAATAACAAAATATTGAGAAAATGCTAAGATTAAGTCTAACTACGAAATGACAAAGAAGGGTAAGGAAAACACACCTTCCTACCCATGAGTTGATATCTTCAAAGTCTTCACATGACGAAAAACCTACACACACAAGACAAAAAAGTGTTGGGATTGCGTATAGAGGACTGCTGTAGTCAGTCCTTTGCTTTGGTGTTTCCACCTCCACGAACATCCAATATAGCAACGATAGGAGAAATGCGATAAAGAAAGATATTGAAAGGAAAGTACTAAGCACTCTGCTAAACAATAATATGCTACAAAAATAATATGATAATGCTAAGTGAATGGAATAATATCAGCTTTAACCATGTGCACTTAAGGAAAATGGGAGAAGGAGTGAGCTTGCAAGCTTGCAAATGCCAATGTTGCTACAACAATGGGGAGATTGAGTCTACAAACCACCAACTTGCAGCTTCAATGGAGGTGAGAATGCTTGAGAATGCTCTGAAGAATAGTGAAGAGAGAGTTGTCCAATGTCTGAATGATCAAGAAGTTGTTCTAGAATGAAGGAGATAGGCATTTGAAGATGAAATTGGAGGAAAAGGAGTCATTCAAGGTCAGTCAAGGGAGAAAAAGCATTACACTTCATCGCCAATGGAGAGTTGTAATGCCTTTGCGGATTCCAAAGGTAGGAATCTTGTTAGGACAAGGAAAAAAGTTGTTGCAAGGATGACAAGGAAAAAAGTTGTTGCAAGGATGAATAGAATACAAGAAGCTTTTGTAACCTTAAGAAGGCAATCAACTCATGTTTTTTACTCATCCTTTCAAATTTCTCATATTTATTTGTGGTATAATGTAGTGTTTCAAAAGATCGTATTGGGGCCATACTAATGCAAATGTAACAACCAATCTCCTTCTAACATAGATTAACTTGAGAGTTTTTCACCAAATGGTTAAAAAATAAACAAGAGAAGTGAATATATATTTTTTATTTTGAAAAACATGTAATCATAAACCAACATGCTACTATATTTCATTTTCACAATCATATAAATAAAATTGCATCTTTACTTTTTAACTGATAACACCAATATAAAAAACAACATGCAAATCTTTTCAACATTTAATTGATTAAGATATTTAAATAAAGAACTGTGAGAGAATAGGGTCAGAGAACCTCATCTAATTCTTACTGTCTTTTAAGACTTGACATGCCATAGGACAAGAGGGAGAGCATCATCTGGGTACTTTACCTCCAACCTTGGACTTAAGCGGTCCCCCACTCACCTTCCTAACTGGAAATGGCCCTACTCTTCAATGAAAGGTTTGTTGGGAACCCTCTCAATTTTCCATCCGAGCCTAGTGTTGTGCCCTACTTAACTAACACTATCATGCTACTATGGATACCCTCTAACCAAGCATGACAACTTTGGCTAGCTAAGCAACTGGGTCACAGAGAATTGACAAGTGCAAGCCGTGGCTCTTACACTCACTATGGCCATAGTTTCTATACAAATGTACAAAACACTTGTAGAGTCTAATCATGGTTCACCCACCCTACTTGACTTGGAAAATGCTACTGCCCTAGGGTATACTGGAGCTACCTGCTCTGCCCAACATGTAAACACAAAAGAAACAGTTCACTAGGTTTGGACTCCCTCAAAACCCTCCTAGAATAAAACAAGATACATTTCCAAACTAGGGCATACTTGCCCCTTTAAGAATACATTTTGAAACTAGGGCATACTTGCCCCTTTAATAATACATTTTCAAACTAGGGCATACTTGCCCCTTTAAGAATACATTTTCAAGAATACTCGATGTTCAAGCATATTAGGTAAATGAACATTTACCTTGAAGATTCCTTCTTTTTATAGTCTTGAATGCTCAATATTTTAGTTTTGTTATAGATTCCTTCCTCAAATAGTGAAGATTCATTAAGTAAATAGCTCATTTGGGTCGTTGATTATTTTTGACTTGAACACCTGAGTTACTTTCACATAACTACTTGGGTTTTGGCTACCACCACTTGTTTGAGTCATAACCCTAACACTTGAGAGCAACTACTCTTGGTATAATCTTTAAGTGAATCTTGTCATTAAATGTTATCTTCTTGACCTTCCTGATCATAATGTAGTATGAATATTATGTAGACAAAGTCTTCACTGTAATGGTTAGAACTTAGTTAAGAATATAAATTTCTTTATGTTTAGTCTTACATGTATCTCATTGAAATCTTGTTATCTAAAAATAAGACAAACGTAGATCAACTGGTCCCATCTTTCAATAAATTCACATAAGGATAAGTGTTTGACTTTCCTCGAACCATCGTGTTACTTGAGGTAGCTCTTAGGACTTGGCTCCTACCACTAGTTCAAGGTCAAACGATACAAGTGGTTTCCCACCTAGAAGTTTCTTAGCATACCATTATCAAAGCTACTATCATGACTTGACTGGTCATAGATTATAAGGGACTTTTGTTTCAGTAAACCCTCTATTGGTGTTATGGAACTTTTTATGAAACCTTAGAAGGGTTTGGGTACCATACAATATACCAATTACTTTTCAAGTAACACCCGATTCAAAAATCCTTTGTTCCAAAAGATAACTAAGAATCTGTCATTAATCCATTTTGACAATCTTGTAACTATGGCTCCCATCTGAGCTTAGTTGTTTACACTCTTATTTTTTCACTTTTCCAAATAAGATTGGTTCTCTACTCACAAAAGCCTTTAGTTTGTTATTTGATTTCCATTGTCCCTTCCAAAAACTTTAATGCAATACCTTAGGTTTAAATGTAAAACCGATAACAACCATTATTTAAAGAAAGAAGAGAGTATATATTTACCTTGAACTAACTTAAATCTTTCCAAAACTACCAAGAAACGATCTTTCTCCACCTGGAGATTAGACACTTAAGCAAGAGACATGCATGATATTAAGGCTGGCTAAACTACCTCCATTACTTGGTTATAGCATTCAAGAATTCCACAATTAGCATTCAGCTCGTTATAACCTATTATAAATAAATACCATCAATTTTTCCCGGAGGTTGTTTCCACATACCCCAAAAGAAATCAAGCAATGATTATTATATAACCAATTCAAGCTTACTCTCTTTTAACAGTCTCTTCTTCGTGAAAACTATTTTCCAACCACCATAACATATCCCAATAGCGTATAAATAAACTTTGTTTAAAACGAACTCAAGCCGTTACCAAAATGGTTGCCAAGAGGGATAAAAGATTTCCCACTTCGCCCAAGAATGGCTCGAGCTCATGAGAGAAAGAAACGGTTTTCCAGATAATAGAGATTTCCTTGCACAATGCGGATTTGCCGCGGTATTCAACAATGATATGAACATAGAATAACCGCTTATAGGAGATTACTCGCGGCCCTTGCAAAGAAAACATTGGTATTAACCAAGAAAGCTTCGCCGCCAGGAGCAAACACTCTCAGCTTATAAAATTCAAGGAGATATTTCAAAGGAAAACATTTGAATTCTTATACATATGCCACCTCTAATACCACAACCACGGCTTAAATCTTGGTTTCAAGTTAACATTAAAAACAAGGCATTAAAATACATATTTTTCGCCTCCTTAATATATATATTTGCTGCTCAATAATGAGTTGAGCCTCTAAATAGACAAAATAGCTCTTCTTGTTAAAAAGAAAATGAGTCTTAAATTCAACCCCATGGCTTTATAATCTGATTTTGAACTATTGAAAAAATAAAGATAATAATACTCGCCTAATAATAATACATTATGGTCATCATGTTGTTGCATGACGTCTTGCCATACAAAATTATCACACCATAATGTTTATTACTAACGCGAATATAGGAATGATTATATTCGCTCATATGTATATTTATATGAAAAGAAACAAGAAGGTTTACAACCCTAAACCACCTTTCGATGTGAAACGAGGAACACAAAAACTAACACAAGATGGCTTACCTCAAGCATGCAAGACCATGCCCTAGACCTATTAAGTTAACCGAGTCACACCTGACCGAATCAAACTCAGATGACATAACCGAAGGCTCTGCAACATCTCCTTTCTCCTAGATGGTACTCCCCCTCTTTCTCTCAGGAGGTGTTCAGATCGCTTCTACAATCTCACTCAAGAAACAAATAGGTAGTTAACTTGGAAAATATTATAACATGATCATATCGTTACATTTACATTAGTAATTTGCTTTAAAGAAATAGAATCATCCCATTATATTTCATCATATTCTTGACATCAAATAATCTTCAACACTCCATTTAAATGAAGTAACATATCATTGCGCAATCCATCATAATATGCAACTTTCAAGGTTTCATAATCTCATGAATCATCAAAATAATTACCATAAAGTGAAAAGTAATTTAGGAATCTAGGGTAGGGTGTAAGAACAAAAGTGGGATGACATTAAAATTGAGATCATTAAGTCAAGAGATTCAAAAGATGGTTTCTCTATTTATGATAGGGAGGTTCTTGCCATCAAGTATTTTTGGTTAAATTTAGAAATCATTTACTTTGTGGTAGATATGTGGTTAAGACATATTGTAATGGTTTGAAGGTCTTCTTCCATCAACTTGACTTGAATGATGAGAAAAAATGGGATAACAAGCATAAACTAGCAGATGGTCTCATTTGGTATAAGGATGGAATCTTTATAGTGCTAGAATCTAAGATGGAATAGAATATTTTGAAGTCATTACATGATACACCCATGATGGGATACTATAGATCCTACAATATTTGTAGATATATAAGAGAGAGTTTTACACGAAGGATCTTTAAGAAGGGGAATATTGAGCACATCATGAGTATTCCCCATAAATTGTTTCAATTGATAGTAAATTACTCATACCATAAATAGTTGGACACACAAAAAGGGTGCATAAGTGGGTAGTAGGATTCTCCAGAGAATATGTTTCAAAATAAAAATTAGCATAGGTTGAGTGGTTTCACCTAGGAGAATGTTACTACACCTTCCAACATCTATCCCTTAATATGTTTTTATTCATAGAATTTTGTGTTTATGATGCACTTTATTGGTGTTGGCTTATTGATCATAGATAGTGGAGTGTTACTCATATGGGCAACGAATGCCAAAATTATCGCAAGCATGAAAGGGGCATGATATAGATCCATCACCAATAATTAGGAAATTGAGAACATTACTTGAGGGAAAGTAATTTTTGGGAAGGGTAGAATTGTAATGTCCCATTTTCCATTAATTTATGTCTGTGGACCAAAGTTCTATTTCCTATTTCTAGTGTCTCCCATTGTCAAATTATACAGTTGTGTTCTCCCTCTTCATTCCCTATGTGCCCGTTAGGTTCAAAAGTTTCTAAGTGTGTAGGTTATTGAAGTTTTGGAGTTTTTGGTCCTAACATACCTCTCCTCCCAACTCCACCTCATTCCTTTATCCCTATTGGGATATCAAAATTTTCCATCTTGGTATGCCTCTCATACGTTCCATGCCTTCATCACATTTTCCTTGTAGGGATTTTAGAGTTATCCTTACTAGCATTATTTTGACCTCTACTTTTCTTTACCCTTATTAGAGTTTCCCATTTCAGCATGCCTTTCTACCCAACTTTGTCATTTCCCTTTATTCCCATCAAGATATCAAACTTTCCCATTCAAGCATGATTTTTCCACTAAGTTTTTCTTTCCCTTTATCTCCACTAGGGTTTTGAAGTTCTCTATCTCATCATCCCTTTCTACCAAACCTTTCTCTTTCCCTTTTAAGCTTTTCACCTTTCCCTATCAACATGCTACCTTCGACTTGCACATAGTTAGCCTTTGATACTAGAGGTTAAAACTTAGCCTTATCCAAGTACCTAACCCTTGAACTTTGAATTCTAATATTTTACATTAGATCACCCCATCAAGATTACAGGTTCATATATATAATTATTTGGGTACCTAGTATTCTATACTCTCAAACTTTGACCCTTGACATGTGGGATGAGACTTGAGGTATCCTCAACTTTGAAACTTTGATACTCCCACTTTTGGTATTGCTCTCTCTCGCCTACCTACTTGCATGACCCCAAGATACCATTAATTCCCAAATTTGACATCTCAACTACTTTAGAATTTCTCCTACCCAAAAACATTAAATTCAAATCTAAGAGCATAAATTCACCTATACCCATGGCATTAGAGGATGAGGACAACTATTTGCTCATTAATGTTATGGTTGCATCCCAACTCCTATTGGTCCTCACACATGATTAGAGCCACTTTTTAGTGGGATTCATCATCGGTTGTTGATTTAGTGATTAAAATAAATGAATTTGTTCATTTAGGGTTATAAATATTCTACATAAAAACCCCTTACAAATTTTAATTGAACTTTTGAGAACTTATGTTCAAGCAACTAGATTTGAGGATATAAATCCTTAGATTTGTTGGATACCATAGGATGAAAACCTTTTAGTTTTGAGGATTAGAGGATGGAACCCCTTTGGCTCTATAGGGTGATAGCATTTAGAGGTCATGAATGAGATTTCATTGTGTTGAATCTCAACTACATCAAGTTTGTACAGTTTATAATTATTGTGGATTTTGATAGTGTAGTTATAATGTTGTTGTTGTTGTTAATGTAGTTGTTTCTCTTGCTGTTATTATAACATATTTTGTTGTAACCTTTGACTTCATTAAAATAATAAGAAAAGTTCTAAAATGTATATTTCTTCATTGGCTCAATTGTTAACATGGGTTATGGATGCTAATGTATAAGTTGTGAAGAAATTTGAGTTTTAATAAGTTTTGATTAAAATATTTAAATCTAAAAAATTATTTGCTTAAAATAATCATTAGGGTTATTATAATAGGTTTTCAACATTCCAATCACCGGTTAATACTCAAATGACAACCTTGAAGTGTTGGGAATCTTCCTTCTAAAATAACGTCCTTTATAAGGTGATATTTTACCTCATTCTAGGGTGAGGAATACTGCTCTATTGTAGCCATTTTGGTGCTTGATGGCCTTGTTTCTATAATCAAGGAAAACATTAGTGAATTGAGTCTTAGCTTCTATTCATCCTTGGGACCTTTTGGCCTTTGTAGCTAACCCTTGTGGCTTGACTAATTAACTCTTAAGAAACCACGAATCTTAAGTCCCCTACTGCCACCTTCCTATTGTTCTAGGAATCAACAAAATAGTAAGTGAGAATCATGTCATGTACCCATGTATTGAAAATAAATACAAGGAAATCCCCCTTTAGTAAATATTTTCCATATTATATTATTCTTATTGTAAGAGAGGGGGACCACGTTCAAGGCCCTAGGTCATGGAGAGACAAGAGTAGAAGGTTTCCCTAACTTACATCACTCTAAAGGGTTGTCTCAAAATGAGGGATGAGAATGATGCTCAGACTATAAGGTACTCCAATCACTCTATAGACCCAAAACTCAGAATGGGGCTAGGCAAGCCAGTTTTTGGGTTCAACACTGTGCCTCAGGTAGCTCTCTGCCCAAGGATGAAGGCACAATTATGGAATGACAACGCGACGCGCTGGCGTCTCTTAGGTGTGTTGGTGTCCATACAACTAGAGGGCCAAAAATACAGTGGGAACTGCCAGAAAATAAGCTGACAACCTAGCTAATGGTTTCTAAGGGAGCAAAACAAAAATATAAAGTAAGAGAAGTACAAACAGTTATGATAAAGCAAATATATTAAAGCTAGGGTGACAAAGATGATCTCACAAAAGAGCCTGTTCACCAGCTAGCTCCAAATGCACGTCCACCTACACATAAGGAGGAAAATTGTTGGGAGGATGTATAGGGGTTCACCTTAGTTAGACTCCCATTTTGGTGTTTCCACCTCCACAGACAACCAAGATAGCAATGATAGAGAAAAGTATGATAAAGGAGGAAAGCCAATAAAGAACACAATAAACATTGCAAAACAAGAATATGCTACTCAACCAAATCATAGAGGAGAGGAGTGAAAATTCTTACCACCTACACCAAGAACTCACTAGCTAATGGAGGAGAAAAAGAGAGGACTCAAGCCCCTGCTGCAATGGTGTTGTTCCAAACTTGCTCTACGGAGTTGATGGAGTGTTGTTACTATTGCTATGGAGTGCCAAAGTGTTGCTTGGGAGTGATGAATACTAAGAGAATACTTGATAATGCCAAAAGAGATTGCTAGAGCTTGTGAAGAAGATGAGTTGAATGCTTAGAAGATGAAATAAATGAAGAGTGTTTTTGAAGGTGGGATGAGAAAAATGGCCATATTCAGGTCAGTTGGTCAAAGAGGGGCGTTACAAACCGACCCCAATGCGAAGTGTAATTCCTTTTCCATCTTTAGATGCATGAATCTGTCAGGGATGTAAATGCGTTGCGTGGATGTCTGTGCACTGCGAGGGTGTCCCTGACAGTTATTCTTCTACCGAAACAAAAGACATACGCCAAGTGGAATGAAGGCAGTGGGCTGATGTGGATTTTAGCCTTCAAATTTGGTTTTCTAAGGTGAGGAAGTGTAAAAGGGGAATTTTCATAAGGGGTGCAAATTTATGCCTATACATTTTTCCCCCACTTTAGCAAGCACAAATACTGATGAGTGCTTTGGTAAAATAGATCAAAAAGGTAGAAGGGTTAGAAATGTATACCTAAACCGTCAAGGAAGCAAATTGCAATCTGGCGAACTCAAGAGTGCAGGGCAAGTAAAGGACTTCATAGCCCTGCGGAACTATGAAACTATAGAATGAAAGCATCTTACACGCCCGTGGAACTGCAAGGAGGCGATCCCCAAGATCTCTCACATGAAGGAATCCCCAAGAAGAAAGTGCCTCTTAGGTCTGTAGACCTACAAGGAATGTGTCCTCCAAGATCTTTCACATGAAGGAAACCCAGAAAAGTGCCTTACAGACCCGCAGACCTACAAGGAAGCATCCCCCAAGATCTCTCACATGGAGGAAGCTAAGAAAGCACCCTACAGACTCACAAACTTGCAGGGAAGGTGTCCTTCAAGATCTCTCGCATGAAGGAAACCCAAGAAAAGTTCCCTACAAACCCGCAAACCTATAGGAAGGCATCCCCCAAGATCTCTCACATGGAGGAAACTCAAAGAAAGCACCCTATAGACCCAAAAACCTGCAGGGAGGTATCCTCCAAGATCTCTCACATGGAGGAAACCCAAAGAAAGGGGAATCTGTAGAGTCAGAGAGGCTTCACAGGCGCACCTACAAAGCGACATGTTCATCCACAAATAGAACATGTCAGAAAGTGACCACACAAGAAAATAAGCAGACAGTCACGTGGATCGTCAATAGATTGGAAAGCTTTCAAAGAGGTCCCTTGGGAACTTTGCATGAAGGAAGGGGTCCAATCAAGGGATATGCTTTTCGAAAGTATGAAAGAGATGTTTCTTTTTTGAATTGATTCATCATCAAGGAATCCTTTTGAAAGATGTTCACTTCATCAAGGAATTTGAAAGGAAGAAGATGCCCCCATGCAAGGGGAAGGTTGAAATTGTTCCCACCTTAGAGGAAGGTTCTTATATTCTTTCTTTGCCAACCCATAATGAAGGAAACACGTTTCATTAGGGTTTCAAGTTGAGAATGTGATTCTTGAAAAGAAGTTTGTGAAGATTCTTGAGAAAAAATTCGCTGGTGACAAATATATTTTCTTAAAATTGAAGTGTTATAGAAATGGCATTATCACACATGAAAGGGACAACTCAAGCAAAGAAGAGAGAAAGATAAAGAAAAAAGCAAAGGATAAATGAACACAAACACAGGGCACAAGGGTAGCCTGATATTTTTGGGTTAGAACTGCTCATATATATAAGTATAATAATAGTATATAAAATGAACTATCATCAACCCCCTACTATATCAGACCATCTAAAGAATGCACGAGAAGACAAAGTAAAAATAAAAATTTGGGTCAACATGGAAGGGAATCCTAAATGCTCCCAATGCTTTGCATCATCCCCAATTTTACAAATTTTCAATCACAAACATGGAAGAATGATGATACAAATAGAAGAAGGTTTACGACACAAAAACCATGCCTGTATCCAAGCACCAACAAGGGTGACAAGGGTCATCTAGGCACACATGGCACGATCACGGGGGAAGACATCATAGTACACACACACGTCTATTCTAAAGATAAAGAAGGGGCCTCCCCCTAACACTAATTGACCAAGAGGTCATTTGCTTCCCACTCTAGATCATCGTAGGGGGGAAGAGGATGGGCCTGCAATGGTGGAATGTTAAGAGGAGGAGATTTTGACCTTACCGTAAGAAGGGTTAAGGAAGAAGGCTCCGCAAGGTCTCCTTCACTTGACTCTTGTGGAGCTACGGTCAACAATTTTGTGAAGATTGCTGACAAGGCCAAAAATTCATCTAGAGAGTTAAACATGCACTTCGCTAGAGTGCCATGTCGTATGTCAATAGATGGAGAAGGTTGCACTTGAGATTCATTGCTAGGTTCACTAAGTGATTTGGGAGTAGTGATGAACTTAGGGGAAGTTGAGACTGGTTCTGTCACTAGGACAAAACAAGTTAGCATAGGACCACCTTTTAGAGAAGGTGGCTCCTCTTACATCCTCTGTTGTTGGAAGGACCACTCTCCACCTTTTGCTCCGTTAGGGGACGTGAACTCCCCATATATGAGGCGAGAGGTGTGGATGAAGAGAAAATCACAGTAGATACCACCGAAGTGTTTTTCATATCTATAGGTTTCAAGAAAGGTGGGACATCTAGAAGGGACATCAACAATGGCTCCACTGAAGGAGTGATGAAAACTTGCACCTTTTTGGGGCCAGGAACATTCATAGTCATAGTGGAATCCAGAAGCGATATAGAGAAAGATTGAACATAAGCAAAGGGAGGAGAGAGGAGGATGTGACAAGAGGCCCTGATATAGGGGTGGTCTTCTCCTCTTCCTTCCTCTATAAGGTGGCTTGCTCAGCCATGAGAGCCTTTCACCTGCACTTGTGCTCATGCACAAGGCAGTTTCTGCAACTCTTTGAACTGAAGGCTAGAGGCTGCGAAGGAACAAAAGGCTCCTACTCAGCCATGGGAGTGTCCACTACAACCATCTCCAGTGGAGGAACATACTCCTAGGTGGGAGTAGGAGGAGCAGGTTGAGAAGTAGCGGGGGGAGTCAGCTCAAGTGCCTCGGCATCGGGCCTCTTCCGGTTTACCACTTTTGGAGTAGAAATGGTAGGAGGCCGCGAAGGTCGAGACATAGAGGATTCCCCATGGGGATCTTTTCCTCTACCATACAAATAGTACCAAGGTCTAGGTAGTTTAGTAGGGAGGTCTGATATCCTAATCTTGGGTCTATGCAAAGGAGGGATCATTGGACTTAATGGGTAAAATCCAGGCTTGCTCATCCAATACTCCTCCCAAGAAAGGGGAGCAGATGAGTCAACCTGAGAGGAGGCAACCTTCTCCTTTCCTTTTTGAGAAGAGGAGGTAGTCAGCTACTATGCTACAGGAAGAGCCAATTTTGGATGTCCCTTGTCCCTGGTCTTATACTTCACATAGTTTTTGTAAAGTAGGTTCATCCTTGGAGGAAGTAGACCAATTGAGGTGGGCCAAAAATGGTCAAATGAATATCCCCCATGAGACACCAAAGGCTGGTATCCAGTGTCATGCACTACATGCATGACACCTTCATGGGAGAACTTTAGACATTTATGAATAACAAAGATGATTTCATTCATGGAAGCTAGCCAAGGTATGCCTAGCGTCATCCTAAACAAATTTGACTCCAAAATGACATAAAAAATAGTGTCAACAACCCTAGGTCCAACTAGGACGGACAAAGTTATTGAGCCATATGGCTTTAGAAAATGACCATCATGTGTACGGATGGTGGATTTTGTTTCTTCGTACTCTTTTATATGTTGTGAGTTAAGCCACAATGTCTCTTCTATAATATCATTCACTCGACTTGCGGGGTCTACTAAGACTCTTGTCACAGTGTTACCATTGAGGCGAGTGAGAATATAGAGGGGAGAGGGCTTGTTATTTAAGGGTAAGTCCTCTGAAGTGAATGTCACATCTGACGAACTAGTTGCAAGCTATGCGGTAGAGGTAACCATGACCATGTTAACATAGGCCTTAGGCTGAGTGATAGAATCGGTGGGGTCGACAATCATGTTAGCAGAATGTGACAGAAATGGGTCCATGTATATCTACAATTTACTATTCTCTTTCACCACTGATTTATTCATATTTTGCTTGCTTCCATCAAGAAAAATAGTACTATCCTCGATGCGGTTCTCTATCTTGTGACGTAGACGCATACAACGTTCGGTATCATGTCTGTTAACTTGATGGTATTGGAAATAGGTATTTGCATCATACCAACTAGGGTAAGGTTCCTTAAGGGGTTTAGGGTTCAGTAAGGTTACGATCTTATCCTTCACTAACTTTTGCAAGATGGAAGAATAAGATTCCACTAACTTGTGAACTTTCAATTGCATTTGAGGCCCTTGTTATCCGCAACGACTACTACATTCACAATAACTTTACCTTTCCCAGAGATCGATACAATAGACTTTCCTTCATAATAGGAGTGCGAGGAGGATCCCCTGAACTTAACTACTATCTATTGGTACTCTCGTAGGGATGCACATAAATGCGTGAAAGAAGGGTATTTCATAAGGGAAAATTTTTCCTACCAAGGCCTTTGCAAGTTCCCTATGAATAACTTTTGCACGTTAGAATTGGGTAGCAAATATGAGATTTGTGAGAAGAGTGCTTGATACCGCACGATGAAGTCAATAATATTTTCATTATCACCTTGTTTGCATCAGATGAGATCTGAAAAGGTCATCTTCAACTTGATGTTGGCTTGGAATTGTCATAAGAATTGGTTTACAAGTTGGTCAAATGAGAAAATGGAATTATCGGGAAAGGAACAGTACCACTCGAGTGCTATATCCTTGAGAGATCAAGGGAATAGTTTTTACATCAACACATCATTATGGAAGAAATTTGTGCATAGGGCATTAAAGGTAGACACATGAGTTTGTGGGTCCCCTTTGCCACCATATTTTTTGAATTTAGGAATCTCCATTCCTTGAGGGAAGGGAGTGTTCAAAATTGTGATCAACAATGGGGATATGCAGGAAGAAGGGTTGGAAGATAGGTTGGGCAGAGGCTTGGGAGAGACTTGCCAACTAGCTCTGCATATTACCCATATTTTGAAGAAGAGTGTTCAGAATAGGGTCATTAGAAGATATAGGTCCAGAGGAACCTCCTCCAGAATCACCACCGGAGCCACCACTAGACCCACCGGTGTGACCATCGCCGAAACTACCACCAAAGCCACCGCCACTAGTACGGTCTCTGTTGGAGCCACCTCCACTTCCAAAGCCACCACCATGACCTCCACTAGAACCACTTCCACTAGCACCACCCCCACTACTGAAGAAAACGCTGCTACCAAAGCCCCCACCACTCATCCCGCCAAAAACTCCACCACTAGAGGTGACAGGAGGGGTGAAGCTAAAACCCAAGGGAATCTTGTTCACTTTGATAGTTTTAAATCCCTTAGAGGTAGAGGGAACGCTGATTAAAGGTATGACATTGGCCATGTACATAGACGTAGGAGGCATCGACATTCCTAGCTGTCTCTCATGGTCTTCAAAAGTGACTCCTCGTACAATGTTAGGATTGTTTGGAGGAGTACATGCATTAGTTAGACTAGAGAGACTAGCCAAGAGTTCTATGCTTATTCAATATTTTTCCCACTATATACTTTAGTTCACTGATAACCTGAGCGACCCTAGCCAACTTCGGGTCTCTTTCAAAGTGATGTTCCAAGTCACCCAACCCTTTGCTGAGGGTAGAGACATATTCTAAAGGAATGTGAATAGCCTCACGCTCATCGACCGAAGATGGTGTGGGAGATGCAGAAGGAGTGGGGATGTGGTCGATCTCATCAGAGAATCCTACCTCACCCCTTGACAACTGCTCCTGTGTGGTGAGACCAATGGTGGATCCAACAAAAAGGCCTATAGAGAAACTAGTAGTGACCTTCATCATCTCCATTGGAAGGTGTTGTACACTTCTCCTGACAATATACTTGAAGGTTGTAGACTGGGTTGTGATGCTCATAAACCTTCACAACACTTAGGGGCACAACGATCACAGGATATAAGAGAAAAGTCTCAACACCAACGAATGAGTAGATATTGGTTTATGTCAGGTTCACCAACAATGTAAGAGATGGTGACCAACCACATTCAAGGCCCTAGGTCATGGAGAGCCAAGAGAAGAAGGGTTCCCTAACCTACCTCAGTCTAAAGGGTTGTCTCAAAATGAGGGATGAGAATGATGAGGACTATAATGTCCTCCAATCACTCTCCAGACCCGAAACTCAGAATGGGGCTAGGCGAGCCAGTTTTCGGGTTCAACACTATGCCTCAAGTAGCTCTCTGCTTGAGGACAAAAGTACGGTTATGGGATGATAGCGTGGTGCACTAGTGTCTCTCAGGTGTGCTAGCGTCTGTACGACAAGAGGACCAAAAATACAGTGGGAATTGCTAGAAAACAAGTTGACAACCTAGCTAATGGTTTCTAGGGGAGCAAAACAAAACTATAAAGTAAGAGAAGTACAAATAGATATGACAAAGAAAATATATTAAAGCTAGGGTGACAAAGATGATCTCACAAAAGAGCCTGTTTGTCAGTTAGCTCCAAATGCACGTCCACCTACACATAAGGAGGAAAATTGTTGGGGGGTTGTATAGAGGTCTTCCTCAATCAGATCCCCGTTTTCATGTTTCCACCTCCACGAACAACCAAGATAGCAAGGATAGAGAAAAGTATGATAAAGGAGGAAAGGCAGTAAAGAACATAATAAACACTGCAAAATAGTAATGTGCTACTCAACCAAATTGTGGAGAGGAGTGAAAATGCATACCACCTCCACCAAGAGCTCATTAGCTAATGGAGGTGAAAAAGAGAGGACTCAAGCCCCTGCTGCAATGGTGTTGTTCCACACTTGCTCTATGGAGTTGATGGAGTGTTGTTGTTGCTACTATGGAGTGCCAAAGTGATGCTTAGGAGTGATGGATGCTAAGATAATGCTTGAGAATGCTAAGAGAGATTGCTAGAGCTTGTGAAGAAGATGAGTTGAATGCTTAGAAGATGAAATGAATGAAGGAAGAGTGTTTTTAAAGGTGGGATGAGAAAGACAACCATTTTTGGGTTAGTTGGTCAAAGAGGGGCATTACAAATTGACCCCAATGGGAAGTGTAATGCCTCTACCAGTTTCAGATGCAGGAATCCATCAGGGACGTAAGCGTGCCATGCAAATTTCTGCGCACCATGCAGGCATCCTCGACAGTTATTCTTCTACCGACATGAACGAAAAACAACATGTGGAATGAAGGTAGCGAGCGGATGTGGATTTTTTCCTTTGGATTTGGTTTTCTAAGGTGAGGAAGTGTAAAAGGGGAATTTGCGTAAGGGGTGCAAATTCACGTCTATACACTTATATAATTTCCCACATGAAGAAGGCTCTATACAAAATATTTGACCTCCCATGGTGGTATGATAAAGCAAGTGGAGGCTAAGAAAACTCTAAGTGTAGAGCTCGAGAAATTAATGGTACAGACAAGAGTACATAAATGAAAAGCAATGTGGTATTAAAAATAATATGCTCCTGAAAACTAACATTTCCAAATGATATAACACCTGAAGTGAGTTTTGAGGATAAGTGTTTCACAAAATAATCATATGAAAATATCTTTCATGGGTGACACAAAGACCACATTCAATTTCATAACTAAGCCACAAACATTTGGTTTTAAGACACCCATACAAATAATTCATCAGTTGCTTGCCATAGTAATCATTACACTACATCTTCAAGATTATGGCTTATTTTTTGAGGATGTAGAGCCCCAACACAACCTCATGAAAAAAGTTGCTAAACATGATTATCCAAATCATATTTGGTGATATTGGCAATGATTAAGTTTTATAGCTTAGTAAGAACTATCTAATTCGATCAAGAGTTGATTTTAAGACATTCGTTCACAAGACTATCCGCCACCATGTTAGCCTCTTGACAAATGTGGTTAAATTTAATATTTTTAAGGATTTTATCATGGATTTCATATGCCATATATAGTCCCTAATCTTCCATGATGGGAAAAAATTTCTATTGATTAGATCAATAACATTTTGGAGTTACATTTAATATGAAGATATTGAATACCATTAGCAATGGATTTTTTAAGCCCCCATTAGGATGCAATAGCCTCTAGTTCAATGCATATTTTTATTCTGATGCAAGAAGCATAAATTTCAATAATTTTATCATGTGCATATCTAAATATTCCTCCTATTCCAACTAGACCAAGGTTTTCTTTTGAACAACCATAAAATCTAGGTTTGACCCATTTGACTTGGGAAAATTTCCACTTAGTGTATTTCCTGATTAAGGCATTTTTGAAATCCACACTATGTAGGTAATTGCTTATACCCTAGTTCTATATTTTATTTTATTTATTGAATTGAAGGGGGATTTGTGGGCTTCTATGGGATAGCTGCATTCACATTTTCCATGATTGAAGAGAAAATAACATGGAAGATATCCATCTTTTATTAAGTATCCTTCCAAGTAAACCCCAAAGAAATTGGAAAGAGGTTGAATTAGATATGAAAACTGTTGATGAGTAGAGAGAGGTTTAGATTCTATCCAAACATCCTCCCAAAATTTGATCTACTTCCCAAAGCCAACTCTCCAACTTATCATTTTATGAGCCACCATCTAGTTTTCATTAGATGGTTCCAAATGATAGAACTCCTAGGGAGGTTGTGAAACTTTAAGAAGTGGACTACCTCTTGAGTTTGGAGGTATTTGGCTCTCACAATTAAGGTCCAATCATTATCTTCCTTTGTCAAATTCTAATTAATATTGGCTAGAAGAGCCTCATTGAAATTTTGGATGCTCTTGAGACCTAAGCTACCATTATTTTTATTTTTACAAATTATATTCCAATTGATCATTACTAGCCTTTATTTTTCTTTTTGCTTATCTAGAGGAATTCCTTTTGAATTTTCTCTATTTTATCAATCACACTTTTAGGGATTTTGAAGAGGGATAAAAAATAGATTGGAATATTCTAGAGTTATTTTAGTATTTTTTCCTACTATTATTACAACGCATTTTGATGTAATCTCAAACTTCATTAAAATAAGATTTTTTTTTTTGAAATTTATCTTTCTTCACTGACTCAATTACTAATTTGGGTTATGAATGTTGATGCATAAGTTGTGAAGAAATGCAGGATTTTGCAAGTTTTGATTAAAATGCTTAAATATAACATTATTCACTTAAATAATCATTAGGTTTATTATACTGGTATCAAAGCCAAAGATCTTGCAACATATAGGGGATTTAGTAAATTATGTTTTAAATTGATAAGGTAAAAAGGTATCTAGGAGGGGAAAAATGAAACTTTAAATTGAAGGTGTAGCTACACACAAGGAGTTAAGATTTAAAGGAAAAAAAAATGATTTATGATGAAAATGGGCATTATTTCAAGGAAATTTATCAAATATTAACCAGAGATAGAGGGAACCAAATCAGATGATAAGAAGGTTGGTACATAAATTAAGGATGAAAATCCACAAGGAGATGAAGGTTCATCTACGAGTAGTATAAATGCAAGTAATTCCATTGATCACAAATCCAAATTGATATTTCTTCTTGAGGATGATGAGATTGCTAATGTACCCATCAATCAACATGAATATCATTACGCTAGATACTAAAATAAGTTTGAACCAATGAGAGCAACCTTGACATTTAAAAAATGTTTTGAGTTAGCAAGGAAAATTATCTTCTAAATAAAGGTTTAGGAAATAGTTAGAAAATAGAAAAAATACAAACATACATCACTCTCAACCCCATAAAGGAGATCCAAGATGCAATATATTTATTAAATTTCAAGAATATGAAGAATGCTAGAGTTACAATTGGACAAAAGTACAAAAATGAAATACTAGAGAGACAACAAAAAGAAGATTTTGATAATTTTTTTATAGAGTATCAGAATAAATCCAATGGTTTCAAAATTACACTTCCTTTTTAAAGGTTATTAAAGGTTTTATGAAAATGGATTCTATGTAATTACTTAAGAAAAATAAGAAAGGAAGAAGAAAATTTAGAATTGAAAAGCTACTAAGGAGGAGATTGTTGAGCATAAGGAAAAGAAAATATTATTGTTTAATAAAGAGAATTTATAACCAAAGCCACAACTTGAATAACAAAATATAGATAATTTTTAAAGACATCATATATGGGCGTAGCTTAAAGGAAGGCTCACATAAGGATAATATGCCCTCCTTGAAGGACCACACCTCCAATTATTATAAAGAAGATGAATGATGATACTACAAATGGGCTTAGAAGACATAATATTTGCTTCTTATGAAATAACCTTAGGTGTTCAACCACAAGTGTAAAATAAAATATAAAATGGTGTCAAAAGATGAGTTAGAGAAATACGAAGAGCCTGAAAATAAAGTGATGGAACTTAAACTAGTGATGAATGCACTTAAGCACAATCTGCTTGAAGAAGAAAAAGAAGAGGGAAATTAGAAAGGGTAAAGGAAGGAACCATGGAGCATGAAATAAAGAAAGAAGAACAATTAGAGCTATAAGAGAGTGAGAAGAAATAGATCATGGAATAATTCCTCAAGTAGATGGAAGGTATTGATATTGGTTTAGAAAGGGAAACCTTATTGATTTCTAAATTGGAATATCTAAAAACTATTAATCTAATATCATTTGTTAAAAACATAATTGAAAAAGATGCAAAAATTCAAGGAATACCTAATTATCTCTCAAAGATTGATGTGGTTCTATATGGGTCAATTTTTAGAATAATTGTCATGATAGAAATGTAAGTAAGAAGATTGTCCTAGTCTGTGTCACTAATTTTGGCTAACAAGAAGATCATAGTTGTTTTGAATCATATAAATTCCCAAGTCTAGATGAAAGGAGTAAACATTTTGAGTATAAATCAATATATAAGAATGATAGTAAAAGCAAGGATTTATTGCGTATTTTTCATATTATATCACTACAATGTTTTTATCATAATGTTAAGCATTCTAATAGTGATGAAAAGATGAAGGGTATAAAATTTCCAAAGGGAATCATTTCTCTCAACTTACAAATGGTTCATGCATGATGGTGTGGGACCCTCATGCTTTAACCAAACAACTACAAAAGGAAGATATTCATAACACATGAAGGTTGAAATTTTTCACGAGTTTAATATTATTGTTGATAATAAATTCATCATGTCATGTACTTGGAGAAGTAGACAACACAATTTAGCCTTGGGAAAACATAATAATGATCAATATACAAAGCTAAATTATACATCTAAAGGAGAATATATGGTTCTTGGAGGTTCCTCTAATAGAATTCTTGGAGTATTCATAGTCAATAAAAATTCTTGTAAGGAACAAGTTTCTTGGGCAATAAGTTCCTTAGCAATGGAGATCATGTAAAATATTTCATCTTTTGGTAATCAACATAGTATTTATTTTGGTATTCAAGTATTTCCAAATCACTTGTAGTATGGTGCTTCATAATATATCCCAAAGAGCATTATCAAATAAAATATTCCAATATGCTCTATATTTAGAAATTGGTTGTAAGTGGTCCTTTGTCACTCCTTATTTCTCAAAGACCAATTTGAGAACAAGCCACAATTATATTGATGTTTGCAAGGAATATATGCATAAGAAATATTTTAAATGCATTATGAACCATAGTGATTTTTGGATCATGTCATTCAATATAATTAATGTACCAATTTATTTCTAATTCATGATGAAATAGGTATTCATTGGTCAATTGTGACAATATTTTTTAATAAAAAAATTAAGTGTGAGTTTGATTACACAAATGCTTTATAGTTGGGCCATGCTATTAATGCTCAAGGCATGCAAATGAATTAGAAGATAATTCAAAATTTTCTAATATGGGCTTTCCCATTGCACTAACTCTATTGAGAAGATTCCTTAGTTTATGTAGTAGTGATAAAAGGTAACATACTAAGGAATTTTCAGATACAAAAACAACCTTAAACAACATGACAAGGAAAAAAAATTAATGCAAGGATGAATAGAATACAAGAAGATTTTGAACCTTAAGAAGGTAATCAACTCACGTTTTGTATTCATCCTTTCAAATTTCTCACATTAATTTATGGTATAGTGTAGTGTTTCAAAAGATAGTATTGGGGCCATATTAATGCAAAAGTGGGATGACATTAAAATTGAGACCATTAAGTCAAGAGATTCAAAATATGGTTTCTCTATTTATGATAGGGAGGTTCTTTCCATGAATCATATTTTGGTTAAATTTAGAAACCATTCACTTTGTGGTAGATAAGTGGTTAAGACATATTGTAACGGTTTGAAGTTCTTCTTCCATCAACTTGACTTGAATGATGAGAAAAAAAAATGGGATAACACGCATAAAATAGCAGATGGTCTCATTTGGTATAAGGATGGAATCTTTATAGTGCTAGAATCTAAGATGGAATAGAATATTTTGAAGTTATTTCATGATACACCCATGATGAGATACTATAGATCCTAAAACATTTGTAGATATATAAGAGAGGGTTTTACATGGAGGAGCTTTAAGATGGGGAATATTGAGCACATCAGGGACCTCATCATGAGTATTCTCCATAAATTATTTCAATTGATAGATATAAAAATCACTCATACCATAAGTTATCAACCACAAATAGTTGGACACACAAAAAGGGTGCATAAGTGGGTAGTAGGATTCTTTAGAGAATATGTTTCAAAATAAAAATTAGCATGGGTTGAGTGGTTTCACCAAGGAGAATATTACTACACCATCCAAAATCTATCCATTAATGTTTATGGTGCACTTTAGTAGTGCTGGCTTAGTGATCATAGATAGTAGAGTGTTACTCATATGGGTAGCAGATGCCAAAATTATCACAAGGGTGAAAGGGTCATGATATAGATCCATCACCAAATATATGGTTTATTAGAGGAACCAACCTACAAATCTTACCACTTGGGAAGAATTAGGAAATTTAGAACATTACTTGAGGGAAAGTAATTTTTGGGAAGGGTAGACTTGTAATGTCCCATTTTCCATTAATTTATGTCTATGGACCAAAGTTCTATTTCCTATTTCCTAGTGTCTCTATTTATCAAATTCTACATATTTGCACTCCCTCTTCATTCCCCATGTTCCCATTAGGTTCAAAAGTTTCTAAGTGTATAGGTTATTGAAGTTTTGGAGTTTTTGGTCCTAGCATGCATCTCCTCCCAACTCCACCTCATTCCTTCTGTCCCTATTGGGATATCAAACTTTTCCATCCTAGTATGTCTCTCATATGTTCCATGCCTTCATCACTTTTTCCTTGTTGGGATTTTAGAGTTATCCTTACTGGCATTATTTTGACCTCTATTTTTCCTTACCCTTATTAGAGTTTCCCATTTTAGCATTATTTTCCACCCAACTTTGTCATTTCCCTTTATTCCTACCAAGATATCAAACTTTCCCATTCAAGCATGATTTTCCCACTAAGTTTGTCTTTCCCTTTATCTCCACTAGGATTTTGAAGTTCTCTATATCATCATCCCTTTCTACCAAACCTTTCTCTTTCCCTTAATTTTATAAGATATTTTTACCTTCCCCTATCAACATGCTACCTTCTAGTTGCACATAGTTAGCCTTTAAAATTGGACGTTAAACCTTAGCCTTATCCAAGTACCTAAACCTTGAATTTTGACTCTTAATATTTTACATAATTAGATCACTTTATCAAGATTATAGGTTCATATATATATATTCTTATTTGGGTACCTAGTATTCTATACTCTCAAACTTTGACCCTTGACATGCGGGATGAGACTTGAGGTTTCCTGAACTTTGAAACTCTGATACTCCCACTTTTGGTATTTCTCTCTCTCACCCACCTCCTTGCATGACCCCAAGATACCATTAATTGCCAAATTTGACATCTCAACTACTTTAGAATTTATCCTACCCAAAAATACTAAATTCAAATCTAAGAGCATAAATTCACCTATACCCATGGCATTGGAGGGTGAGGAAAACCATGTCCTCATTAATGTGATTGTTGCACCCTGACTCCTATCGGTCCTCACACATGATTAGAGCTAGTATTTTGAGTGCCATGATTCATCATTGGTCATTGATTTAGTGATTAAAAGAAATGATTTTTTTCATTTAGGATTATACATATTCTACACAAAAAAACCCTTACAATTTTTAATTATTCTGAACACTTATGTTCAAGCAACTAGATTTGAGGATATAAATCCTTATCTTCGTTGGATACCATAGGGTGAAAACCTTTTAGTTTTGAGGATTAGAGGATGTAACCCCTTTGGCCCTATAGGGTGATATCATTTAGAGGTCATGAATAAGATTTCATTGTGTTGATTTTAGCTACATCAAGTTTGTACAATTTATAATTATTGTGGATTTTGACAACGTAGTTATAATGTTGTTATTAGTGTAGTTGTTTCTCTTGCTATTATTATAGAATATTTTGATGTAATCTCTAACTTCATTAAAATAATAAGAAAAGTTCTAAAATGTATCTATCTTCATTGGCTCAATTGTTAACATGGGCTATGGATGCTAATGTATAATTTGTGAAGAAATTTGGGTTTTTTATAAGTTTTGATTAAAATATTTAAATCTAAATTATTTTCTTAAAATAACCATTAGGGTTATTATAATAGGTTTTCAACATTCCAGTCACTGATTAGTACTCAAATATCATACTGTATTTCACTACAATTGCATACCTAACTTTGTGCCAAGAGACATGTTCTACTATGATCCTTCGATGCCATATTCACTTTCTAATTTTTTATATCATCATAATTTTGTCAATTGGTATTTGAACTTTACTGGGCTTGACACGCTTATAACTAGCTAATTATTCATTACTTGCGATAACTCTTTGAAGTTTATGCTAATAAAGGAACACATAACAAGGTACATTGAAACCACAAGTGCTTATGGTGTGCATCACATGAATATCCATTATCACCACATTTGACTTGGGAGATTCAAATATACATCTAGTTGACTACACATTTCATGTAGCATTAAGCTCTTTGACACCTTGTGGTCAATTGAGATCATCCATAAGACCAGGGGAAAATATATATGCACTCATTAAGATCATTATATATCAATGAAGAAAGCTAGCTGAAGTTGGGAATGTCATTGTATTAAACAATATCCTTCAAATCCTATAATTTGTACATTGTAATCAAATGGTTGAGGCCTAGTATGTTGGAATCCCGCTGCAATAGATCGTAATATTGTTGTGATTATATTGTAATAAAGATCCATTGTTTATTATCTCGTTGAGTTGTTGTGAGTTTGTTTGTTTTTCCACATGGTTGGATGATCTTTAATTGGACCCTACAACCATGACTGCATCAATTTATTACATACAAGCTTTTGCTTTGATACTATCGAGGAATATTAAAGAGGTTCAACAAATAGGTCTTGAGGAAATTGTCCCAAACTTAGAAAGAATCTTTGGAGGAGGATTTGATCATTTTGGATGAAACAATGAGTGTGATAGAATCCATAAGCTTCAACTTCACATTCTTAGCTTTATAGCCTTGATGTTTTGTTCTATATTGTAAATTGTAATTGACTCATTGGATCTAGAATCAAGAAAATTTCTATTTGTGAATTATATATATATATATATATATATATGAATTATATTTGATGCATGTAAAATAATAAACTTGACTAATTTCAATTTTTACAAATATTCCATCATTTTTACTTTGCCAAATTCTTAAGTGATTTTTCTATTTTATATCTAGATGATTAAATTTCATTTACATTTTTACCATGCCACATCAATGTCGTGTAAATGGAATGATCTTATGTCTCCACAATTTTTTTTACAAATGTTAATAGACCAAAAACATTTGATAGATTTTCATTATGAGTTGAATGAATGATTACTCATTAAAGTTTACCATTCCAGAAAGCTATGTTACTGGATATTATTAAGAATATTTTTTGATGACCCCAAACTACAATGTATTATGGATACATGCATGTGTGTGAACAAAGACAATTTTTTTTTTGATTATGAAAGTGAAATAATGTAAAGACAAATATATAAATATGATAATGTTGACATTTATTCATATTTAAAATTTGAACAATATTAGATGTATATATCAATGTCAACATGTAGTAAATGAAGATGCTTAATAATTGTCAATAATCATGAATTATTGATGATTAGTTGCTACTTGTCATCAGTCATCTTGTTTAAAGAAAAATTATCAGTAACTTACTTATCAACATGTATTAAGCTGGTTATGAGTCCATTATCCACTAATAGATTAGAACTATTAATGTGGCATATAAAATTTAAATATCTATGAGCTCAAAATGTAACTATTGATAAGTTAAAAACCATAAAAATGATCATTACTTAATGGATTATGGTAACTTGGTAAGCCTCACCAAATTGGATTGGCATACAAATAATTGGATATTCCGTAAAATCAAATCAAGATAATAATTCAGTAACTGATGTAAAAAGTTTTTGTTTAACAAGTCAACCAAAATTATGGTGGATTTTAGGAAAATGCGACTTGCTTTTAGTAATACCAAGAAGGAGACTAACAAGAACTTGAGGCTCAAAAAAATTGTCATCTTACAAGTGCAAAAATATTGAAGAGTTATCCATGAGACTGGTGCAATGGTAATGAGAAACACTTGTAGAAGAATAACCCAAGTTCAAACCCCTTTACTGACCCGAGAGAGATTGTGGTCATTGTCGATCAGCCGAAGCCTATGAATATTCATGGAGTGAGAAGCTTTGTCGGGGCAGCTCAACAAATGAAAAGGACTGCCCTCTGAGATTGCCTCTCCATTATATGTTTTCACATCCTCCAACAAAGCCTTCCAATGAGTGAAGAACAATGATATTTTGCTGGCCTCAAAATTAAAAATTACCATTACCACATGTAAAACAGCCTTTAGGAATTCAAGTGGATGCCCAAAATCATGAAATAGGAGTTCTTCGCAAACAAAGACTTTATCCAAGTTCTTTCAAATCGAAAATTTTCCGTTCAATGTTTTGAATCATGGTCACAGTATACCCTCACAAAACCAAAAAAATACAATTAGATGATCAGATTTGGATTTTACCAAAGTAACTAATTAGTGGATTGACTAGGGCACTCATTTTTAGGGAATATTTATTTCATTCTCATTTTTTTACCTGGTTTAATTAGTGTTCTATGACCTCTATGCCGAAGGGTTTGAATTATTGGAGCTTTGTTAAAATTTTTAGAAGTGATACAATTATGAAAAATAGCATGTGACATATGTAACCTAAAAGGTCTTAATTTGAGCATGGTGATAAGGACTTCGTTCTTGACCCCACTTGTATTGCAACAAGGAACACACCAAGGACACTGCCCCTAGACCTCATAGGCGCTACTAGTTCATAAGGGACCATGTCTTTGTACTTTATGACATATTTTTAGAAGAAGAACAATCTTGTGAATGCTACAAAATGTATCAAATGGTATGGGACAACAAAATGTAGGTTTTGGTAGAAGAGAAGATTAGAAATTAAGTATTTTATTTTTTGTGTAAAATTGCCTATTGTAGTAAGTGGTGAGAATGAAATCACTAGATATAATGAAGTGGAAAATTCATTGTGACAGTTAGAGGCATTAAATGACATTCCAATTCTTAGTTTTTTCCTTTTTTCAGTGTAAGTTCTCAATCTTTTTGGCTCCCTAGAGCTTCAAAATCTATTTATAGTTACCTGATAAATTATTGATGGTTGCGGTCGAAGATCTACATTGTTATTTCTCAAAATTTGGGATTATGATAAAGAGAAGAGGTTGTTTGATCTAGTTTGATACAGATTCAAGATGGAGAAGACTCAAACAAATCAGATTTCAGTAAAACAACAACCTTTGATAACACACTCAACCATCTTGGATCAATTATCCACAAGGTTAAAAAGCTTCAAAACTGAACAATTTGTCTTATCTTTTAGAGAAGGCCTCTCAAGGACCATCTCATCATCAATCTAGCATCTACTCAGACCCCCAACACCATTCCCAAACCAAACATACAAGGTTTCTTTGCAACTTCTTGGAGATCCTTCAATCTGCCCTACAAAAAGGCTACAAAATTAGCCTTGTTTTACAAAGTAAGTGCTCTTTAAAATTATCCTAATCCCAAAAAATATTGTCCAGTCATAAAACATGTCACAAAACTTCCAATTTCACAGGTTTTAATTAATTTCTCAACTTCTAAGCCTCCATTCTTCAATCCTACCATCTACCAAGTCAATCCACCAAGAAAAATTTCAATACAACAGATGGATTGACATTTTAAATCAATAACTTGCAAAATCAGACCCTCCAATTTGTGTGTACAGGTGGATACAGAGAAAAGTATAAATCTTCCACAAATATGAATGTTAAGACTCACAATATGAATGAAAAAGAAGGATAATACATAGGTCTACACCATACCAAAAGATTTCAAGCCATTAAGATCCTGTACGGGTCGTACCACAGTGTTTTTTGAAAGGAAAATAGTGAAATTTGTAAATTACAGTGTTAAGAACAATGAAAGTTTATTGATTTCTTCTCCAAATCACTAGCCAATGTTACAATATGAAGTTTCATGCCTTTTTAAAGGCTTTCTCCTTACAACCAATGACCAACTATTTCCACAACCGAATCTTTAATTTCTAATGACCATTAAGGCCATATTACACTTATTACACACCTTTATAATCAATTATTTTGTTTTTGTTTGCACCTTTTTACTATTAGACACTCCTAGTCATTTGAAACCTTTGTAATGGTCTATTTAGACCTTATTAAAAGTGAAAATACTCAAGACAAAAAAATTTCACCTTGTTACATATTGCCCTATCACATTTTGCAACAAGGTTGTAGGTGCCCCTACACCATAGTTTAACTAGTGATAAAGCTTTGTTCTACAAGCCACCTAGTGGTTTCCACCTTATGCATTACCATTTTTGGAGTACTTAAGTGAGTGTTTTCTCTCCTTTCAACTAGAGTTTTAGTTGAAGTGGATTTCTCCAAATTATATTTCTCTCCTTATGGAATTTTCTCTCTTATTTTCATTTCTTTTCCTTGTTCATTAATGCGAATGGTTCTAGTTCTTTATTCTAAATCTAAAATCTAAGATATAAATCCATTTTTGATAAGTTGTTTGAGAATATCTTATAGTCAATGGGTATTGAAGCACATCCTTTCTTTTGGGAAAGTTGTTATTATAGACACCTTAACTTGTCCATGTACCCAATCACACTTGACTCTACCCCATTCTAGCCATTTAATTAAATCATCCTTATCCATCAGGTGCCATATTTATTTAATTAAGTTTAACCTTATCCCAAACCCTCTAAATAAATCAATTAATTAATACCTATTGGAATCAAGGAACACTAAGAGGGGGGGTTGAATCAATGTTTTGCAATTTTTAACTTTATTAATCTGATCTCTCAAGTGCCTATAACGTTCAATCAAAAGAAAGATGCATGAGCATAAAACAATAAGCCACAACACCATAACACAAGGATTTTTATGTGGAAACCCTGTTAAGGGAAAAACCACGGTGGAGGTTAATCCACAATTTGAGTACTCAAGTATAAGTGTTTTACAAATAAGGAATGCACTTGCATTCAGGCACACTGCCTAGAGCTCACTGCTCAAAATCAAGAAGGCTCACTACCTTACAAAAGATTTGGATTACAACCAAAGATTTGAACTAAGATAGTAGCATCTACAAATGCCTGATTATAGTTCCAGTTAGGCTTATAGATCAAATTATGGACCTTTTGTCTGATTTTGCACTTCACTCTATTCTGTTTCAATTTGCTTCACAAAATCCTTTATTGCACAAGTGAAATTGTGCATAATCACTCAACTAACTTTCTGACATTTGCAACACACATTAACTTGCATCAAACACACAACAAAATGAATTAACTGATCTCTTATATATATCTGCTACCAAGGATTTAATTGCTATATGTTGACTTCAATAAAATAGAAAATATTTACCAACTGTCAGCTCAAATCATGAATAAAATTTAATGCACATCCACCAAAGTCAGCCACAACATAGTGAGGACCCAAAACAAAATCTCCAATATAAAAATACTCCAAACAATTTTTCCTTAAACATCCGCAACACCCCATATTCACTTAGTCAGCCTTCTAGCACTGTTGAACATAAAATCAAACAATCCGACCTCCTAACTCGTACACCAATTGATGCATTGACATAAAACTTGAGAATAAGATATTCCAAATACCCAATGACTTTCCTTGAGATCCACAACCCAAATTGATAAACTGGTAATGCAAATAGATTGACAGATTCAACTTCAGCTGAATACCCTATTCTCTACTCTATCATCCGGTATGGTCAAATACTGAAGTGTGGACTAGATTAATGACTTAGGTTGCCATCAATGACAATACTAGAAGCCATATGCCAACAATCTCCCCCTTTGGCATTAATGGCAACACTTAGTGAAAAATGACTAAGTGTCAGAACCTTCAAGACTTCAAAAAGCCATAGCTAACAGAAACTCCCCCTGAATTTGATAAGGCATTTTTCACTACTCTCTCTCCCCCTTTGACATCAATGACAAAAAGATAATAAAATATTTTCCTACGGTATTCCCTATGAAGTGTAACCAAAAACTTATCCAAAAACTGATTCAATTTTTTTGAAGAAATATAGCGACTATTTATGTTAGAAAATTGTTTTGTATTTTTCCTTCATCTTTGGAAGAAACTTCTTCCATGCTTCTACTACAATCCCGGTGATTATGATCATGCTATTGTTTTCAGATGTCCGGTTGATAATCTTGATGAGGGATTCTAGAATGGTGATGAATTCTTCTAATATTTCTCCTTTCCTCAATATCTCAATTAATTGTTCTAGCCTACATTTTGTTATGTCCTTTACTTTCCAAAAGGTGTCAACAATCTTGTCCTTGGTGTTTTGAACATTTGTATGCTTTGTCTATAATTTTCGAATCCTTTTACTAATTGCACCATCTTGATCCTAAAACATGTTAAAATCTTGTCCAATACTATTAAGCTCTATTTCAATTTGTTCCAGCTTTTCTTTGTACTTGTTGATTGCATGAGGCCATCAAAGACAGTAATTGTAGATGCTGTTTGTTGTGCTTATGCATTGCCTTAGTTGATTCATGTGTATTTTTAGGTTAGTGAGTGAAAATCTGTACTACTTGTTCAGGTGTAGGATCACTTATTCTTCCTCGTTCTAAGACTCAGAGTTCATGATTTCCTTGATGCATTCAATCATCTCTTCTAGCAATGTATTCTATAAACTCTCTAATTTGATATGATTGTGCACAAGATGAGCACTTAGTACACTTAAGATCATGTCCTGCTCATATGAAGGTCTGATAGACCATATGTTCACATTTTTTTGGATTCCATCTTCCTCATGAATAAGCTGCAATAGCTCTTCTTTAGTTAAATCACCTTCTTCTTCACTTTCTTTTGTCATTTCCTTTTCTTGTTCCGGTTCGACTATTTCCAATTCTTTTCTTTGGGTGTCCTCAGTTTCCTTATCAAATTCCTCATTTGGTATGTCCACAATCACCTGTTCTTTTCCTTTCCCTTAAACTCTTGGAGTCTTGCATGCTGGTGGAGTACAAACAACAATTTATTTTGCTCTTTTCTTCTTTCTCTCCATCTCACCGGAGGAGGAACCAACTTCAAGTGCCCTCATTGGAATGGGAATACCCATTGAGCCAAACTTTCTTAGCAAATCTTTAAAGAAACTTTCATATACTTGATCATAGTTTTCCAAATTGTTTGAGTATATGTAAATATGCTTGCAAACTGGTTCACTCTCTTCCCATATTGCATTGTTGATCAGTGGTAAGAAATTCAGAAAATACATCACAAGGCATATAACCAAAGAATCAAACTTGAAAGGGTAATATATCTTCTTTGTCAATTGCACATTCTCCATCAGTTGATCTTTCAATAATCTGCAAAGGTCAAAATCCTGATCTTCCATTATCATCTTGTGTGAATTGTAAACATCACATGCCGAAGTTGCACCTTCTTTGTTTCTAAAAAAGATTTGGTAGGATACTCCATACACAATGTACCTTGTCATTGAATCTCTAATCATGGAGATTATCAATGCCTTTTGATATCCAATTACTCTAGTTAGGGTTTTGACTTCTTTATTTTGGATTGACCTCTTCCTTGGCACATCTCCAACTTTGCACAACCCAGTTACAACTCCAATCACTTCTTTTGAGATATGGAGGGTTTATCTAGAGTTAGAATATCGTCATTCAATTTGTCTAGAATAAACTCAACGATTTCTACGTTTATGAAATAGGGGAATTCACTCCAAATATCCAAGCTTTTGTTTTTTGCTTCTTTCAACCATTTCAATTCATTGTGCGACAACATGTTTCTTTTAGCTCTAATCTTCTCATTGCTATACTCACCTAGTTTTAAATCATTTCTTTGATTTGTTCCATTTTTCCTTCTGTACTCATGTCTTGAAAATAAGTTCTTCAACCACACACCAAATTAGATTGAAATTTCTCAATACAAATGAAGTACCTGATGGATTAGTGTTCCATTGACAAATATGATTTTGAAATTTAGATGCAAAGTGCTCTCCTTCTCCTTTTCAATATAAAGTGGCAAATAAGGGTTTCAACTTGCTTTTTATAACTCACACACCTAACTTTTGTTGTAATAAATGCTTTTTCCCTAACTTATCCAGATACCCTGTTCCATACATGGTGAAAGATAACTCTTCTATAGACCTTCAACTTTGCATAATACTCTTGCCAACTATTCAACATCTGTAGATCATCAGTACAATCACTACACTCATCCACATCCTAGTGTCAATTACCGGTAGGAGGTTTGAAGGATTTTCTTGACAGCTCCCCCTAGGCCAGAGGCCCAAAACTAATTCTCGGAGGAAATACCAGAAGTAGGTTCTGGTGTTGGCTCATTTCTTACAAAAAAGGGACTCTACTTCACCCATGTCTTCTTCATCTAATCTCTTATTTCATCCATAGTCACTTTCCCTTTTCCTTTACCATCTTGCTACATATTTCTCCCTTTGTATGCAAGACCTCTTCTATCCATATTTTTGTTTCTATAGAATCTTGCAATGTGACTGTATTTGTTGCTATTGAAACATACAACATTTCCATGTCTAGATCAGTCATTCCATTGATTTCTTCTTGATGTACATTGGTTAGCAATATGCCCAAATCTTCCATAGGTATAACATTTAACATTCCTTCTATTGACATAGTTGTTTGACATATTTCTACATTCAATTGACTTATGACCAAACTTATTGCAATTGAAACACTGACCAAAGAATGATGAATCACTTGATTTTATTTTACTTATACATTGAGCAGCCATATGACCAAATTTATTGCAAGCAAAACAATTCCATTAAAATTTTGAGCATTAAGTTGTCTTACCAGATTCGTTTTTGCTTTGTTCATTTGATTTCCTTGCCTGAAATTCCTTTGTCTAGATTCAAAACTTTCTCCTTTCTCATATCCAAGACCTCACTTGTCATTTCCATTCTTTTGACCTTGAGTCAGCTCATCAAGCTTAACTGAGCTAATCTTGAACTTCTCCTTGTATTCATTTGCAGTAGCAAGTTCATCCCTAAGAATAACAATTTGTTTTTCAAGCTCTTCTTCATTGTTTCTGGATTGTTGTAGTTCAATTTCTAACTAAACGAATTCTCTATTAATTCTACTACATTCATCAGATCTTTCTTTTAGGGACTAGGAAAGAATTCCCTCATTCTTCTTTCTTTCTTCAATCTCCTTAGTTAGCTTCATCACCAAAGATTCCATCTCATGCTTCAGGGTAGCATTGTCTCTAGCAAGCTTTTCATATTCTTTAGTTATTTCCTTCAAGGTTTGATTCAGGTGAACATCATCCATGCTTTTTCTTTCTTTTTGCTTAATTTGGTCATAGAGATCCTTTCTCTTCTCCCCGGACTTAATAATTTGATCCTTCAATTTCTGAATGAATTTCTTAGCATTCTTGAGATTTTCTTTCAATTCTCAAACTTTTGATTTGTACTGATCAAGATCAAGTGCCACCAAAAGCTGCTGCTAAAGAATACCAGAGTCCATTACATTCTAAGATCCACCTCGAGCTATTAAAATTATTCTAAGGAACTTAGCTCTAATACCAATTGTTGGAATCAAGGAACACTGAGAGGGGGGGAGTGAATCGGTGTTCTAGAATTTTTAACTTTATTAATCTGATCTCTGAAGTGCCTATAACATTCAATCAAAAGAAAGATGCATGAACATAAAACAATAATCCACAACACCATAACACAAGAATTTTTACGTGGAAACCCTATTAGGGGAAAAACCATGGTGGAGGTTAATCCACAATTTGAGTACTCAAATATAAGTGTTTTACAAATGAGGAATGCACTTGCATTCAAGTACACTGCTCAAAATCAAGAAGGCTCACTGCCTTACAAAAGATTTGGATTACAAAAAAAGATTTGAGCTGAGTTAGTAGCATCTGCAAATGCCTGATTACAGTTTTGGTTAGGCTTATAGATCAAATTTCGGACCTTTTGTCTAATTCCGTACTTCACTCTATTATGTTTCAATTTGCTTCAAAAAATAATTTATTGCAGTAGTGAAATTGAGCATAATTGCTCAACTAACCTTTTGACATTCACAAAACACATTAACTTGCATCAAACACACACCAAAATGAATTAACCAATCTCTTATATATATCTGCTACCAAGGATTTAATCACTATATGTCGGCTTCAATAAAATGGAAAATATTTACCAACTGTCAGCTCAAATCATGAACAAAATTTAATGTGCATCCATCAAAGTTGGCCACAACATAGTGAGGACCCAAAACAAAATCTCCAATATGAAAATACTCCAAACAATTTCGCCTTAAACATCCACAACACCCCATATTCACTTAGTCAGCCTTCTAGCACTATTGAATAGAAAATCGAACGACTAGATCTCCTAACTTGTACACCAATTGATGCGTTAGCACAAAACTCAAGAATAAGACATTCCAGATACCAAACAACCTTCCTTGAGATCCACAACCCAAATTGAGAAACTGGTAATGCAAATAGATTGATAGATTCATCTTTAGTCGGATACCCTGTTCTCTACTCTATCATCCGGTATGGTCAAATGTTGAAGTACATATCAGATTAATGAATTAGGTTTCCATCAATGACAACACGAGAAGCCATATGCCAACAATACCTACTTAATTAATTGATTTAGGCTAATTAACCTTCATTACCATTTTCTCCTAATATTTAATTCCATCTCACCCTCAAGATCCTTGTCAATTCAATCCTAGCCATTGAAACCATTTGTAAGTGTGGAATAAGTAATGAGTAAAATAACACTTCTTAATAATACATTATATCAAAGATTCAACGATTAAACTAGTTTTTAAAACAAGAATCTACTGAAAGGGTCATATTGTTCCCTATCTCTAAAGATTTATTAAGTCATGGGGCTCTTAGATTTGGTAAGCATTGTGATTATTAAAATGCCAATCTAGAGAATGAGATGTTGCTAAATGCAATGATGTAATCCTATATGATGATTGCTAGATGATACGATGAAGGTACTGTAATCTAAATTGACATGAAACTATGATGAAAGAAGCTACATTAATCTATGATGCAGCCATGATATTGATTCTATTGATGCTATGATTGCTATTGCTAAATGCTAATTGATCAAATGCTTGGATGCTATTCTTGTAGAATAAATTTATACAAAGATGGGATTCGGTATCAAGGTCCATTTCTTGTAGAATGAGGCTGTATTTATAGATTCACGATAGCACATTGTGATGGGGCAACACAACAAAGGCTTGGATTTGACCTGGAGGATTGAATGGTGAGAGATGAAGAACCTTGCGCTGATCATGGGAATGGTTTCTCCCCATGAAACATATTGCCAAAGGATAGGAAGAATCAGAGGAAGGAGATTGACAAATTGATTTCCAATTTGTCTCCACAGCTTTCCTGTGAATGCCAGTTGAATTAAATTAGATGTTTTATATCTAATTTGGTAGGTAAATTATGATGAGTTGTAGAAATATGAATATATTTGAATATTTAGATTTATTCAAATTTTAGGCTCAAATAAGATATTAAATTTAATAAAACAAACTATTTTTTTTTAGACTGCAGGAATCAGGTAGCATGACCCCATATAAACTGCAGTGCGCTTGGTAAACTTTTTAACGTGACCGGCGGCACTGGCGCGACACACCCTCCGGTACCACAGGGGTGGAGGAGACTAGACCTTGTGACCAACCTCCTGCAACAGGAAAGATTTAGCCAACCGAGCTAGGGCCCCAACCCTAATAAAACAAACTATAGAATTCTATTTATTAAATTAAATATGAAAGAAATATGAATAATTAAATAAAACAAAGTATATGAACTTGTTTATTTAATTGAGATAGAATGATGTGGTTTAAAATAAGAGAATTTGATAATTAAATAAAACAAAAGTATTAAATTTGTTTATTTAATTAAGATGGAATAATAGAAGAATTAAATGTGAACTATATAAATAAATATTTCTATTTATTTAATAGTAGATGAAATTAAGGTTAATTAATCAAATAAGTCATATATAATTAATTAGATTATCTAGACCATTTTTAGGTGTATACATTTTGCCCCTCTTTGAAGTGATGTGTTTACGCATTGCTTCAAAGAAAATTTTGTTGTTGTTGCTAGTATCAATGAAATTTTTTTAGTATGCCCCAGACGTTGATTTTTAGGTAATGATGAATATATGCCCCCTCAGGAGATAAATTAATGAATTTTTGATTTTTTTTGAATTTTTTAGATTTTGCAAATTTTTTATGATTTTCTAATGATTTGATGATGATTTGGTGGTGAAATAATTTATCTCTCGATTAAGAATATTGATTCCACAAGATGATTAAATGTTGCCCTGCTTTGCCTCCTTATGTTTGATGATTTTTGATCATGTTAGCATTTGATTTGATATTGATTGATGATCCTGATAGATTAGAAGAATTTTGATCTCTTGATAGGTGAGATTCAATGATTGATTGATTGATTGACTTGATGATAGGTGAGGATCAATGATAAATTGATGATTGACCTCATGATAGGAAAGGATCAATGATAAATTGATGATTGACCTCATGATAGGTGATGATCAATAATAGATTGATGTTTGACCTCATGGTAGGCAAGGCTCATTGATAGATTGATGTTTGATTGACCTCATGATAGGTGAGGATCAATAATAGATTGATGTTTGAACTCATGATAGGCGAGGTTCAATGATAGTCTCTCATGAGATTTGATCAAAGTATCATTAGAGACGATTAGATTGATAGGCTGATTGATTGATAATATTGCTGATTTGCAATATGTTATGATCATAGGAGGATTTTAGAGTTCTTCCCAAAGAGTGGGACATGATTTTACATATGTTGTAGGCCGATATAGATATCATCAGTTGATGTGGTTTATCATCTTTGATTGAGATGCCCCAGTATAGGATTGATTAATGTACTGAAATTTGATGATGTTCACTTATTCAGTCAAAGATTTTATGATTTCTGCCACTTTGTTGATGTATCTCTCCATGTCTGGATATCATTGTACACTTGAAATTATTATTTTAAGGTTTATATGATATGCAACAAACTATTGATCTATATGGTGTCGATATGTGTTTATGATGGATGCATTTTATTTCTATGTGTTTATGCTATGTATATTCTATATGATGGTTTTTTTTCGATATGCTATGGATGCAAATGATGAAAAATACTAATGCGTGATGATTTATGATGTTAAAATGTAAGTGTGGAATAAGTAATGAGTAAAATAACACTTCTCAATAAAACATTATATCAAATATTCAACAATTAAACTAGTTTAAAGTAAGAATCTACTAAAAGTGTCATATTGTTCCCTATCTCTAAAGTTTTATTAAGTCACGGGGCTCTTAGATTTGGTAAGCATTGTGACTGTTAAAATGCCAATCTAGAGAATGAGATGCTGCTAAATGCAATGATGTAATCCTATATGATGATTTCTAGATGATATGATGAAGCTACTGTAATCTAAATTGACATGAAACTATGATGAAAGAAGCTACAATAATCTACGATGCAACCATGATATTGATTCTATTGATGCTATGATTGCTATTGCTAAATGATAATTGCTCAAATGCTTGGATGCTATTCCTACAAAATATTTTTTTACAAAGATGGGATTTGGGATCGGGGTTCATTTCCTGTAGAATGAGGTTGTATTTATAGATTCATGACAACACATTGTGACAGGGCAACACAACAAAGGCTTGGATTTGATTTGGAGGATTAAATGGTGAGAGATGAAGAACCTTGAGCTGATCATGGGAATGGTTTCTACCCATGTAAACATGTATAATAATGCAATGAAAATGATTATGCAACTATATGATAATGATGATGTTTTTTTTAATGTCAAGTATACTCAATCTATTATGAGAAAAGATGATATCGTTTTGAATTGGTTACCCTTCTATGTAACAAATACTCTGCAAATGTAAAACTAACATGAATGCAATCTCATCTTACCATGCAAATCTATATGCAAACATTGGCATCTTAACAATACATTTGTCATACTTTGTATCATCATAGAGCTTTAAAAATGTTGAAAGTGAGTACAAGAATTGATGGTATAATTTAGACCATGACGATCTGAGTACTACTTCCATGATTTTTGATATTGCAAGTGAACACACACATCTAGGTATAATTAAACCGAGATGACTTGAACATTTCTTGTGTAAATAGACAAGAATCAATCATTTTCCTATGTGAATTCCAAATGTCATCAGTGATACTTTGTATAGCATGTCTCATGAAAATTCACATAATAATAATGATTAACTCATAAACAACAAACAAAAAAATATCATTCTCCTTCCTAGCTTCTCTAGTTCAATACATCATTGAGGAGCTCCAAATAAATGATAACAAAGATCAAAGTACAACACATTCAACCTCGACATAAAGTATTTCAACAATTATTCAAATTAGATCATCCATTTTGATACTAATTTTAACATTTGATTTGGATGGTTGATGGAATGGTTTCGATGTTTGTTGTATATTCAGTGTCGGATATTCCTATGATCATTGTGTTTGTTGTGTTAGTCATACTATTGTTTGTCCATTTGATTAGGCTCAAAGTTTATTTCCCCTAGTGAGTTTAGGATTTTTCCCCCAAGATAGGGTGAGACATGACCACATTTTCCAAGATATGTACATGAGATTTTATTGCACCTTTTTCAGATTTTATGATTTTTTTGTATTTTTTGACTTTTTGACTTTTTTTTTGTATTTTTATCTTCCTTTTTTTGTGGTTTTTTTGATTTTTTAATATTTTTTTTGTGGATTTTTTAGGATATTTAAGATGAAATGAGATGATATGACTGATTGAAGGAACAAGATGCCCCACAATAGGGGTAATGTAACCATGGATAAATGATAGATTAAAATGAAAGATTCACTACAAAACATGTCACACAAGCAACACATCTCTTGTCAAAATATGATAATGGTTGATTGATTAAGACACGAGGAATGATTGATTCCATAAGGCATGATGATGATAAGTATTTAGGATCACTAATTTCCTCTAAGTATGATAAGATTGATGATTGTTGATGATTGATTGAAAAAAGATATGAGGATTACATAATGTTTTACAGCTAGGCTCAAATATGATTTGCATGATGAGATTCAAGGTTGCAAAGGGACATGGTGACATGGATTTTGAAAAGCTAGGAGATATGGAATGGAAGAAAGAAAGGATAAAAATAATGGATAGGATGATCAAGATCAACTAGATAAGATACAAACACAAGGCCCAAGTATTTTGCCCCTATTCCTCATCAAGACCAAGGAAAGGAAGAAAGGATGTATTTAGTAAGAATGATGGATTCAGGATAAGATGAAAGATATGGTATGTAAGATATGGATAAAGTGTATAGGATAAGATATATGATGTTCAAGAAGATCCTTAACCTTGTTAAGATCAAAGGTGGAAATGTAAGGAATGAACATAGAAAGGAAAATGACCATGAATGATAAGATGGACATAACTTGTCCCTAAGTGTAGAGTGCAAGAGGAATATGGAAGATAGGATATGGATGATAGGGAGATGGAGGAAGGACTTAAGCATCAAGTTTCACAACCAAATATCCCTCTAATAAACCATGGAAATGGGAATCAGACTCCTAATTGTTGGTAGATTAATGATATGATGGAAGAATCTAAGGACTTATGCAAAGGTTTGGATTAAAGGAGAATGATGGGGGATGAATGTTGGATAATGGATAGGAGGTTGGAAGGCATGTTGATGGGTAGATGGAAAGGATGGAAAGATAAATGTTGGCACACACCTTGAAGGGTGGTGGAGTGATGGAGGAAAAATGGATTTGGAAGGTGATAGATGGAAAATTGGAGGAAGCTTTGGATTAGCAAATTTTGATGCCAATTTAGATTTTATTGCTTCTATGAGACTTTTAGAATCCACATGACTTTTGACTTTGATTTTTTCTTTGTGGGCCTTTGTGGCCTTTGAAATTTTTCTTTTTGATTTATGGACCTTTGTGGTCTTTGAAAATTTCCTTTTTACTTTGATGGGCCTTTGTGGCCTTTTAGATTTTTCTTTTGATTTTGGATCAAATTTTCTTTTATTTTTGCATGTCTCTTCGAGGAGACATGTTGATCCTTTGATACATGTGAATTTTGATATAGAATATTTTGATATTTGGCACCTAAATTGCTTCCAAGAGCAATGGGAGGGGTGGATTGAGATGAGTGATATGGAGGTATTATGGATGAGTTAATGTGGGTATAATTTTGAAAGGGCATCAAGGATGTTTGCCTTTGTTTTTCTTGAGAAATAGGATATGGACCTCAGATAGAGGGAAGTTTTGATGGACTAGGATGAGGACCTAGGATATATGGAAGGTTTGATGAACTAGGACACTTAGGAATATAATCAAGGCCATGGTGATATGGGTTTCTTTGAACAAAAATGGGTTCTAGGATATCTTTTTCATGAAGGCCTAATCCTTTTCCTTTGTAATTCATACTTTGACATATTCGTTTACCAATGGGATATGCATTTTTTTTGAAACAAGATGCAAGTCCATTTTGGGGAGGATATGATATGGATGAGAGGATAGGTGTTGGAAGTAAACCGAAATGGATAAAGGTGGAGGATCCCAATTTATATGTGTGGGGTTCATGGATAGATTGAATAGGTGTGATAGGCTCTTGACATGGGGATGATGGGGTGTTTTGATCTTGAATTGAAAAAGGATCATGAGGTGGCATGAAAGGCATATCTTGATTATGAGAAGGATAAACATCTTCATGGGATGAAAGGGTATCCTTGAATGGAAGCATATCTTGATCTTGATGAGGAAGGGAATCATGAGATTTTGTAGAAAGCATGTACTGATCATCAGTTGGTAAGACATCATTAGATAGGATGGAAGAACTATCATGCTCTTGTGATGCAATAGAATCATGAGATAGTATGGATTGATTAGATGATGTAGAAGAACTTGGAAGTATACTTGTCTCTTGAGATGGAAGGGAATTATTTTGGATGAAAAGTGAAAGGAGGGGATCGTCATAAGATTCTTGAGAAATGGGATCTTGATCAAAGATTGGAAGAATTTGTGGAATTTTGATATCATTAGATGGAGTGGAAAGAATATTTTGATCTTGATGTGTAGGGGAGTCTATGCTAGCATGCTTTGGATTGAGAGATTGACATGAATCATTGGATGTTAAAGATATGATAGAAGAGGATGATTGGATGGAATTTTTAACTTGAGTGAAAGAATCTTGAGGTTTATTTTGGCTTATGGTGGATGGAGACAAATGTATGACATGATAGGATTGCTCAATACCATTTGTGTTTGAGGACTTAGATATGGAATTATTGAATTTTTTCAAAAATTCAATGACATTGAACTTGGATGATGTAGTTTTTGGTGAAGAAGGTCTCATGTTCATTGTTTGGTCAAGAGGATATGGCTAGATTTCTAGCAGCAAATATCTTTTTGTGGTTTCTCTTTGTATGTCTTGGAATTGTTTGTTGAAGGTTTTCCATCTGCTGAGTTAAAGAATTCAATTTATCCTCATCTATTTTAGCCATGGTGGTTTGAGTTTCAATTTCCTGTTCCTTGGAATTTTAGTCTTCGTGACCTTGTTAAAATCTAGACATATGAATGTTATTGTTTTCAATAAAATTTTGATCTTAGTTTGTTATAGTGTCAAGGATATTAAATTAAGTCAAATAGAATGATAGATTCTATTGATTAGACTAAGTTGATAAGTTTGATTATACGGTTTCATTTCTTTGCTTTAGGATGATTGATCTTGAAACTTAACTTACTAATCAAATGTGTTTGAATGAGACACTTTTGGATGGTAGCTCTTGGTTTGATTTGAACAAATTAAATTGTAAAGTCTAGTTTATGTAGGTTTAAGACTATTTTGATTTAGGAAAAAAATCCAAATTTTGATGTTAACTGTTTGACAGGGGTTTCCAATAGCTTTTTTTTCTCTTGTTTTCTTTGTATTTTTTAGGATGATCTTATTTGAATTAATGTTTTGAAAAAAACAAGCATTTGTAAAACAATTGTTTTTAAGTCCTAGAATCTAAACCATAAGTGTATGTTCAAGAATCAAACATGATACTCCTTGATTTCCACTAGTTTTTGACAAAGAAATAGACTTCAAGCAGACTCACTCCTAAGGTCAAAAAGGTCATTTTTATACTCAACAACCCACATCTTAAAATTCTGTCGACTCACACAGCCATGTCACCCCCTAAAGGGCGCCTATGTTTTTGTCTTTTCTAGGCGTGTACTCAAAGTTAGATTTCTCGATCCCTTGAGCAAATGGTCCTTAGAAATTATATTGTGAGTTTCTTGGGGGAAGATTCTTTCCCCCCCTTGCACCATGAGTATTATAATGTTTGGTTATTGATTCAGCCAAATTCTACACTATGGTTCATAGATAGGGTTTCCATTCAGAGCGACAAATGATAAACTCCCTCAAGAGACCTCCCAATCTTTAGAACAAATATTTTGGAGATGGTTATCTTGCACACTTTTGGTAAATGTGGGTTTCCCCATATTCACTTTTATTTTATAGTGGGTTGGAAAACTTGGCTTTGGTTGTTCCCATTTAGGTTGTTCCCATAGGGTGAGTACTTTTTCCCACTACAACAGGCCTTCTAAAGGATTTAACAAAGTATAAAGTGCATGAAATTAAAAGATGAGTCTAGCATTTTGATCACCCAGTTAAGGGGAGAGCATAGGCCTATCACCTCACAATCACAATAAACAATATTAAGTTTTAAAGCCCAAATGATAGTTTGCTATTGTACATGAAGATATTGCTTCACAAAAGACATGATGTTCATTTTAACTAAGATAGCAATGTATGATGACTACCCTAGGATTGGTGTATTTTAATCCAAATTACTACCCTAGGAGTGGTTCATTTTAATCCAAATGGCTACCCTAGGATTGGTTCACTTTAATCCAAATCCAAAAACTAGTAAGTTTCTAATGTTCTTTTTAACCAACTTTGACAAAGCTTGTGTAGATGGTTAATTTTAAGCCCAAAGTAATGCTAGTTGGTCCTAAAGCATGAATGAAAAATAACATATGATGGGTTATTTTCCCATGAGTGTTTGAAATCACTATTACAATGATTATCAAATGTTTTTTTCGTTCACTTCAATGCTCCATGTTCCTCTTAAAACCTACAATAAATGCTCAAAATGTTAGATGAGATCAAGAAATAAGAAGATATAAGGGTTAGATGAATGATTAAGCATAAAAACCCTAAACTTAGATGAAGTTACAATGTGATTTGACTTTAAATGTAAAATTGAAACTTTTAACTCTACAAAAAGTGAGAAATAACCATTGCATAGCTTATGAAATTCTACCCCATTTCAAAAAAGACCTCCGTATGACCGAGATATGGCCATTTTAAGATTGACTGTCAAAGCGTTAAAACAAAGGTCAGAAGTGCTACTTCATTAAAGGCACTAAAACAAAGGTCAGAAGCACTACAAAATTTATCAGAAGCGCTACTTCATTAAAAGAGCTAAAACAAACTATGTAAGTGCTAAAATTTTTGTTGGATGCGCTAAAACAGTCATAAGCACTAAAATTTTTGGTGGATGTGCTGAAACAGTCAGAAGCACTAAAAATTTCATCAGAAGCACTGCAAAATCCCTTCGTTGTGCTAAAAGAACATGCTAGAATCTTGTATGAACACTTTTCAAAAAAAAATGTTAAAATAATAGGGTTAGTGCCCCATGGTGGGCACCAAAATGTTAGTGTGGAATAAGTAATGAGTAAAATAACACTTATTAATAAGACATTATATCAAAGATTCAATAATTAAACTAGTTTAAAGTAAGAATTTAATGAAAGCATCATATTGTTCCCTATCTCTAAAGATTTATTAAGTCACGTGGCTCTTAGATTTGGTAAGCATTGTGATTGTTAAAATGCTAATCTAGAGAATGAGATGTTGCTAAATGCAACAATGTAATCCTATATGATGATTGCTAGATGATATGATGAAGCTACTATAATCTAAATTGACATGAAACTATGATGAAAGAAGCTACAATAATCTACGATGAAAAATGTAAGTGTGGAATAAGTAATGAGTAAAATAACACTTCTTAATAAGACATTATATCAAAGATTCAACTATTAAACTAGTTTAAAGCAAGAATCTACTAAAAGCATCATATTGTTCCCTATCTCTAAAGATTTATTAAGTCATGGGGCTCTCAAATTTGGTAAGCATTGTGATTGTTAAAATGCCAATCTAGAGAATGAGATGCTGCTACATGCAATGATGTAATCCTATATGATGATTTCTAGATGATATGATGAAGCTACTATAATCTAAATTGACATGAATCTATGATGAAAGAAGCTACAGTAATCTACGATGCAACCATGATATTGATTCTTTTGATGCTATGATTGCTATTGCTAAATGCTAATTGCTCAAATGCTTGGATGCTATTCCTGTAGAATAAATTTGCACAAAGATGGGATTCAGGATCGGGGTCCATTTCCTATAGAATGAGGCTGTATTTATAGATTCATGACATCACATTATGACGGGGCAACAAAACAAAGGCTTGGATTTTATCTGGAGGATTGAATGGTGAGAGATGAAGAGCCTTGAGCTGATCATGGGAATGGTTTCTCCCCATGAAAACATCTTGCTGGAGGATAGGAAGAATTAGAGGAACTTGGAGATTGACAAATTGATTTCCAATTTGTCTTCACAACTTTCCCGTGAATGCCAGTTGAATTAAATTAGATGTTTTATATCTAATTTGGTAGGTAAAATATGATGAGCTGTAGAAATATGAATATATTGAATATTTAGATTTATTCAAATTTTAGGAAGAAATAAGATATTAAATTTAATAAAACAAACTATAGAAGTCTATTTATTAAATTAATATGGAAGAAACATGAATAATTAAATAAAACAAAGTATGTGAACCTTTTTATTTAATTGAGATAGAATGATGTGATTTAAAATAGGAGAATTTGATAATTAAATAAAACAAAAGTATTAAATTTGTTTATTTAATTAAGATGGAATAATAAAAGAATTAGAAGAATTAAATGTGAACTATATAAATAAATATTTCTATTTATTTAATAGTAGATGAAATTAAGGTTAATTAATCAAATAAGTCGTATTTAATTAATTAGATTATCTAGACCATTTTTAGGTGTATACACCATCTACATGGATCAAGATCGAAACTTTCCATCATGTAACACGCATAATAACCTACCCACCCTACCCCTTTCTCACACATGTGTGAGCATATCTCTCACACATTAGAAGCCACCCTATCTCTTACACATATCATAAGGTGGCCACCCTATCTTTATCACTTGTCTCTTTCATGAGCTTCCTCATGTGTGCTCACACATGTGTGAGCATACTTAGCTCTTACACAACCATTCCTCTTGTGTCACTTGTTAGAGGACTAATCCCTTAGTCCATGCCCTCATTCTCATTCAATCCTATCCATCCATTTATCAATTCATATTGGCCATTGATTTTTCTCATGGAAAATCTATAAATAAAGGCCTTTGCTCTCATTTTCATCATCTCTTCATATCCTAACTACATGTTGTCCTATCTTCTATCAAATCTACCTTCATCTAGGTACTATCATATTGTTTCCATAAGCAACCACCTTCCACCATCTATCACTCATTGAAAAAGAAAATCAAGTAGAGATGGGTACATCTAATTTAGCTCTATCCATGAGACAAAAAGGTAAAACTAATTTGTAGAGATTTTATCTATTTGTTTTATGTCTTCTACATATTTATCATATTCATTTATTATTTTAAATTTCATGCTCACAATAAGATTGAGTGGGAAGAAGATTTTACCTTTGCAAAGAGACATATAGTCTTGTAAGTGGAAGAAAGAGTTGAGAATCATAGAAGGTGAAGGATAGTGTCCAAAAGTTGAAGACGGTTCCTCAAGATGGAATCTATAATAGAAATCCTTTTTGAATCAATGGAGAATATGAAAGGCATAATTGGGATTCTCATGGAAGGATTGGACAAAGGAAAAGGCCATGCCTACTCCAATGAGGATGAAGAGTATTCAAAGGGTGAAAATAAGTCTTCAGGTAACAAACCTCTATTTAAGATGAAGACTAACATTGATATTTTACATTCAAAGGTGGTGTGGATATTAAAAATATTGAAAATTGGTTGGATAAAATAGAGTTATACTTTAGCATTCATTCTCTAATATTATATCAAAATATTTCCTTTGCTTGATTGAGATTAACAAAGCATGTTTCAACTTCATTTGAAAGTCTCTTATTTTAACAAGCTCCTATAAGTTCTTGGGATTAATTTAAATAATTTATTAAGAAAAAAATTTCCTATTTGTTATATAGAGGAAAAATATATGGAAATGATAGTACTTAAATAAAAATATGGACACCAAATATAATAATACACTAGCGAATTTCATAGAATGGTTGTTCAAATTAGTAAAGATGTGGTTGTTGAAGAAGTCCGAATGAAATACATAGGAGGTATTCATAGTCTTGAGTTTCTTTCCCACCTATTAGATATAGATGATGCATGTGCTCATGCTCATTAACTTGAGGTAGATAGTTCTTTGTCCTCTCTAAAGATAGGTGGAGCAAAAGCCAAGACTATGAAGGTAAATTATACAAGCACTAAAAATAAATCTAAGTGTTGTGATAATTGTGGTAAGGATAGGCATGCAAATTATTTTTTTTGGAAGTTGCATGTTAAAAATAACCCTCATAAGAATGATAAGAAAAACTCTATGCCCTCCATGAATGGAAAATTGTGTAGTGGCTAATAAGGGTAAGAAGATTCAATATACTTTAGAGATAGATTCTAAGCTTTATTACACTAGAAAGGTTGGTTTATTGGAAAAAGAATAGTTATTGCACATCAAGGCTCATGTTGATGGTGTTAAAAATTTATGTGTTATTTGATTCATGTTCTCAAACTAGCTTGATTGCTCAAATTTTGGTTAATAAACTTGGCCTTAATTTATTTTTAAAAATAAGCCTTATGGATTGGGTTGGATCAATGAAGATGATCATATTGTAGTTTGTTAGTGATATAAATTGAAGCTTTCAATTGGTTCTAAAATAATTGATGAAATTTTGATGGTTGTTGCTCATATGGATATTTGTGGTGTGGTTTCTAATAGCTAATATTTGTATGAACTAAGGGAAGTTTCTATAGGAGGTCAAACAAATAACGTATCATCAAGAAATACAAGAGATTCATGTTGTATGCTTAGTATTACAAAGAAGTTTCCTAAAGGGGTTCTGAATCTTCTTGGGGGTAATTTGTGACAACAAAATCCTTTCCTTTAATAGAGAACCAATTTTGAAAAAGTTTCTCCATGTTCAAGTAATGTAACAACTCATTATCCAAATAGTTGGAGACATTCAGGTGTTCCCAATTTTGGTTCATTTTTATTTTATGTTATAGGGTGAGGTGTCATATGTGTCATCAATTGAGGGGATATTTCACCCTCATCCATTGAGTTTTTAATTTATTGGGGAGGTGGGTGAGCGTAGGATCATGATGGGCCAAATAATGGAAATAGGGTAAAAAACACATTTTTTACTTAAGCCAAATCCCAAAAATAGATATTTGACTTTTCCTTTAGGTCAGATGGAAAGTTAGCTTTGGTTTGGTGAAAACTAGACCAAAATGGATGTTTGTTTAGAATGGATATTCATTATAAAAAAATCCCGTTTTATAGAAAAATGGATATCTATTTTATAAAATGGATATCTATTTTGTTGAAGTGAAAAGTTAAAAGAGGTTGTTCACTTTTTCAAGGTAACCCATGATAGAGGAAGTCTTACAAAACAATATCCGACTTGAAAAACTAATATCTATTTTTGAGATCATTATTTGTGCTCACATTGACCATAGTATAGAGGCAAGGTTTTGATTTTTCATTATTTTTTGAGATTTTTCAATTTTTATTCAAAGTTTTTATTATGATTTAGGTTTTCATTCTTAAATTATAATTTTTAATGTTTTGAATTGTAAATAGGAAAAATGGATGAGGAAAGTCAAAACCCAAACATTCCCCACTAAAACCTCCTTCAATTGAGAAAAAATATAATGAATTGAATAATATTATAGAAATTTATTGTTGGCAACCTCAATTGGCTTCAAATACATCCAACTTAGATTGAATTTTTTCCCATGTTCAAACCCTCACAAGTCAAATTTTGACAATGGCGAGAAGACAAGAGTGAAGAATATTCTAGTGGCTTGGAATATGAACAAGTGAAAGACTTAAATATATAACCAAATCCATGTTAGTAGAACATTTTTTCAATCCTATAATTGGATTACATGTTGATATACATAATCCCAAAATTTCAATCAAATGCTACACTCATGAGGGTATGCCATAATTTTTGGGATAGTTAGTGGATGTTTTTTGATATACTACCCAACAACAATCTAGATGCCCCTCTATATACTTCCTTCACAAACTATATGCATATTTTATTTTAGGCCACAATGTCAGCGATTTTTCTCTTACATATTTCCAAGGAGTAGGTAGAGGAATGCCTCAAGATAGACCTAGGGCAACATGACAAATTCACTTGGTCCATTTATTACCCCTCCTCCTATCCCTTCACCTCAATTAGCACACTCAATCATTGTTATAGATGACAAATTAGAGTGTCCATGCCATACACTCTTTGATTGTCTATTTCATTACACATACTTATCACCTTGCACAACAACATGATAATTATGCTCATAGTGGATTGGTTGATATTGGTGAAGCCCCTTTTCCACACATGTTTGTGTGCCTCATTGTTATACTATGTGTAATCAATTGTGTTTAGGTCCTCTTGAAGAGACTAGTGAGCCACATCTAAACACATGAATATGATGTCCCTCATATGACATCTTCATGAGATGAGCTAGTAGGGTCTAGAAAACAAGTTGAGGCATCAAAGGCAAGAACACAAGCCAAGCCATTAGGGGTTATAAAAGAGGAGTGAGGTAAAAATTTCTTAGAGGTAAAATTTAGAGTTATTTCATGGTATATTTCATTTGAAATCAATATGTAACTGGTTCTTTGGGTGGGTTCCTTTAGGGATTGTTTTTTCTTGTCTGGGTGGTGGTCACTTTGTGGGCCAATGGCCTTCTTCTTTGTAATGTTTCTTTGATTTCAATAATTTTTACCCCTTTTTAAAAAAGAAAAAAAATGAATTTAATATAACAAATACTAGTACTAAAGTATATAAATTGGATAACCATAATTGATGACAGAGGAAGAGCTTATAGAGCTTCATCATGGTAAGTTCTTTCAACCATTCAATTTTCCATAGACTTGATAGTATAATTTTTCTACATGTCTAACCTTTTTTTATTGTATGTATTCATCTTTTGTGAGTAACAATATATTCATTTACATCTTAATTTAGTTTACTTTATAGTCTATTAAAAATGTGAATAAGGTGGCACCTTTTCAAATAAGTTTTAGTAGAACACCTAATTATCCTAATGGATTGTCATTCATAGAATGAATCTCAAAACAACAACAAAAAGTAAAGGTAATTGTATTGAAATTTTAGAGGACTTATATTTTTTTATATTAATTTATATGTTAATTTTAAAGTTATTATGATTATGTGTATTGTAGTGTAAAAAATTGTCACTATTAACAATTTCACATTATGTCCCCCCCGCTAAATTATTGGACCTAATTAAGAGCTCCTAATTTCCAAAATTATGTATTCCAAAGCCTATTTTTATCATTTTCCAAAGGATTGCAAACATTGAATAAATGCAAATAGTTAATGTTTTGATCCCGATGTAAGGAAGCTAAGGTAGTGGAACAACTTCCTACACTAACATTAAGAGGAGTAATAATACAAAAAATTACAAGTCTTTTCAGTTATAAAAAAATAAATAGAAATAAACATAAATATCATCCATACCACAACAAAATTATTTACATGGGGAAAACCCTTTCGAGAGAAAAACCCCACATTCCAAAAGTTTCCCAATATATTATTCAAAAATCACAAAGATTACAATATACTTGCAGAGCAAGCTTCTCACAGAAGTCTCACCAACCAGAGATCCATAGGAAACAAAAATACTATTAGACTCTCAAAATACATCACAATACACAGTAATAATACAATTCCCTCATAAAATAGGGTTGCCTTCTAGGGTAAGTCAAGCCAAAAAAATATCAATTGTCAAATCTAAGACCTAATGAATGGTCCAAATTTACAATAATAAAATGTACATTAAATGTGGCTTTTTGGGGCACTACCCTTGAACCCTCGTCGGGGCATGTGGTGCCCTGATCCCCCATTGAGGGGGATGAGCTCTCCTAGAATCCCACAAGGGGGTACCCCCCTGCACCCCCCCACACTAATGTATCAACAATACCTTATGTATTTGCAAGGTTGAGACACATTTTCCCAACAAATCTCCCACTTGTCGAACACCTTGCAAGAGCAACAAGAGGGTGTATAAACATCATCTCTTAATTGCTATGGGAAAATGGCCCATAGTCTTTGAAATTTGTACCATCTAAACTTCTCTGTGCTCATAGGCTTAGTTAAAGAATCAACAACATTCATCAAAGTCTCTACCTTAACTAGCTTTACCCTGCCATCTTCGACCATATCTCTAACAAAATGATACTATACATCAATATGCTTGGTCTTGACATGAAATGTTAGGTTCTTGTCTAGACATATCACACTCTGACTGTCATAATAAATTGTCACTACACCTTGTTTTATTCCAATTTCTAAAAACAGTCTCTTAAGCCAAATGGATTCTTTACAAGCATGAGTAGTTGCCATATACTCAACTATAGTAGTGGAAAAAGATCCCACAACCTATCACTTACTCATCCAACTAATTGCACCACCAAATAAAGTAAAAACATAAGCATTGGTGGATTATCTACTATCAATATCACCTGCCCAGTTTGAATCCACATAACCATGAATATCAAGGGAAATCTCATCTTCAGTCATATTACTATGATAACATAAGGAATAATCTAAGGTACCATGCAAATATCTAAAGACTCTTTTAATTACATCCTAATGAACTCTACTAGGATTAGGCATATATCTAGAAATAACTCCCACTGCTTGGGCAAGTCTAATCTTGTACAAACCATAACATACATCAAAATTCCAACTACACTTTGGTAAGGCACCCTGCTCATGTCTACCATCTCTGATGGGGATGTTGGACAATCTAAAATAGATAACTTTGTTCTAGCTAAAATAGGAACACACTGGTGCAACCACAGTAGGAGGGTCCTCAAAGAGAACAATCTAGACTATGCAACAAGAGTCACACAACATAAGCAACATGAAATATGGAGGTAAATGTAGATTCAAACATTCTTATTATCAAAAAATTCAATTACATACAGTTGACAACATCCGAGCTTACAGATTCAGCTCACAGGCCTGATATAGCATGTTCAACATACAATATTCCTATATGCTCCTTTGTGAGTAGAAATATTACATATCAAATCCTATCTTCTAACTTCACTAATTTATAATGATCAAATACAAGGTTTTATATCATGTCTTGAGGTCTAGAATCATCCACGTCGACCAAAGATGATTGCAATCTCCAGTGAAGGAAAATCTAATGTGCGCATGAATAGGTCAGCCTCAAATTTTAATTACTCCTTGGTGAATGCATATGATGAAGTGTGGACCTAAATTAAGGTCAGGGACACTCCATGGAACAATTAAAATGACACCACCGAGATCCGTAAGTCACAGAAAAGATCCACAAGTGATTGAACTAGCCATTGGTTTGAAATTATTCTGGTGTTAGTTCAAGAAACTGCCACATAATTCAGAATTGATAACTTGCCAGAAAATGAACCAATCTTGTTCAAATCTTGGAAGAAGGAAAATGAACATGTCCACAATGTAAACATAGATCCCTAGGGTCCGGTGAGAAAATATGATGAAGTGTTGAATCTTCCAATATGAACTAAACAAGGATTGAACAAGAACAAACTAAAATAAAAATATTTTTGGTTGATGCAAGATTTTCAAGAACCAAGGATTCTCCTGCATCACACACAATGGTCTACAATATTTCATATCAAACCTCTGTAAAATTGAATTGAAATACTTACTTTGGCCAAGCCATAGCTTTCTGTTCACTCTATCTCTTCTAATTTCCATCCCAAGAATGTGTTTAGTTGCACCAAGATCTTTCTTTCAAATTTAGCAACAAGTTGAGATTTTAGTTTTGAAATCATACCTTTCCCTTTAACAATAAATAACATATCATTAACATATAATGCAATAAATAGTTAATGATCACCATCAATTTAATAATTAACAGAATGATATGATTTAGGATGCTAAAATTCTAAACTCAACACATATGTATCAAATTTTTGATACCACATCTTAGGACTTTGTTTTAGGCCATACAAATATTTCTTCAATTTGCAAACCAATTTTCTTTTACCTTTCACCACGTAGTGCTTTGGATGTGTCATATAAATATCCTCCTCCAAATCACCATGAAGGAAAGCAGTTTTCACATCTATTTTCTCAACCTCTAAATCATAAGTAACAGTAATAGAAAGAAAAAATCTAATGGATGTCATTTTTGCAACAAGAGAAAATATCTCACCATAATCAACACCATCAACTTGAGAGTAACCTTTTGAAACCAACTCGAAGTGCTTTGTATTTCTCAATACTTCCATTTGTACCAATATTTTTCTTGAACACCCATTTACAATCAATAGGTTTTTTTTCCTTCAAGCAATGGTACAAGATCCAATGTATCATTATTTTTCAAAGCTTCCATTTCTTCATCCATAATGATCGTCTAGGTTTTTGCATCATTCATATCTAATGCCTCTTCTACCGATCTGGGTTCATCCATGTAAGTATTCAAAGCAAAAATATATCTCCAATCATTAGGTGAATACCTTCAAGGTGGTTTTTTATTCCTTGTAGACCTATGAACAAGTTGAGTTGGAGGTTCTTCTGCCTCTTCTGAAGATTCAGAGCTAGATGAGCTCTCCTAAACTTCTTGTCTATCCATGGGCCTCAATTCAACTTTCTCAGGTGTTGAAGGAAATTGAATCACATCTTCCTATTTACTTTGTTTTGGCTGCAATGTAACAAAGGACGTCTTAGATTCTCTAAAAATAACACTTCTACTATGTATTACCTTCTGTGCAATAGGATCCCAAAGCTTGTATCCTTTCACACCATAACTATATTCGATGAAGATACATTTTACAACCAAGCTTTGGAAGTTTTTGATAATTGCCAGATTTTTCCATTTTTGGTAATTTTGCATACATATCCCTTTGAGCCTAGTTTTTTTCCTAAAAACTTCCTAAAACTAAGGTGGTATGTGTTGGTATAAATAAAGTCTTGTACCTAGTTAATTCATTACTAGGGGACTTATTTACATGTTAAGTTTACTTAGGTCCTAAGAATCTTTCTAGAAGGTGTTAGTTGTCATTAGTTGTTATCTTTTGACTTGTAACACATGTGAACCTAGGTGTGTGTGATTAGTTGTCTCATGTCATATGATTAAGACACTTGTCATAATCTTATGACATCTTGTATCTCACCTTGGCTATATAACCAAGGGGTTTCTACTACATTGTACACAACACATCAACACTGAATCATAATTGATAGGAATATAGTTTATTCTTGTCATATTCATATTCTCTCTTTGTGCTTTCCATTTGGCCTCAAGATATTTGAAGGATATCTCCATAGCCAATTCTAACGTGGTATCAAAGTGGGTTGGGTGCCTCATTTATCCCCTTCATCATAATATTCATTGATGAACTATAGGGTGGGGATTTTTAACTAGATGGGAAACACAGGTTCTAGCCCATAAACTAGATGGTAAGGGGAAGTTCCTATGGAAGTCTTATGTCTTGTATGATTTTCCCAAAGAGAAAATCAAAGCTAGGTATGGTAGTCCTTAGGGTTTCTTTCTATCAGCTTATGAATGACTGTTAGGAGGTTTTTGTTGGAGGACTTAGCTAGATCATTACCCTAGGGGTAATAATTGGATGTAAATTTGATTATGATTCCATGATCAAAGGCCTAGTTAGATAATTTCAATGATGCAAATGCAGAACCATTATCACAAACCAAAGACATAGGACATCCAAAGTGATTGATAATACCTGATTCGATGAAATTGATTACCACATCAAAAGTACATTGTTTGCATGCAAGATCCTTAGTCCATCTTGTGAAATAATCAATAACAGTGAGAATGTACTTGTGGGTTGTAGAAGAAGGAGGATCGATTGGACCTATGAAGTCCATTCCCCATTGTGTAAAATGATTTACCTCAAAAACTAGTTGAAGTGGGAGTGTTGCATGCTTCTCTCTAGTAGTTGCAGTTTGACATACATGGCAAGTTCTGACATGGTTATGTGCATTCTCAAACAATGTGGGCCAATAATAACCAACTCTTAGAATTTGACTTGCAGTGGAAGGTGCAGATCCATGGCCAGTGCCATATCTATCATGAAATTCAACCATCACTCTTTTAGCTTCTTGTTTTCCCAAGCATCTCAAGTAGACACCTTCATGGTTCTTTTTGTATTGATAAACTCCCTTCAGCATGAAACTATCACTCTTCAAGAGAAATTCTCTCCTTTGTACAACATTAAGATGATCTGGACACTGTTGATTCAAAAGATAGTAAATGATATCATCATACAAGTCCCCTGGAGAAATGTCTTCAAGATTATAATGTTGGGCTGCAAGGTCAAGACCCATTTTTTGTCATTGTTCTAGTAAGCCCTTGCCCTATTACCAACTTCATGGGTTGCATCTCAATATCATAATCTTGCAACATAGTCACTCACTTAGCTCTACATTCTCCTAGTTCATTCTACATCAACAACAACTTGACTGCAGGATCTGGAACTACTGTAAAGACCTTGTTCCTTAGAATATAGTGTATGAATTTCTTCACAGCCCTAAGGTGTAGGCTTGCTTATCCACACTTGGGTACCTTAATTCTGCATATTTTAGTGGTGCACTCATAAATTCTATGTGGTGATCATTTCCTTGATCAGACTTTTGGGTCAACATGCCAGCACAAGAGTGATCAAAAGCAAATGAATATATGTAAAATGGCTTAGCATAATCAAGACTCACCAAGACTGGGGCTCCAGTAATGGATCTTTTGATTTCTACAAATGCTTCTTTAGCCTCTGCATTCCATTCCACTTTAGCTTCCTACTTCAACATGGCATTTAATGGCTTGACTATCTCAACAAATCTAGTGATGAATTTTCATACAAAGTTAATCTTACCAAAAAATGATTTCATCTCTTTCTTGCTAGTAGGTGGTTGAATCTTGAGTATGGCTTCCACTTGTTTAGGATCAATAGCAATTCCTTTCTCTAAAATAACATGCCCCAATAAATTTCCCTCTATAAACCCAAAGATACATTTCTTTGGGTTAAGAGAAATTCCAAACTCTCTACACCTTTGAAATACTTTACATAAGTTTGCTATGTGATCACCTTGATTTTTGGAGAAAACTATCAAATCATCCATATAAATTATGATGCACTTACCAATTATGTCCTTAAAATCAATGTCCATAGCTCTCTAGAATGTAGCTCTAGCATTGATCAAGCCAAAGGGAATCCTTTTGTAGGAAAAAGTGCCCCACTTTGTGGTGAAGGAAGTTTTATGTCTATCTTCATATTGCACCATAACTTGGTTGTATCCAAAGTAGCCATCTAGAAAAGACATCATTTAAGACCCATTGACAATCTGAAGAACTTCATCCAATGAAGGAACTGGATAATTATCTTTTTTTGATGCTCTGTTAAGGTTCCTAAAATCCACACACAGTCTGATCTCCCCATTCTTCTTTCTCACAATGAACAGATTCACAACCTAGGTTGAATGCTTGACTAGGAATATGATTCTAGCATACAATAGCTTCTACACTTCCTTGTGGATTATGGGTTCTAGCAGGGAATTGATGGGCCTTTGCCTCTGCCTGAAAGGTCTTTCTCCCAGCTTTAAAGGGATAGTATGAGTTATAATTGAAGTACCATATGTCTTTAGATCCTCATAGCTCTAGGCTATCAAGTCTTGATACATATGCAAGGCATCAATGATTCCTTTTCTTTCTTCTAGAGTACACACTTTATCAATGAAGACATTTTTTTATATCATCTTGAGTCCCCATGTTGTATGTTTCACATTGTCCACTAATGGAATCCTTCTTAGCATCTTGCTCTTGATCTCTGACCCTATCCAAATAAAAAATCCTCTCTAGATACACCATCCCCCTTGGAATAGTATTAGTCTTTAAATTAATAACCCCTTCCAAATCCATCTCTGCTTCTTGGGGCTCAACTTCATCAATAATTTGAGAAGTAAAGACATCTGAACTTGTAATAAAGTTTAAAATATGCTTATCATCTTCAAATACCTGAAAGTTGGTCACATTATCAGGCACTGAAGGCACCAGGGTCAACTCCACAGTAAATTTCTTTAGTCCAAAAAGAGACAAAGGATGCAAAAGGGGTCACAAGCACATAATTACCCATGCTCACCTCATATATTAGTATTTCATTCGAAGTATTCTAATATTCTGTGATCATATATTTCATCCTAGGCTCTCTTTCAATCCTGATCTAATTTCGCACTCCCTTCCAGGGAAGCCACATGTGAGATTGATCAGTTGATACATATCCATTCAGATACTTATTAAAGTCTCTTCCCAAAATTAGACCATAAGCATCAGGTATATCTGCCACCTATATATTAATGACTTGCTGAATTCTAGGATCAGAAGCAATCTACATGTGAATCATGTTCAATTCCCTTACAACATTAACTTTAGTTCTATCCAGTTCAGTGAATTTATTTTGAGAGTTAGTAGGGGTAATTCCTAAAGCTCTATAGACACCAAAGGGAATTACATTGGTAGAAGCACCTAAATCCAACAAGCAATTGTGCAAGTTCTTACCAAATATACAGACAAAGATCAAGAATGGAGGAGTTTATGTTTTCCCTTGAAATAGAGTTAAAGGAGTATCAACCTAGGCAACTTGAGTTTTATCTTTCTCTTTCCCTTTATCTCTAGGTTGTGTGTGAACCTAATTCTGATCTTTTACTATTGGAGAACTAGATGCTTTATTAAAACTCACACTAATTGATCTATCTTGTGATATTGAACTTGCATTGTAAGCTCCTAAAACTGCATTTCTAATAGTTGGGACTCTCAATAATTCAATTGCAAAGAGACTTACCTTAAGCTTCTTGAGTTCTTCTACAACATATATGGCCAGCTGTTCTACACTCAAGTCAACAAGAGCCTCTTTGGGGCATTCCACCATTTGTCTTTGCTCATTTCAGTAGTCCGCCCTTTTGATAGATCCACTTGTCCTTGATCTTTGGATAAGTACTGTCTAGGCACATGAGGATATGTTGGATTATTGTTGGCGTTGAGATCTGTAGGCATGGTGAAGTTGTTTGGAGGGATAGAAGTGGTGAATGGGCCTCCAACTTCTAGACATCTATGTGGAAAATCCCTCAATTCATATTTCTTAACAGGTCACTAGAATGTCTGCACCTCTTCAACATAAGTTTCGTCCTCATCCATAGGGCCATTATCATTCACAGGATTATCATCAAACAACTATGTAATTTCATCTCCATTGCACACCTGATCTGTTTCCTCCTTAAACAAGCTTGGTTCCTCTTCAGGAACATTCTCCTTTGTGGAAAAGGAGCATGATTTAGCACCAACACTGATGAGTCATAAGGAGTAGATGGTACCAACTCCTGATTACTTGTATTATTCTCCACCTCATACTAAAAGATTGAAGTTGTCTAGAACTTAGGATAGTCTAATTCAGAATGCAAGCTTGTCTTATGGAGCCTACACCAACCTAATAAAGCAACTTCAGCTAGATATACACCACTTGGAGGCTTCTCTTGATTATCTGGCTAATCCAATGGGGTGGGAACACCTCTATTGTTAGGCCTTGTATTCTAGGTCATGTTCTGTTTGGGTGGTTGTCTTTTGTCAAACCCTTGTCCACCAGCTTACCCCCTATCAAGGTTCTGGCCTAAAGATTGTCCCTTATCATAATTTTATCCTCTATCATAATTATGTCCTTTTCCATGATTATGCCCTCTTTCAAGGTGTTGTCCCCTATCAAAGTGTTGTCCTTGTTGAGATTCTTGATTTTCCCTATTATGATTGGATTGCATACTCCTTTGAGCAGCCTAGAGTTGGTTGTTTTGGTTTCTTAGATAAGTGACCTCCTTGTTCAGCTTCACTTGTTCAGTTAGTTCATCCAACCTTTCCTTGTCATAATTATTATATGGAGTCTGGTTCACATTGTTTTGAGGATATCCTGATGCAGCACCAGAGCTCAGCGACTAGTTCAATACCTTAGAATTTTGCAAATATGTGGGGAAACAAACCTAAGGCTGTGGATGAAGAAGTTGATTAAAATTTTGTAGGGGGTAGCTGACTATGGGTGGAACTTGATTCATAGGAGGTCCTGGGTGGGGAACCAGAGGCAACTGAGGTATCAAATTCATGATAGGAGTATGATTGGCAAGAGCCTGATTGAGAATTGGGACCTACCCAAGGTGAGCAGTGGGTCCTAGTGATGGTAAAGGCCCAGACAAGTGTTGTATCAGTTCAATACTAACCTTTATAGTCTCTGTGTATGCATCAAGTAGGGTGGTTGGTGGGTTGTTTCTCCACTTCATGAAGGTAGCTGTCAGACTATCAAGACCATCATAATAGGCTTCTAAAGCAATGGCATCATCTATAACATAAGAAGCTTGTAGTCGGGTATAGTCATGATGAAACCTATTATTAAAGGACCCTATGGGCTCACTGAATTCTCTCCTAACCTTAGTGAACTGAAGGTAAAGCTCATTTGGACTAATGGGAATCCTAAACTTTTGTAGAAATGTAGTTTCTAGTTCAGTCCAATTATGAATAAACCCAGCAGGCAAATGATTGTACCAGTAGAATCCATCTTCTCCTAGGGAATAAGGAAAGAGCCTACATGCTACATCGTCATGATTGATTTCTCTATCCCTAAGGAAAGTATGAAAAATCCTCATATGTTCCTTTGCAATCCTATTAGGGTCATTAACATTGAACTTAGAGCAAAAGTGTTTAGGGTTCTTGGGCATAACATTGTAATTATTTAAGGTCAAGGGAGATAGATTGTTTGCAAGGAAAGCCATTGGTGGGGGTGGAGGTGATAATGGTTGATTTATGGCTTGTTGGGTTTATTGAATAGGGATGGCTTCTAAATCAGATGAGGATGGACTTAATGAAGATGAGGATGATGGATATGATGGGAGTGGCTGGGTGGATGATGATTCTCCCCTTCTTCTGGTCCTTCTTGACCTAGTAGGAGCTTGCAACTCTTGAAATTCCTCTTCTGCTGAAGTAGATCTGGTTCTTCTTCTAAATATTTTAGGATAAATGGCAGAAAAAAATTGATCCAACTTGCTTACTGAGGCCCTCCTTCTAGCACCAATCTGTTGATGGTGTTTTCTGTACAACAACAATTCAGACAAGATACAAGTATCCTATCTCTCTTGAAAGGTAAATCTCTATTAGCAAACCTCAAGAGATAACCCCAAGGTCTCTAATGTCAGGTCTTGACAATGCATAAACAACTTAGATAATATGTGAAAATGTTGGTAATCATAAAGGGACCTTACTACAAGCAAATACTAAATCTTCAAATTTATCAGATCTAGCAATATGGTGATACTTGAAATCCTAAATTTAATCCAAATAACAAAGAAATAGAAAAAGATGAGGGTTTCAAAGAGATTTCTAAGATCAACACTAATCCTAAGATTAACAATGTAAATGACAAAATACTTGAAATGGACCAATCCACCAGAAACTAATTCTTGCTTGACCTAGATAAATCTACAATCTTGCAAAAATAGTGCAATATTCTAAGGGACAAAATATTTTCAACTCATGAACATTTATACAAACAACCCTATTGCAATTGAAATGAACAAACATTCACAACTGAACTAAGCACAACGGATATCAAATTCCAAGCCAACTTTGCAAAGAAACTAACAATTAGCTAGCTACAAAAAGTATGGACTAGAGATTGTTGCAACACTTCGAGCATCAAATCATAATCACCATTGAATCTTATAACATCAAATCTAACATATATCAAATAAAATTAAGCAATTTCAAAAGATACAATCACAGGAACCATGCCAGATAAAATTAACACAAGAAGGATACCAAATCACAATTCCTTGCATCAAATCATCCAAAGTAGCAACAATTCTAGTCTTCTATTACAACACTTGCTTGAAAATCACCTAACTACTAACTTCTTGCTCTAATACTTAATTCACTCCAATGCAAAACTACCTAGCCCTTTCAAATGTGGTAATATCCCTATTTATAGAGATTACATCTTATGTCGGCACAAATAGGGTTACAAGACAATAGGCCCCAAAAACAAGTTGGCCAAGAAGAATTCAAAATGAAGTAAAATGTGCATTAAATGCATGTGTTCCATCTAGGTTGGCCTAGGATCTCCAACATGGCTCAATGCAATGCATGTGAAAGATGAAGAAGAATAATGGGGAAGCACAAATTCTGATGAGGGATTGCATTAACTACTCTCCCCTTTATCCTTATCCCATTCCACTTTATCCTGCACAATCAAAAATACCTTCTCCAAGTCAACTATAGGTGGAATAACTAACACCTTAATTTTCCTCTCAATAGATTTGATGTCCTCTCTTGACTGCTTAACAAATTTATCCCCAATCCACCTTTAGGTTTTGATACTTATCCATCACTGCAATGTATGTGGCTACATCATCTAACTGGTGTTTGGTGACTCGGTCCTCATTGACTAGAGAATATACATCATGCCACCATTTTATCAATTTCTCCAAGTTCAGATGTTTTGGTGCAAACCTTTTTCTTCTTGTCATAACTTCGAAGAAGAAAATGCACTTGTTGTAGATTTCAGTCAGGGTATCCTAAATTTTCTTTCCTTGCTTATGTACTTTCTTCAAAACCCTTTTCCTTATTTTCAAAACTTCGTACCATTCCTAGGGTTCTGAAACTTTGGAAGAAGGAAGAATTCCATCACTTATCAACTTATCTTAAGTATATTCCATGATGGCTTTGGTCTTCTACAAAAAGAGATCAACATCCTCCTTATCTTGAGCTAGTACATTCTTCAACCACTCTATTGATCTTATAGAATCTCCACCGGTTGATAGGATATCTTTAATGGCATCATCTCCTTTGGCTTCCACTCCCTGCAACTAGTTCAGTGTGGCATGTGTAGTGGTTTTCATCTTCTCCAATTCAAATATTGTCTCCTTTGGTAGAAAACTTGTAGCAGATGATGAGGATTTGATGGATTGCAAGGGTTTCATCAAATCCTATAGATACCTCTTCAAATTTTCATTCTCCTTCAAATATTACTTAGCTTGCACTTCTTTCTTCAATCTACTAAAAATAGTAGAACTAGAGCCTTCAAACTCTTCAACTTCCCGCATCATCGAGGTGGGTCCCAAGTTGACAGTTTGCACACTATAATCTTTACTAATCACTTCATATTTATTCTTATTTGGTATAGGGGTAGCAATGTGAATCACCCTATTATTAGCTTCATCCCTCTCAATCCTAGAGATAACCCTGGCTTTCTTCTTTGCTTTTCCCTTTCCTATGTTTGCCAGTAATTCATCCCAGTTAGGAGGAGTATCATCCACCATAATTTTTTTACTCTTTAATTCCATGTCCAACCAAGTAGGAATAGTGGAATCTGACTGCATATTACCATGTCCAACCACATCCTATCGAACCTTAGAGAAATCCTCATTCAGATTTTTCTTTTCAGGAATCTCTTTAGTCTTATCTTCGCTTCCCTTATCATGTTCTTCTTCTTCATGTGTTGTTGAAGGGGTCCTGTTTGGAACTTCCTCTCTATGTGGAGTTCTATCTTCTTCATTTCCTGGAGGTGAATCCTCATAAGTTACCAAAGGGGATGTAATATCTTTTCTATCTCTACCTCTATACTATAGAGTTCACCCTCTTGGAATTCTTCTTCTCCTTGATCTTGGTGATACTCTACATCCTTAGATTCACTTGGTACATTATGAGTTTCATGAGAAGGAGGGATATTATCATGTTCTGTGGTAGGGACAGCTAAAGGAACACTTTTCTTTAGCACACCATCCTTGGGAGAGGGAGTTCTTGATCTTCTCGTGTACACTTGTGTTTTCTCTCTCAAACTTTCCACACTTACTACTGGCAGGGAAGCTTCATCCCCTACCTTGGAATATTCCTTCTTCTGAGACAATCTCACTATTCTACTTCTCTTAGGCATGAAAGCACTACCCTCTTTTCCCTCTTCCTTAGCTTCTCCCTTTGCAAATTTCTTTTTCTTTGAAATATGTTTTCTTTTCTTGGCGATAGGTCTTCTTTGCTTCTCTCCTTCTTCCATTTGAACATCCTTAATCTTTATCTTGAAAGGAGAACTCACCTTAGCCTTACCCTTAACTTCCTACTCAATTGACTCTTCAAAAGTAGAATGATAATCCAAGTCTCCCATTAGGTCATATGTGCATTGCACACCTCCACTCTCTAACTCCCAAATCTTGTGCTCCAACAACAACTTGGTATACTTGATTACTGGAGTCATGATTTTCTCTAATTCTATATTCTCTTCCTCTAACCAGTCTATCTCTCCAATTGACTTATCCTTCACAGCTTCATAATCATGGCCTTTTATCAAATCTCCATCATCTTCAATTTGATCAAGAATGGCCTTTATGTTGTATAGTCGGACCAAGTTCACTAGCAGCCTAGAGAATTTCTTTCTTCTAACTTCAAATTCATCCTTGTTGTTAGCCCAATAATCCTCTACATCATCCTTATGGATATATTCCTACTGTCCCTTCTTTGTGCCTCACCAGTCCTATCAAATCTTGATCTCTTAGAATGGAAAGAGAGACCCAAAGTGCTCATTTCCTCCTCAGAAGCATGAGCTGAATTAATAGAGGGGCAAGCTTCATTACTACCTATTCTCAAAGGAAAATCACCACCAAATCCAGTCTTATGTTTGTCCTTCTTGACAATTGCATCAAAATCATAGATCTGTCTTGTGACTTCTAGAAGTATGATGTGATATGTGGGATATCTAGGAAGTATGTGTGGGGCCCTCTGGAAACCATCTATTCTAATGTATGAGAAGGTAGGGAACTAGATAAACCAAGATCCAAACCTCTCAATTAGCTCCTTGGCATTGTCTGAGATCCAGACATGCTCTGCACCCTGTAATAACCCGATGATGTACATGGTGAATGCGTCATTCACCCTCCTATAACTTGTGCTCCCCAAGTGTAGTTGTGGGTACACCTCATAAATCACATCCTGCCCAAACATGCCCCTTGTGCTTAGCCCCTTATATGGATGGAACCTTACAAGTGCATAAACCAAGTAAGAGGTCATTGTGAAGGTCTTTGTCTACAGGACATTGCACGTTTGCCCATGTATCATTGCACTTATAATGCCTACCCAATGGTAGTAAATATTATCCTCCATCCTCATAATGACATGGAACATCCAGTTTCAAATACTCCCACAATCTTCAATCCCACCACCCTACTGAGGACTGTGATAGCATCATAGTATTCCTTTATGAATTTTTCTCTCAATTATTACTTGGGAAGCTTGGAGAAGTGAGACTTGGGATTCCCTAGCCAGGAATTGATGAACTATTGTGATTTGATGATTTCTTCATCATAATACTTCTTCACTATGTCCATATCAAAACCCACCACATGAGACCGATCAGGCATGTCAAAGGTCTGGGCTATAGACATAGGGTTAAGATTTTCCACTATTCTCCCTTGAGGACCAATTATCCTTTATGTGCCCCTTTCATAATGTTTGGCACATTCAAGCACCAACTCGTAGCATTGAACTAAAGGAGGGAATCCAACCACATGGGCCAATCCTGACTCCAATATCCTTCTAGCCAACAAGGGAAGGTTTTGTGTTGCCATCCTTACCCAGAATTCTTCATAATCCCACTGACCTACATTTGTATCCATGACCTCTAACCAGATGGAAGTCAACTTGCTTTCAGGGACCATATTCTTTATATCCATTTTGATTCTTTCTACCTCAGAGATAGCAGACCCTTCAACACTTGGATCTATCTGCTTGTCCTTGGTCTTCCCAACTATTGTCTTACTTGATTTAGCTTGCATCCAGGAGAAAAAACCACAATAAATCCTTTTATAATATTATAATCAAGGTTATTCACCCATGAACAACATATTCATCATTAAACCAGCTCAAAATCATAACAAAATCCCTCAAATCAATCATAAAACATAATCATTTTAAATATGAGATTCTGAGCAATCCGAGAAAAACTGGCTAGAGAGGAATTCCAAGAAATTCCTAGCTAAGCAGATTTTAACAATCAAGAACAAAATTCATCAGTTCAATCATCACAACATGAAAGGAAATCATGTAACATCATTTAAATTATCAATATCACCCATGAGATGCCAAATGCACAACATTAAATTCATTCATCCCTCAAATTATTTGTACTACAAGGTCATTTCGGGAAAATCTACCCTGGAAGGAAATCTGTGAGGAACTTGAAACTCTGGGCCATTGCACACCTCTGGGAAAATGAAAGGGAGAGGGAAAATTGGGAAATTCTGAGGGTACAGAAATTCCACAAAGACCTCGTGATCCTCAAAACTATCATTTCTTACGATCTCACCTAGAACAATCAAATGATCAAGAGTCTAAGGTCCTTGGGCTCAAATCTAATTTATTTTGAGTCTCTCATCAGTTGCCCATTGCTTTTCAACATTCCTAGAGGAAAATTGGTGAATATTGGTGATGCCCTAGGTCATAATTATGAAATATCCAACATGAATGCAGTGAATGAGCTTGGGTTAACCTTGAATTAAACTCAATTGTCCAATTAAGCTCGAGACAAATTATTTGGAACATGCCTAAGTGAGCTACTAGCTAATGAATCAAAGATAAGCTCATGAACCCACTCAGGGAATCATCTTTAATCAAACAAACTCCCAAAACCCTAAATCATAACAAAATTACTCATGGGTCGAGCCTGAAGGAGTGATTTGGGAGAGCTTGGCGTTGCAAAAATTACTGACTCAACTAGGGATCTCAACTAGGTTCTAGGATTCTGTAAAGAAAACAAACCAAACCCTAGCTCTGAAAACTTGATGCCAAACCTATGAAATTCAAGCCCCAAATGCATTCAAAACATCAAAACATCACATTCATTCATCATTAAAAAGGCGAGGAAAAAGTTACATACCATGGATGAAGTAAATCTATCTTCAAAGGAGGTCATTAACAAACTTGGACGCCCTAGCAATAGCTGCAATGACAATGCAATAAATATGCTACCAAATCTAGAAACCAACCAATACAATTGCCAAAACGTCCAACACCCAAGACCAAGATCTCAAAAGAAACAAAGAGAAAATGATGAAAGATCAATGACACAATTTCCTAAGAAGCCACCTAAATTCTTGCCACAAAAATTGTACTATCAAGTATTAACTCCGTCGACAAGACAGGTCAGAACACGATCCGAGAATTTGACGAGGTGATAGAATTTTGGAGAAATCTGGTCAACACAGAATTTTGTGAAGGACCAAAATCCATGGATCACAGTATAATTTCCTCATCATCGTGTTTTCAAGGAAATCGCAGAATTCTGCCCAGAGTGAAAATTTCCAAAATCAAAGGAAAACCCAAAAATGGCTTAAAACTTAAGATTTTCAACAAATAACCTAAAGGGATCATTAGTGCAAGGAAGATAAACATTCAAGCATGTGCCTAATCAAGCAAATCCCTAAAACCAAAGGGCCAAAGCATAAGAAATTAGAGTGAAAAAAGGGAGTTCCCTACTTTTAGTGGGGTGTGTGTAAAAACTATACAACTATGTTTTGACCCTCTGCAGTACCACAATATCCTCTCATTACTACTCTTTAGTGTACTACTCTATCGTGGGCTATGTCTTGACCCCCCGAGGTATAGCGGTAAAGGGTGAAGGTGAAAAAGTATAGTTTTAGCTACTTTTACCGTCATAGCACGAGATACTTTGTAATAAGCTATGGTAGAGAGGTATGATGTGAGGGCTATGTGGGGTGGCCAATGCAGTAGTGGTATAGTGGTGAAGGGAAAAATATACCTTATGGATGGCGGTAATGTGACTTTTTATGAAAATGATAGTGGGAATTTCAAATTTTAATTTATAAAATACTTAGAATTTTAATGAAATTTTTTTATTCTAACAACAACTCCAATTGGGGATGAGTGATTTATCAATCAATGCAAGAATCCAAAATATCTCTAGGTGCAAACCAGGTGTTCCCTTCATACAGATTTCAGAGGATATGAAAAATGAGACTGTGATGAAGATGGATATGGAGGTGAAAGATGATGGAAATGACCTTACACTATTGTACATGGAAATAATTTTTTTTTTTAAATGAGGGAATTCTAGGATCATCCATGTACTGGAAAGTCCTAGTCCCTTTCTGATTTCCTAAAGCTACTATGCATAGAAAATATTATTTTAAGAGGTTTGTTAAGAATTTTCCATGCACTGGCAATCCTTAATCCTTTGGCATCCTTCAAGAAAAGAATTGCTTTAGAAATTGCCCATGTACTAGCAATTCTTGTTCTTCACCTGACATGTTTTGCAAATAATAGTCCTCCCCTCCTTTTCCAATGATAACAAAGGGACCTAACCACAAGGCTTCAAACTTTCCATGCTTTCCTTTTTCCTAACATCTAGCATTCCACATCAAAACGAAATCATTCACCTCAAATTTTATTTATCCTTCTTATCAAAAAGATATTTCATTTGTGATTGCTACTTCACATTTTGCTTCTAAGCAATTCTCCTTATTTTATCAAGTTTTGCAAGCTACTCCATCCTTTCTTCCATTGGCTTTGGAATATCTAGGTCTCCTTGAAGGATGAAATTGTAAACTGGTAAAAGGTTTTTCAATGAAATCCTAGCTTGTGTTCCATACACCAGTTCAAATGGAGACTTTCCAATTGATTTCTTTACAATAATCCTATTCTCCCACATAGCCATTCTCAACCTTGAGTCCAATCCCTTCTTGTTCCCATCTAAGATCCTTCTTCTAATTTTCAAAAAATTTATTACTGGACTCTACCTGACCATTTTCTTGCTGGAGATAAGGGGCAGCATAAGAGACAAAAATGCCATATGTGTCATAGAAGTTTTTGAATTCATCAGACCTAAAACACATCCCATTATCTGTGATCAACCTTACTAGTGTTCCAAATCTAGTTAAGATATTCTCCATCAGAAAATTTATCACCACCTTGCTTGTTGCTTGTTTAGTTGGGATTTCCTCTACCCATTTAGTGAAATTATCAGTTTCCACTAATATCCACTTAATGGGCTTGATTATTTAGTGAAATAATCAAGCCCATTAAGTGGATATTAGACCTTATCCTTTTTTAGCAAATCACTGCAAGGGTCAAAATTAAAGTGTGATATTATGGAGAAACAAGCTTATTAATAATGCCTCCTATAAGTGTGGAATAAGTATGAGTAAAATAAACTAAAAACACTTCTTAATGAAACATTATATCAAGATTTAACAACAACTAACTAATTTAAAGCACAAAAAACTTGAAAGCGTCTCATTGTTTCCTATCTCCAAAGATTTATCAAGTCACAGAGGGCTCTCAGATTTGGTAAGCAATGTGATTGTTTAAAATGCCAATATAGAGAATGGAGTGATGCTAAATATTTGATGTACTTCTATATGGTGATTTCTAAATGATCTTGATGCTACTGTAAACTATGTTGACATGAAACCTGATGGATGGAAGCTACAATAAAACTAAGATACAACCATGATATTGATTCTACAAATGTTATGATTGCTAAGATGCTAAGATGCTTGATTGCTATTCCTACAGAGTAAGTTTTCACAAATATGAAAGATTCTAGATCCATTTCCTATTGCAGAAGGCTATATATATAGATTTCACGGTAGCACATTGTGACGGGGCAGCACAACAAAGGCTTGGATTCAATCTGGAGAATTGAATGGTGAGATTGAGAAGCTTGACTTGATTATGGGAATGGTTTCTCCCCATGAAAACAATAGGCAGGATGATAGGAAGGATCAGAGGAAGAAGATTTGAGAGATTAATTCCAATTTATCTCCAATTTGTCTCCATAGCTTCCTGTGAATGCTAATTGAATTAAATTAGATATTTGAATATCTAATTTGGTAGGTGAGTAAATAGAGGAATTGCTTTATGCCTTTATCTGAATATTAGCAAAAAGGGATAATTAATTTATTAAAACAAACTATAGAATTTGTTTATTAAATGAATATAGAAGGGATTTGATAATTAAATAACAAAGTATTTAACTTTGTTTAATTAATTAAGATTGAAAGATGTGATAATTAAATACCACAAACTATTGAAGTTGTATATTTAATTAAAATTGAAGAATAGAAGAATTATAATGTGAACTATTTAAATAAATATTTCTATTTATTTATTTACTTATATGAATTTAATTATGATAATTAAATAAAACAAAGTGAAATTTATTTATTTAATTGAGACGAAAAATAATAGAATAAAGATTGAAGAATTTAAGATGAACTATATAAATAAATATTTCTATTTATTTAATAGTAGACGAAATAAAGGTTAATTAATCAAATAAATCATATTTAATTAATTATATTCTCTAGACCATTTTTAGGTGTATATATTTTTCCCCTCTTTGAAATGATGTGTTTACACATTGCTTCAAAGAAAATTTTGTTGTTGTTGCTGCTAGTATCGATGAAATTTTTTTCAGTATGCCCCAGACTTGCCCCAGACATTTATTTTGCTGTGATGATGGATATATGCCCCCTCAGGAGATAAATTGATGAATTTTTTATTATTTTGATTTTTTTTGAATTTTTCAAATTTTTATGATTTTTCAATGATTTGATGATGATGCAATGAAGATTCGGTGGTGAAATAATTTATCTCCTGATAAAGAATGTAGAATATTGCCCTTGGATGAATTTGAATTAATCTCCCCTTTAAAAAAATAATTAACCCCATAAAAATCTCACTAAAATTAACCTTTAATAGGTAAAAGGGGTCATTTTCAACCTCATTTGTGCATTTGAGTTTTTGAAATTTTGTGTGAGAGAGCTATTTGTGAACTTTGGAGGACAATTCCAATTCCCTACCACACTCATTGGTTCGATCATGTGCGACGTCACCAGAGCTCGACTGCTTATGAACCTCTGATATGTACCCATAAACCACCTTGTTTTTTGTGCTTTCATAAATTTTCATGCTTTTTCAGTTTTTAAAATTTTGTATTTCTTTTAGCACTTTTGCATGCCGCAGTAGCACTTTTGCATTCTATTCTAGTACTTTCAAGCCTTTAGCACTTAGGTTAAATATTTTAGTGCTTTGGTATGATAGTTTAGCACTTCTAATGTTGTGGCGCTTAGGTTAGAAACTTCAACACTTTGACATTCTGTTTTAGCACTTCTACTTGATAGTTTAGCGCTTTGCCCTGATAAAATAGTGCTTCTGATGAAGTGGTGCTTTGACTGTCTGTTTTGGCACTTTTTCTTGATGAAGTGGCGCTTTTGATGTTTTAGCACTTTAACCATCTGTTTTAGCACTTTTTCATTTTAAAATTGCACTTTTGATAGTTTGGTGCTTAGAAACTCTATTTTAGCACTTCTAAGTCAAATTGTAAAAAAATTGTCAAATTTGTCCTTGATTTTGTTTATTTTTTATCGTGTCAGCCTTTAGTTTGATATGATTGATGATCCTGATCAAGTAGATGATGTTCAACCTCATTATTAGTGAGGTCTGATGTTTGATTTGATGATAATTATCCTCATGATAGGCAAGGAATAATTATAATTTAACTAATGAACCTCATGATAGGTGAGGTTCAATGATGCTTGATGATTTACCTCAAGATAGGTGAGGTTCAATGATGTTTTCTCATGAGATTTGTTCAAAAAGTCTCATCAAGAGCTGATTAGGTTTGATAGGATATTTGATGTTTTGATGATTGTTTTGACAAAAGTTCTAACTTTGATCATTTCATGATGATAGTAGGTGTTGGTGAACCTCTAGATTAGAGAGCATTTCCCTCAGACGTTTGATCTGATACGACATTTGGCCCAGCTTGAGATAGCTATCATTACAAATTGTGGAATGTATTCTTTACTTGATATGCCCCAGATTAGGATTAATCGGGGTCTATTGACAACATTAGCGGAGAGGTGGCACAACGAGCACAACACCTTCTACTTAGCCACAGGTGAGATCACAATCACTCCTAAGGATGTATGAAGGATTTTACAGATACTGGTTGTGGGTGATATTTTTGTTTACAATTCATTAGAGCAGGGGGTACCGAGGCTCTTTGGAGGGTATTTTAGGATGCTAGGATTGCTGGAGAGTGGATTCTATGGTGGGATATGATGGATGCTTATCCCACTTTGCTGACAGTTCTTTCCGGATTCATCAGAGGATTCCTTTGTCCTAATCACAGGTCAAAGGGATTTGCTATTGGTTGGTGCCATGTGCTAAAGAGTATGGTTGTACATAGTTCCAAATATGCTTGGGACATGTGCATGCTTGCCCACCTTTATCATGATTTGCATTCTACGGTATACCTTAGAGGTCAAAGCTTATCGGTCAGTGTTACTTTAGTTTAGGTATGGGCATGGGAGCATATTGCTGTCATGTGGCTAGTGTTAGTGAGGCAACATCCTGCCAGGCGGTGATATGTACATATTTATGTCAATTGACTTACTTAGCCTAAGCTGGGTAAGCTAGATCACTGGCGCATATTTTTAGATGATATAGAGACTGTTACCTAGTGCCCCTACTTAGATTGTGAGCAGTGGAATGATGATGATGTGTAGCTATGATGGGTTCTTGAGAGATTCCTTTTGAGATGGGTGCTTCGTTAGCACGACATCGTTCAGGGTATTCCATAGGGTGTTGCACACTATGCTTGATGATAGTTGGATTCAACAGATTGGGGGCCTAGGTTATCATATGATGTGACAGTGCAGAATTTTTAAGCTTTATAGCCATATATTTGGGATATCCGACCTAATATTGTGGAGGCACCTGTTACTATAGATTATGTTGAGTACCTTGTTTTGCATCCATTTCCATGTATCACTATTTCTGATGAGCTAGCACCATTACCTGCTGGGGAGGAGATTGTGTTTGCACACTGATGCCGATGGAGGGGAGAGGAGATTGGTGGTGAGGTGGAGGAGGTGGAGAGTAGCAATGATGATGATGGCAGTGGAGATGAGGGTGATAGTAGTGATGATGGAGATGAGGAGAGCAACAGTGACGATAGTGATGGAGACAGTCCAGGTGGATTGGGTGTAGGTGGATTAGGTCTAGCCTTGGAGGAGTACATGAGGCCTTGCAAGAGGCAAGTAGTTATAGACCCATCAGAGGAGGATGTACAACAATAGTAGTAGATGTAGATACCAAGCCTTCAAGTACAAGTTCAGACATTACAGGGGTAGCTAACTCAGGTACAGGGTTTGTTGGCACAAACCTAGATACAAATGCAAGTGCAAGCTCAGGCTCATGCATAGGCTCTTGCATCAGTACAAGCTCAATTGGTTGTAGCACATACACAGATCACAACCTTGATAGCTAAGAGGGACACTACCAGATGGGCTTCAGAGCAGGCTCAGACGACTACCAAGAGACTACGAAGAATGGAAAATGGTACGACTTTGGAAAATTACATACGAGAGGTTGTCTGTATTGGTGAGGAGATAGAGTACTACAGATGGAGATATTATGATGCAGTTCCCTCCGAGCAGAGAGTCAGCTATGTGTGGTCTCATTCAGCTAGGACTCGTACCAGGACTGTCAGTGTGGGTGTGATCTAGTCTATTCTCAGAGACCCGATAGATCCTAGTACTTATAGTGGTGGAGAAGGTTCTAGTCCTGCGTTACCTGCACCATTTGGAGCTAGCAACAATTAGTTTTCATGATGTGATTACCCTGTTGTATTTTGAGATGATGATGTACATTCTGATTATAGCCATTTTTTGATGATATAGCTCTCTTCATTTTTATACATCAATGTATACTTGACATTTATGATTTTGATCTATATGATATGCAACTTATTTATCAATCTATTATGTGTTCATATGATTCTATGATGGATGCATTTACTTTCTATGTTCTATATGCTATATGATGATTCTTTTACTATGATGTTATGGATGCAAATTATATCATTATGATATGCATGATGGTGTATTATTTTCAATTAATGGTGTACATAATGATGATGTATGGATGTATGATGTATGAATGTATGATTAATGATGTGCATAATGATGATGTATCTAATGATGTAACTATATGCATGGATGTGGATGAAATGGTTTAAATGATTTATGATGGGTGATGTAAATGGGATTTTTTTATTTTTATTCTTATGTAAACATATGATGTAATAAAATGGATGAATATGATGTAATAAGTGGATTATAATGATGTATGATATATGATATGTTGAATGAAAAATGGATGAAAATGATGTATGATAAATGATATGAAAAATGGACTATGATATATGATATAATTGATGGATGGATAAAAATGCAATGATATAGATTTATTTTTGAGATTTTCTTATGCAAATTTATGTGATATGAAAAAAATGATTGATTAATGAAAAATTATTTGATTCAAATCTATGAATGATGAAATGATAATTAAATTCTTTCTAATGTATGCAATGAAAATGATTATGCAACTACATGATCATGATGATTTTTTTGTTAATGTCAAGTATACTCAATCTATTATGAGAAAAGATAATCATTAATTTGAATCCTTCATGAGATTTTGTAACAAACACTCTACAAATGCAAAAAAACTATAATGCATGCAATCTAATTTTACCATGCAAATATTAGCATTTTAACAATACTTTTGTGCTTTGTATCATCATAGAGCTTTTAAAAATGTTGAAAGTGAGTACAAGCATTAATGGTATAATTTAGACCATGATGACCTGAGTACTACCATGATTTTTTGATATTGCAAGAGAACACAAGTATCTAGGTATAATTAAACTGAGATGACCTGAGCATTTCTTGCATAAAACAAACAAGAATTAACCACTTTCCTATGTGAGTTGGAATGTCATCAGTGATACTTTGTAGAGAACGTCTTGAGACAATTTACACAATAATTATGATTAATTCATAGACAACAAACAAAGAAAATACCATTCTCCTTCCTTGCTTCTCTAGTTTAATACATCATTGAGTTGCTCCAAAGAAATGATAACAATGATAAAAGTACATCTATCCAACTTTTGCTTAAAGTATTTCAATCATTATTTAGATTAGATCATCCATTTTTATTTTATGATGTTTTTGTGTTTTTCGAGAGTTTTGACCAAAGACCTAACCTAAAGACCTATCCTAGGGGCCTCAGGGGCTGATCAAAGATTAGCCTTCCCTACGTTATACATGCAGAGACCACATAGTTTGACTGACATAGACTCATATTTTTGGCTTTTTGAAATTGAATTTTTGACATGTTTTTGGATTTTCTATTGTGATACGGATGTTCAATGTGTTTCTGATGGTGATTGATGTTCATTGTTGGGTTGTGTTTTGATCGTTGGTTTTGCTATATTTTATCCTTCTATTGTTTTGTCCATTTGATTAAGTTTGATGTTTATTGCCCCCAATGAGGTTCAGATGTTGGCCCCAAGCTAGGGTGAGACATAACCACTTGATATGATATGATAATGGATGTAAAAATGATGGTAAAAGTAACAATCATGACATGCATCTAATAGATGGAAAAGCTGATCAAATAACAAATAGCACCTGTTTCCAGGTTTTCACTATATGTTTTTATTGCACTTTTCAATCTTTTTTTTTGTATTTTTCTCTTTTTTAATTTTTTTTAATTTTTGATTTTGATTTTTTTTGTATTTTTTGTCACCAGGATGCCTGTTTTCCAGGTTTTCATCAAGGTAACCATTTTTAGAAACTAATTCATGCAATAGGTGATTCAGGTATGGATACTGTTGATTGGTTCATCGAACAGATCCCCTTTAGGTGTAGACAATTTATATGCTCCTGATCCGTAAAATCATATGATGACAAAGGGGCCTAGCCAATTAGGTTCAAACTTCCCTTTATTTTCTTTGTCTTGTTGATTTCTAGGGTTTTCCTTTAGGACCAAGCCACCAACCTAAAAGACTCTAGGTTTTACCCTCTGATTGTAGCTCCTAGAAATTCTCTATTGGTATGCTTTTAAATGATTGATAGCCTGTTGATGGTGTTCATCTAGTAATTCTAGTTCTCGTAGTCTAGAAATTCTATAATCCTCATATGTAATGATACCCTTCAATGAGACACAAAGTGATGGAATTTCTACCTCAATAGGTAGGATGGCCTCTGATCTATATACCAAGGCATATGGTATAGCTCCTATTGGTGTTCTAATACTGGTTCTATAGGCCCATAATATAGGATTGAGTTGAACATGCCAATTACATCCAACATCGTTAACCATTTTATTTAGTATTTTTAGAATTATCTTGTTTGAGGCCTCTGCTTGGCCATTTCCATGAGGATAATATGGTGTGGAGAAATGATGTTGGATATGAAATTTTTCATACAATTCCTAGACATCCTAGTTCTTAAATGGTCTTCCATTGTATATAACTATGGACCATGGTATTCCATACTGACATACTATATAGTTCAATATGAAAGACAAGATCTACTTTCTACTGATTGTTGTTAAAGGAACCGCTTCTATCCATTTTGTAAAGTATTTTGTTGCTGTGATTATGAACTTTTTTCCATTGGATGAAGATGGGTTTATCTTTCCTACTAGGTCCAGTCTGCACTGAAAAAAGGGCCATGTTGATGTAAATGGGTGTAACTCTTGTGTTGGTGCATGGATTAGTTTACCATGGAATTGACATTTCTGACATTTCTTAACAAATTGATAAGACTCCTTTTCCATGTTCGGCCAATAATACCCCAAATGGAGGATTTTCTTTGCTAGGGTTGGTCCACTTGAATGAGTTCCACAAATACCTTCATGAACCTCATGTAAGGCTAATTCAGATTCATTGTGTTCTAGACACTGAAGAAGAGTACCATCTAGACCTTGACTGTATAGGATGTCAACAATCAATGTATGTCGCGCAGATTGACTGATAAAGTTACACTTTTGGTTTCTAGAAAGATCAGGAGGAAGGATATTATCCTTGAGGTAAGTATAGATCTCTTTATAGAGTGAGGTTTGAATATTAGTTATTTGGCATATGGTCTGTGAATCAGGATTGTTGTAGGCAGGGTTAGATACTTGTTCTACCATAAACTCATAATGACCTTGCTTTTCTAGTAATTGCAAGAGGGAAGCAATTGTCGCCATGACATCCACAACTTTGTTCTCTTCCCTTGGTATCTGTTCAAACTTGATATAAACAAAGTAATTTTTAAGATCATCTATCATTTTCTTATATGGCATGATTTTTTCATCCTTTGTTTGATACTCATCATTTACTTGATAGATGACAAGTTGTGAGTTGCCATACACTTGTATTTCTGTGATGTTCCATTCAATAGCCACCTTGATGTCGATAATCAATGCCTCATACTTAGCCACATTATTGGTACATGGAAACATTAGTCTATATGACCTTGGGATGGTGTGTCCCTAAGGTGTAACAAATAAAATTCTTGTACCAGATCCTCTTTGTGTGTATGATCCATCAAAATAGAGCCTCCATTGTTGTGTGGTAATATTGAGAATGTCCGCATCTGAAAATTCAATATTCATTGGATGATTATCTTGTAATGTAGCTTCAAATAATTGATCAACTATCACTTGTCCTTTGATGGATTTTCAGTCTACATTCTGGATGTCGAACTCACTTAAGATCATGAACCATTTTGCTAGTGTCCCTGTTAGAACTACTTTGCTAAGTAGATATTTTAATGCATCTATTTTTGCGATGAGTCTGACTATATGAGTCAACATGTAGTGCGACAATTGTTGGGTTACAAATACCACTGCCAAACAAGATTTTTCTATGAATATGTAATTTATTTCATAACCATTGAGAGTCCTGTTGATGTAGTAAATAGCTTGTTCCTTTCCTTCATAATCTTCTTATGCCAATAGAGCTCCTAAATAAATGTTTGTTGTTGCGATATAGAGTAACAATGGTTTCTATGCTGCAAGTGGCATGAGTATTGGAGGCTACATCAAATATTTATTTATATGGTTAAAATTTGTTTCCCATTCATGATCACACTTGAATGAGATATTCTTATAAAGTAGATGATTGAATGGGTGGCTTTTGTATGCCAATTGGGAGATAAATCTCCTGATGGATTGTAGCCTACCTTGTAGGGACCATAATTGACTGATGTTTTTAGGTGGCAACATCTCCATTATTGCTTTGACGTTAGCCAGATCCACTTCAATTCCTTTCTCTGACACTATGTATCCAAGGAGTTTTGTTGATGTTACCCCAAACACACATTTCTTCAGGTTCAATCTGACATTGAACTTTTCTAGTCTAGTAAAGATTTTGTCAAGGATCTCCAAATTTCCTTCTTTGGTGTATGATTTCGCTAAGATGTCATCCAAATAATCTTCCATGAAATTATGCATCATATCATGAAAAATAGTGGTCATTGCCCATCGATATGTTGCACCTGCATTTTTCAACCTGAAGGGTATGACATTCCAATAGAATGTACCCTAAGGACAAGTGCATGTTGTCTTTTCTTGATCTTTAGGTGCTATCTTTATTTGGTTATACCCTGAGAAACCATCCATTAATGACAACATGGCATGGCCTATCATTAGATCCACAATAATGTTAATACTTGGTAAAGGAAAATCATCCTTTGGGTATGCTTTATTTAGATCTATGAAATCTGTGCATATTCTAATGTTGTTATCTGGTTTAGATACATGCACAATATTTGAAATCCATTCTACATAATTGATAGACTTGATAAATCCTGCATCTAACAAATTCTTCAGCTCAACTTTTACCATCAAGGTGATGTGGGGATGCATTTTTCTCAATTTTTGCTTGACTGGTTTGATTCTGGTTGGTAGAGATAGATGATGCATTAGGAGATCCAAATCTAATCCTAGCATGTCATAATAAGACCAAGAAAAATTGATATGCCTCTCTTCAAAGAATTTGGTGAATGCGGGATTCTCCTTTTCTATCATAGAGGCTACCAAATGTAGAATCTTTTCCTTTTCAGTTGTTCCCAAATTTATGGATTGTGTTGGTTCTACTAGTACTGATGATCTATCATGGTAATTCTCTAGAAGGGTGAAAAATCTTCCATCTTTCAGTGCCTTAGAAAGGTTTTCACTGTTAGATACATTCTTTATTTTTTCTTTTTCAAAATATAATGGTTCCTTAGAAAGGTCTTCACCATTAGATCTATTTTTCCTATTGTTATTTTTACAACTGGAAGATTTGACACCCTCTTGATTTACAGTGTCATTATGAGTGTTATGGGTAGAACTTGTATTAGTTTCATCACTATAAAGAAAATGTATGATGGCATCATCATTAGAAAAGACTAGTATGTGAATAGGTTTTGTGGGTCCCTAGTCAATAAGTTTGGGATGCCTTAAGGATAATAAATCATCAGGTTGAGCAAGGTCGATGATTGTGAGTGTTCTGATAGCTAGGTGGTCAAAATTTTCAGTGGGAAGGTTGATTTCTATGATATTACCCTCCTCTGAGTTGTCTAGCTCACTTGATGTTTGTTTGTCCTCACTGGAGTCATCAATATTTGTTGATCCCATTACAAATGGTCTACTTCCTAAACTTTGTCCCTCCTATCGTAAGGGTGTATATGCTTGGATTACATCAATTTATTTGTCAGCATATGATGTGGCACATAAATGATCCCATTCATATTCATTTGAATCTATTTCAAAACCATCCCTCATTTGAAAAATCCTTTCTACCACTTTTTGAGTTACTTCTTTTGATTCCCCTGTGTAGCCTAATCCTATTTTATCCTTAGGCTGGTGTTAATAGTTGAATAGGTTCTATAATACCATATTTTCTCTTGCCAATTGGTCCTTTCCCTTCATAGCCCATTTACTCTAAGATAGCCTTTCCTTTCCCATACTAATCTGTTTGTATAATGATATTTGCTGATGTTGAGGCTTCTTCATCTTTATATAGCCAATTGAGAATGGCTTTGTCTTCTGATTCATCTTCTAGGGTACCTGTGTTTACAAAATTTTTGCCCAGAACCATGACAGGTTGTGATGATCATCGTATATTTGTCTTGGGCTGTCCATATGATTTTGGGGATGGTAGCAATTGTGAAAGACACAAATATTTCTTAATGGAATACTCTCCCAAGCATTTTTCCTTTAACTAGATCTTGTCTGTAAATTGTTGTGATAAAGTGTTTAGGGGTCTTTCATTATTTGATACAGTTGAGTCAGCAACACTTGTTTCCTTTTCCTAGTCCTTCTTCTCAACCCATTTGGATATAAAATTGAGTTTCTTTCCACCACTGGATGAAGCAGATGTGCTACCTTGTCTATTGTAGGGTATCAGAGTGTCTTGGTTTTCCTTAATCATGTTACACATCTGAGGATTATTGTTGTCAACTGAAATTGTGACCTCTTGTCCATTGATAGAAAATTTCAAGCATTGTTGATATGTCGAAGGTACCGCTTGCATTTCATGGATCCATGGATGTGCCAAGAGTATGGAATAAGTTAGCTCCTTATCTAACACTTGGAAAACAATATTTTTGACAATCGGTCCCTCTTGAATTGGTATTACAATCAACCCCTTGGAAGACCCTTCCTCTTCATCATATGCTTTTATTGTTATATTTCTCTTGACATCAATGGAATTGTCAGAATAGCCTAGTGCACAAATTAGTTTTAAAGTACAAATATTTAATCCAACTCCACCATCTATTAAGAAACACTTGACATGGTGTTTATGGATTAGAGCCTCTATATGTAAGGCCACAGTATGTGGGTGATTCAGTGACACATCATCCTGTTCAGAGAATGACAAACAATGAGGTGTGGTCAGATGTCCCACCATAGCTTGAAATTGACAGACATCCAAATTATTAGGTAATGTAGTGGTTACTAGAGCCTGTTCTAGAACCTATTTATGTGATGGTGAAATTTTAAGAAGTTTTAGTATGGATATCTATGCAGGTATATTTTGTAGTTGATCCACAATGTTGTATTTAAGTGATGGGGGAGTAATGATTTTAGGTGAAACTCCTTTTAGTATCACTTTGGACTACCCCTTGGTTGTTGCATTGACCGGTTGATAGTCTTGTGTTTCCCTAATTTTTAGGACATTAATTTGGTTGTCAGATGTGTTTATGTTTAGAATCACGTTCAAGGATATAATGTCATTGATGTTTATGGTATCGGTTTGATTATCAATGACATTATTTTTCTCAACCTTAGAAATGCAAAGAATGGTTGTGTCATAGATATAGTTTACACTTTTTCCTTTATTTTTTAAAGAAGATTCTCTTTTTTTGTTGTTGGGTAAAGGGTTTGTAAACACATTGTGATTGTTGTTTATTTGAGGTCCTTTGACAAACACCTTCTTTGCTCCAATCAAGTCTTGTATTAGGTTTTTTAATTGCATACATTCATTTGCTTTATGTCCTTTATTTTTATGAAAGTTGCAATAGTCAGCCTCGTTCCACCAAGATGGTTTCTCTTTCGGCTCCCAATTTCGTGCTTCTGGTAGAGTAATAAGTTTGTTTGCAATAAGCTCTCTCATTTTTTATTCCAAAGTTTTTCCTAATGGTGTAAATCTCCATCAATTGGATTGTCTTCGATATGGTGGTGGCCGAGATTCTCCATTATTTGGGTTATTGTTTTGAGTGGTACCTTGATTGTTGTTTTGGTTTTCATTCTAATTTGTTTTCACAGGTGTTGCTATCAAATTGAATACTAGTTTTGTATTTTGTGTGCTAGTTGTAGCATCATTGTTCCCAGTAGTTCTATTTTTCTGCCAAAATTTAGGCTTATCGTTGTTTCCATAATGATTTGAGGAATTTGCACTGTTTGATGTATCATTGCAATGTTTAATCACTCCTCTTTTGACTAAGGAATCTTCAATTTTAAGCTTGTTCTCAATCACCTTTTCAAATGTTGAGGGACATTGTATATCCAGTCTATAACTCATGTCATCATTTAAGTTGTTGATAAATAATTCAATCTTTTCCTCTTCAGATATAGATCGAGGATATCTAGTATTTTTCCAACATTGTAAGAATGATAGGAATGTTTCTCCCTTCTTTTGTTTCATGTTGTACAAATCTCTTATGGTTACGTTGTGTTGAATGTTGAAGGATAATTGTGTGATAAATCTATTAATCAGTTCTTCAAAGGATCAAATCCCCAGTTGTAATTTGGAGAACCATTCCATACAATGTGCTCCTAAACTCCTAGGAAATAATCTCATTAGGTAAGTATCCTCTTGTGCAAACTCAAGTCTCATTGTTCTTAATTCCATTACATGGTCAATCAGATCCTTTTTTCCATTGTACTTGTCATATTTGGGAAACTCACAATGCCTAGGGAAGGGTATCATATCTACACTCGGATGAAAGGGATAAGGACTGATGTCCTGTAATGAATAACTCTTTGTGGTTCCCTTTTGCATATCTTGAATTTGTTGCTGTAAAGTTTGCATTTGAGCAGTTAGAGCAACCACTTGATCTATGTCTTGCATGTTGGGTGGTTCTGTTTCATTCTTTCTAGGTGTTTCCTTCAATCGATTCATGTCAATCTTTCAGAAGTTTTGTGCCTAATTCCGCTAACATCAAGAGATATTTTCCATTTCTTGTTCTAGGACATTTTCCATGAATTTATGAAAATTTGGATCCTGTTGGATGTGTTGTATATGTTCTTGAGTTATTTCATTGGTATCATTCTGTTGGAATCTATAAAAGGGGTTTTCTTCAGCCATTATGTTTGGAGTTTCAATTTCCTTCTCTCTGAGTTTTTGTCTTTGCAACCTTGTTAAGATTGGCATACAAGTATTGGCTGTTTTCACTAAACTTGGATCTTTTGTGTTTGGATTAGTGTCAATTTGATTTTAACAAAGTCATATAGAATGATATATTCTATTGATGAGACCAAGTTGAAAATATGATTACTATGTTTTGTTTCATGATGGTAGGATGTCAAAATCCTAATGAGGAAACTTAACTCAATAATCAAGATTTGTTTGGACACTTTGTAATTTGTAAATTTTTTGTCTATTTTGAAAAGAAATTTGGACTTGTAAGAACCCATTTATTTTAGGTTCAAGACATTGTTTGGACTATGAATGTTTCTATTTGATAAAAAACCTGAGTTTTTGATGCCAACAAATTTGATAGATGTTTCTGAAAGCTCTCTATTTTTTTGTCTTGTGGAAGCACTAATACAAAGGGTATAAGAACTAAAAAAAAATGCAGAAGTGCTAAAAGGTGTGGTAAAAGCACTGTAAAATAGGGTAAAAGTGCTAAAACAAACTACAAAAGCACTAAAAGATTGGTGAATTCTGATATTGGTATTGTTTTTGTTGTTGTTGATAGAATCACTATAATATTTGGTAGAAGCACCAAAACAAATTGTAGGAGCGCTATTTTAACTATGTAAGTGCTAAAAGATAGTGTAGAAGCACTAAAATAGATTGCAGAAGCGCTAGTTTGGTAGCCCACAGTGTTGTCTAATTTTCTTTTTCGTGAAGAGACTAACTTTTTTGATGTGATTTTTCAGGATTTTTGGTATTTTGGCAGAATATTTTCACTAGTAACTCCCTGATTTTGGATAAAAAGCCTAATGTTTCTAAGTTTTGTTTACTATAAGAACTAATCTGGCCTATTGGAGTATTCTATTATTGGTTGTGGGATGGAAGATTGGCGAATAGGTTGACTATGATTAGGTTCTTGTGAAAGATCTCTTCTTTGAAAATAAGCTTGTGAATACAAAGGCTCTAAAGCATAATCATCAGTATATCCCCTGGAAAAATTGTGAAACCTATGGATGAAAGTTCTATGTTGAAGCAATATTTTTCTACTTTGATACAAAAAGCATCTTCTTTCTAAAATATTTTTGTAACTAAGTTGCTTCTTTGGTTTTCAGACTCTTGTTTTGAGGGATTTCTTGACAAACTTTATGGATTTCCAATCCCTAATCATAAGTTTTCATGGACTGTCCTGTCAACTTTTTTTCTTTTCTTTTGGATGATCTTTTATCTAATTTAATGATTCAAAAACACAACAAAAAATTATAGAACAGGTGTTTTTAAGTCCTAGAATCTAAACAATAAGTGTATATTGAAGGATCAAATAGATCCTTCTTGATTTTTATAGGTTTTTGACAAGAAATACACTTCAGAAAGACTCACTCTTAAGGACAAAAGGTCCTTGTTATACTCAAATAGCCCACATATTAAAATTGCATCGACTCACACAACCATGTCATCCCCTAGAGGCCGCCTGTGTTTTTGTCTTTTCCAGGTGCATACTCAAGGTTATATTTCTCAATCCCTTGAGTAAAAAGTCCTTGGAAATTATATGGTGATTGTCTTGGGGGTAGATTCTTCCCTTCCCTAGCGTTGCTAAGTATTACAATGTTCAAAAAATGACAAGTTGGATACTACACTATGGTTGGTAGATAGGGTTTTTGTGTGGTGCAGTAAATGATAAACTCCCTCAAGAGACCTCCCAACCTTTAGAAAAAAGGCTTTGGGGATGGTTATCTTGCATACTACCATTGAGTTGGAATTTCATCAACAACTCACTTTTTGGTTATAATGGGTTGGAATCCTTGGATTTAGGCATTCCCACTTAGGTCGTTCCCGTAGGGTGAGTACTTTTTCCCACTATGACAGGCCTTCTAAAGGATTTAATAAAGAATGAAATGCATAAAAATAAAGGATGAGTCTGGAGTTTTGATCACCCAGTTAAGGGGAGAGAATATGCTTATCACCACACAAGCATAGTAATCAATGTTCAATTTTTTAAGCCCAAAAGACAAATTTTCTATTATGTGTGAAGATATTGCTTCAAAAAAATCATGATGTTAATTTTAACTAATATAGAAAATGTGTGATGACTACCCTAGGATTGATAAATTTTAAACCAAATGACTATCCTAGGATTGATAAATTTTAAACCAAAAATGACTATCCTAGGATTGGTTCTTTTTAGTCCAAATGTATCAAAATAAATTTCTTGCTGCGGTCGCGTCAAATCTAGACAAAAACTTATAGAAGTGCTAAAACAGGTTGCATAAGTGCTATAAATTTTGATAGAAGTGTTGAAACAGATTGTAGAAGTGTTAAAACTTTCTGTAGAAGCACTGCAAAAATCGATAGAAGCGCTAAAAAGCACTGGAGCTGGAACAGTGGACTGTTCTGAGAACTTTTTGGTGTAAGCACTGAAACAGAGTGTAGAAGTGCTAGAACTTTTGGTAGAATCACTAAAATAGATTGTAGAAGCATTAAAAATTTTGATAGAAGTGTTGCAGAAATTGGCAGAAGCACTAAAAGGAATTGGAGCTGGAACAGTGGACTGTTCTAATAACTTTTGGTGTAAGCATTGAAATAGAGTGCAGAAGCGTTGCATAAATTGGAAGAAGTGCTAAAAGGAACTAGAGCTGGAATAGTGGAGTGTTCTAAGAAATTTTTGGTGTAAGTACTAAAACAGAGTGTAGAAGCGCTAGAACTTTCAGCATAAGTGCTGAAATAGAATGTAGAAGTGCTAAATTTTTTGGCAGAAATGCTATAGAAATCAACAGAAGCACTAAAAGGAACTAGAGCTGGACCAATGGACTATTCTGATAACTTTTGGTGTAAGCATTGAAATAGAGTGCAAAAGCACTAGAAATTTTGGTAGAAGCATTGAAACAGAATGTAGAAGTGCTCAAATTTTTGGCAGAAGCACTACAAAATCACTCGATCTCACTAAAAGAAAACATGCATGTATCCTATACAAACACTTTTCAAAAAAAATGTTAAATATGGGCTTAGGGCCCCATGGTGGGCACCAAAATGTAAGTGTAGAATAATTATGAGTAAAATAACCTAAAAACACTTCTTAATGAAATATTATATCAAGATTTAATAGCAATTAACTAATTTAAAGCACAAAAAACTTGAAAGAATCTCATTGTTTCCTATCTCCAAAGATTTATCAAGTCATGGAGGACTCTCAGATTTGGTAAGCAGTGTGACTATTTAAAATGTCAATCTAGAGAATGGAGTGATGCTAAATCTTTGATTGACTTCTATATTGTGATTTCTAAATGATCTTGATGCTATTGTAAACTATGCTGACATGAAACCTAATGGATGGAAGCTATGGTAAAACTAAGATGCTACCATGATATTGATTCTATAGATGCTATGATTGCTATGATGCTAAGATGCTTGATTGCTATTCCTGCAGAGTAAGTTTGCACAAATATGAAATATTCTGGATCCATTTATTGTTGCAGAAGGCTATATATGTATATTTCACGACAACACATTGTGATGGGGTAGCACAACAAAGGCTTGGATTCAATCTGGAGAATTGAATGGTGAGATATTGAGAAGCTTGAGTTGATTATGGGAAAGGTTTCTCCCCATGAAAACATCAGGCAAGATGATAGGAAGGATCAAGGGAAGAAGATTTCAGAGATTAATTCCAATTTATCTCCAATTTGTCTTCACAACTTCCCGTGAATGCTAGTTGAATTAAATTGGATATTTGAATATCTAATTTGGTAGGTGAGTAAATAGAGGAATTGCTTTATTCCTTTATTTGAATATTAGAAAAAATGGATAATTAATTTAATAAAAAAAACTATAGAATTTTTTTATTAAATGAATATAGAAGGGATTTGATAATTAAATAACAAAGTATTTAACTTTGTTTAATTAATTAAGATTGAAAGATGTGATAATTAAATAACACAAACTATTGAAGTTGTATATTTAATTAAAATAGAAGAATAGAAGAATTACAATGTGAAATATTTAAATAAATATTTCTATTTATTTATTTACTTATATAAATTTAATTATGATAATTAAATAAAACAAAGTGAAATTCATTTATTTAATTAAGACAAAAATAATAGAATAAAGATTGAAGAATTTAAGATGAACTATATAAATAAATATTTTTATTTATTTAATAGTAGATGAAATAAAGGTTAATTAATCAAATAAATCTTATTTATTTAATTATATTCTCTAGACCATTTATAGGTGTGTACACCTCCTTCCCTGAGTTTTGCCAATTCCTCCTGCATTTTAGGCTCCAGAATTCGATTGATGGGACTCTACTTTTGTCTAAATGTTTTTGCACCTAGCTTTAATGGGATCTCATGTTGGAATAAGTCTTCCCTGCAAGCTTTAAGATCCTCATAAGACCAAGCAAAAACATGCTTGTATTTCCTCAACAATGCAATCAATATTTTTCTGCTTGTTGGACTTATCCTCTTTCCAATATAGACCCTTTTTGGTGCTAACTCAGTCCCAAAATTGAGCTCCTCAACATCTTTTTTCTTTACTAGTGTGTGCTTCATGAGAGCTCCATCATTTCCATCAAATACCCCTTCTAATGCCACAAGCCCTTTAGGAAGTTTGTTAGTTTTGAGTTGCACAACTTCCTTCCCAAAACACTGTCTGCTTGCCATCTATTTCTTTTACAAACGCATTGAAGTCTATCTCTTGTGCTTCATATTGATCGATGCAATGCAAAAATTTGATAAGATTAGTGTCATCATTGAAAACTTTCGAGCTATATATATTGTCAGGGATAGTGGGTCTTGTTTTAAATTCAACTTGGGATACTCCAACCAAAGTGATATCATCTCTTTTTAAGACTATATTGGCTAGGAAATCTGCCATCAAGTTTTTGGATCTATCTATCCTTTCAATTGATAAAGAATCAAATAGTTCAATTGTGTCCCATACATCATTTTTATATTGTTTCAACCTTCTATTTTTTGTAGCATATCTCAACCTAACCTATGAAATGATCAATTTAAAATCTCCCAGAACAGTTAGCAGTTTGATCTTGTGTTTGACAACCATATTCAAACCAATTAGTAGGGCTTCATACTTTGCTATATTATTTGTACATTGAAACATCAACAAAAATGAATACTTGAATGTAGTACCTTCAAATGAGATAAACACTACCCTTTCTCCATTGCCTTCTTGGCTACATGCTATATTGAAATACATCTTCCATACACCATGTTGATTCTTGGAAACATGTTTATTAATTGGATCAGTATTTACTAGTTTAGATTGGGAAGGCTCTATTTTGAAACTTCCTAAATCTACATCACAAAAGCAATTTAACTTATCTTGGGCCACATAGTCTACAATTTGATTCATCCTTGGTTCTCTATATAGCTTGACCTCTTCACCATTTACTAGTATTGTGGCATAGGACAGGTCAAATTGTACATTTCCTCCAACTGCTGTAGCCCATTGCTATGACAAAAGTATCCCAAAATGAGGTGTATCAATCATAGTTATGTCTATATTATAAGTTGATTGTGGATAAGAAGCCAATTTAACTTCCACATCTTTCATAACTCCCACCATTGGAATAGGTTTTTTTTCCATAGCATAGCACTTTCCACCATTAGTATCCACCCACACGCCAAGTTGTTTCATGACCCCAACTAGCATAATGTTGATAGCAGCACTTGAATCTATCATACAATTTCTTACCAACTTGTTATTTATAAGTAATGTAGTAAAGAATGGATAAAATTGTGGAGGATTTATCAATGCATCACCTAGAAAAACCTTTGGAACATTTACCTTTTCCTACTTATTACTGATCTTAGTGGTCCCCTTATTTTTAGAGTTTGTGTTTTTATCATTCCCACTAGATATTAACTGAATAGCACTATCCCTATACTCTTTTATTTTCATCATTTCAAGAAATGTGACAAACATCTTTACCTGTGATAAAGCTTGAGTGAAATCAAAAGAGAAACCTTTTGTTTTGATCATCTTCTTTTTCTCTTGTGAATCTCCTTTTTTCTCCTCTTTTTCTTTTTTGCTTGTTTGATCAAACTTTTCCTTGTCTTTATGCAATTCTTTGTTTTCTTCCTTATGAACATGCTTTTGTTCATTCTTATTAGGCTACTTTTTTTTGTCTTTTTTGAAGCTCCCTGTGTTGCTCCTTTATCTTTCATAAATATTCCTCTTGGAACACCCTCATCTTCATTTACTATTCTATTTCTCAACCAATATTTTATTTTTTCTGTTCTACTATATCAATGGTTAATTTCTTAATCTCTTCCTTAGTTGATCTTGATACATTGCATTTACCTGACTGAAGTTGTGCACTAGAAGAGTATTACTCATCATTGCTTTCTTCAGAGTCAGAAAAGACTTGTTGTTGTGCCATATGAAAATTATATCTTTGGTTATCAAAATCATATTCGTAGCCTTCCTTTTCTGAAGATGAATATCCCTGCTCAATGGGATGGAGGGTGTGGGAAGTTAAATAGATTGTGTGGTCCTCTTCTTCATTTTCTATTGGAATCTCTTCTTCTTGTATTGATTGAGAAAAAATACAATGATAAGGGGAATGTAGAAATTTACAAATTTGACACCAAGGATTATTGTTTACCATGTATGCTCCTCTCTTCTTTAAAGGATTAGGAGTCTCCTTACTTTTAGGCCTATCCACCACATGCTTTCTATCCTTCTAGTTTGTATTATAAGGCATATCATGCAACCTCAACCTTTCATTTTTGTATGTATTTTCTTGCCTATTCAAAGGGTTATTCATGTTTTGGGGAATCCTAGGATTATCTCTCTTAACAATCATACCTACAACCTTTCTATTATTTTTAATAGTCAATGCTATTTTTTGTGCTTTAGCTAATTTTCTTGGGCACTTATTTATAAGCTCATATCTTGTCTTAGGATCAAATTATTTTAGATAAATACTCAATGCTGCTGATTCTACCAATTTGGACCCAGAAGGTATCTTATTATGTAATTTGGAGAACCTTTGGTTGAATTCATAGACTGGCTCATTCTAATATTTCTGGATACTAACCAATTCATGCAAGGAGAACTCTAGTGCACACTGATTCCCATACTGTTCAAGGAACTGGTCATGAAACTCTTGAATGGAAGCAATGGAAGTTGTTGGTAAAGTATTAAACAAATCTCTAGCTTCTTTAGTTAGTGACATCATAAATAGCCTCATCTGTACATCTTCATACTGCATATCTAGATCTTGAATAAAAGCATTAAAAATCCTTAAGTGTTCCTCAGTGGTGACCACACTACACCCTGTAAATTTTGGGACAAGACCTCTCCAACTGCTATCCATAGGGTAGGGCTATATTTGGAATCTTGCTAAGTAAAATTGTCTAATCATGATTGTGTAGTGCTAAGGAGGTGACTTTTGAGGATGTTGGTGTTGGTATAATGGATTATTGAATTGTGCATGGGGTGGTGGCATATATTGTTGGCTAGGGGGTGGTTGAGCATTTGGGTGTTGTGATGGATTTCTAGGTGGAGGGTTTGTTTGTCTGTATTGATTACCAGATTTCTTTTGTGGCACTTATGGTGGATTTGAAGGTCCTGTATTATTATTATTCCCTTGCTTGTGAGGTGGTATATATTTAGGGAGTTTAGATATCTAAGTATCAAATTGGGCTTTTTGTAGTTTCATATCCTAGAGTTTTGTTATCAATCAGAGCCTCTGTTCATATTCTATTTTTGATCTTTCCATTTCTTGTCTTTCATACTCCAATTATGCATTTAATTCTTCCTAAGTCATAAATTCATAATTTTCTTCAATGGATACATTATCAATAGGTTCATTCTCATTCCCCCCATTCTATGATCATACTCATGTTGTCTCCTATTTTTTTCAGCCTCAAGTCTAGCTATCATAATGGGTTATTTTTCAAGTTAGATTAGCATATAAAAGCACAAATATTAAAACCCAAAGAACTATGAAGTACAATGAAAGAAAATACAAGAAATATTATACTATTTATTTCTTGAAACCTCCATGATTCATCTCCATAGCACCTTCTAGCTCATAGTGATTGTATGATTATTGCCCTCAGATTTGTGTATGTGAGAAAATGACTATGACTTTGTCCTATGCAATTTTTGAAGGATTTGAATAAAAAAATGCCTA
>VDFB02271358.1:172523859-172541303 GCA_007258455.2 Sequoia sempervirens
TCTCTCTTTACCAGTGTCATGTCTGTGGTACACACAACCACTCCTAGTCATTTCCAGAGGAGGAGAGGAAACCTCGGCTTCCACCTCTTTCTTTTCTTTTCCTAGCACGCTTCTAGTATGCCCGCTAAGGGTTTTGACTACCAATGACAACAAATATTACTCCCTCATCAGAGGGAAAACTATGATTCAAAAGAGCTAAATACCGATAGTAGTCAAAGTTGGTCTCAATTTCAGAGGAGCTGCTCGTAAGGTCAATAGGTGAATGTTGGCATCCATAGGAGTTGTGCCCATACCTTATTTTCTTATGTGCTCCCATGGGAGACCACAATGGGCTCTTTCCTTTGTCATTCAATTTTTCTATAGCATCACCCTGGAATTGTAGCCTTCAACTACACCTATTGGGTGCAAGTCTAGGATTTTTTAGTGAAAATTTTGGCCTCCATGGCTGGAGCAACTTCTAGTGTATCTGAACCAGACCTCCAGAAACTCAAGTAAGCAGAATTCCTTACTAGTTTGCTCATTTTTATTCTTTGATAATTGCTCACACTACCTTGCCTTAATCAATCACACTTCTAACTACTAAGTGTAAATGACATGAATAGTAGCTATTCCTTCTATATTTATCATGTGGAGTGATGAAGATCACAATCAATGTCTAACACACATGTGTAACCTAGGAAACTCATGTTGGAAATGTGTGCCTCAATCCCATAGGCTAAAACCTCTAAGAGAGCCAAGTCAGTGTGACATCTTTTGTGTTTGGCTGACTAGCAGTTGAAACCTTATTGAAATGATTCAGATCATTGTGACCTTGCTTCAGTCTTATCGAAGGAGCCTCTCGCTGTGACATTTCATTTAGTGTGACTTTTCTATCTCTCACCGCTTGTGGAGATCTCTTACCAACTGTTGGTGTTTTTCAAACATCGAGGAGACTCTGGGCGACAAGCAGTTTCAGGGAGAGACTTGGTTGTTCGATATGTCTCATACTGACAAGGGAAGTCTTGCCGATAAGTATTCATTTGAAGTCATCGGGGTGACTTGATCACTCGGGAAGAGCTCTTGGTGACTTTTGGTATGTCTCATCAACAGAATACACTTGGAGTATCAGAGTAACATATGGTGGCTTGGTATGAATTCTTAATGATATGAATGTCTCACCAACATCTTTATCTTGGAGACATCGGGGTAACACTAAGGGTTCAGTAAGAACTCTTAGCAATAGAGAGAAGTCTTTCTGACTATTGTTTTGGTGCTCAGTATGACTTGAGACTTTGGTGTAATCTCCTGGCGATAGTGGTAAGTCTTGTCGACTGATGATCACTTTAGAATAACATAAAGAGCTTGGTGTGATGTCTTGGCAAAAGATGATAGTCTCGTCGATGGGAATTCTATTGTCTATGTGACTTTGGAGCTTCGGTATGATGTTTCACTGATAGCGATAAGTCTTGGCGATAGCGATACAAGTAATGATCATCAGTATGAGGTCTTGGTGACAAGAGGAAGTCTTAGCAATAGCTTTCTAGACTTGGTGTAATATCTTGCCGATAGTATGGACTCTTGGCAATATCGAATGTTGGCTTTGTGGCATTGGGGAGACACGATCAATGTCTCACCAACATGCCGACACTGGTTGAATGCCTTTGACCGATTGGGAGACCATCCTACATGGTGTTTCTTCGACCAATCAGAGAATCCAAAGAGGAACCATTGGAAGATAGTCCATTGTGGTTGTTCTATGAGGAAGTTCAACACACAAGAACGACATGAATATAGTCTAGAATTTCAGATGATGTTCGGTTTGTTGGTTCGATTGTTGGATGAATTGTAGATGAATTGTTCGATGTGAATTAGTGTGAATTTTTTTATGAGAATACTATAACTTAAATTTTTCCTATACAAGGTTGATTATTATGAATGCTACTATAAACTGAAATCAGAAAGACAAGTCTGATCTCTATATGTAATCTTCATTACTATAATACAAAGTGACTTCTCTTGGTGTGGTGGGTTTTTTTCCCGTAAGGTTTTTCCCAAATAAATCTAGTGTTCATATGTGTATGTCTAATCCTCTGTTTCTATTATCTCTTTCAAGTGCATCTTAATTGGACTGTAACTATAAAATTTAAAAGTGTCTCTACATTCTTCCCTAAGGTTTTGACATTAGGAGATTTGTTTCTGCACCTTAGCTTTTCTTAAAAGTGGTATCAAAGCCTAGCCAGTTGTGTTATCCTTGTGGGTACATTGAGTTTTTTTGAGTCAATTTCTATTCAGTGGGAGTCTTGTAGAAGTTTGGTAATTTGAATTATAGATTGAGATGGCTAGCACGTCAGGAAAGATTGAAATAGAGAAATTCAATGACAACAATTTTGAGTTGTGGAAACTCAAAATGGAACATCTATTAGTGGATCGTGATCTGTGGCTTGTTGTGTCTAGAATGAAACCTATAGGCATGAATCAAGAAGATCGGGACCTTGCAGATAGAAATTCTAAGGGGCTGATAAGGCTCTATTTGGCAGACTCCATTCTTTTGAATGTGCATGAAGAGAAGACTGCATCTTCCTTGTGGAAGAGACTGGCATCTATTTATCAGGGGAAGTCCTTGGTGAATAAAATTTTCCTGAGGAAGAAGTTGTACACTTTGAGAATGCAGGAAGGAGGGTCTATAGCTGATCATTTGAACACATTCAACATGCCAATTGCACAATTAACATCTGTTGGTGTGAAGATTGATGAAGATGATCGTTGTATGCTTTTATTGTGTTCTTTGCCAGACTCTTGGGATCACATGGTGATGGCTATTGGGAGTACAACATCCAATTTCAAGATGGAATATGTTGTTGTTTCTTTGTTATCAAAAGAGATGAGAAGGAAATATTCTAAGATGGAAAAGGAGGCCCTTGCTGTTAGAGGAAGATCAAAAGAAAAAGGCAAGAAGAAGGACAAGAAATCTAAATCGAAATCAAAGGGGAGATCAAAGCCTCCTAACAAGAAGTCCAAGGTGCAGTGCTGGAACTGTGGGAAACCTGGACATGTCTGAAAGGATTGTAAAGAGAAGAAAAAGAAGAAGAAGAAGAATTCTTCTGACAATGATTCTTCTCAGAGTGATGCAAACGCCTTCATTGCAGCCTTGGCTACTCAGGCATCAGATGATGTTTGGCTGATTGATTCTGGAGCATCTTTCCACATGACATCTCATAGAGACTAGTTTATGAAGTATGAAGAATATGATGGTGGAAAGGTGTACTTGGAAAGTGATTCAACTTTGGAGATTTTTGGCCATGGAAGAGTCAAAATCTAATTTCTTTATGGAAGGGTGAAGGGAATCAAGGATGTGATGCATATACTAGGTCTGGCTCGAAATCTACTGTCTGTCAGTAAGCTGGATGATATTGGAGTGCAAGTCACGTTCTCTGGAAATGGCTACAAGATGACTAGAGGTTCAATGGTGCTAGCAAGGGGTGCTCATATTGGTACCTTGTACAAGTTGGATGCACATGTTGTTCAATGCAACAGTGTCTCTATAAAGTCACGGAAAGCTACTCATGGAGGTAAAGAGGGAAATGTTCCTAATTGTGTAAACTCTATGGAAGTTAAACTTCTAGTAGAAAAGACTATGCTCTAGCATCATAGGCTAGGCCACATTGGAGAAGAAAGGTTTAAAACCTTGAAAAGAATAAAAACCTAGTTGAAGGGCTTGAAGATTGTAATCCTGAATTTGAATTCTGTGAACACTGTATAGATGGAAAGCAGCACCATGTTTCTTTTTATTCCAATCCTCATAAATATTTTGGTTTGCTAGATTATATTTCATTCTGATGTATTTGGTCCAGTGAATGTTCCTTCTTTGTCTAAGTCAAGGTACTATGTATCATTTATTGATGATTATTCAAGAAGAGCATTTGTCTATTTTTTGAAAAGTAAATCAGAAGTGTTTAGTCAGTTTAAGGAATTTAAGAACCTTGTAGAAAATCAAATTGGAAGAAAAATAAAATGCTTAAGGACTAATAATGGTGGTGAATTTTGTTCTGATGAATTCGAGAGGTACTGTAAAGACCATGGGATTAAAAGACATAAGACTATACCTTATACTCCATGGAAAAATGGAGTTGTAGAAAGGCTCAATAGGATAGTGATGGAGAGAGCATGAAGTATGCTAAGTAGTGTTGGATTGGAGGAGAAGTTTTGGGCTGAGGCTGTTGCTACTTCATGTTAATTGATAAATCATTCTCCAAATTCTACTCTTGTTGATAAAACACCTTTGGAAGCATGTTCTGGTAAGAATCCCTCTCTCAGACATGTTCATGTTTTTGGCTGTGAGGCATATGCATATGTGCCGAATGAGAAAAGATCTAAGTTGGAGAACAATGCTATCAAATGTATTTTTATTGGCTATAGTGCTTGCATAAAAGGATAAAAGCTTTTGAATCTTGATACAGAGAAGGTTCTATACAGTAGAAGTGTAATCTTTCGTGAGCTAAAGCCTTCTACCTTGGATCTACAGTTAGAGACAAAGTCAGAAAACAATAAGGATGTAGTTGTAATTCCTCTGAGACTAGAGAAAGAGGAATTGAAAATTCAAAATGTACTTGAAACTGAGGAGAGCTCAAGTAGTTCTGAAAGTTTTGAAGAAGAACAACAACCTCAGCCTCAGCAACTAAGGAGGTCAACTCGCAAAAGAAAACAACTCGATAGGTATCTATTCTCTTTGATAGATTTTACTTGTGCCTATGCTTTGATTTCTAGCACTGATGAGCCTAGGACTGTGAAAGAGGCATTTAGAATGTCTGATTCAAACTCTTGGTTGGAAGCCATGAATGAAGAAATGGCATCATTAGAAAAGAATGATACCTAGAGTTTGGTGCCCTTAGCTAAAGGCAAAAAAGTTGTGGGTTGTAAATGGGTATTTAAGAAGAAAATAGGTATGGATGGCAGTGTGAAAAAGTACAAGGCGAGGTTCGTTGCAAAGGGTGATTCCCAAGTAGAGGGAATTGATTATGGGGAGATTTTTTCTCCTGTAGCTAAGCTAACATCTATCATATTTCTTTTGTCACTTGCAGTAGTGTATGACTTAGAGATCAAACAAATGGATGTGAAGACAACATTTCTTCATGGTGATCTTGAAGAAGAAATCTATATGTCCTAGCCTAAGCACTTTGTGGAGAAAGGTAAAGAAAAACTGGTTTGCAAGTTGAAAAAAAATTTGTACAGGTTAAAGCAGTCTCCTAGAATGTGGTACCAAAAATTTGATACTTTTGTATTGTCTTTGGGATTTGTAAGATCAAAATTTGATCATTGTGTGTATTATAAAGCTAAAATTGATCGAGTGCTTATTATTGCTCTCTATGTTGATGATATGCTTTTCATAGGCAATAGTAAGTTGATGATTTCTAATCTTAAGTCTCAATTGTCTGCTAAGTTCAAAATGAAAGATCTTGGTGTAGCAAGGTATATTCTGGGGATGGAAATAACTAGGGACAGGACTAGTAGAAAACTTTGGCTCAGTCAAAGTAAGTATATCAGGACTGTTCTAGAGATATTTTGTATGAATGATTGCAAGCAGCTAGTTGTTCTAGTCTTGCAGGGAACAAAGCTATCTTTTGAAGACTATCCAAAATCTCCTACCGAGATGGAGGACATGACCAATGTACCCTATGCTAGTGCGGTTAGTAGTCTTATGTATACAATGGTCTATACAAGGCTAGACATTGCCCAAGTAGTGGGAGTACTTAGTCAGTTTATGGCTAATCCTGCAAGGACACATTGGGATGCTGTGAAGAGAGTATTCAAATATTTGAAGGGCACTTCAGAATTTAATTTGTGTTATCATGGGAACTTGGTTGAATCACAGAGGACTCTCAGCATTCACGGTTATGTGGATTATGATTGGGCAGGGGACATTGACAGCAGGAGGTCCACCAGTGGATACATTTTCATGATGAATGGTGGTGCAGTGAGTTGGATGAGTAAGTGGCAGGTTGTAGTCACTTTTCCCACTATAGAGGCTAAATACATGGTAGCTACACATGCTTGTAAAGAAGCAATCTGGTTAAGACATTTGTGTTCTAACATTGGTTTTGATGTAGGGAAAATAACTATTTTCTATGATAGTCAGAGTGCAATTTTTCTAGCAAAGAATTCTACTTTCCATGCCAGGACGAAACATATAGATGTACAGTACCATTTTGTATGAGATATGGTGGAGGATGGAAAGGTCATTTTGGAAAAAGTTGATACTTTGGAGAATGTTGAAGATGCATTGACAAAGCTAGTGAGCACAGACAAGTTCAGGTGGTGTGCCAATTCGATGGGCCTTAGTGCCCATGAATTTCAATAGTTTTGTTGTGCTTTGGAGGTGCCTATGTGATCTTTGTCAAGTGGGAGAGTGTTGGAAATGTGTGCCTCAATCCCACAGGCTAAAACCTCTAAGAGAGCTAAGTCAGTGTGACATATTTTGTGTCTGGCTGACTAGCAGTTGAAACCTTGTTGAAATGATTCAGGTCATTATGACCTTGCTTCAGTCTTACCGAAGGAGACTATCACTGTGACATTTCATTCAGTGTGACTTTTCTATCTCTCACCACCCGTGGAGATCTCTTATCAACTTTTGGTGTTTTTGGGACATCAGGGAGACTTTGGATGATAAGCAGTTTCAGGGAGAGACTTGGTCATTCGATATGTCTCATACCAACAAGGGAAGTCTTGTCGATAAGTATTCATTTGAATTCATCTGGGTGACTTGATCACTCGGGAAGAACTCTTGGTGATTGTTGGTATGTCTCACTGATAGAATACACTTGGAGTATTGGAGTAACATATGGTGGCTCGGTATGAATTCTTAACAATATGAATGTCTCACCGACAGCTTTATCTTGGAGGCATCAGGGTAACACTAAGAGTTTGGTAAGAACTCTTAGCGATGGAGAGAAGTCTTGCCGACTGTTGTTTTGGTGCTCGGTATGACTTGAGACTTTGGTGTAATCTCCTGGTGATAGCGGTAAGTCTTGTCGACTGATAATCACTTCAAAATAACATAAAGAGCTTGGTGTGATGTCTTGGAAAAAGATGATAGTCTCACTGATGGGAATTCTATTGTCTATGTGACTTTGGAGCTTCGGTATGATGTTTCACCGATAGCGATAAGTCTTGGCGATAGCGATACAAGTGATGATCATCGGTATGAGGTCTTGGCAACAAGAGGAAGTCTTAGCGATAGCTTTCTGGACTCAGTGTAATATCTTTCCAATAGTATGGACTCTTGGTGATATCGAATGTTGGCTTTGTGGCATCAGGGAGGCACGGTCAGTGTCTCACTGACATGCCAACACTGGTTGAATGCCTTTGACCGATTGGGAGACCATCCTACGTGGTGTGTCTTTGACCAATCAGAGAAGCTGAATGGGAACTGTTGGAAGATAGTCCATTGTGGTAGTTTTGTGAGGAAGTTCAATAGACATGAATGACATGAATATAGTCTAGAATTTCAGATGATGTTCGGTTCATTGGTTCGATTGTTGGATGAACTGTAGATGAATTGTTCGATGTGAATCAGTGTGAATTCTATTCTGAGAAGACTGTAACTTAAATGTTTCCTGTACAAGGTTGATTATGAATGCTGCTATAAACTTACATCAAAAAGATAAGTTTGATCTCTGTATGTAATCTTCATTACTGTAATACAAAGTGACTTCTCTTGGTGTGGTTGGTTTTTTTTCCATAAGGGTTTTCCCACGTAAATCTGGTGTTCATATGTGTATGTCTAATTCTTTGTTTCTATTATCTCTTTCAAGTGCATCTTAATTAGATTGTAATTGTAAAATTTAAAAGTGTCTCTAAATTCTTCCCTGAGGTTTTGACATTAGGAGAGTTGTTTCCGCACCTTAGCTTTCCTTACAACTCATTGGTAGATGTACTGTCACCATTTAATTCCCTATTTGCATGGAAATTCGTAGACTATTCTTCATGATTACTAGCATTTGTGTCTCCACATGAACTGAGGTCAACTCAATTTCTCTGCAGGATGTTAGCCATTAATGTGAGTTGGATGCATAGAGTAAAAATGACCATCACGTGTTATTTTCAAACTTTGAATGCTATATGTCGATCTTTTTCCTTGATGGATGATCGGACAACCAGCCTTTGTTTGACCACCTTGGATTTCCAGCGGTGCTCTACCAAATTTTTTATAGCCAATAGATTTCTTCCATGTTGGATGACACCTTCACAGTGTGGGGGCTTCATGGTCTGAGTAGGTCAGGATAGGTGTTGAGATCTCATTGATCTCACCAGTCATAACCACCTTTCATTTTAATCCAATGAGCTAGTGGGGAACGGTGAAGATTGTTCCACCAGATTGATCTCAACTATTCATTGAAGATATTGAGCCACCAGAGCAGTAGTGGGGAGTGGGTACTACACTATACCTTGTACATGCATCCAATTCTCACTAGCCTCGCTAGCACTTAACTCTCACGAGCTGGCAAGATACAGTCCAGATCTTCTCCTTGCTCCTCGAATCTTAAAATTTGGACATCAAGTGATGTTAGCATTTAATGGATGGGACTTTGTCTAGCTGATGGCTACATGACCACTGGGGTTAATGACATAACGTTTAAGTCACAAGGTTAAAATTTAAAACCCAACTTTAGTAAAAGACTTGATATGGTGGGAAAAAGGATAACCAATTCTTTGGGCTAATGGGGTCAATAGACTGACGTGCCAGGTGGCTCAAGAGATGACTTAAGGGGTCAATGACCTATCCAGTAGGTCAACCTAAAATTATAATGTTTGAATGATTTTGAATAAAACCCTACTCACCTTGGGGACAAGGGTTTAAAATGGAAACCAAGTTCATGGGAGTTAAGGGAAAATTTCTCATAATTTTATAAGCTCCATCAGGCCTTCTCCTCATTTTTATTTTAAGTTTAGAATTTGTGGATATTTTAGGAGCATAAACTTTTAAGTTTTGTTCTTTTTTCCTATTTTCTGAACCATTCTAACATAAAACTTTGTATGCACATAGACATTAATTAATATCAGAGCTTGTTAGATAGCTACCTATCTGAGTATCATTTGTAGTTGGTTTTTTTAGTTCAGCTGAACAAAGTTGTATGATGCACCATTTAAAGGTGCATACAAAACCTACTTAGTTTCTAGAAATGAAACCCTCTCTTTAAAAGCTTCCACCATTTTATATGTAGCTATGAAGCAATCTGGTGAAGTATAAAGCAGTTTTCTCTATTTTGATTAATTCTTTGGGGGCATCCATGGAGAATAACCAAGAGAAACTTTTAATTTTTAGTATTTGTATGCTTTTTTTAAGGATAGATGCTTGAATGTTTTGAAAATGTTCCAAAACTTAAAAGAATGGAAGAAATTTTATTGAAAATCTTTTGTTTCCCATGAAGTTGTTGAATGCTTAATGTTAAATCTACTTATGTGATATCAAAGAATTTGTGATTTTCATGAAATATTATAATTAAATATTTTGATTTCATGATGTTATTTTATGAATGAAGTGGAAATTTTGTGTGTGATGCTTATAATTATTAGCAAAGCTAGAATAACCATAGTCACTGATGGAGCTTCTAAAATTCTAAGGAATTTTCTCTTTGCCCCATGGGCTTAGTCTCCATTTTGAACCCTTATCCCCATGAATGAGTAGGTTTTTATTTACAAGAGTATGCAAATGTTATAATTGCAAGTTAACCTGCTTTGTCGGTCACTGATCTCTTAAGTCATCTCTTGAGCCACATTGCACGTCAGTTTACAGGCCCCGTTAGCTCAAAGCACCAGTCATCAATTCTTCCATCAACTTTAGCCTTTTCCCTAAGTCAGATTTTAAATTTAACCTGGTGACTTAAGCTTAATTCATTCACCCTCAGTGTTCATATCATTGTTAGATAAACCAGTTCCTTTCTATTAAATGCTAACATTGTATGGAATGCAGGTTTTGAGATTCGAGGATCCAGGATGAAATATTGGTTGTACCTCACCAGATCATGGATGTTAAGTGCCGACAGGTTAAAAGTAGTGAGGCTGGAAAAAAGTGGATGCTTGTCCCTGTATAATTGTGGGACTCACTCTCCACTACCACGGACATGGTCTAAAACCTTCAACAAATGGCCGAGATTAAATTTGGGGAACGATCTTAACTTTCCCCACTGGCTCGCTGGGTGAAACTGAAAGTTGGTTAAAACTAACTAGATCAGTGAGATATCGACACTTGTCTTGGTCTATTCAGTTTGTGAGGAAGGTGGAGCCTGCACATTGAGAAGATATCATCTAATATGGATGAACACTATTGGCCATGGACACTTTAGTGAAGCACTGCTAGAAGTTGAAGGTGGTCAAACTAAGGCCAGCCACTTGATTATCCACCCAGGTAGAGGATCAATGTGTAATATTCAAAGTTGGTGAAAGGCACATGATAACCATTTTCACTGTGCAACTAGCTCTCATTAATGGCCAACCTTTTGCAGATGTGAGAAAATTGATCTTCTTGTGTGTGGAGATTTGATTACTGGTAATCATGAGATGCAATCTATAGATTTTCATACACTTGGGAATTAAACAGTGGTAGTACGCATGCCACCAAATTGATTTGTCCGCATGTGTGTCTCCATTAAAAATTGGTGATCGATATTATCAATATATTCAATAAATAGAAGTGCTATGTTGCTATTTTCACTATAGCAATTGAACTACTAGGTCCTCAAATTATTTCCACAAATAGAGGTTGATTTTACATATTCTCTGGTCACAAAATGAGCAAGCTAGTAGCTTCCATTGAGCCAACTAAGAGGACCACCTGATTTCACTCATAGAGGTAGGGTTCGAGTGTTCTTGGACATGATTCAACAGTAAGAATGGATGCCTCTACTAGCAAATCCCAGATTGTGCCCACCAGGTGCGACCGTAGTTTGCAATTTCAGAGTGTGGCTATAGAGAAGGATGACAACAAAGGCAAGAATCTAGTGCAGTCCACTGTTGGAGTGCGAAGAAAGATAAGGTATGGGAATGGATTCTTTAGATGCTAGAATTCACCCATTGACCTCACAAGTAGCTCATCGAATAGTGAGATAGAGATTGACTCTAACTATGGTTGGTACCTCACAACCCTAGGTCAAAATATGGCCCCTAGTGAGGAGATATTATCTGTCATGCCACTGATAGTTAGAACCCCAAGTGGGTAGACCGGTACTATGTTGTGTAAGGAAAAGGATGAGGAAGAAGCTGAGGTTTCCTCTCCTCCCCTTGCTATGACTTGGAGCAGGCATGTATATCATGATCTGGGAACTGGTAAGAGTGGGGTGGCTAGTCGATAAGGAGTTGTGTGTAATGGAAAATTTTTGGTTTTGATATATTTTTGTGATGGTTAGTTTCTTCTTCGATGTACGTCACTATTACTTTTGGGTCTAATGTTGAATGTGTGCCCTTGTGGCGATGTGGACATCTGATGTGGTGTGTATTGGGTGATAAAGGTATATTTTGGTGGCCCTTTGCATTTTCTCTTTTGGATGGCAGCTCTAATTTTCATTTTTCCCCATGTTCAACATGCTCTTACATAATCAGTATGTGGGAATTTTTGAAATGCATATGAAATTTTGGGTGAAATGAAATTTTGTGATGAAATTGCATGAGCCTGAAACTTGTGCTCCCTTATTCTATAAAAGTGAATTTAGGGATTATTTGTGAAGGATGAAGATTCTGGTTAGGTTTTAAGTCGGGTGTACATGTGTAGAATGACAGGAATAGAATAGATAGTTTGTTTTAAGCTTTTGGAAGGACATATGCAAATTATCTTAAATTGTTATGTAGAAATGACTGATAAACATGAATGAATGTATAATTTTGATATATTTTCTCTCCTCATGTGAATTTGTGTGAATTTTGAATGGAATGTTAATGATATTTTCATTCTTCTTTAACATCTATTCAATTTTTTGTCTCTGTTTCTACTTTGATTCGAGCAATCAATTAAATGCCTAAATGGAGTCTTAGATTTACAATTATTCGCAAGGGATCTGACAAGAAGTTATGTATCAGAAAGAGTGAGATCCATAATGCAAATTTGTTATGAGGGTAGTCCATTCCATCAAATTTTAAAGTCATTTATGTGTTACTGATTCTTGTGTATGAGACTCTAATGCCCAATGTAACAAGGTATTGGTCTATTCCTTAATGATTCACCTGAAGGGTTAATCAAATAATTGTTAGATGACCAACCTAAAGTTAGGATTGAAATTCATTTTAAAATTCATTAATCTCAATGCATGTATTTGTCAACTATCAGGTAGAATGTCCTTTGTTTTGATGAATGGGTAAGCAATTTACTTAAATATAAGCCAATCTTGTACTAATTGTAACATAATTATCCTTCATTTAAACTAATATATGAAAATGAGTGTCTATAAAGTATATTCTTAAATCAACATAGTAGGAACACCCTCCTTGGCCCCATAGAGCCTAAAGTGCAGAAGATCTCAATCTTTGACTGAATCTTGTTAATTGGCTAGTCATTTCATGGGTCTTGAGCATAGGAATTGGCTATCTCTTAGAGATTCGTTAGGTGCACTAGAAAAAGAACCAACAAAATGGTGACTCTATTGGGGAATGCACTCATATGTCCAGTTGCAAATTTCCTTGTCATAGATTCATTCAGATCTTGAAGAATGAAGCCTTAAGAGTCATTACATAGAGTCATATTATTTTCCATTCTGAATTTAGTATGTCTGAGCACCTTTGTTCAGATAATTGAGAAGTTCTTGAAGCTAGAAAAGATTTTGTTGCAATAAAGATCAAAGGATTTGAGTGTGACTCTACTATTGGAGAAGACCCAAAACGAGATTTATTCTTGAAAGAACTTCATGCTTTTGAAGTTTATTCCTCTGTGAAAGAGGTGGTGAATCTGTCCAAATAACCAGTTGAATTGTGAAGAAGATTTCCAAATCTACAGAATTTGTAGTCAGGAAGAAATGATAACAGCTGCTACAAATTTCCAAGTATTCTCATAAACCTAGAAAGCGTATTACTCTTTTTTAAAGAAGTTTATCAAAAATATTCAAGACTTGAGATCATAGATGGTTCCCTATTAGATGAATTTTCATTAAGATAGGGAATAGTAGTAGTTCTTTTCATACTTCTTATGTGAAAATTTTGTAATTATCCGATAATTATGCCATTCTTTTGAGTACTACCTTTTAGAGAATTTCCCTGTAAAGAATCAAAAAAAAGTATGCAGGGTGAAGAAGTTGTATCATGCCCTCAAAGGGATTTTATTATTGAAAGGTATATGTTGGTTTTTAGTGGCATTAGAGGTTTCCCAAACTTAATTCCTTAGAAGGGTTAGGAAATATTTTCCCAAATTCATAGGGAAAAGTTCAAAATCAGCCTCTAAACATCTGCAAGCATTCATGGATGTTATGGGGGATTATGACGTGAATCATGAAGATTTTGTCATGAAGCTCTTTGTTCAATCCTTTAAGGATGATGCCAGGGATTGGTATTCATATTTTCCAGTTGGTTCCATAGCTTCATGGAATTAGTTCATGACAAGCTTTGTTTACCAATTCAGTGAAAGGGTAAATCCAAGTGTGGTGAGAATTTTTTTGTATGGAAATTCATATAAGTTAGGGTGAGTTAGTTCATGTTTTCAACCTTTCATTTGCAAAGGTAATCAAGGAAATTATAGAAGACATAAGGCCAAATGATGAAAAATGTATGGTTGTATATCTAAGAACATTTGGCAACAAGATGAGATTCTTATTAAGAGATAAAGAACCCACAACTTTGCACTAGGATATCAAATTTCCATTAACATTGAGAATAATTTGAGATACCTAATGATGAGAAGGTCTGGAATTGCTAGAAGTAATTCTAGCAATGTTCAAAATTCTGAACCAAGTAGACCAGAAGGTAAAAGGGTTTGTCAGGGAGGGGATCTCATGAACGTTGTATCCAATTTACTCCCAAGAAATGCAAAATGTGAGCAAGCATCAACTTCACATCAGCCAAGGATGAGAAGTTCTGATATAACCTTTTCTATCAAGAAGCTACATGAGATAAGGAGACATGCAACTAAGTCACCATATGACTTATTCTCGAGATTTTTGGATGCTTTGATGGAAATACCCAAGATTTTTAGACTTACTAATCTAATGTGCATTAATTTTTTTATGAAGCATAAATGTCAGGGTCTAGACAATGGTCTGAGGATCTAAAGCCTCATAACCTTGATCAAATGGTGGATTGGATTAATATTATGAAAAACATTGAGCATGGTCATGTGCCCTTATTTTTTACTCATGATGTGAGCAATAGTTTCCATGTTGAAGAAGATCAAAGGTTAAGATTATTAGGTCAAAGAGAAGCATTAGAATCAGAACAGTTGACTATTGAGTGTTGCCATTTCACTAGCAACCTAGAAATAGATGCATGTAGTAGTGAAGATGATGAAGAGGTTGAACATGAAACTAAGGAGGTGGTGCCTAATTACCTTCCTTGGGATGTTGTAAGCTGCAAGCAAACAAAAGAAATGCAAGATGAAGCCTCCCAAGTTGATTCAACTAGCAGCCATCACACACCAATCAATGAAGGGAATACACTTTTTCTTAGTGATATGGTACAAATGAGGAACCAAAATAAGGAGATTGAAGTTGGGTAGTCCACAATTGAATATGATTATTCATATGAAGTGGAGATGGAATCCCTTGCTTCTAGTAAGGGATATGTTAATAGCCTTGAAGGTATATGTTTCTAAGGAAGTGAACAATTTTCCTCATGTGAAATTTTTTTTGAATGCGGATCAATTGTTGCAGGCATGGATGATGAGGAGAATAGTGAGATTTCTTCTTTGTGTTCTTCAAATGACTTCACTGATTTTGAGTACACTGATAATCTAAATTGTTAGCATCCTGATTTTAAAGATGATGAGATACATCCAATTAATGTATGGAAAAATATTTTATTTGATGAAGATGCCTTGAATAGTGAGGTTGCAAATTACAATCCTTATTGGTGTAGGATCAATCCTCTTTTTGAAGGCACTTCTAATGAGTATCTAACAAGTACCATCAATGGATATGTTGTGGGTGGTTTGTGTAAAGATCAAAGTAGTGTTGATGTTGGTAGTTTGTTAATGAAGATGTCACTTCTAACTTGCTAAGTTATAAACTTCATGGAAGGTGTGGGGATGCATAAATTAATAAAGAAGCTCCCAAACATGGTGTCAACTCTGGATATAGTGAGGATATCCAAAAGGATGCACATGATTGCATTGACTTTCTTATGGTGAAGAGTTGTACACTTGAAAAAACAACTAAAGGGTCAAGAATTAATGTTTGATAGGATGATTGCATAAATATTCCAACAACATTCACTTGTGTTGGGGAGAAGGAATTACTTGATGATTCTGCAAAGTATGCAAATATTATAGTACTTTTTCACCCGAGTGATGGGAAATCCAAAGAAACAGGTGATTATGCAAGTGATACAGGACAATATGGAGTTGTAGTGGAGTTCTTTGCAGATACTCCTTATCTGATGGATTTGATTATGGAACTTCTTTCACCTCATGGGGTTAACACTTTTGGTAAGCATGCTGACAATAGACTTGGTCATGCTTTCTTTCCTGAATTCACTAAGGATTGGCCTAATTTGAGCTAGAGTCTATATGAGTTTTTCAAGTTTGATGAGCAAGTAGAGTATGATTATATACCCCATGACAATGTGGAGTATGAAGGATTCACCTTCTTGGTTCAGTTTGATGAGCCTATAATGGAGAGGGATAAATGTGGTAGTGTCACTTCAAGTATCATAGGAAGTGTTGATCATGATGATGTTAATAACCTGGGATTACATGATACTCATGTTAACCTATTCCAAGTAAGACAAGCCAAGGTTTTTGATAGAGGAAAGAATTCTCCCTAAATTTTGGGGGCCTGAGGCCTCCACCTTGTGGAATAATCCATAATGTATATTCTATAAGTAATGTATGTATATTGGTTTGGTTTGTTTGCTTCCTGTTGGGTCTACTTGCCTAGTCTGGGTGAGTTCCTTGGTTTTTATTTTCTACCCTAGTCTGCTTCAACCGGAGATTTTTTCCTCGCCATACCCACCAGGGGTATGCATCCCTAAGCATGAGCCACTTATGGAGCTTCTAAAATTCTAAGTAATTTTCTCTTTTTACCCCATGGGCTTAGTCTCCATTTTGAACCCTTGTCCCCATGAATGAGTAGGGTTTTATTTACAAGAGTATGCAAATTTTATGGTTGCAAGTTGACCTGCTCCATTGGTCACTAATCTCTTAACTCATCTCTTGAGCCACATTGCATGTCATTTTACTGGCCTTGTTAGCTTGAAGCACCAGTCATCAATTCTTCCATTGAATTTATCCTTTTCCCTAAGTCGGATTTTAAATTTAACCTGGTGACTTAAGCTTAATTCATTCACCCTCAATAGTCATATCACTGTCAGCTAAAACAAGTCCTTTCCATTAAATTCTAACATTGTGTGGAATGCAAGTTTTGAGATTCAAGGATCTAGGATGAAATCTTAGTTGTACCCCACTAGATCGCGGATGTTAAGTGCCAACATGTTAAAAATAGCGAGTTTGGTGAAAAGCAGACGTGTGTCCATGTACAATCATGGGACCCACTCTCCACTATCATGTACATGGTCTAAAACCTTCAACAAATGATCAAGATTAAATTTGGGGAACAATCTTCATCGTTCCCCACTAGCTCATTGGGAGAAAGTGAAAGTTGGTTAAAAATAGTGAGATCTTGACACTTTTCCTAGTCTATTCAGTTCATGAGGAAGGTGGAGCCCGCACACTGAGAAGATATCATCCAAGATGGATGAACACTATTGGCTATGGACACTTCAGCAAAGCACTACTGGAAGTCAACAGTGGTCAAACTAAGGTTGGCCACTTGATTAGCAACCCAAGCAGGGGATCAATAGGTAATATTCAAAGTTGGTGAAAGGCACGTGATAGCCACTTTCACTATGCAACCAACTTGCATTAATGGCCAACCTTCTGCAGATGTGAGAAAATTGATCTTTATACATGTGGAGATTTGAATACTAGTATTCATGAGATGCAATCTACAAATTTTCATGCAGTTGGGAATTAAACAGTGGTAGTACACATGCCATTGAATTGCTTTGTCCATGCATGTGTCTCCATTAAACGTTGGTGATCAATATTATCACTTTGTTCAAAAAATAGAAGTGATATGTTGCTATTTTCACTATAGCAATTGAATTGATAGGTCCTCAAATTATTCCCACAAACAAAGGTTGAGTGTACGTATTCTTTGGTCACAAAATGAGCAAGCCAGCAACTTCCATCGAGTCAACTAAGAGGACCACTCAATTTCACTCACAGAGGTAGGGTTTGAGTGTTCTTAGATGTGATTCGACAATAAGAATGGATGCCTCTA
>VDFB02271358.1:172541403-172805535 GCA_007258455.2 Sequoia sempervirens
CTTCATTCATAAAATAACATCATGAAATCAAAATATTTAATTATAATATTTCATGAAAATCACAAATTCTTTGATATCACATAAGTAGATTTAACATTAAGCATTCAACAACTTCATGGGAAACAAAAGATTTTCAATAAAATTTCTTCCATTCTTTTAAGTTTTGGAACATTTTCAAAACATTCAAGCATCTATCCTTAAAAAAAGCATACAAATACTAAAAATTAAAAGTTTCTCTTGGTTATTCTCCATGGATGCCCCCAAAGAATTAATCAAAATAGAGAAAACTGCTTTATACTTCACCAGATTGCTTCATAGCTACATATAAAATGGTGGAAGCTTTTAAAGAGAGGGTTTCATTTCTAGAAACTAAGTAGGTTTTGTATGCACCTTTAAATGGTGCATCATACAACTTTGTTCAGCTGAACTAAAAAAACCAACTACAAATGATACTCAGATAGGTAGCTATCTAACAAGCTCTGATATTAATTAATGTCTATGTGCATACAAAGTTTTATGTTAGAATGGTTCAGAAAATAGGAAAAAAGAACAAAACTTAAAAGTTTATGCTCCTAAAATATCCACAAATTCTAAACTTAAAATAAAAATGAGGAGAAGGCCTGATGGAGCTTATAAAATTATGAGAAATTTTCCCTTAACTCCCATGAACTTGGTTTCCATTTTAAACCCTTGTCCCCAAGGTGAGTAGGGTTTTATTCAAAATCATTCAAACATTATAATTTTAGGTTGACCTACTGGATAGGTCATTGACCCCTTAAGTCATCTCTTGAGCCACCTGGCACGTCAGTCTATTGACCCCATTAGCCCAAAGAATTGGTTATCCTTTTTCCCACCATATCAAGTCTTTTACTAAAGTTGGGTTTTAAATTTTAACCTTGTGACTTAAACGTTATGTCATTAACCCCAGTGGTCATGTAGCCATCAGCTAGACAAAGTCCCATCCATTAAATGCTAACATCACTTGATGTCCAAATTTTAAGATTCGAGGAGCAAGGAGAAGATCTGGACTGTATCTTGCCAGCTCGTGAGAGTTAAGTGCTAGCGAGGCTAGTGAGAATTGGATGCATGTACAAGGTATAGTGTAGTACCCACTCCCCACTACTGCTCTGGTGGCTCAATATCTTCAATGAATAGTTGAGATCAATCTGGTGGAACAATCTTCACCGTTCCCCACTAGCTCATTGGATTAAAATGAAAGGTGGTTATGACTGGTGAGATCAATGAGATCTCAACACCTATCCTGACCTACTCAGACCATGAAGCCCCCACACTGTGAAGGTGTCATCCAACATGGAAGAAATCTATTGGCTATAAAAAATTTGGTAGAGCACCGCTGGAAATCCAAGGTGGTCAAACAAAGGCTGGTTGTCCGATCATCCATCAAGGAAAAAGATCGACATATAGCATTCAAAGTTTGAAAATAACACGTGATGGTCATTTTTACTCTATGCATCCAACTCACATTAATGGCTAACATCCTGCAGAGAAATTGAGTTGACCTCAGTTCATGTGGAGACACAAATGCTAGTAATCATGAAGAATAGTCTACGAATTTCCATGCAAATAGGGAATTAAATGGTGACAGTACATCTACCAATGAGTTGTAAGGAAAGCTAAGGTGCGGAAACAACTCTCCTAATGTCAAAACCTCAGGGAAGAATTTAGAGACACTTTTAAATTTTACAATTACAATCTAATTAAGATGCACTTGAAAGAGATAATAGAAACAAAGAATTAGACATACACATATGAACACCAGATTTACGTGGGAAAACCCTTATGGAAAAAAAACCAACCACACCAAGAGAAGTCACTTTGTATTACAGTAATGAAGATTACATACAGAGATCAAACTTATCTTTTTGATGTAAGTTTATAGCAGCATTCATAATCAACCTTGTACAGGAAACATTTAAGTTACAGTCTTCTCAGAATAGAATTCACACTGATTCACATCGAACAATTCATCTACAGTTCATCCAACAATCGAACCAATGAACCGAACATCATCTGAAATTCTAGACTATATTCATGTCATTCATGTCTATTGAACTTCCTCACAAAACTACCACAATGGACTATCTTCCAACAGTTCCCATTCAGCTTCTCTGATTGGTCAAAGACACACCACGTAGGATGGTCTCCCAATCGGTCAAAGGCATTCAACCAGTGTTGGCATGTCAGTGAGACACTGACCGTGCCTCCCTGATGCCACAAAGCCAACATTCGATATCACCAAGAGTCCATACTATTGGAAAGATATTACACTGAGTCCAGAAAGCTATCGCTAAGACTTCCTCTTGTTGCCAAGACCTCATACCGATGATCATCACTTGTATCGCTATCGCCAAGACTTATCGCTATCGGTGAAACATCATACCGAAGCTCCAAAGTCACATAGACAATAGAATTCCCATCAGTGAGACTATCATCTTTTTCCAAGACATCACACCAAGCTCTTTATGTTATTTTGAAGTGATTATCAGTCGACAAGACTTACCGCTATCACCAGGAGATTACACCAAAGTCTCAAGTCATACCGAGCACCAAAACAACAGTCGGCAAGACTTCTCTCCATCGCTAAGAGTTCTTACCAAACTCTTAGTGTTACCCTGATGCCTCCAAGATAAAGCTGTCGGTGAGACATTCATATTGTTAAGAATTCATACCGAGCCACCATATGTTACTCCAATACTCCAAGTGTATTCTATCAGTGAGACATACCAACAATCACCAAGAGTTCTTCCCGAGTGATCAAGTCACCCAGATGAATTCAAATGAATACTTATCGACAAGACTTCCCTTGTTGGTATGAGACATATCGAATGACCAAGTCTCTCCCTGAAACTGCTTATCATCCAAAGTCTCCCTGATGTCCCAAAAACACCAAAAGTTGATAAGAGATCTCCACGGGTGGTGAGAGATAGAAAAGTCACACTGAATGAAATGTCACAGTGATAGTCTCCTTCGGTAAGACTGAAGCAAGGTCATAATGACCTGAATCATTTCAACAAGGTTTCAACTGCTAGTCAGCCAGACACAAAATATGTCACACTGACTTAGCTCTCTTAGAGGTTTTAGCCTGTGGGATTGAGGCACACATTTCCAACACTCTCCCACTTGACAAAGATCACATAGGCACCTCCAAAGCACAACAAAACTATTGAAATTCATGGGCACTAAGGCCCATCGAATTGGCACACCACCTGAACTTGTCTGTGCTCACTAGCTTTGTCAATGCATCTTCAACATTCTCCAAAGTATCAACTTTTTCCAAAATGACCTTTCCATCCTCCACCATATCTCATACAAAATGGTACTGTACATCTATATGTTTCGTCCTGGCATGGAAAGTAGAATTCTTTGCTAGAAAAATTGCACTCTGACTATCATAGAAAATAGTTATTTTCCCTACATCAAAACCAATGTTAGAACACAAATGTCTTAACCAGATTGCTTCTTTACAAGCATGTGTAGCTACCATGTATTTAGCCTCTATAGTGGGAAAAGTGACTACAACCTGCCACTTACTCATCCAACTCACTGCACCACCATTCATCATGAAAATGTATCCCAGCGGGGTGAATATCTATTTCCATGTCCCTTGTCCATTCCTCATTGATTCCATCCATGTCTTCCATTCCACCCCTTCATTTGAATCTCTTCCACGACATCCATCTTCGTCCTTCCATTCCACTCCCCACTACTTGTCCTTCCTTCCTTCATTCCATTGTACCCTCCACTAGCATAGAATTTTTATTGGTCATGTCCATCTGTTAAGAATTTTGAATGGTCTTCAAAGATAGCTTTGTTTCAAATGCGACCGCTATTTGGCATAAATCCATTCATGCAAAATATCTCTAGAAACGATCCATTGCTGCTTACTTTTGGTGAGCCAAGAAGTTTTCTACTAGTCTGTCCTAGTTATTTCCATCCCCGAATATACCTTGCTACGCAAGATCTTTCATTTTGAACTTAGCGAGACAATTGAGACTTAAGATTAAAATCATCAACTTACTATTGCCTATGAAAAGCATATTCATCAACGCAGAAACCACAATAATACTTTCGATCAATTTTGGCTTTATAATACACACAATGATCAAATTTTGATCTTACAAATCCCAAAGACAATACAAAAGTATCAAATTTTTGGTACCACATTCTAGGTGACTGCTTTAACCCATACCGATATTTCTTTAACTTGTAAACCAGTTTTTCCTTACCTTTTTCAATAAAGTGCTTAGGCTAGGACATATAGATTTCTTCTTCAAGATCACCATGAAGAAATGTTTTCTTCACATCCATCTGTCCCCATAATCAATTCCCTCTACTTGGGAATCACCCTTTGCAACGAACCTCGCCTTGTACTTTTTCACACTGCCATCCATACCTATTTTCTTCTTAAATACCCATTTACAACCCACAACTTTTTTGCCTTTAGCTAAGGGCACCAAACTCTAGGTATCATTCTTTTCTAATGATGCCATTTCTTCATTCATGGCTTCCAACCAAGAGTTTGAATCAGACATTCTAAATGCCTCTTTCACAGTCCTAGGCTCATCAGTGCTAGAAATCAAAGCATAGGCACAAGTAAAATCTATCAAAGAGAATAGATACCTATCGAGTTGTTTTCTTTTGCGAGTTGACCTCCTTAGTTGCTGAGGCTGAGGTTGTTGTTCTTCTTCAAAACTTTCAGAACTACTTGAGCTCTCCTCAGTTTCAAGTACATTTTGAATTTTCAATTCCTCTTTCTCTAGTCTCAGAGGAATTACAACTACATCCTTATTGTTTTCTGACTTTGTCTCTAACTGTAGATCCAAGGTAGAAGGCTTTAGCTCACGAAAGATTACACTTCTACTGTATAGAACCTTCTCTGTATCAAGATTCAAAAGCTTTTATCCTTTTATGCAAGCACTATAGCCAATAAAAATACATTTGATAGCATTGTTCTCCAACTTAGATCTTTTCTCATTCGGCACATATGCATATGCCTCACAGCCAAAAACATGAACATGTCTGAGAGAGAGGGATTCTTACCAGAACATGCTTCCAAAGGTGTTTTATCAACAAGAGTAGAATTTGGAGAATGATTTATCAATTAACATGAAGTAGCAACAGCCTCAGCCCAAAACTTCTCCTCCAATCCAACACTACTTAGCATACTTCATGCTCTCTCCATCACTATCCTATTGAGCCTTTCTACAACTCCATTTTTCCATGGAGTATAAGGTATAGTCTTATGTCTTTTAATCCCATGGTCTTTACAGTACCTCTCGAATTCATCAGAACAAAATTCACCACCATTATTAGTCCTTAAGCATTTTATTTTTCTTCCAATTTGATTTTCTACAAGGTTCTTAAATTCCTTAAACTGACTAAACACTTCTGATTTACTTTTCAAAAAATAGACAAATGCTCTTCTTGAATAATCATCAATAAATGATACATAGTACCTTGACTTAGACAAAGAAGGAACATTCACTGGACCAAATACATCAGAATGAATATAATCTAGCAAACCAGAAGATTTTTATGAGGACTGGAATAAAAAGAAACATGGTGTTGTTTTCCATATATACAATGTTCATAGAATTCAAATTCAGGTTACAATTTTCAAGCCCTACTAGGTTTTTATTCTTCAAGGTTTTTAAACCTTTCTCTCCAATGTGGCCTAGCCTATGATGCTAGAGCATAGTCTTTTCTACTAGAAGTTTAACTTCCATAGAGTTTACACAATTAGGAACATTTCCCTCTTTACCTCCATGAGTAGCTTTCCGTGACTTTATAGAGACACTGTTGCATTGAACAACATGTGCATCCAACTTGTACAAGGTACCAATATGAGCACCCCTTGCTAGCACCATTGAACCTCTAGTCATCTTGTAGCCATTTCCAGAGAACGTGACTTGCACTCCAATATCATCCAGCTTACTGACAGACAGTAGATTTCGAGCCAGACCTAGTATATGCATCACATCCTTGATTCCCTTCACCCTTCCATAAAGAAATTAGATTTTGACTCTTCCATGGCCAAAAATCTCCAAAGTTGAATCACTTTCCAAGTACACCTTTCCACCATCATATTCTTCATACTTCATAAACTAGTCTCTATGAGATGTCATGTGGAAAGATGCTCCAGAATCAATCAGCCAAACATCATCTGATGCCTGAGTAGCCAAGGCTGCAATGAAGGCGTTTGCATCACTCTGAGAAGAATCATTGTCAGAAGAATTCTTCTTCTTCTTCTTTTTCTTCTCTTTACAATCCTTTCAGACATGTCCAGGTTTCCCACAGTTCCAGCACTGCACCTTGGACTTCTTGTTAGGAGGCTTTGATCTCCCCTTTGATTTCGATTTAGATTTCTTGTCCTTCTTCTTGCCTTTTTCTTTTGATCTTCCTCTAACAGCAAGGGCCTCCTTTTCCATCTTAGAATATTTCCTTCTCATCTCTTTTGATAACAAAGAAACAACAACATATTCCATCTTGAAATTGGATGTTGTACTCCCAATAGCCATCACCATGTGATCCCAAGAGTCTGGCAAAGAACACAATAAAAGCATACAACGATCATCTTCATCAATCTTCACACCAACAGATGTTAATTGTGCAATTGGCATGTTGAATGTGTTCAAATGATCAGCTATAGACCCTCCTTCCTGCATTCTCAAAGTGTACAACTTCTTCCTCAGGAAAATTTTATTCACCAAGGACTTCCCCTGATAAATAGATGCCAGTCTCTTCCACAAGGAAGATGCAGTCTTCTCTTCATGCACATTCAAAAGAATGGAGTCTGCCAAATAGAGCCTTATCAGCCCCTTAGAATTTCTATCTGCAAGGTCCCGATCTTCTTGATTCATGCCTATAGGTTTCATTCTAGACACAACAAGCCACAGATCACGATCCACTAATAGATGTTCCATTTTGAGTTTCCACAACTCAAAATTGTTGTCATTGAATTTCTCTATTTCAATCTTTCCTGACGTGCTAGCCATCTCAATCTATAATTCAAATTACCAAACTTCTACAAGACTCCCACTGAATAGAAATTGACTCAAAAAAACTCAATGTACCCACAAGGATAACACAACTGGCTAGGCTTTGATACCACTTTTAAGAAAAGCTAAGGTGCAGAAACAAATCTCCTAATGTCAAAACCTTAGGGAAGAATGTAGAGACACTTTTAAATTTTATAGTTACAGTCCAATTAAGATGCACTTGAAAGAGATAATAGAAACAGAGGATTAGACATACACATATGAACACTAGATTTATTTGGGAAAAACCTTACGGGAAAAAAACCCACCACACCAAGAGAAGTCACTTTGTATTATAGTAATGAAGATTACATATAGAGATCAGACTTGTCTTTCTGATTTCAGTTTATAGTAGCATTCATAATAATCAACCTTGTATAGGAAAAATTTAAGTTATAGTATTCTCATAAAAAAATTCACACTAATTCACATCGAACAATTCATCTACAATTCATCCAACAATCGAACCAACAAACCGAACATCATCTGAAATTCTAGACTATATTCATGTCGTTCTTGTGTGTTGAACTTCCTCATAGAACAACCACAATGGACTATCTTCCAATGGTTCCTCTTTGGATTCTCTGATTGGTCGAAGAAACACCATGTAGGATGGTCTCCCAATCGGTCAAAGGCATTCAACCAGTGTCGGCATGTTGGTGAGACATTGATCGTGTCTCCCCAATGCCACAAAGCCAACATTCGATATTGCCAAGAGTCCATACTATCGGCAAGATATTACACCAAGTCTAGAAAGCTATTGCTAAGACTTCCTCTTGTCACCAAGACCTCATACTGATGATCATTACTTGTATCGCTATCGCCAAGACTTATCGCTATCAGTGAAACATCATACCGAAGCTCCAAAGTCACATAGACAATAGAATTCCCATCGACGAGACTATCATCTTTTGCCAAGACATCACACCAAGCTCTTTATGTTATTCTAAAGTGATCATCAGTCGACAAGACTTACCACTATCGCCAGGAGATTACACCAAAGTCTCAAGTCATACTGAGCACCAAAACAATAGTCAGAAAGACTTCTCTCTATTGCTAAGAGTTCTTACTGAACCCTTAGTGTTACCCCGATGTCTCCAAGATAAAGATGTTGGTGAGACATTCATATCATTAAGAATTCATACCAAGCCACCATATGTTACTCTGATACTCCAAGTGTATTCTGTTGATGAGACATACCAAAAGTCACCAAGAGCTCTTCCCGAGTGATCAAGTCACCCCGATGACTTCAAATGAATACTTATCGGCAAGACTTCCCTTGTCAGTATGAGACATATCGAACAACCAAGTCTCTCCCTGAAACTGCTTGTCGCCCAGAGTCTCCTCGATGTTTGAAAAACACCAACAGTTGGTAAGAGATCTCCACAAGCGGTGAGAGATAGAAAAGTCACACTAAATGAAATGTCACAGCGAGAGGCTCCTTCGATAAGACTGAAGCAAGGTCACAATGATCTGAATCATTTCAATAAGGTTTCAACTGCTAGTCAGCCAAACACAAAAGATGTCACACTGACTTGGCTCTCTTAGAGGTTTTAGCCTATGGGATTGAGGCACACATTTCCAACATGAGTTTCCTAGGTTACACATGTGTGTTAGACATTGATTGTGATCTTCATCACTCCACATGATAAATATAGAAGGAATAGCTACTATTCATGTCATTTACACTTAGTAGTTAGAAGTGTGATTGATTAAGGCAAGGTAGTGTGAGCAATTATCAAAGAATAAAAATGAGCAAACTAGTAAGGAATTCTGCTTACTTGAGTTTCTGGAGGTCTGGTTCAGATACACTAGAAGTTGCTCCAGCCATGGAGGCCAAAATTTTCACTAAAAAATCCTAGACTTGCACCCAATAGGTGTAGTTGAAGGCTACAATTCCAGGGTGATGCTATAGAAAAATTGAATGACAAAGGAAAGAGCCCATTGTGGTCTCCCATGGGAGCACATAAGAAAATAAGGTATGGGCACAACTCCTATGGATGCCAACATTCACCTATTGACCTTACGAGCAGCTCCTCTGAAATTGAGACCAACTTTGACTACTATCGGTATTTAGCTCTTTTGAATCATAGTTTTCCCTCTGATGAGGGAGTAATATTTGTTGTCATTGGTAGTCAAAACCCTTAGCGGGCATACTAGAAGCGTGCTAGGAAAAGAAAAGAAAGAGGTGGAAGCCGAGGTTTCCTCTCCTCCTCTGGAAATGACTAGGAGTGGTTGTGTGTACCACAGACATGACACTGGTAAAGAGAGAGTGAAGGGTAAATAAGAATTTGTTGTGTGTGGGGTCTAGAATTTTTGTCTTGATGAAACTTGTTACTGGGGGTCCTATTTTTTGTGTGCATGGTACATTTTGGTGTTTGACATTAGTTATGGTCCCTCATGGAATTTTGGATACCTAGTTCATTGTAGCGCATATGGAAACAAAGGGAATTTTGGTGACACTTTGTATTTCCCTTCTCTGGCATCAATTACATTTTGGCTCTGCCCAGTTGCACCATGTTTTGCAGATTCAACATGTGGGGTTTTGAAATGCAAGTAAAATGCAGTTGAGATTTGGATGAAATGAAAATTTGTAATTTAATTGCATTTTAATCCTGAAGCTTATGGCTCCCTTGTCATATAAAAGGGAATTCAAGGCTCACTTGTAAGGGAGAAAAGAAAAGAAAATAGATGAAAATTTCTAGTTAGGTCTAGGTCAGGGGTATATGAGTTTCATGAGAGGAATAGAATAAGAGTGTCTATTTTGAGCTCTCTTTGGAAGAACATATACATATTGTCTTAAATTGTTATGCAGATTTGACTCATGAATATAAATGAAATTTTAGTTCTGATGCATTTTCTCTCCTTATGTGGATTTGAGTAAATCTTTAATGGAATTGTTAATAATAGTTTCATTTTTCTTTTGAACATCAGTTCAAATGTATGTCTCTATTTTTCTTCTTTGATTCAAGTAATTAGTTAAATAATTAAATGGAGTAATAGATTTACAATTACTTGTTGGGGATTTGATAAGCAGTTGTGTATCAAAAATTGTGAGCTCCATAATGCAAAGTTGTTATGTGGGTAGTCCATTCTATTAAGATTTAAAGTCATTTCTATATTACTAATTATTGTGTGTATGACTCCATCGCCCAATTCAATAAGGCACTAATCTATTTCCTTAAAGATCCACCTAATGGGTTGATCAAATTGTTGTATGGTGGCCTGCCTAGATTCAAAATTTGAATTTACTTTAAAAATTCCTAAATCTTTACACAAATTTTATGTTCATTGTCATGTGGGATAGCATTTGTTGAAATGGTAGCAAGTTACTTAGAAACAAGCCAAATTCATAGTAATCTTCACACATTTTCCTTTCAGTTAGAATGATATGTGAAAATAATGTGTTCTGTTAAGTACAATATCAATGAACACCAATAGGAACACCATCCTAGGTCCCACAGAGCCTAAAGTGCAGAATATCTCAGTCTATGACTAGATCTTATCAGTTGGCTAGTCATTTTTAGGAGTTTTGAATATAGGAATTGGCTATTCCTTACAAGTTACTTTAAGTGCACTAGAAAAACCACCAACAAGGCCTTTTTTAGGAACAAGGCACCAAAATTTCAACTTAAAAGTCTATCTAGAGAATCATAAATAACAAATTAAAATGTGGCATGTGGCATCCACCAATTTTCATCAAGAACATTCTAGAATAAGTCAAGGCTTCGACTTTATCTTCAACAACATTTATCGTCATACTCCAACGCAAACACTTTGCATTAGTTGAGGTTACCAACTCCTTTTCAAACCACCAGAATAAAGAACATTTATCGAGATTGAGATCAACCTGCAAACTCAAAATTGAAACAAGGTAAACTTCATCACTCTTCCAGTATCTGGTTCTTTCTCTTTTCACTCGTGACTCGAGCTTCGAGATTCTTCCTTCACCTTTCTTCAACTAATACTCTCAAAAAGCACTTAATACTTGATGTATGCATTTTTTTGAAATCCTTTGCATTGATTTTCAAGTGAGCTTAAGCCTAATATATTCTTTAGTTACTTGGAGTATGATATCATTCTTCTACACTTTGTCTGCTTCATAGTTGGCTATAATATTTCTACACTATATTATCTCATACATGAACTCCCACGTCAGCAATTGACCAAGATCTCTATTTATTATTTCTATCCTTTCCTTCAAGGCTTTAACTTCTTTTCCTTCTTGTCCTAATGTTTTGGGATCAAAACCTTGATGTTCTAGAATTTCAATAAATTCTTTATTTTCACCAATAAATTTTTTGCATTTTGTGGTGACCTTTTCAAATCCTTTGATACATTGTATTATCATGTCACCTTCCCATTTCAATTGTTTCTTCTATTTTTCTAGTAATGGAAGTTCATGTTATGATATTACATCAATCTGTGTTAACTCTTAGATATCTAATTGTATGAGAATTTCAATGCTTAGCCTTTCTTCAATGACCTATTCCTGGCGAAGTCTACATTCGTCTTCAAAAATTTTCAATTTCTCTAAATGGTGGTATGCTTCCTTGTACTTCCTTATTGCATATGTAATAAATTCTTCTCCTTTCTTTACCCAGTACTCAATCCATTCTTCAAACATATTCATTTTATGATGAACTACTGCAATTGTATCTACTTGTTCTTATGACATCAACACTGGATGTTGGGGTAGTTCAACTTGCTCTAGATCAGATAAAGTTAATGACTTTATAAAATTTTCCAAGGTAGCAACTCATTTTTTCAATTCTCTTTTCTTCTGCTTGTATTTCTGCACTCTAGCAACAATAGCATTTAAATTTACTTTTATTTCCTCTAACTCTTGCTACCAAGATCAGTTTCCAAGGTTAATGTACTTGTTATCTTATACTCCTTAGGCATTATTTCATGTTTGTCCTTATCAGCTATTGGAGTAGCTATCTGAATAGTTCTATTACCATCTACACTTATCTGTATGACATGTTTTGTCTTTCCTCTGCACCTAGGTTTAGGAGTATCTACTTCTTGCATGAAATTATTCAAATTCAAAGGCAATATTTCCACTTCCATTGGAGAAACTATTTCCCTGATTAACCAATCAGGGGTATCATCGTCTTGCTATACCTCTCTAACATTTCTTTGTTCTTGTTTACCACTTGTTTCAGGAACTTATTCTCTTTGACTTGTCACATTGTTTGAAATGGGAATTTCTTCAATGATATTTGGCATAGATTCAAGATGAGTAGGGTTTGGCATTGTATCCTCTATTTGGAGACTTATATTTTCCTATCTATCTAGATTTTCCACTTCATCTCTCTGAACATTATCTTCTTTATTCACTACTACATCAAGATTCTCTTCATTTTCAATTCCTTCTCCTGAAAACTATATAGCTTCCTCTTCTACAATTTCAATTTCAATTTCAGTTTCAGCATGGCCTTACTCTAGTTCTTCAAAGACCTATGATTGTTCATCAAAATTTGATATATTCCCAAGCAAAGGCTAGGAATCAAGAGTATCTTCAACAATTCTTTCATTAATAGGATCCCGCCGTGTAGTCTCCCTTGTTTCTATCTCAAGTATGCTAGGGTTTCCTACCTATGAGGTGAGCATTCCTTGAATAAACTCTTCTTCTTCAACATTTATGGGATTAGAACCTATGTCCTTAATTTATTGTATCACTAGATGTGCCATGGGTTTGTCTTCATACTTCTTTTCTTTCACTTTCTCCCACATAACACCCCACTTGTCCACCCATTCTTTAATTCTATCTTCATCTTCTTTATAAATTTCTTCTAAAGCTATAGACGTCCCTCCCAATGCTTGTTTCATACTAACCATATTAATAGAAGGAGGAGAAGTAAACAATGTTGCAGCCCTTTGAGATGCAAACCTTGTCTTAGCACCAACATTTTCTGTTGCTCCTATTCCTTCATCAATAACCATTCTTGTTCTTGGTTTTGTTGTAGAGGAAGATGCATCTTTAGGTCTTACTTTTGATTTATGTTTACCTATTTCTACATATTTCTATTTATCAGATGGTTTTATGGGAACTTCTTGTCTTGTAGTTTTAGGGGTTCTTTCTTCAATTCTTATACCTCGAGCCACCTTACTAGTTTTTCTTCTCTTCTTGGTAGGCTTTCCACTTTCAAATGTTGTATCATCTCCTTGCTTCCTCCTTTTATCTTTTGAGAAGATAGGCTCAATTCCTCTTTCTCTCAAACCTTTGCAAAAATCATCAATCCAGTGTTGAGTATACCTTAAGATTGGTCTGGTGAACTCATCAGTTGATGTCATATCTTCGTCATCAACACCTGGGTCTGGAATGGGTTCATCATATACCCTCCCTTCATTGTAGAACTTGTTCAACACTTGGCCATCATCTTCTTCCAATTGATCTGGAATATCATAAAGCTTGAGCATTTGAGAAAATATTAGAGAAATTATTTCATATTTTCTTCTTCTTACCACATGCTTGTCCTCATAGTTAAGCCAATAATCTTCTAGATGTTACACATGAGCATGAAAAACCAGCTATATTTTTAGCAATATTTCCTTCAATATCATAATACACTCTTTGGAGTGGGAAATCTTCAAAATGGTATGTCCTTAGCTCTTCTTCACACAATTTAGTTACTTTAATTGCACTACACTTATAATTTCCTATTGTAATGGAAAATTTAAAAGAGGCCTTTTTGCGAGCACGACTATAAAGAGCTTGAGATGGTTTCAACTCTCACTAATTCCAATAAAACAATTTTATCTATAGGATACCTAGGCAACAGGAATGGATTTCCATCAAATCCCTCCACTCTAATGTAGGAGTAATTTGGGATCTATATGTAATGGCCTCCCATTGGCTGAATGACACTTTTTGCTTCTAGGGATAATCTTTTGGCTTTATCACCTTCCATTGTTCTAACAAATTTCATGGAGAACAAATCATTAACTTTCCTATAATCATATTTATACCCATGGATGGTGATCTTGGGTAGATGTGTATATATCAAGCTATTACCAACCTTTGTTCCTAGAGTACCAATCTATCTTAGCCCTTGTTTACTGACTCTCATAGCACATGAGTAAATAACATACGATGACATGTAGAAGCATCTAGTTTTGGGAAATTTAGTAATTTTTTCATGTAATCTATCACTTATCAAATTTCCCCAATGAAATTCTATAGGACCCTCTATCATGTGGGATATTATCACGAACATCCAAGGTTCAAATTTTCTTGCATCTCTTAAACTAGCTACTTTGCTCAGCATAGTTATAACATCTTGCATTTCTTGTTTAAACATAGACCTATGAATTACCTTGGTCTGTTGTGTAATTGGATCTTGGCACCATTGGGTGCTCATAATTTCTCTATTTCACTCCTCAACATTTTGATATGTCTTGGTTTTAGCCTTTACGTCAACATTGAACATCTATGTGAAATGGGGAGACCAAATGTGCATATGATTCCTTTGTGTGATAGGTCTGTGTAAATTCTCTCTTCTTTCTCAATGATCCTTTTTGTTGGGTTGTAGTGATTTATACATTACATATCTAATTCAGGAGCTTCCATCACTGGCAGAAACCCTCTTGTAGGAAGTAACCCATTTACCACAACATTCTTGGTACATTGAGAAGCATTCTCTTGTAATAGTTGTGAATGGATTTCAATGTCAAAAGACCATCCCATATGAGTTTCTGTGACCACTACATTAATGGGTATGGCTTGTGAATTGCAATACTTAAATTCATCTTCTAGCCTTGCGTATGAAGTGCTCATTTTGTGTATAATGTGTTCTACAATTTTTAGAATATGTGTCTTGTGTGCAAGTTAGGGCTAAATTTAACCAAAACTTACAATTTATAAAATTTTAAATTCATTTTTGATTGAATTCAAGAAATTAGAGAATAAGAAACTTTTCAATTTTTGAATGGATATACCATTATCAAGATTTTTCAGCTTGAGAAACACTTAACAAAAATATCAATTATTCAAAATATACCTGGTTCTGGTTAAAAATGGTGATCTTTCAGAATGTAACCTAAAAACCCTTGGTATTTGTGTCTAGGTTTCTTGAAATTCACCTCTCCTTGCATGCCAATGTCATTTCATTAATTCAATGTCCTTCACATATTTGCAATATGACGCGAAGTGGAGTGTTGCAAAATAAATTGCATGCTTGAGGTGGCACCAGGTACATAGGCAGTTTTCCACCTTCATTAATTACCTATTATTTTGCACTAATTCCTAGAATAAAGGTGTAATCATTATGGATTATGGTCCAAATTATGAACACCTAGATTTTTGCACTAGCTCACTACTAGAGAAGAAAGATAACACGATGATTATGCATGGATATTAGATTTCACACTGATTCTTTGCAAGGTATATGTCATTAAAGATATGTGATCGATTGGTGATCATTGGGATTAAAGCTTTTTGACATTTCCTTTGAAAAAAGAAAAAAGAAAAAAAAACACTAGGATCTAGGAAATACCTTCTAAGGAAACAGAAAATTGGAACGAGAGGAAAGACTGAAAACCAAGTCCAAAAGATAGATTGAAAATTTTTAACAACAAACTCTCTAATTTTTGAATTTTGAGAAAAGGAAAAAAAAATACCATACTCTGGTAAAAAGGAAATTACGAGGATTAACAATTCCAATCAATGAAATACTAGGCAGAGCTAGAATCATATGAAGATACAAATTCCCCTTGGCACAAATGCAAGGCTTCAGGAATCTAATTTCTGGTAACATATTAAACTTTGTGAAAAGACCAAAAAACCGAATCCGGGAAACAAAAGGATATAACAAAAAAGAGCCCAAGTGAAAATGAAAGAGAAATCAACAACCAACTGAGCAACAAACCGACACCAAAGCAAATCAAAGCAAAAAGAAAAGCAGAGGAAAAGGAAAAAAAGGGGGTCCACATTTTTCCAAAGGGAAAAAGGGGGTCCGCATTTTTCCAAAGGGAAATATGGGGTGTGTTGTGAGACCACACAACAACTAGAAACCAACAAAACAAAACAATAGAAATTCAATTCTAGATCTAACATCAATGTTCCAACTTTCTTTAGTATTTTGATTATAAATCATGGGATCCTCATTCCACATTCAGATTTCACTTTGGTTAGCATGAAAAATTAAGTATTATTGAGCTCACATGTGTGTAATTGATTATTTCCACTGCAGTAAACTTAGAAATAGCAACTATTTCCATTAATCTACATAATTTGGCCATTCCTTTTAAGCCAACCAGGGATAGAGCCTTGCTACCGGTCAAGCATCCATAGTCCCGACAAGGTTATCTCCGTAATTCCCCCCAAACATAGCTCTAATATCGATTAGGCATCTATAGCCCCGGTAGAATTATTTGGATAGCCTAAAGAGTTGATACCTTTTTTTTTTTAGATATAGAAATGATAGCTCATTTTTCACTTTTTGGAATTTCAATGATAACTCATTTATCAACTTGCAAGCAATTAAGCCTACTATTAGGTTGGGAATTACAATGGCAACAAAAGGTAGTCTTTTGATTTTCAATTAATGCAAACAACTGCTATACCAAATTTTAGTAGAATGATTTAAATGTATTCATTTGTAGCTCAACATCAACTAAATGATTCATACTAATCAAAGTATAAATAATTAAACAATTCTCGAACAATTTATAAATGGAAGACTATTTTTGGTCAGGATATAGACTAAAGTTTTGGAGTTGACATTCTATTGACTTGTAGACCTTCAAAGGTTGCCAATTACTATAAATTTGAACGATGCAACACCCAAAAAAAAATGTAAAAAAAAGGAAACAAATGACTATTTACAAAAGAAAAACTATTTACAAAAAAAAAGCTATTTACAAAAAACTATTCACAAAAAAATATTTATTAAAAAAAAATATTTACTTATGACTAGAAATAATGCTTTGGGAACTACCCATTGACAGGCAATGGGATATCTTCACCAGTCAAAAACTTCAACATATAAGTACTATCACCCAAAATTTTAGAAATTTGGTATGGGCCTATCCATAATTTGTCGAATTTATCGTGTCCACCTTTACGTTCATGAGCTTTATTCCAATATAGGACCAAATTAGATATCCTAAAAGTTTTTAATCTGGCTCATTTATCAAACCATCTTTTTACCATAGATTGATGACTAGAAAAATGATCTATAGCTCAAGTATGTTTCTCATCTAAATGCATCAATTGCAACAATCTAGCTTCTATTTGGTTGTCTAATCCAATATATTCTTGTGCCAACTACCAAGTAGGGATTTTCAAGTTTATTGGTAGTACAGGATCTGCCCCATAGACTAAACGATAAGGAGAATTCCCTAATGCAGCTTTCATCCTAGTACAATCTACCCAAAGGGAAAATTTTAACAAAGAATGCCACTCCCTTGGGTTCTTTTCAATCAGTTTTCTAATTATATCCAACAAATTTTTATTTGATGATTTAGCTAATCCGTTTCCTTGTGGATAATAGTTAGATGAAAATTTTAGTGTTATGCCATATTCAAATGCCCAATTAGAAAATTTCACTGAAGCAAAAGTGAGACCATTATCACATAGAAATGCATATGGCATTCCAAACTTGGTGATAATGTTGTCTTCCAAGAATTTGATGACCACATATGTAGTGCATTTCTTGTGAGGGCATGCCTCTATCCATCTAGTACAATAGTATGTAGTAGTCAATATAAATCTATGACCAACAGAAGATGGTGGATTGATGGTTCTAATAAAGTCTAGTCCCCATTTTGAAAAGGGATGCATCTCCATCATGGGTTGTAATGGTTGAGCATTGAATCTCCCTTTACTTGATGTTGTTTGACACGTATAAAAATGTTTGATGTTTTCATAAGTATCTTTACAAATTGTTGGCCAGTAGTAACTAGCTCTTGGAATGAGGTGTGCAATAGCTAGGGGTGCCCCATGAGTTGTTCCAAATTTATCATGTAGTTCCTGCAACACTTTATTGGCTTCTATTCTATTTAAACATCTTAAATAAATTCCTTCATGATTTCTTTTGAATAGAGCTCTTCCTTTAATCAGTAACTCTATGATTTTATCTTGAGGGCTCTTCTTTGATTTCTTTGCATATGATCAGGGCAAGTATGGCTAACTAGAAATAAGGCCAGATGTTTGAATACCCATCTTCTTGATCCTTTACATCCAAAGTGTATTGTTGAATCAAAATTTGTGGGTCTATTTCTCCAATAGATCTAACCAAATCTTGTCCCCAAACTAACCTCATGGGTATGATTTATAAATCATATTCTTGTAAAATGGTGACCCATTTGGCTCTCTTTTCTCCAAGCTTGCTCTATATTAACAATATTTTAACTATTGAATCTAGAACAATAGCTTTGACTATACTTCTTAGGATGTAATTTCTAAACTTGTGAACTACTTTGACCAAACCAAAGGCTTGTTTCTCACTATCTATATATCTCATCTCTACTTCCTTAAACATAGCACTCATAAAAGCAATTGGTTTTTTTCGTTGTTGTCGCCTTTCTATGTTAATACTACTGCACAAATATGACCAAAAGCAAAAGAGTAAATATAAAAAGGCTGAACATAAATTGGGCTTACCAATACCAGTGCTTCTATGATTGCAGTATTTATAGTCTTGAAGGTGATCTTCGCTTCGTTTGTCCACTCTCTTTGGCATCTTTCTTCAACATATCATTGAGTGTTTTCTCTATTTCAGTGAATCCTATAATAAACTTTCAAACAAAATTAGTCTTACCGAAATATGACTTCATTTCTTTTCTACTTCTTGGGGGTTGTAGCTTGAGTAGTGCATTCACTCTATTTGGGTTGATTGAAATACTGTGTTTAGAAATGATATGTCCCAGTAACTTGCCTTCAATCACTCCAAAAATACATTTTTTTGGATTTAATGAAACTCTGTAGGTTTCACACTTCTGTAGTATTGCTCTGAGATCTTGAACGTGATCTCTTCTATCTATAGAAAATACTATAAGTTCGTCCATGTAAATAATGATGCATTTTCCTATCAATTCTCAAAAATTATAGTCCATTTCTCTCTGGAATGTAGTCCTGACATTTATCAATCCAAGCAACATCCTTCTATAAGCGAAAGTTCCCCACTTAGTCGTGAAATTTTTTTTCATTCGATCTTCCCTTGCTACCATTACCTGGTTATATCAAGAAAATCCATCCAAAAAGGACATCATTTGTGAACCGTTAACTATCTGTAGCACTTCTTCAAGTGAGGGTAGTCAATAATTTTCCTTTTGATATGCCTTGTTGAGATTTCAAAAATCTACACACAATCGTATATCTCCATTTTTCTTCCTTACGGGGACCAAATTTTCCACCCAAGTAGAATGTCTAATAGGAAAAATTATCTCAGCCGATAAGAGTTTTTGAACTTCCTTTTGAATTAAATGCTCCAAGAGTGCATTTATTGGACATTGTTTCTGTCGGAAAGGATTCACATTAGGCTTCAATGGTATAGTATGTGTAATGATGGAAGTGTCATAAGTCTTCAACTCCTCATATGTCCATGCTATGAATTTCTCATAGTCTTTGAGTACTTGAGCAATATCTCTCTTTTCTTCTTTAGTACAAACCTTTTCTATGAGCACATTCTTAGAATCTTCTTTAGTATGTAAATTGTATAACTCAGATAGTCCTCCATCAATTTAACATAAATCTTTCTATCTAAATATCTTATCAATGTCGAACAATCATTCTAGCTCAATCATTCCTTTCAAAATGTTATTATCTCTGGCTTGAGTCAATTCTTCATCTTGAATTTCATCATTAGGGAAATTTATCTCTTCAATTATTTGTGCTTTGAAAATATCAAAATTAGTGATGAATTCCAATAAATGCCAGTCATCCTCGAATACCTACAAATTAGTTACATTATCAAGAACTTAAGGTAACTATATCAGCTCAACTATAAATCTTTTCAAATCTGAGGTCTCTAAAGGTTCCAAAGTACTAGTAACAGTAGCTAAAGCATCGACTCTCTAATTGAATCTTCTAGGGATATGAGTAATATTGAATGCATAAAATTCTTTGATTAAATCCCATACTCTGTGTCAATAATTGGATAATTTCTTGTAGTGGCAAATATATTGCTTTTGGACTTGTTTAACCACCAATTATGAATCACCAAACACTTTAAGGATTCTTAATTTCTTCTTGATTGCTAGGATCAGGCCATGTATAAGGGATTCATATTCTACCATGTTGTTAGTACATTGAAATTGCAATTGATATGCAACAAGAAAAGACTTACCTTGTGGGTTAATTAGTTTGACTCCAATTCTAATTGATTATTTGGATTTAGATCCATCAAATTTAAGAATCTAGGCTTGATCATTCGTGTCTAATATTTTACCATTTTTCTTTATCATTGAATAAATCTTTTCAGTTTGTATGTCTCGATTCTTGTCTCTACATGTTTCTGATTCAGTTCTTTTAACATTATCATGTTCTAGACAATACCGATTCTCAATTCTATGAGTTATCTCCAAACACATCATACAACTATTTTCTGAGTGTGCAATAGTATGCAACCCGCACCAATCCTACAACAACAAACTTTTTAGTGAAATTTTGATTTTACTACTCTCTTGAGCTTTTGCAATAATATTCTTCTAAAATTTATCATAAGGACTATTCTCTTCTTCAAAATAATCACAATGTGATTCAATTAAAACATCTATTATAGGAATTAATTCATTAGATTTCTTAGCATTATAGGTGAAAACCTCTTCAATTTTAACTCCTAAAGTTCATATTTTATAAACTCCCAGTTCTACATTGACATATAGAACTTCATTTTTCTGATTATAATCTGTAATCATGTATTTCATGCGTGGTTCTCTTTCAATCTTGATTTTATTAGGCACTCCCTTCCATGGTAACAACATATGTGAGAAATTGGTAGGAATGTATCCATTCAATGTTTTAGACCAATCTCTGCTTAAAAGCATTTTGTAAGTATCAGGTATCTCCATGACTTGAATGTCAATGTAATATTGGATTCTAGGATCAGAAGCTAATTGCATGTGAATATTACTCAACTCTTTTATTACATTTACCTCTATCTTGTCAAGTTGAGTGAATTTATTTAAAGAACTTGCAAGAGTTAACCCTAATGTATGCCATATGGATAATGACACCACAATAGTAGATGCTCTAGAATCTACTACGTAGTTATGAAGATTCTTACTGAATATTCTCAAAGTGAGAGAAAATGGTGGGGACTAATTTTCCTTTGTAAAAGGATACTTGTGCATTTTCTACGGGAACAATGTTTTTATCTTTTGCTTTAGCCTGACTATCTTTCACTTGATTGTCCTTGAATTTGATTTCTTTACAAAAATATTCTAAATTGTTTAAGAAATCTTTCTTGATCATAGGTGTCTTAAGCAATTCTGATAGATAAAGGGTAATCTTTACCTTCTTAGTTTCAAATTCTTTTGATCAGCGAAATATATCTTTTCACCTTTTTAAGCATTTGATGAATTGTAGTGAGAGGTTACCTTAGGAAACCCTAGGTTATTGCTTGATTTATCATCAGGTGGAGTATTGAATTTATTAGGTGGGATAGATGTTGTTAAAGGCCCATTGAATTTATCTCCACTATTAATGTTATTCCTCGTATTGTAATTATGTCCCTTCTGATATTATTGGAAGGCATGCATTTCATCCATTTCTTCTTGAGGCTCATTTTCATTCTGATAAGGAAAAGTATATGTTTCCAAGGTCATAGTTGAATTATCACTTTCATATTCATGTGCGCAGCTTGTAGTAGCAGCGGGTGATTTGAAACGTTTATAAATTTTTAGAACTAGAGCAAAGTCATATCCTACTGGAACTAATTCATTTCCTTTAGGAGGATTGGAATCACAATGTTCATTGTAATGTGTAGTAGCAAGAAAAATGTCAAGCAATTTTGAATTGTGAACAATCTACTTTAGCATGAGCATTTGTATTATTAATTCTACACAAATTATTCATTGCAAGGTAAGCTAAGTTCACTTTACACGTGGAATTTTCATCAGTTGAATCAAGATTATATAAAGGCATTGATACTCCCCCATTATTAGGGCATGTATTCCAAGGTCTAGGTGGCCTGGGAGTATTATACATTCGATTTTGAGAATTCTGATTATTATTTTGAGCATAGAAATTTTGATTCCTTATTTGAGTAACCTCTATGGTTAATCTTTTGAGTTGAGTTGTAACTTCCTTCAGGTCTTCTTTTTCTTCAGAAATCTTGATATTTTGATTTTCTTGAGTTTGTGAGAAAAAGGAACTTCCATTAGGGTGTAAGTTTGTAATAGTTGGACTCGAGTGAGGAACTAAAGCTTGACTATTTCCTAGTTGAAAGAAGGTACTTTGAGGAAATGTCCCATTCTGTGGTGTAGGAGCACCTAGTTCTCTAGTTACCTCTCATGGGAAAATTTGTCAAAAATTGAATGTTTTTTTGTAAATTCATGTAAAGGATCATGTGAAGACCTATTTTAATTTATTTAAGGTCTCAAGTAGATCACTAGGGGGTTGGTGAAGTTAAGTTTGCAAAAATGTTGCTAAGTTGTCAAAAATACAAAAGATGTAAAAGTGTAAAAGTGCACAAAAGGACAAGAATGTGAAGAGTCACTTCATTGGAAATGGTAGTTAATTAGTTGAAGTTGAAGGGGTAGTCAGTATACATGTTGCAAACATCTATATAAGGCCTTTGTAAGGTGATCAAGTGGATATTGGATGTATTCTTGAAGAGTCATATTCAATAAAGTTCCCTATTTTCTCTAATTTGTGTTTCCTTATTATTGTTCACCATTTTATAGGCTTGTACATAAGTTCTGTCTTAAAAAATCTATTATTTTTAATAACTTAGGGAACTAGCATCCATCTGAATTCAATTTTGAGTGATTTGATAGTTTAAAGCTTTCGTTTGAGTGCATTTTTGTAGTTTTGTTTGTAAACCCCGTTAAGGGTTTTGAGAGTCTTTTAGGGTAGAACTCACCATCCCACCAAATGTAGGTCTAGATATTGGTGGGATGGGTTGTTTAGTATTTTTTTATATTGTTTGGAATGTTTTGTATGTGTAGGGAAGGCAAGGATACGAAGTAAAGTTGCTACTCCAAGGAAATTTTTGAGTTTTCTATGTAAAGGAGGTGCCTACAGATCTGAGTTTGAAGAAATACCTTTGAGATAAGTTTGGTAATGCTTCCTAGAGCATGGATAGACTTATTTTTACTTGTTCCAAGTTGTGGCAAGGTGGTAGAATGTTTGTATGTTGCATTTTCTATAAACCCCTATTTTATGTAGTCTCAAATGGCATACAATGAGGGTTTTAAGTATAATGCATACATGATTGGTTCTTTGAGAAGTAATGATGGATTTGGTAGTTTCAAGGCATGGTAAAATATTTTTAATGGTTTTTTAGCAATTTGGAGTTGAATAGAGGGTGGATTCTTTGAAAATCATACCTAATTTGAGGCCTTTCAGGTGTAGAACAATTCATTTTTTGATGTTTTCTTTCAAGCAACAGTACTTGATGTTGTGATATGTTTAAGTTGATAAAAATGGGCTTCCAAAATAGTAAATGGTTCAAGGAATTTCAATGTACATTTCTTAATATACCCACTTTTGTCATAAGGAAGTGCTATAAGGGTTTTTGGTTTGTGATGGCTAAAAGGTGTAATTCAATGAATGCAAAGTTTTAGTGATTGCTTTGTGTTGTAACTAAAAAATTAATGGTTGTAAAGATGTATTTAAGGCTTGGAAGAGGTTTGGGTACAATTTTTTTTGATTTGGTGTGTTTGAGTAATGTGGTCCCAATGTGCTAATGGCGAGTAATCAAATGAGAATGTTTTGAGTTTTGTTAAATGAGTTTGTGAAAGTGGTTTTCTCCCTCTAGCTCTGCATCATTCTAGACCACTGTTGGATAAAAATTAGGAGCTATGGGATGGCCTATAGGAACTCCATTTGCATTTGGGGTAGGGTAAATATTCAATCTATTTGTGCCATTTACAAATGATCCATTTCCAAGATGTTTCATTTCTAAATTCACACTTACAACTTTGGCATAGGTTTCTAGTAAAGTAGTGGGAGGATTTTCTCTTCACTTCACATAGTAGTTAAAGGATCTACTACTATATAATAAACTATGATAGTAGAAAAATTATCCACTACATAAGGTGCTTACAGCCTAGAATAAGCCTTTTGAAATCTATCATTAAAAGTAGTTATTGGTTCACCTTTGAACCTCTTGATTTGAGCAAATTGATGATATAACAAAGCAGGGTCAGTCGATGTTCTAAATCTAGCTAAAAATTGAGTTTCCATGTCTTGCCATTATCTGATAGAATTACGAGGTAGGTTGATATACCATTGGTAAACTTCATCACTTAAGGTGTATGGGAACAACCTACATATGACATCTTCATGTTGAATCCTCGCCCTAAAGCATGTATCCTTGAATAAACTAATATGTTCTACGTCTTTGTGAAAATAATATTTAGGACACAACTTGTCAATATTTTTTGGTAAATCATTGTATACAACAAATTGAATTTGTGTCTCCACATTAAAGAATTCCATCACTATAGGAGGTAGTGGTGTAACAATACTTGGATTCATCGAACTTGCACTTAAAATTCTAGAATTTTGAGGTCTAGACTATGTTCGACCGCTAAGATCACCTAAGTTCACATGAGGCTCACTAGATCGAGATCTAGTGGCTCTATGAAAATCCAATTTAAAACCTAACAAAATAAAAAATGAAAACAATAGGCCCTCCTTCTAGTGCTAGTTCCTATTCACAACTATTTTACTTGTAGCAAATAGGGTGAATAAATTCTTCATAGAAAAGACTGCAAAGAGCCTATCCTTCTTGAAAGATATGGAACAAATACAACCTAAGGGGGAATTCTTCATTACAAGGATAATATTGGCTTTCATTCAATCCCAAGTCTTTGATAACTAGGTCATGGTTGCACTAGGGTCACTCTCATGTATTGATGTGATATTGTTGTTAATCTCAAAGGGACTATGGTAATTCTAGCTTTGCTAAGAATTATAAGCATCACACACAAAATTTCCACTTCATTCATAAAATAACATCATGAAATCAAAATATTTTAAGATAAAATTTCATGAAAATAAAAAATTCTTTGCTACACTTAAGTAGATTTAGCATTAAGCATTCAACAACTTTATGGAAAACAAAATATTTTCAATAAAATTTCTTCCATTCATTTAATATTTGGAACATTTTCAAAATATTTAAGCATCTTTCCTAAAATGAAGCATACAAATACTATAAATTAAAAGTTTCTCCTAGTTATTATCCATAGATGCCCCAAAGAATTAATTAAAATATAGAAAATTGCTTTATACTTCATCAGATTGCTTAACAACTACATATAAAATGGTGCAAGCTTTTAGAGAGAGGGTTTCATTTTTGGACACTAATTAGTAGGTATTGTATGGGCCCTTAAATGTGTAAGGAAAGCTAAGTGTGGAAACAACTCTCCTAAAATCAAAAACCTCAAAGAAGAATGTAGAGATACTTTTAAATTTTCAATTACAATCCAATTAAGATACACTTGAAAGCAATAATAGAAATAGAGAAATAATCATACACAGATGAACACCAGATTTATGTGGGAAAACCCTTACGGGAGAAAAAACCACCACACCAAGAGAAGTCACTTTGTATTACAGTAATGGAGATTACATACAGAGATCAGACTTATCTTTTTGATGTCAAAATTACAATAGTAGATTCAATGATCAACCTCGTATAGAGCATTCAAATTACAATACTCCCTGAATAGAATTCACACTTATCACACTTTGAACTATTCACCCAACTATTCATCAAACTTTTCATGCAACCATCAAACTGAACAACATCTACAATCTTTGAGTATATCCATAATGCCCACAGTCTATCAAACTTCCTCTCAGAAATGACCGCAATAGTCCAACTATTAGTGGTTCCCATTCGACTTCCTGATTGGTTGAGGAAAAACCACGTAGGATGGTCAATCGGTCAAAGGTGTTCAAAATGTACTCACATGTCGATGAGACACTAACCGTGTCTCCCTAATCCTGCAAAGCTAGATCATCATTATCACCAAGAGTCCTGACCATCGGCAAGATGTTACACCGAGTTCACAAGTTGCATCAACCTCAGCATTCTCATTAGTGAGACAATCACTATTCGATGAGACATCATACTGATGTTGAAAGGTCACATAGATAAGAGTATTCCCATTGGAAAGACTATCATCCTTTTCCAAGAGATCAGACCGAACCTTCATGTTATTCTAAAATGTCCAATAGTTGGCAAGACTTACCACTATCACTAAGAGTTCTTATCGATGTCTCCAAGTCACCCTGAGATCAAACAATCTCCAGGAGTCATACCAACAATAGACTACCCCACAGCTTCTGTGAGACCAACACCCGTAGCCCAGACTTCACACCGAAGCCTTTGTGTTACCACGAAGACTCCAAGTGTATGACTATCAGCGAGAATTTCCATATCGACAAGACTTCATACCAAAGCATATGAGTTACTCCGATGACCACAAGTGTAACACCCTATCGGCGAGACATACCATCTCAATAAGACTTCATACTGAAGTATTTGAGTTACTTCGATGACACTAGTCACCATGAGTCTCTCTGACCATCACAAAAACTAAACTGTTGGCCAGAGATCTCTCCGAGCGGTGAGAGATAGAAATTGTCATAGTGATCAACATGTCACAATGATAGGCTCCATTTGGCAAGACATCAACAAGGTATCGGTGACTTGAACAATTCACAAGGTTCCAAAGCTGCTAGTCGGCCAGACAGAAGGAATGTCACACCAACTTTGCTCTTCCAGAGGTTTCAACCTGTGAGATTGAGGCACATTATTTCCAACAATCTCCCACTTGATGAAGATCACATAGGCACCTCTAGAGCACAAAAAAAATATTGAAATTCATGGGAACTGAGGCCCATCAAATTGGCACACCACCTAAACTTTTCTGTACTCACTAGCTTCATCAATGCATCTACAACATTCTCCATAGTATCCACTTTTTCTAATGATACCTTTCCATCCTCTACCATATCTCATACAAAATGATACTATACATCTATATGTTTCGTCCTAGCATGGAAAGTAGGATTCTTTGCCAAAAAAATAACACTCTGATTGTCATAGCAAATAGTTATTTTCCCTGCATCAAAACCAATGTTAGAGCACAAACATCTTAACTAGATTGCTTCTTTATAGGCATGTATTGCTGCCATATATTCTGCCTATGTAGTGGAAAAAGCGACTACAACTTGCCGCTTACTCATCCAACTAACTGCACCACCATTCAACATAAAAGTATATCCACTGGTGGATCTTCTGTTGTCAATGAACCCTACCCAATCAGAATCCACATAGCCTCAAATATTGAGAGTCCTTTGTGATTCAACTAAGTTCTCATGGTAACAAAAAGCATATTCTGAAGTGCCCTTCAAATATCTGAATACTCTCTTCACAACATCCCAATGTGTCCTTGCAAGATTAGCCATAAACCAACTAAGTACTCCCACTGCTTGGAAAATGTCTGGCCTTGTACAGACCATTGCATACATAAGACTACCAACCGCACTAGCATAAGGTACACTGGTCATGTCCTCAATCTTAGTAGGAGATTTTGGAAAGTCTTCAATAGATAGCTTTGTTCCCTGCAAAATTGGAACAACTAGCTGCTTGCAATCATTCATAAAAAATCTCTCTAGAACAGTCTTAACATACTCTGACTGAGCCAAATTTTTCTACTCTTCCTGTCACTGGTTATTTCCATTCCCAGAATATACCTTGTTGCACCAAGATCTTTAATTTCAAACTTTACAGACAACTGAGACTTAAGATCAGAAATCATTAACTTACTATTGCCTATGAACAACATATCATTAACATAGAGAGCAATAATAAGGACTTGATCACTTTCAACTTTGTAATACACACAATGATTAGATTTTGATCTTACAAATCCCAATGACAGAACAAAAGTATCAAAATTCTGGTACCACATTCTAGGAGATTGCTTTAACCCATATAGAGATTTATTCAACTTGCAAACCAATCTTTCTTTACCTTTTTCCACAAAGTGCTCAAGTTGGGACATATAAATCTCTTCTTCAAGATCACCATGAAGAAATGTTGTCTTCACATCCATCTGTTTGACCCCTAAGTCATACGCTACTGCAAGTGACAAAATAAATCTAATGGATGTCAGCTTAGCTACAGGAGAAAAAATTTCCCCATAATCAATTCCCTCTACCTAGGAATAAACCTTCACAACCAACCTTGCCTTGTATTTTTCCACACTGCCATCCACACCTATTTTCTTTTTAAATACCCATTTGCAGCCCACAACTTTTCTGCCTTTAGGCAAGGGAACCAAACTCCAAGTATCATTCTTTTCTAATGATGCCATTTCTTCATTCACGGCTTCCAACCAAGAGTTTGAATCAGACATTCTAAATGCCTCTTTCATAGTCCTAGGCTCATCAGTGCTAGAAATTAAAGCATAGGCACAAGTAGAATATATCAAAGAGAACCCATACCTATCAGGTTGCTTTCTTTCATGAGTTGACCTCCTCACTTGTTGAGGCTAAGGTTGTTCTTCTTCATCAAAACTCTCAGAATTACTTGAGCTCTCCTCAGTTTCAGGTACATTTTGAATTTTCAATTCCTCTTTATCTCATGTCAAAGGAATTTCAACTACATCCTTTTTGTTTTCTGATTTTGTCTCTAACAGCAGATCCAAGGTAGAAGGCTTCAAATCATGAGAGATTATACTTCTACTGTATAGAACCTTCTCCATAGAAAGATTCCAAAGCTTGTATCCTTTTATGCCAGTACTATAGCCAATAAAAATACATTAAACAACCTTGTTATCCAATTTAGATCCTTTCTCACATGGTACATGTGCATATGCCTCATAGCCAAAAACATGAATATGTGTCAGAGAGGGCTTCTTACCAGACCATGCTTCCAAAGGTGTTTTTGTCAACAAGAGTAGAATTAGGAGAATGATTTATCAAGTAACATGCTGTAGCAACTGCCTCAGCCCAAAACTTCTCCAAGTCAACACTACTCAGCATACTTCATGCTCTTTCCATCACTGTCCTGTTGAACCTTTCTACAACTCCATTTTTCTGCAGAGTGTAAGGTGTAGTTTTATGTCTTTTAATCCCATGATCTTTACAGTACCTCTCGAAATCATCAGAAAAAAATTCAATGCCATTATCAGTCCTTAAACATTTTATTTTTCTTCTAGTTTGATTTTCTACAAGGTTCTTAAATTCCTTAAACTGACTAAACACTTCTAATTTACTTTTCAAAACATAAACAAATGTTCTCGAATAATCATCAATGAACGATACATAGTACCTTGACTTAGACAAAGAAGGAACATTCATTGGACCAAAAACATCAGAATGTATATAATCAATCAAACTCGAAGATTTGTGAGGACTGGAATAAAATGAAACACGATGTTGTTTACCATATATACAGTGTTCACAGAATTCAAATTCGAGGTTACAATCTTCGAGCCCCTCAACCAAGTTTTTTATTCTTCAAGGTTTTTAAACCTTTCTTACGAATGTGGCCTAGCCTATGATGCCAGAGCATCTGCTAGAAGTTTAACTTCCATAGAGTTTACAGAATCAGGAACGTTTTCCTCTTTTCCTCCATGAGTAGTTTTCTGTGACTTTGCAGAGACACTATTGCATTAAACAACATCTGCATCCAACTTATACAAGGTACCAATTCGAGCACCCCTTGCTAGCACCATAGATCCTTTAGTCATCTTGCAGCCATTTCCAGAGAATGTGACTTGCACTCCAATATCATTCAGCTTACTAACAGAAAGTAGATTTTGAGCTAGATCTGGTATGTGCATAACATCATTGATTCCCTTCACTCTTCCATCAGGGAATTGAATTCTGACTCTTCGACGACCAACAATTTCCAATGAAGAATCACTTGCAAAATACACCTTTCCACCATTGTATTTTTCATACTTCATGAACCAGTCTCTATGAGATGTCATGTGGAAAGATGCTCTAGAATTAATCAGCTAGACATCATCTGATGCCTGCGTAGCCAAGGCTGCAATGAAGGCGTCTGCATCACTCTGAGAAGAATCATTGTCAGAAGAATACTTCTTTTTCTTATTTTTCTCCTCTTTACAATCCTTTCGGACATGACCAGGTTGTCCACAATTCCAACACTTCACCTTGGACTTCTTGCTAGGAGACTTTGATCTCCCCTCTGATTTAGATTTGGACTTCTTGTCCTTCTTCTTTCCTTTATCTTTTGATCTGCCTCTAAAGCAAGAGCTTCCTTCACCATATTAGAAGATTTCCTTCTCATCTCTTCTGATAACAAAGAAGCAACAACATCTTCCATCTTAAAAGTGGATGTCATACTCCCAATAGCCATCACCAGGTGATCCCAAGAATCTAGAAAAGAACACAATAAAAGAATACAACGATCTTCTTCATCAATATTCACACCAATAGATGTTAATTGTGCAATCAACATGTTGAAAGTGTTCAAATGATCAACAATAGATCCTCCTTCCTGCATTCTCAAAGAGTACAACTTCTTCCTCAAGAACAATTTATTCACCAAGGACTTTCCCTGATAAATAGTTGCCAGTCTTTTCCACAAGGAAGATGCGGTCTTTTCTTCGTGAACATTCAGAAGAACAAAGTCTGCTAAACAAAGCCTTATTAATCCCTTTGATTTTCTATTTTCAAGGCCCCAATCCTCTTGCTTCATGCCTGTAGGCTTCGTTCCAAACACAACAATCCAAAGATCACAATCAACCAATAGATCTTCCATTTTAAGTTTCCACAACTCAAAATTGCTGTCATTTAATTTCTAAATTTCAATGTTTCCTGATGTGCTTGCCATCTTAACCTGTAATTCAAATTACCAAACTTCTACAAGACTCCCACTGAATAGAAATTGACTCAGAAAAACCAATGTACCCACAAGGATAACACAATTGGACAACCTACTATACCACTTGTAAGGAAAGTTAAGTGCGGAAACAACTCTCCTAACGTCAAAAACCTCAGGGAAGAATGCAGAGATACTTTTAAATTTTAAATTACAGTCCAATTAAGATACACTTGAAAGCAATAATAGAAATAGAGAAATAATTGTACATAGATGAACACCAGATTTACGTGGGAAAACCCTTACGGGAGAAAAACCCACCACACCAAGAGAAGTCACTTTGTATTACAGTAATGGAGATTACATACAGAGATCAGACTTATCTTTCTGATGTGAAAATTACAGCAACAGATTCAATGATCAACCTCGTACAGAGCATTCAAATTACAATACTCTCAGAATAGAATTCACACTGATCACACTTTGAAATATTCACCCAACGGTTCATCAAACAGTTCATGCAACCATCAAACCGAACAACATTTTCAATCTCTAAGTATATCCATAATGCCCACGGTTTGTTGAACTTCCTCTCAGAAATGGCCACAACAATCCAACTACTAGCGGTTCCCATTCGGTTCCTTGATTGGTCGAGGACAAACCATGTAGGATGGTCAATCGGTCAAAGGCATTAAAAATGTATTTGCATGTCGGTGAGACACTAGTTGTGTCTCCTTGATGCCACAAAGCTAGATCATCATTATCGCCAAGAGTCCTGACCATCGGCAAGACATTACATCAAGTTCACAAGTCACATCGACCTTAGCATTCTCATCGGCGAGACAATCGCTATTCGATGAGACATCATACCAATGTTCAAAGGTCATGTAGATAAGAGTATTCCCATTGGCAAGACTATTTCCCTTCACCAAGAGATCATACCAAACCTTCATGTTATTCTGAAATGTCCAATAGTCGGCAAGACTTACCGCTATCACTAAGAGTTATTACCTAAGTCTCCAAGTCACCTCGAGATCAAATAATTTCTAGGAGTCATACCGAAAATAGACTACCCCACAGCATCACTGAGACCAACACCCATTTCCAAGACTTCACACCGAAGCCTTTGTGTTACCGTGAAGACTCCAAGTGTATGACTATCGGTGAGACTTTCCATATTGACAAGAATTCATACCAAAGCATATGAGTTACTCCGATGACCACAAGTGTAACACCCTATTGGTGAGACATACCATCTCGATAAGACTTCATACCGAAGTATTTGAGTTACTCCGATGACACCAGTCGCCATGAGTCTCTCTGACCATCACAAAAACTAAACTGTCGGCCAGAGATCTCTCCGAGCAGTGAGAGATAGAAACTATCACATTGATCAACATGTCACAATGATAGGCTCCATTCGGAAAGACATCAACAAGGTCTCAGGGACCTAAACAATTCACAAGGTTCCAAAGCTGCTAGTCGGCCAGATAGAAGGAATGCCACACCGACTTTGCTCTTCTAGAGGTTTTAGCCTGTGAGATTGAGGCACATTATTTCCAACAAAATGGAATAGTATACATTCTTGTTTGGCTGAACTAATAAAACCAACAACAAAAGATATTGAGATAGGTAGCTATCTAACAAGCTTTGATACTAAATAATGTCTACATGCATACAAAGTTTTATGCTAGAATGGTTCACAAAATTGAAAAAAATAACAAAACTTAAAAGTTTATGCTCCTCCAACATCCACAAATTTTGAACTTAAAGTAAAAATGAGGGACGAGATGGCCTTTTATAGGAACAAGGCCCCAAAATTTCAACTTAAAAATCTATCTAGAGAATAAACAATAACAAATTAAAATGTGGCACATGGCATACACCAACTGTCATCAAGAGCATTCTAGAATAAGTAAAGGCTTTGACTTTATCTTCAACAACATTTATCTTCATACTCCAGCACAAAAAAATTGCATTAGTCGAGGTTACCAACTCCTTTTCAAAACATCAGAATAAAAAATTTTACTAGGACTAGGATCAACCTACAAACTCAAATTTGAAACAACATAAACTTAATCACACTTCTGGTATTCGGTATCCACTTCTTTCTTTTTTCACTCATTACTTAGGCTCTAGGATTCTTCCTTCACCTTTCTTCAACTGATACTCTCGGAAAGAACTTAATACTTGATAAATGCATTTTTTTGAAATCCCTTGCATTTCTTTCCAAGTGAGCTCGGGCCTAATATATTCTTCAATTACTTGGAGTATGATATCATTCTTCTACACTTTGTCTGCTTCATAGCTGGCTATAATATTTATGCACTGTATTATCTCATCAATGAACTCCCACATCACCAATTGAACATGATCTCTATTTATTCTTTCTATCCATTCCTTGTGTAAGAATTGGCTATGAAGGTAGCCACCCAAGATCTAGAGGCCTAATAGAAAGCACAAAAGAGAGAGATAGAATATGACAAGAATAAACTGTATTCAATGTCAATAATATGAGATGATAGAATGGTACAATAATTACATAGGAGACCCCTTGGTTATATAGCCAAGGTGAGAACATAGGAGGGAATAAGATTATGACAAGTGTCGTAATCTTATGACATGAGACAACAAGGAAAAGTTATCACTCCACCTAAAGTGGGAAAGAGATAATGTGATAATCTACACAAAAGGTGGATCACCCACAAAAGGTGGAGAGATAATCACATGATGTGTCCACAAAAGGTGGAAATGATGTGGTAATGACATGTCAAGTCCACCAAAAGCAGAAAATCTCCAACAACCTCCTATGTGGTCCCTAAGTAAACTTAACTAAGGTGTAATCATGACCTAGGACAAGGTACAAGACATTTAATTACACCAACACCCCCCCTTAAGTGCAACTTAGGGAGAATGTACACAAAATCAAACAATGCAAGATGGGTCCCTACAAGGCCATGTTAGGTACCCATGTACAAATGCAATGAAATCTCTCACAAGTGGAGTAAAGATAGAAAAACCCAGTGGGAAAAAACTACCCCCAAAAGAGAGATGAAATACAAAATCCTATGAACATGGCATGAGAAGGAAAAAACCCCATGTGAGGAAAAAGTCCCCCCATACAAGAGAAGAAGAGAGACAAGGTAGCCCCCCCTCAATGTACAATGATCACCCATGGAAGATGCTCGAGAAGGAATGAAGAAGCTGCTCCAAAACTGTCGAACAACGTTCCTCCCCTTAGGAAGAAACAATACCAAAGGTGTATGAATGAAGTCTCCCCAATCCACAAGTGAAGAAGGAAGAACCCTCAAAATGTAAGAATTCTCTGAAATCTGCTCAAAGTTCCCTGTGTTGATGCTGAAAGATGCCATTCCCAAACCATGTGAAGCTGCAATGGTGTAGTCACTTCCTGGAACCTGTGAGAACCCCTTTGCAGCAACACTCTCATCTGCTGAAAAAGACAACTCAGGATCTAGCAAGGATGAAGGTAGAACATACTCCAAAGACAATGTCTCCTCAAAAGAGAAAGTGGCCTCCTCCAACTGTTGTACATATGCATCCACAATCACATCAACCTCGAAAGATTGATCATGTAGAGGAGGGTCAGAGTGTTCCCTCGCAACAACTGAAGAAGAACCACCTTCATCAAAGAGAAGATGTAAGTAATCAAGTGTGTCCCCCAAATCAGCAATGTAAGACTCCACAAACAAACTGCCAATGTCTAACAAGTAGTCATCCCATGGAGCTGTTGCTGGAAGACAAGGTATGCACTGTTGCACTAAATCACAAGGTACTGAAACTATCGTAACACAAGTGTCATAAGGTACATCAGTCAATGTAGAAGATGGAGTATCAACAATAGGTTCAAGAACCTCAGGAGTAGAGAGCACTCCAAGATTCAAGTAACCATACTCAATCTCCTTAAGTGTGTCCTCAATAGAGTGAACTGAATCATCAATAGGAGCAAAATATGAGAAGGTGTAGAACCGAGAACGATTATCAACCTCCCCAACTGCAACAAGAGCCTTGCTACACAAATCCCGAACAATGACATAATCTGGTGTGAACTCTACACTCTTTCCTGAACCACTATGTGTAATCTGATAGATGGAGAGGATATTCCTTGACAAAGTAGGCACACATAGAACATCATTAAATGATCCACCTTCAACGTCAATAGAACCCTTCCCACAAACTGCCAAAGAAGTGTTGTTGGCCATCAAAATGGGTGGTGATGAACAAGAATCAAATGAAGAGTACATATCCTTGGACGAAATCATATGATGCGAAGCTCTTGAATCAAGGATCCACCTATCTGAATTGGAATCTGCAACTGCAAGAAATGCTTTCCCCTTATGTTTCTCATGTTGAGATGATGAAGAAGGTGATGAGCTAGATGTTGTTTCCATGAGAGTTGTTCCTTTTTCCTTAGAAGAAGTGGAAGGGGATGAGTCCTTCTCTTGATATGCAGCTGGCAAGTTGATGTTGTTCTTCTTAAGGATGTGTTTGAACTCATCAATTTGCTTAACATGACAATGATGCTCTTCATGACCAATCTTTTTGCAATATGCACATGTTGGTTGCTCCCTCTTGTTTGAATTGTTGTACTTCTTTGAAGAAGATGAAGTTGAGCTTTGTTGCGGATGAGTGGATTGTTTTTTCTCTCCTTGTGGCTTTGGCGAAGATTGCTTTTGGTCCTTTCCTTTGCTTTGCTTATTGTTTCCATGATTGACCACCAATGCTCTTGAAGTTGAAGACTTGAGAATGCCCATTTTCATCAACTTATTTTGCTCAAGAATCAAAAGATCTATGAGAGCCTCAAAAGATGGTGTTGTGAAGTTACTTATTGTCAATCTTTGAGTCTGAAAACTTGAAACAAAGGTTGCATACTCAACTGAAAGTTTATCCAACAAGTTGAAGACCAATTGATCATCCTCTTTCTCAATACCACAATCTTTTAGTTGTGCTCTTAGTTCATTTGCCTTAGTGACATAATCCTGAATTGTATCAAAATATTTGGGATCAAGGCTTAAGAGATCATGCTCAAGTTTGTATCCCTTAACCTTATCAACCTTGCCATACAAAGCAACAAGCTTATCCCAAGCTTCCTTAGCTGTAGTATATTTATCAACATGGAAAATGAGATCATCTAAAATAAACTTTCTTAGTGTACCCAATGCCATAGAAGTTTTAGTGAGCCAATCCATATATGCTGTTGGATCTGCCTTAGGATCTAAAGGTGTAGTTATGGTTCCATCAATGTAGTAAATTAAAACTTTTTCCATTAGTTTACTCCATGCACGTACTTTCCAAGTACCATAATTATGTGCAGTTAAAAGTGGAACTTTAGATGAACCCATGATGCAATGCAAGAGCACAAGAGAGAAAATATGAACAATCACACAAGAGGCACCCCCCCAAATTCACTCAATCAAAGTACCCCCCACAAATAGATGATTTCGACACTTTATAATGTAGTGCATGTACAATAGGCCACTTGCAACTTGGCTAAGTGGGATTATGATTTATGATTTACAACTTGCCAATAAAGAGGCTGATAACAGACTAGAACAAATAAGCAAAGACCTAAATTTAGATCTATGCAATACAAGTGCCAAATAGGCCAAAAAGGACCATATGCTGAAAGTACAAAATCCACTCAAGATCACTTCAAAATAATTGCAGATTCAAGAAGTAGACAAAAAATCATGCACTTTAAAAAAAAACGGCACCTAAAAAGGAGTTCGTATGAGCCCGAACGAAGCCTCTAAAGTTGCAGAAATGGTGACAAGACAGGTACAGTCATGAGAAACTGAAAATTCTGGAAAATATGTCAACCAAAATCAGAAACTGAGTACACCACTACGAAGTACACAAAAATTTATCCTAAATAAAAAAAAATTTCTCAAAAAAAGGAGCAAAAAAGAGCAAGATATGAGCCTCCGAACTTGGACTGTAAATTCAAAAATCCCATTGGTGGGGGGGCGAATTTTTCAAAAAGGTGATGACGTCATCATTTCACATCATTAAATTTGATGATCATTTGGCCGTCACCTCTCACATCAGCTTAAATTTGATGGCTGGAAGACCATTGCGGATGCCATCGCCTTGTCGAAAAATGTGGTCAGAATTTCTTGTCAAAATCTGGAGTGATGCTCAGAATTTTCTATCGGCTGGCGGGAAATCTTTGCATGCCAAAATTTTTGAACTTGCCGGTATTTATTAGCAGCTGCTGGATTTGTTTGTATGCCGACCACTGATTGGAAGAAGTCTGCCACCGGTGGAGTTGGTGAGTGGGGTCTGCGGTGGGCAATGGGTGAGCGTCGCGTGGCCGACAGGTACAACAGTACCCTGCGGTAGGTACTGACGACTGCAGTACAGTCTGCGGCCAGTTTGTGGCCATAGACTCTAAATATTTTTTTTTTTTTATAAAAATTCAAAAACCTTAATACAAAGTTTTTGATTTTAGATTTTTCAATACAATTTTTCAAAAAACAAAAAATCAAAATAACTTTTTGATTTAATTTTTACAAATTTTTTGCATATAATATCAAAAATAAACCTCAAATACAATTTTAAATGGGGTTTTGAATTTTTCTAAAAATTTCAAAAAATTTCGATGAATTTTTTTTTCAGAAATATTGATATTGGAAAATTTTCTCAGGAAATATTTTTCCAAAACTATAAAAAAATTCAGAAAATTGAGAAAAATACCCAAATTGGAGAATTTTTCAGATCTGGAGCTCTTGGTGTCCGATTTTGATGAAACGAAAGACAATCTTGACTAAAAATAGCCTCCCGAACGCAATGGTGGACTTAGATTTGGCGTAGGATGCTACAAAATGCTGCTGCAACCTAGATCTGAAAATACACCATTCTTCAAATGCACCAAGATCTCTCCAAAATGGTGATCTAAAGACACTCCAATGGCTCTGATACCATGTAAGAATTGGCTATGAAGGTAGCCACCCAAGATCTAGAGGCCTAATAGAAAGCACAAAAGAGAGATAGAATATGACAAGAATAAACTATATTCAATGTCAATAATATGAGATGATAGAATGGTACAATAATTACATAGGAGACCCCTTGGTTATATAGCCAAGGTGAGAACATAGGAGGGCATAAGATTATGACAAGTTTCATAATCTTATGACATGAGACAACAAGGAAAATTTATCACTCCACCTAAAGTGGGAAAGAGATAATGTGATAATCTCCACAAAAGGTGGAGAGATAATCACATGATGTGTCCACAAAAGGTGGAAATGATGTGGTAATGACATGTCAAGTCCACCAAAAGTGGAAAATCTCCAACAACCTCCTATGTGGTCCCTAAGTAAACTTAACTAAGGTGTAATCATGACCTAGGACAAGGTACAAGACATTTAATTACACCAACACCTTGAAGGCTTTATCTTCTTTACCTTCATGTCCTAATGTTTGGGGATCAAAGCCTTGGTGTGCTAGTATTTCAATAAATTCTTGATTTTCACCAATCAATTTTCTACATTCTACGGTGACCTTTTCAAATCCTTTGATACATTGTATTATCATTTCACCTTCCCATTTCAACTATTTCTTCCATTTTTCTGGTAATGTAAGTTCATGTTCTGATATTGCATCACTCTATATTAATTATTGGATATCTGATTACATGAGAATTTCAATGCTTAGCCTTTTTTCAATGACCTACCTCTAGCGAAGTTTACATTTGTCTTCAAATCTTTTTGATTTGTCTGAATGGTGGTATGCTTCCTTTTACTTCCTTATTATTTTTGTAATAAATTCTTCTCCTTGCTTTACCCCATACTCAATCCATTCTTCAAACATATTCATTTTATGAAGAACTGCTACAATTGCATCTACTTGTTCTTGTGACATCAACACTAGATGTTGGGGTAGTTCAGCTTGCTCTTGACCAGATAAAGTTTATGAATTTATAAAATTTTCCAAGGTAGCAACTCATTCTTTTAATTCTCTTTTCTTCTGCTTGTATTTCTACAATCTAGCAATAGTAGCATTTAAATTCACTTTTATTTCCTCTAACTCTTACTGCCAAGATGAGTGTCAAAGGTTAATACTTGTTATCCTATACTCCTTTGGCATTATTTCATGTTTGTCCTTATCAGCTATTGGAGTAGCTATCTGAATATTTCTATTACTATCTGCACTTTTCTATATGACATGTTTTGTCTTTGCTCTATGCCTAGGTTTAGGAGTATCTACTTCTTGCATGAAATTATTCAAATTCAAAGGCAATATTTCACTTCCATTAGAGAAGCTAATTCCCTGATTAACCAATCAAGAGTATCATCATCTTGTTGTACCTCTGTAACACTTCTATGTTCTTGGTTACCACTTTTTTTAGGAACTTCTTCTCTTTTACTTGTCATATTGTATGAAATGGGAATTTCTTCAATGATATATGGCATAGATTTAGGATTAGTATGGTTTGACACTATCTCCTCTATTTGGAGACCTGTATTTTCCTGTCTATCTAGATTTTCCACTTCATCTCTCTAAACATTATCTTCTTTATTCACTACTACATGAGGATTCTCTTCATTTTCAATTGCTTCTCCTAAAAACTATGTAGCTTCCTCTTCTACAATTTCAATTTCAATTTTAGCATGGCCTTTCTCTACTTCTTTAAAGACTTGTGATTGTTCATCAATATTTGGCATATTCCCAAGCAAAGGCTGGGAATCATGAGTATCTTCAACAATTCTTTCATCAATAGGATCTTGCCCTGGAGTTTCTATCTCAAGTACACTAGGGTTTCCTGCCTCTAAGGAAAGTGTTCATTGAATAAAATCTTCATCTTCAACATTTATGTGATTATAACATGTATCTTTAATTTCTTCTATCATTGAATGTGCCGTGGGTTTTTTAGACTTCTTTTCTTTCACTTTCTCCCACATAGCACCCCACTTGTCCACCTGTTCTTTAATTCTAGTGTCATCTTCTTTAGATATTTCTTCTAAAGCTATAGGAGTCCCTCCCAGGACTTGTTTCATACTATCCATATTAATATGAGGAGAAGTAAACAATGTCGTAGCCCTTTTAGATGTAGACCTTGTTTGAGCACCAACATTCTATTGCTCCTGTTCCTTCATCAATAACCACTCTTGTTCTTGGTCTTGCTGTAGAGGAAGATGCAACTTTAGGTCTTACTTTTGATTTATCTTTGTTCGTTTCTACATCTTTCTATTTATAAAATAGTTTTTTGGGAACTTCTTGTCTTGTAGTTTCAAGGATTTTATTGGTGTTTTTCTAGTACACCTAAGGAATCTCTAAAGAGCAGCCAACTCTCATGTTCAAGACCCTTAAATGAATGGCCAACTAACAAGATTCAGTCAAAGACTAGAATCTTCTAGACTTTAGGCTCTGTGAGACCAAGGAGGGTGTTCCTAAGGAATATTTAACCTGACAATCTTAATGAATGACAAATTAAATCATAGATCAGTTCCTATGAATGGTATATAACATAATTCACTCAAAGGTTGGCTAATCTCAAAGAAAATATCTATTAATCTACCAGGAACGAGGGAAATAGTTCACTTACATTCCTCATTATAACTGAATTTTAAGAAATTTGTATTCCAACCCTAAATCTATGGTCAGATAGTTTATTATCATTCAAATGGAAAATTCCATGACAAATAGACTAGTGACATCATTCATTGGGTAATGCAGTCATGCATCATGCAATTTGTCATGTAGAAATTAATTAAATATGATAATTATGGACTATTTCCATAAGGAATTGCATTCTGGAAACTCTTTGCACATAATTCACCACTTCTTAACAAATTCTCAGTAAATCATTACAAGTTCATGACCTCACTTAAACATTTAGTCAATTCATTGAACCAAAGAAGAAATGAAGGTATTCATTCAAATGAAATATTAGAAGCTAAACCAAATATACTTGATATTATATTAAAAACATGCAAGATGATTTATAGAGAAGAGAAAATGCACTATATATGTAGTTTACTTTCGATATTTGTAATTTCTACAAAACTCATTAAGACCTTCATATGCAAGATTCAAAACCAAGACAATTATACTACCCTATTTTCTAGTATTCTTCTATTTTACCTTTTTCTTATCAGACCCAAAGACTCAAAAATTTAGAACCCCTACAAATGAGCCTTTAATTCCCATTAATAGAGTAAGGGAGCAGACAAGTTTCTAGCTCAAAATGCAATTACATTATAAAATTTCATTTCACATCAAATTTCTATTGCATTTCAAAATTCCCCACATGATAATACTGTTGAAGTAGAGAAAACCATAATTGCCACAGCTGCCACAAAGAAGAGGCAAAGTACTACCAAAATTTCTTCACCCATCACATAAGCACCAAACCCATTGATTAGACCACCACAAGGGCACACAGTCAACACCCAACACCTCAAAAAGCAGTCACACATGCAAAGAGAAAAAAAACCCCACACAAATTATCAGTCAATACAAAAATTTCACTTCACCACCACCTTTTCGTCACCCAGAAGACCTTGCACCACCAAAACACACACCATGATACACACACTCACTTCGTGTAGTAGCGAGGGTCAGAGATGAAACCTCGACTCCTTCTTCCTCTTTATCTCTTTTCAGCACAACACCATCATGCTTACTCAGAGTTCTAACCACCAGGGGCAGAACAAACAACACCTTAACTCCAGGGGATGAAGCTTGACCTAGGGTCTTGAGATACTGACGGTAGCTGGAATTCATCTTTCTCTTAGTTTTTGATGAGCTATATGTGATGTTAATCAATGAATTTTGTTGTCCAAAGGACCCATGACCATACCGAAGCTTTTGCTGAACTCTACTGGAAAGCCCAACAATTTCTTCTCTTTTTGTTCCCGCCGTCTTTGAGCTCTTGGCCTAGAATTTTAGATGATAGTTGGATCTGGTAGCAATAGGTACAAATCCCTTCTCCTGGGTATCCTCATGAGTGCATTGTCTCTACTCTAGGCCTTCATTTTGGAAATTATGTGAATTAAGCTGAGAAGACCTTCATACTAAAACTAATGAAGCACCTAGCTTGCTCATTTTGCAACCAGAAAATCTACACTTGTAACCTCAACTCTTTGCAACAACTCAAAGACTTGACAACTAATTGCTATGGTGAAAACAACAACTAGCCACTTCTATTTATTCAAAGAAGTCATGATAGCTATAAGTGTGGAATAAGTAATAAGTAAAACAACTAAAAAAAACTTCTTAATAAGACATTATATCACAAATTCAACAATTAGATTAATTTAAAGCACTAAAAACTTGAAAGAGTATCATTGTTTCCTATCTCCAAAGATTTATTAAATCACAAAGGGCTTTCAGATTTGGTAAGCAGTATGTCTGTTTAAAATGCCAATCTAGAGAATGGAGTGATGCTAAATGCAATGATGTAATCTTATATGGTGATTTCTAGATGATATTGATGCTACTGTAAACTATGCTGACATGAAACCTGATGGATGAAAGCTACGGTAATCTACGATGTAGTCATGATATTGATTCTATAGATTCTATGATTGCTATGATGCTAAGATGCTATTGCTATGATGCTATGATTGCTATGATTGCTTGATTGCTATTCCTGTAGAGTAAGTTTTCACAAAATATGAGAGATTTTGGATGCATTTCCTATTTCAGAAGGCTGTATATATAGATTTACGATAGTACATTGTGACAGGGCAGCACAAAAAAGGCTTGGATTCAATCTGGAGAATTGAATGGTGAGAGATTGAGAAGCTTGAGCTGATTATGGGAATGGTTTCTCCCCATGAAAACATCAGGCCAAATGATAGGAAGAATTAGAGGAATGAGATTGAGAGGATTTACTGCAAATTTGTCTCCACAGCTTTCCCGTGAATACCAATTGAATTAAATTGGATATTTGATATCTAATTTGGTAGGTGAGTGAATAGAGGAAAATTTCCCTTTATGCCTTTATTTGAATAATTTATGATTTTATTCAAATTAGTAAAAGGGGATAAATAATTTAATAAAACAAACTATAGAATTTGTTTATTAAATAAATATAGAAGGGATATGATAATTAAACAACAAAGTATTTAACCTTGTTTAATTAATTAAGATTGAATAATGTGATAATTAAATAACACAAACTATTGAAGTTTTATATTTAATTAAAATTGAAGAATAGGAGAATGAACTATAAATAAATATTTCTATTTATTTAATAGTAGAAGAATTTAATTATTATAATTAAATAAAACAAAGTGAAATTCATTTATTTAAGATGAAAATAATAGAATAAAGATTGATGAATTTAAGATGAACTATATAAATAAATATTTCTATTTACTTAATAGTAGCAAAAATAAAGGTTAATTAATCAAATAAATCATATTTAATTAATTATATTCTCCAGACCATTTTTAGGTGTATACATTTGTCCCCTTATTGAAGTGATGCATTTACACATTGCTTGAAAGAAAATTTTGTTGCTGCTACTAGTATCGATGCAATTTTTTTAGTATGCCCTAGACTTGCCCCAGACATTGATTTTCAAGAAATGATGAATATATGCCCCCTCGAGAAATAAATTAATCATTTTTTGATTTTTTTTGAATTTTTTGAAAGAATTCAAATTTTTATGGTTTTTCGATGATTTGATGATGATTTGATGAAGATTTGATGGTGAAATAATTTATCTCCCTATAAAGAATGTAGAATATTTCCCCTGGATAAATTCAAATTAATCTCTCTTAACAAAAATTAATTAATTGCAGAAAAATCCCACCAAAAATAACCTACAATAGGTCAAAAAGGTCATTTTCAAACTCATTTGTGAATTTGAGTTTTGAAAATTTGAGAGAGAGAGCAATTTGTACAATTTGGAGAAGGATGTCGATTCCCTACCATACTCACCGGTTCGAGCATGTGCGATGTCACCAACACCCAACCACTTATGGACCTCTGGTACATACCCATAAACCCCCTTATTTTTTCATGTATTTATCTTTTTTTGTGCTTTTTTCAGTTTTAAAATTTTAGGTTTTTTTTAGCACTTATGCATGCCGCAATAGTGCTTTTGCTTGTTGTTTTAGTGCTTAGAAGGTTTTAGCACTTAGGTTAAATCTTTTAGCACTTAGGTAGGATAGTTTAGCGCTTCCAATGTTGTGGCGCATAGGATAGGAAGTTTAGCGCTTTGACATTTTGGTTTAGTGCTTTCAACATTTTAGCATGTCTACCCAATAGTTTAGCACTTTTCCCCAATTAAATAGCGCTTCTAATGAAGTGGCGCTTTGACCGTCTATTATGGTGCTTTTGCTGGACGAAGTGGCACTTTTGATGAATTGGTGCTTTGAAACTCTATTTTAGCGCTTTTGAGTGTTAAAATAGTGCTTTTGATGTTTTAGCACTTTGAAACTTTGTTTGAGCACTTATAATTCAGATTGCTAAAAATTGTCAAATTTATCCTTGATTTTGCTGATTTTGATTGTGTCAGCCATTGGTTTGATATGATTGATGATCCTAATCAAGTATATGATGTTTGAACTAATGATAGGAGAGCTTTGATGTTTAATTTGATGATAATTATCCTCATGATAGGCAAGGAATAATTATAATTAGATTGATGAACCTCATGATAGGTGAGGTTGACTTGATGTACTGACCTCATGATAGGCGAGGTTCAATGATGTTTGATGATTGACCTCATGATAGGTGAGGTTCAATGATGTTTTCTCATGAGATTTGTTCAAAAATTATCATTAAGAGTTGATTAGGTTTGATAGGATATTAGATGTTTTGATGATTTTTGACAAAAGAGAACTGACTTTGAATATTTCATCATGATAGGAGGTGTTGGTGAACCTCCATCTTAGAGAGCAATTTTTGCAGACCTTTGATTTGATATGAAAACTAGCCTAGCCTGAGATAGCTATCATTACTCATTGCGGGCTGTCTTCCCTACTTGATATGCCCCAGAGTAGGATTAATTAGGGTCTCTTGACAACATTAGTAGAGAGGTGGCACAAAGAGCATAACACCTTTCACTTAGCTACCGGTGAGATTACAGTCACTCCAGAGGATGTCTGGAGGATTTTGGAGATACTAGTTGTGGGAGATATCATTGTTTACGATTCATTAGAGCAAGGTGGTACTGATGCTCTTCGGAGGGTATTTTAGGATGCTAGGATTGCTGGAGAGTGGATTCCATGGCGTGAGATGGTTGACTCTTATGCCACTATGTTAATAGTTCTTGTTGGATTTATCAGAGGATTCCTTTGTCTTGATCATTGGTCAAAGGGATTCTCTATTGGTTGGGGCCAAGTGTTGGAGAGTATGGTCATTCATGGGACTAGATATGCTTGGGGCATGTGCATGCTTTCCCACCTTTATCATGATTTACATTTAGTGGTGTATCTTGGAGGTCAAATTTATCAGCCGGTGTTACTTTACTTCAGGTGTGGGTGTGGGAGCATATTACTATCACATGAACAGTTTCAGTGAGGCAATGTCTTGCCAAGCAACCATATGTACATATTTATGTTGGTCAACTTACTCAACCTAAGCTGGGTAAGTTAGATCATTGGCGCAGAGTATTAGATGATATGGAGACTGTTACCTAGTGCCCCTACTTTGATTATGAGTAGTGAGATGATGATGATGTGAAGCTACCATTCTTTTGTCAGTCTTTTACTTTGATTAGGTGTACATGATGGGTTCTATAGAGATTTCTTCTAAGACGAGTGCTTCGTCAGTATGACATTGTTTAGGGTATTCCACAGGGTGTCACACACTATGCTCAGTGATAGTTGGATTTGACAAATTGGGGGCCTAGGTTATCATATGATGTGGCAGTGTAGGAGTTTTAGGCTTTACAACCATATATTTGGGAGATCTGACCTGATATTGTGGAGGTACCTATTACAACAGATTATGCCGAGTACCTTGTTTTGCTTCTGTTTCCTTGCATTACTATTCCTGATGAGCCAACACCATTACCTATTGGGGAGGATATTATGTTTGCACACCAATGATGATGGATGAGAGATGAGATCAGTGGTGGGGAGGAGGTTGGTGGTGAGGAGGAGGTGGAGGTGGAGGAGGTGGAGAGTAGCAGTGATGAGGAGGGCAGTGGAGATGAGAGTGATAGTAGTGATGATGGAGATGGGGAGAGTAGTAGTGGAGATAGTGATGGAGATAGTCTAAGAAGATCAGGTGTAGGTGGGTCAGGTCTAGCCTTGGAGGAGTATTCTATGCCTCGTAAGAGGTGAGCAGTTGTTGACCGCTCAAAGGAGCATGTGCAGTAGGAGCAGACTCAGATAGTGAGTCTGTAGGTATAGATCTAGATACTACAGGGGTAGCTGACTCAGGCACAGGGTTTGTTGGCATAGACCCAAACACAGATGCAGGCTCAAGCTCAGGTCCATGCCCATGCTTAGTTTGCTGCATCTCAGGCACAAATCACAACATTGACAACCGAGAGGGACTCTACTAGATGGGTTGCAGAGCAAGCTTAGGGTTAGGTCGAGAGAGTGTAGAGATTAGCAAATGGTACCACTTTAGCAGATTACATGGTAGAGGTTGTCTGTGTTGGTCGATAGGTTGAGTACTATAGAGGGAAATATCATGATGTAGTTCCCTATGAGCAATGAGTTAGCTATACGTAGTCTTGATCAGGGAGGACTCATTCCCAGACTGTCAGGATTCATTCTCGAACTGTCAGTGTGGGTGTGACTCAACCTCTTCGTAGAGAGCCGAGAGATCTTGAAACTTCTAGTGGTGGAGGAGGTACTATCCTACATATTCTTGCACCATCAGGAGCTAGCACTACATAGTCTTTGTGATGTGATTTCTCCATTGTATTTTGAGTTGATGATGTACATTTCGATTACAACCTTTTTTGATGATATATCTCTTTTCATTTTAGACATCACTGTATACTTGAAATTTATAATCATTTTGAGATCTATATGATATGCAATAATTTATTATTGATCTATTATGTGTTCATATGATTCTATGATGGATGCATTTACTTTCTATGTTTTATATGTCATGTGATGGTCCTTTTATTATGATGTTATGGATGCAGTTTTATATTCATGATGATATGCTATGATTTATGATGTGCATAATGATGATGTATGGATGCATGATGTACGGATCTATAATGTATGGATGCATGATGTATGTATGCATGATGTATATGGATGCATGATGTATGATGATATATATTTTGAAAGTGTATGATAATGTTCCTTTTATGCATGATTATGGATATGATGTCCTAAATGATATATGATATGTGATGTAATATGTGCACTTTTATTCTTGTGTAAATGTAAATATATTATGCACTAAGTGGATGAAAATGGTATGTTGAATGAAAATGCACTTATATGATGTTATAAGTGGATAAAAATGGTTATAATGTATGATATGTTTATGATATGTGATATGGAAATGTAATGACATGATGTAATAAGTGGATAAAAATGATGTATGATATATGATATGTTGAATGGATTTATGATATGTGATATGATAAATGGATGTATGATATGAAACTATAGAGATTTATTTTTTTGATATTTTCTTATGCAATTTTATGACATGTAATATGAGAAACATGATATGATCAATGCAATTTTTTTTTGATTTAGATGTATGAATGATGAAATGATAATTAAATGCTTTCTAATGTATGCAATGAAAATGATGATGCAACTACATGATAATGATGATGTTTTTGTAACTATCAAGTATACTCAATCTATTATGATAAAATATGATCATTAATTTGAATCCTTTACGAGCTTTTGTAACAAACACTCTGCAGATGTAAAACTATTATGAATGCAATCTAATTTTATCTTGCAAATAGTGGCATTCTAACAGTACTTTTGCTTTGTATCATTGTAGAGCTTTTAAAATGTTGAAAGTGAGTACAAGCATCAATGGTATAATGTAGACCAATGATGACCTGAGTACTACTTCCATGATTTTTGATATTGCAAGTGAACACAAGCATCTAGGTATAATTAAACCAAGATGACTTGAGCATTTCTTGCGTAAACAAACAAGAATTAATCACTTTCCTATGTGAATTCAAATGTCATCCATGATACTTTGTAGAGCACTTCCCACAACAATTCACACAATAATTATGATTAATTCACAAACATCAGATAAAGAAAAATACCATTCTTCTTCCTAGCTTCTCTAGTTCAATACATCATCAAGTTTCTCCAAAGAAATGAAAATAATGATCAAAGTACAACATATACAACCTTTGCTTAAAGTATTTCTACCATTATTCAAATTAGATCATCCATCTTGATTTTACGATGTTTTTGTATTTTCGAGGTTTTCCCTTAGGACCTAACCTAAAGACCTATCCTAAGGGCCTAAGGGGCTAATCAAGGATTGGCCTCAATTACATTATACATGCAGAGACCATGTAGTTTGACTGACACAGACTCATGTTTTTGGCTTTTTTGAAACTAACTTTTAAACCTAGTTTTGGATTTTCCGTTGTGATATGGATGTCTAATGTGTTCCTAATGGTGATTGATGCTTTATGTTGGGTTGTGTTTTGGTGATTGTTTTTGTTGTGTTTGTCTTCTTGCTATTTGTCCATTTGGTTAGGCTCGAGATTTATTGCCCCCGGTGAGTTTGAGATGTTGTCCCCAAGCTAGGGTGAGACATGACCACTTGCAATGATGGATGTAAAAATGATGGTGAAAATAAATACCATGACATGAGTCAAATAGATGGAAAATCTAGTTAAATCACAAATAGTGCCCATTTCCAGGTTTTCACTACATGTTTTTATTGCACTTTTTTAGTCTTTTTGATTTTTTTGTATTTTTTGTTCTCTGATTTTTTATTTTTTATTGGATTTTGTACCTCTTTTTTTTGTTGGATTTTTTAGTATATTTAATATGAAATAAGATGATATGATTGATTGAAGGAACACGATTCCCCACAATAGGGGTAATGCAGCCATGTATAAATGATAGATCAAAATGAAAGATTCACTACAAAATATTTCACACAAGCAAAATATCTCTTGTCAAAAGATGATAATGGTTGATTGATTAAGATGCCAAGAATGATTGATTCCATAAGGCATGATGATAATAAGTACTTAGGATTGCTAATTTCCTCTAAGTATGATAATATTGATGATTGTTGATGATTGATTGAGAAAAGATATGAGGATTGGATAATATTTTACAATTAGGCTCAAATATGATTTGCATGATAAGATTCAAGGTTGCAAAGGGACATGGTGACATGGATTTTGATAGCTAGGAGATATGGAATGGAAGAAAGCAAGGATAAAATAATGAATGGGATGATCAAGATCAAATAGATAAGATACAAATACAAGGCCCAAGTATTTTTCCCGTATTCCTCATCAAGACCAAGGAAAGGAAGAAAGGATGTATCTAGTAAGAATGATGGAATATGGATAAGATGAAAGATATGGTATGGAAGATATGGATAAATCATATAGGATAAGATATATGATGTTCAAGAAGATCCTTAACCTTGTCAAGATCAAAGGTGGAAATGTAAGTAATAGCATAGAAAGGATAATGACCATGAATGATAAGATTGACAAAACTTGTCCCTAAGTGTAGAGTGCAAGAGGAGTATGGAAGATAGGATATGGATGATAGGGAGATGGAGGAAGGACTTAAGCATCAAGTTTCACAACCAAATATCCCTTTAATAAACCATGGCCATGTGAATTAGACTCCTAAATGTTGGAAGATTAATGATATGATGGAAGAATCTAAGGACTTATGCAAAGGTTTGGATTAAAGGAGAATGATGGGGAATGAATGTTGGATAATGGATAGGAGGTTGGGAAGCCTGTTGATAGATAGATGGAAAGGATGGAAAAATTAACTTTGGCACACACCTTGAAGGGTGGTGGAGTGATGGAGGAAAAATGGATTTGGAAGGTGATAGGTTATTAGATGGAAAATTGGAGGAAGCTTTTGGATTAGAAAATTTGGATGCCAATTTAGATTTTATTGCTTCTATGAGACTTTTAGGAATCCACATGACTTTTGACTTTTATTTTTTCTTTGTGGGCCTTTGTGGCCTTCGACATTTTTATTTTTTATTTATGGACCTTTTTGGTCTTTGAAAATTTCCTTTTTTCTTTGATGGGCCTTTGTGACCTATTGAAAATTTATTTTGATTTTGGATCAAATTTTCTTTTATTTTTGCATGTCTCTTCGAGGAGACATGTTGATCCTTTGATACATGTGGATTTTGATATAGAATATTTTGACATTTGGCACCCAATTTGCTTCCAAGAGCAACAGGAGGGGTGGATTGAGATGAATGATATGGGTGTATTATGGATGAGTTAATGTTGGTAGAATTTTGAAAGGGCATCAAGGATGTGTGCCTTTGTTGTTCTTGAGAAATAGGATATGGAACTAGGATAGAGGGAAGGTTTGATGGACTAGGATGAGGACCTAGGATAGATGGAATGTTTGATGAACTAGAACACTTAGGCATATAATCAAGGCCATGATGATATGGGTTTCTTTGAACAGAAAGGGGTTCTAGGATACCTTGTTCATGAAGTACTAATCCTTTTCATTTGTAATTCATACTTTAACATATTCATTTACCAATGGGATATGTATTTTTTGTGAAACAAGATGCGAGTCTATTTTGGGGAGGGTATGATATGGATGAGAGGATAGGTGTTGGAAGTGAATAAGAATGGATAAAGGTAGAGGATCCCAATTTATAGGTGTGGGGTTCATGGATAGCTTGAAAAGGTGTGATAGGATCTTGACATGGGGATGATGGGGTGTTTTGATCTTGACTTGGAAAAGGATTATGGAGTGGCATGAAAGGCATATCTTGATCATGAGAAGGATAAACATCTTCATGGGATGAAAGGGTATCCTTGAATAGAAGAATATCTTGATCTTGATGAGAAAGGGAATCATGAGATTTTGTAGAAAGCATGTCTTGATCATTAGTTGGTAAGAAATCATTAAATAGGATGGAAGAACTATTATGCTCTTGTGATGCAATAGAATCATGAGATGGTATGGATTGATTATATGATGTGGAAGAAGAACTTGGAAGGATACTTGTCTCTTGAGATGGAAAGGAATTATTTTGGATTAAAAGTGAAAGGAGGGGATTGCCATAAGATTCTTGAGAAATGGGATCTTGACCAAAGATTGGAGGAATTTGTGGAATTTTGATATCATTGGATGGAGTGGAAAGAATATTTTGATCTTGATGTGTAGGTGAGTGTATGCTATCATGCTTTGGATTGAGAGATTGACATGAATCATTGGATGGTGAAGATATGATAGAAAAGGATGATTGGATGGATTTGTTAACTCGAGTGAAAGAATTTTGAGGTTTATTTTGGCTTATGGTGGATGGAGATAAATGCATGACATGATAGGATTTCTCAATATCATTTGTGTTTGAGTACTTATATTTGGGCTTATTGAACTTTTGTAAAAATTCAAAGACATTGAACTTGGATGATGTAGTTTTTGGTGGATAAGGTCTCATGTTCATTGTTTGGTCAAGAGGATATGGGTAGATGTCTCGCAGCAAATATCTTTCTGTGGTTTCTATTTGTATGTATTGGAATTGTTGTTGAAGGTTTTCCATTTGTTGAGTTAAAGCATTCAATTGATTCTCATCTATTTCAGCCATGGTGGTTTGAGTTTCAATTTCCTGTTCTTTGTATTTTTAGTCTTTGTGAACTTGTTAAAATAGACATACAAATGTTATTGTTTTCAATAAAATTTTGATCTTCATTTGGTAAGTGTCAAGGATATTAACTCAATTCAAATAGAATGATAGATTCTATTGATTAGACTAAATTGATAATTTTGATTATACAATTTCTTTTCTTTGATTTAGGATGACTGATCTGGAAACTTAACTTACTAATCAAATGTGTTTGATTGAGACACTTTTGGATGGTAGATCTTGGTTTGATTTGAAAAAATCCAATTGTAAAGTCCAATTTATGTAGGTTTAAGACTCTTTTTTGATATAAGAAAGTTTATGTTCTGATAAAAATCCAAATTTTGATGTTAACTGTTTAACAGGGGTTTCCAATAGCTTTTTGTTTTCTTGTTTTTTGTGTTTTTTAGGATGATCTTATCTGAATTAATGTTTTGAAAACACAACAAGCAATTGCAAAACAATTTTTTTTAAGTCCCAGAATCTAAACAATAAGTGTGTGTTCAAGAATCAAACATGATCCTCCTTGATTTCCATTGGTTTTTGACAAAGAAATACACTTCAGGTAGACTCACTCTTAAGGTCAAAAAGGTCATCGTTATACTCAACAACCCACATATTAAAATTGTGTCGACTCACACAATGATGTCACCCCTTAGAGGTCACCCGTGTTTTTGTCTTTTCCAAGCGTATACTCAAAGTTAGATTTCTTGATCCCTTGAGCAAACGGTCCTTGGAAATTATATGGTGAGTGTCTTGGGGGAAGATTCTTCCCTCCTATTGCACTGTGAGTATTACAATGTCTGGTTACTGAATCAGTTGGATTCTACACTATGGTTCGTAGATACAGTTTCCGTGCAGTGTGGAAAATGATAAATACCTCAGGAGACCTCCCAACCTTTAGAACAAAGGATTTGGGGATGGTTATCTTGCACACTACAGTCGAGTTGGAATTTCATCAACAACTCACTTTTTGATTATAGTAGGTTGGAATCCTTGGCTTTAGGCATTCCCACTTAGGTCGTTCCCATAGGGTGTACTTTTTCCCACTACAACAGGCCTTCTAAAGGATTTAACAAAGCATAAAGTGTATGAAATTAAAAGATGAGTCTGGCATTTTGATCACCCAATTAAGGGGAGATCATAGGCCTATCACCTCATAATCATAGTAAACAATGTTTAGTTTTAAAGCCCAAATGATAGGTTGCTATTCTACGTGAAGATATTCCTTCACAAAATACATGATGTTTGTTTTAACCAGGATAGCAATGTATGATGACTACCCTAGGATTGGTGTATTTTAATACAAATGACTACCCTAGAATTGGTATATTTTAATCCAAATGACTACCATAGGATTGGTTCATTTTAATCCAAATCCAAAAACCAATGAGTTTCTAATATTCTTTTTAACCAATTTTCACAAAGTTTGTGTAGATGGTTAATTTTAAGCCCAAAGTAATACTAGTTGGTCCTAAAGCATAATGAAAAATAACATATGATGGGTTATTTTCCCATGAGTGTTTGAAAACACTATTACAATGGATATCATTTTTTTTTTGCTTTCACTTCAATGCTCCATGTTCCTCTTAAAACCTCTGTATGACCAAGATATGGCCATTTTAAGATTGACTATCAAAGTGCTAAAACAGAGGTCAAAAGCACTAAAACAAACTGTAAAAGCACTTTTTCAACTATGGATTCACTAAAAGATAGTGTAGAAGCACTAAATTTTTTTGGTGGAAGCACTAAAAGATAGTGCAGAAGCACTAAAACTTTTGGCGGAAGTGCTAAAACAACATTGAACCTAGAACAGTCAACCATCCTGAAAGCTTTTTGGTGGAAGTGCTAAAATAGATTGCAGAAGTGCTAAAACTTTCGATGGAAGCATTGTAGAATCCCTCAATTGCGCTAAAACAAAACACGCCTGTATCCTGTATGAACACTTTTCATAAAATTTGTTAAAATATGGGGTTAGTGCCCCACGATGGGCATCAAAATGTAAGTGTGGAATAATTAATAAGTAAAACACTTATTAATAAGAAATTATACCAAAGATTCAACAATTAAACTAATTTAAAGCATAGAAAATTTGAAAGTGTCTCATTGTTTCCTATCTCCAAAGATTTATCAAATCACAAAGGGCTCTCAGATTTGGTAAGCAGTATGACTATTTAAAATTCCAATCTAGTGAATGGAGTGATGATAAATGCAATGATGTAATCCTATATGGTGATTTCTAGATGATATTGATGCTACTATAATCTATGTTGATATGAAACCTAATGGATGAAAGCTACGGTAATCTGCAATGCAGTCATGATATTAATTCTATAGATGATATGATTGCTATGATGCCAATATTCTATTTCTACGATGCTATGATTGCTATTATTGCTTGATTGCTATTCTTGCAAAGTAATTTTTCACAAAAATATGAGAGATTTTGGATGCATTTCCTATTTCAGAAGGTTGTATATATAGATTTATGGCAGCACATTGTGACAGGACAACACAACAAAGGCTTGGATTCAATCTAGAGAATTGAATGGTGAGAGATTGAGAAGCTTGATCTGATTATGGGAATGGTTTCTCCCCATGAAAACATCATGCCAGATGATAGTAAGAATTAGAGGAATGAGATTGAGAGGATTTCCTGTAAATTTGTCTCCACAGCTTTCCTATGAATACCAATTGAATTAAATTGGATATTTGATATCTAATTTGGTAGGTGAGTGAATAGAGAAAAATTTCCCTTTATGCCTTTATTTGAATAGTTTATGATTTTATTCAAATTAGTAAAAGGGGATAAATAATTTATTAAAAAAAACTATAGAATTTGTTTATTAGATAAATATAGAAGGGATATGATAATTAAACAACAAAGTATTTGACCTTGTTTAATTAATTAAGATTGAATAATGTGATAATTAAATAACACAAACTATTGAAGTTTTATATTTAATTAAAATTGAAGAATAGGAGAATGAACTATAAATAAATATTTATATTTATTTAATAGTAGAGGAATTTAATTATGATAATTAAATAAAACAAAGTGAAATTTGTTTATTTAATTAAGATGAAAATAATAGAATAAAGATTGAATAATTTAAGATGAACTATATAAATAAATATTTCTATTTATTCAATAGTAGCCAAAATAAAGGTTAATTAATCAAATAAATCATATTTAATTAATTATATTTTCCAGACCATTTTTAGGTGTATACAATAGCAATCATCAATTTTCCATGAAGAACACATGTGTAAGCCAAAAAATTTGTTGGCATGCATATTGTCACAGTTTAATTCCCAAATGCATGGAAATCTGCATAAATTACTTCATGATCGCCAGTAATTAAGTCTGCACATGCACGAAGATCAATTTGATTGCACTTGTAGAGAATAGATCATTAATGCCCACTAGTTGCAGAGTGAAACAACTATCACGTGCCATTTTATCATCTTTGAATGTCGGTCGTTGATCTAATGACGAGATGGAAGATCAAACGACTTACTTTGGGCTGACCGGGCTTGAAATCCAACATGACATCATTGATTTGTCATTGGCCAATGGGGTTAACCCACCTCAGATGTCAATTCATCTGTCAGCAAGCTTCATTTGTCTCACAGACTAGGTGGATCAATCCACGTGTCAGGATCTTATTGATATTGCGCCCTTTAATGAGCCTCCATCTTTCCCTCGCAAGCCAGTGGAGAATGGTGAATATCTCTTCCCACAGTCTTGAATCACTAAACCTACATACATAGAAAGGTTAGCATTTAATAAGGGGCCACCATTATGTTGATGGTGACATGATTCTCACAGATGGATGACTTAAGTATAAGTCATTTCTGGGGAAAATTTAACACCCAACTTTGGGACAAAATTAAAATTAATTGACTGACTGGGTGTCTGATGCTCTAGACCAAAGGGGTCGATAGCTGAACATGCACAATGGCTCAAGTAATTACCAAAGGAGCTAGAAACAGGCCGAGTAGGTCAACGTGTGATTAGTAGACTTGAAAGCTTTCAAAGCCAAAACATACTCACACATGGGGATAAGGGTTTTGAAAGGCAGACTAAGCCCATGGGGTATGAGAAAATTATTATAATTTTGGAAGCTCCATCAATGGCTCATGCTTGGGGATGTCCCCCCAGTGGGTATAATGAGAATCTAAATCTCAAGTTGAAGTAGACCAAGGTAGAAAACCAAAAACCAGGGGCTTACCTAAACAAGGCAAGTAGACACAATAAAAAGAAAACACACCAACCAACCTATGTACACTATTTACAAAATATACATTGCAATCCATTTTCATAAAATGGAGGCCCCCGGCCCCCAGAATTTAGGGATAATTCTTTTCTTTTTCAAACACTTTGGCCTATTTTACTGACAATGGGTTCATATGGACATTATGCAATTCCAAGCCATCAACAACATCACAATCAACCCTTCTTAGGACATTTAATGCAACTTCTCCACACTTATCCTTCTCCATGATAGGCTCATTAAGTTGAACTAGGAAGATGAAACCCTCATACTCCACATTGTCATAAAGTGTGGAATCACATTCCACTTGCTCATCAAATTTGAAAACTTTGTAGACACTTTGGCTCATACTTGGCCAATCTTTTATGAGATCAAGGATAATAAAACACATGATAATATACATCCTCAATATGTTTGTCACAAGTGTTGTGTTCATGAGGTGAAAGAAATTTCATAATGAGGTTCATAAGATAGGGAGTGTCTGCAAAAAAATCCATTGTAGCTTCATATTGACTATATCATTCCCCTGGTCACCCAGGCCTTCAAATTGCTCCTCACATAAATGAAATGATCTTGCAATACTAAAATATTTCTCTTCTTCACCATAACATGATATTATTTGAGCATCCACATATTCATCCTAATTTTCCTTTTGGTCATTAAAGAGAGAACCTACTTTAATACTATGGCCACTAATGTTATGTAAAACATGGGCAGGTGATATTTTAGCCATCTTTTCAAGTACATGGCTGGGTACTATAGGGAAATCATCATAAGCATATACATATCCTTTGATAGTTATTCCAAATTCAAAGCTACCATCATAGTCTTTATCTTCCTCATTATGTGATCTATTATCACACTTGGGTGTCAGTAAATATGAGTTAGCCTCCAGATGCTTATCAAGTGCAATTTTCTTAATCACATGTTTGGAAGCCAATTACTAGTGTTTGTGTTGTCACAACCTCCATTTAGTTGGGAGATTACCAAATTTGGGGTGAAATTTTCAAAGGAACAATTTCCAAGCTTAATATCACCTTGATTTTTGTTTGTACCATCCATGACACATACACTAGTGGTACTTGAAAAATACTCATAAGGGGTATCTTCAAAAAGAGGATTGCTTCTATACCAATAGGAATTATCATTTATGATCTCTCTGTCTAATGCAGGTTCATCAAATAAGGGATTTTTCCATACCTCCATGATAATTGGATGTATCTCATCATCTTCAATGTCAAGATTCCAACAATTGTGATCATCAATGCATTCAAATTCAGTGTAATCACTTGAAGAAAAAAGGGAAACATTCTCAGCATCTTCTTCATTGTTTACACTCATAACAATTGATCCATATTTAGAGAAATATTCACATAAGGAAAATTGCTCACTGCCTAGAAAATACACCCCCTCAAGGCTATTAGCATATCTCCTACTAGAAGCAAGGGATTCCATCTCCACTTCATAAGAGGAATCACATTCAATAGAAGACTATCCCAACTTGATCTCATCGCTCTAATTCCTCATTTGTGCTAATTCATTGAAACCAAGTCCATTCCCATCATTGGCTGATGCAGGATTAGTCCTAGCTAAATTGATTTGTGAGGTTTCACCATGTACCTCTTATGTTTGCTCATACCTTATGACATCCCAAGTAAGATAATTGGGTACCATCTCCTTGTTTTCATACTCTGTCTCTTCATCCTCATCACTACCACATGCACTTGCTTCTATGTTGCTTCTAAAATAACAACATTCAATAGTTAGCAACTTAGGCTCTAATGCTTCTCCCTGATCTGTCAATATTAGTATCTGATTCTCCTCATTGTGGCAACTATTTCCCACATCCTAGGAAACAACTAAGGGCATATGACCATGCTCAATTTCTTCCACAGTGTTGATCCAATCCACACTTGATCAAGGCTATGAGGCTTATGATTATCAGACCACTGGCTTGATCCTGATATGTAGGATTCACAAAACAAATTAATACACTTTAAATCACTAGGCCTAAAAATCTTACGTATTTTCATCAAAACATCCAAAAATATTGAAAACAAGTCATATGTTGACTCATTTCCATGCCTCATCAATTCATATAACTTTTCAACAGAGGAAATTAGATCAACCCTTCTTGATTTTGGTTGGGATGATGTTGATGCTCGATCACATTCTACATATCTTGGAAGTGTTGTAAACACAATATCTAAGAGCTCCTCCTCCTAAAAAATACTCTTTCCTCAACTAATTTGGCTCAATAGCTTGAATTCTATAGAGCTAGTCATACTAGTCATTGCAGGTCCCCTCATAATTGAGTATTTCAAATTATTCTCAATATTCACAGCCTCTTGGTAGGCTTGTTGCAGGGTAGCAGGCTCTTTATCCCTTAGTAGGAAGCTCATCTTTCTTTCAAATTAGCATTTGGTCTCATGTGCTCAGGGATTTCTCTTATGACCTTAGAAAATCTAAGATTGAAAGTAGGGACCAATTCCCCTTTATCCTTGGCAATATCCATGAAATTATTTCTTTCAACACTTGGGTTTATCCTTTCACCAAATTAGTCCATGAAGTTTGTCTTAAGCTCATTCCAACAATGTTTAGAAGAAGTAGGTAGAAAAGAGAACCAATCTATTGCATCTTCTTTCAGAGATTGAACAAATAACTTCATAACTACATCTTTAGGATCTATCTCATAATCACCCATCACATCAGAAAATTCCTACACATGCTTGCTTTTTTATTCTACCTTTTCACCACTGAACCTTGGAATTTTGTCTCTGATCTTTGGGGGCACAATATTTGGATATCCACAAATATTGTAAAAGTTGATGGCCTTGTACCTACTATAAGAGAGGGGGACCACTACATGCAAGACCCTAGGTCGTGGAGGGTTGAGACATGAGAGGCTTCCCTAACTTACCTTAGCTTAGTGTAATGTTTAGGGTATGTGAGGCAAGAGTAACGAGGATTGTAGGGCCTCTCAATTACTCTATAGGCTTGAAATGTAGGAAAAGGCTAGGCAAACTGATTTCTAGGTCTAACACTACATCTTAGAAAACTCTCTATTTAAGGACAAAAGCGCGATCTATGGATGATAAAGATAAGGTTAAGCCACCAAAACTAGCTAATGGCCTAGCTAACTAACTAAAGGGCCAAAATGACACAACTAAGTAAATTAAGTAATCTCCAATGTTGTAAAGTAAATAAGCAAGAGTGATGAAAATGACACAACTAAGTAAATTAAGTAATCTCTAATGTTGTAATCTCACCAATGAACTCGTTCGCCAGCTGATTCTCCGAGAGCTCGCACACCTACACACAAAAAGAGGGAAAATGTTGGGTGGATGTATAGGGATCTGCCTCAGTCAGAACCCTATTTAGGTGTTTCCACCTCCATGGATAGCCAAAAGAATGAGATAAAGAATTAATAATGTAAAGAAAGAACAAGCACTACAAAATAGTACTATGATACTCAACCAAATGATAGAGAAGAGGAGAGGGAAGCTTACCACCTCCACCAAGAGCAATCAAGGCTACTTGGGGAAGACATGAGAGGAACTCAAGCCTCTGCTACAAATGGAATAGTCCCAAACATGCTCTACCAAGTTGATGGAGTGAGATGTTGCTACAATGGAATGCTTGGAATGCTTGGAAGTGAGTGAAAATGAGCTTGTGAGAGTGAGAGTATGGAAGCTTGAAGTGTGCAAGAATTGTCAAGAGGCTGTGAAGAATTTGAAATGCAAGTTGAAAGAGTGAATATGAAGGAATGAGGAAGAAAATGGTCATATTTAGGTTGGTTGGCCGAAGGAGGCATTACAACTTCACTACCAATGGGAAGAGTAACACCTCTATTGGCTCAACCACAGGTATCTGCCAAGGATGTAAGCATGCTGCATGGATGTTTGCGCACCATGCAGGTGTCCCCAATAGAAATGTCTCCATCGACACACAAAGTAGGTGCCACGTGGACTACCAATAGCAAACTTAAGTGAAATTAAGCCTCCGATTTTGGTTTTCTAAGGTGGATAAAGGAAAAAAGGGGAATTGCACCTAGGGTGCAAATTCATGCTTATACAATTTGCCCCCACTTTAGTGAGCATGAGTACTGATGAGTGCTCGGTAAAGTAGATCAAGAAGAGAGTAGGTTAGAAAAGTATACCTGAACCATCGAGGAAGCAGTACTCGATCTGGTGTACTTGAAGGTGCAAGAAAAACAAAGGACTCCATAGCTACTCAAAAATATGAAGTTGGAACAACAAAGTGTCTTATAGGTCCGCGGACCTGCAAGGAGGCAACCCCCAATATCTCTCGCATGGAGGAAGCCCCAAGGAAGTGGAATCTATAGAGTTAGGAAGTGGTGACATGTCTACCCGCATATAGAGTGTGTCAAAAAGCAACGACATGTCTACCCTCAAATAGAACATGTCAAAAGCAGCGACATGTCTACCCTTAGATAGAACATGTCAAAAGTGGCGACATGTTTACCTGTAGATAGAACATGTCAAAGTAGTGACACGTTTATCTATAGATAGAACATGTCAAAGCAGTCGGTCATGCAAACCATACAAATTTCAAAGGGGTCCCTTGGGAACCCTTCAAAAGGAGAGGGGTCCACTCAAGGCACGCGTTGTTTGAAAGGTAAGGTCTAGTTAGGCTGCCCCTGAGCTAGACATGAAAGGGTGAATGGAATGAGCCTAGTTAGGTTTCCCCCAGGCTAAGTGTGAAAGGATCCATTCATCATAAAGGCCTTCAAAGGAAGGGTCCCTTGGGAACCCTCCATGAGGAAGAAAGGGGGGTCCACTCAAGGGAAACACAATTCAAAAGCGACTATTCTCTTAGGATGATTCATCATCAAGGAATCCTTTTGAAATATGTTCACTTCATTAAGGAATTTGAAAGGAAGGATATGCCCCCATGTGAGGGGAAGTAAAATTTGTTCCCACTTTAGAGGAAGGTCTTCAAGTCCTTTCTTTATGAACCCGTGATGAAGGAAACATGTTTCATTAGGGTTCCAAGTTGAGAATGCAATTCTAAGGAAGAAATTGTTGAGAAGAATTTCAAGAAAAGATTCGTTGGTGACAAATTCATTTTCTAAAAATTGAAGTGTTAAAGACGAGTGTTGTCACACATAGGAGGGACAACTGAAGCAAAGAAGAGAGAAATACAAAGAGAAAGTAAAAGAGAAAAGAGAAATTCAAATAAAGGACACAGGGGTAGCCTGATACTTTGGGGTTAGAATTGCTCATAAATATATATAGATATGTATGATAATAGTATATAAATGAACTGTCATCAACCCCCTACTATATCAAACCATGTGAGGAATGCATGAGAAGACAAAGTAAAAATAAAAAATTGGGTCAACATGGAAGGGAAGCTAAATGCCCCCAATGCTTTGCATTATCCCCAATTCATCAAAAATCAATCAAAAACATGGAAGAATGATGAAACAAATATCAAAAGGTTCATGACACAAAAACCACATCTCTATCCAAGCACCAATAGGGGTGACGAGGGTCATCCAGGCACACATAGCATGAGTATGGGGGAACACATCACACAACACACAGACACAAGATCATGAAGATGGGGCCTCCTCCTAACACTGATCAACCAAGAGGTCATCTGATTCCCAATATAGATCCTCATAAGGGGAAGGAGGATGATCCTACAAGGGTGGAATGTTAAGAGGAGGAGCATCCAGCCCTCCCACAACAAGGGCCGAGGAAGAGGGCCCCTCAAGGTCCTCTCCACCAAACTCTTGTGGAGTCAAAGTCAGTGATTTCACGAAGATTTCCAATAGGGCTAGGATTTTGTCCATGGAATTGAAAATTCATTCCATGGGAGTACCATGCCTATTCTTAGTGAATGAAGTAGGTTGTGCTTGAGATCCACTGCTAGGTTCACCGAATGATTCAGGAGTAGTGATAAACTTAGGGGAAGCCAAGACTGGTTTTGTCATAAGGACATAACAAGTCATCACGGGGCCACCTTGTGAAGAAGGTGGACTCCTCTTACGTCCTTCATTTCTAGAAGGACCAACCTCCACCTCTTTCTTTGTTGGAGGAGATGAACTCCCCATAGATGAAGCTAGGGGGTAAAAGCACAAAGCTGTATCACACTTTATAAAGGAAACAACCAATACTGATCCAACTTTTAAACTTGAATCACTAAAAAGTGGCATATATGTTTTAAATTTTGAAATGATGTAAACTAATAAAATATGTATTTTTTAGTATATTTTATTTTTGTATTTTTTTAAAAAAATTAAAAATTATTTTAAACTAGTTTTTAATAAATTAACACTATAATTTAGTTGTTGATAAACTGCTAAAAAATGAAGTTGCATGGGATGACAAACTTTTTATAGTAATTTTTTTTTTCTTTCAAATTTTTTGTGTGTATTTATAACTTGAAACTTTAGTGCATGGATATATTTTTTCCCAATTTTGATAAATATATATTTTTAAATAAATATTAAAATGTGCGTGAATCAAAAAATAGTTGTTTCCATGGGACATCAACTTTCATATTAAATATTTATCTAAAATGGAAAAAAAATTATACCATCTTGAAATAGATTCTTTTATCTAGTGCATCATATTTTTTTCAATTTTTTTTAATAAGTTTTAGTATTTTTCCTTGGCATGGTAATGAATCTAATATTTTATGCTAATAACCTACTTTTAGTAAAAATAAAAAATAAAAAATAGATAATAATTAAACTATTAAAATAAATATATTTTTGAAAACTACACTTATGGATCTACAAAAGGGTATTTTTTATATTTTTTTAAAAATGTTATTTACATTAGTATGAGTTATTGAAACTTCAAGTTTTTCAAATAATTTTATTTTTTTGGTAAATTGGACTCAATGTGGTTCTTCATATATTTTTAGCTAACAATTTTAGTTGAAAAAGTTGTAGAAGTATCTAACTTAGCTAGAATGAATCTTACTAGATCATATGTTTGAACAAAATTGATTTTTAGTTAGAAATACTTAAATTCAATTGTGCTAATAAGTTGGTTGAAAGTGTGACACAACTTTGTGCTTTCACCCAGGGGTGTAGAGGAAGAGGAAGATAGAACCGCAGCAGAAACGACTGAAGTATTTACCATGTCCATGGGCTTTGGGAAGGGTTGAATATTTAGGAGGGACATCAACAAAGGTGGCTCCACTGAAGGAGCAATAAACACCTATACCTATTTAGGGTTAGGCGCATTAGCGCTCACAATGGAAGCTAGGAGCGGATTAGACTAAAGAGGAATTAAAGGAAGGGGGGAGGAGACGCTACAAGAGGCCCTAAAATAGGAGTGGTTGTTCCTTCCTCCTATTGTGAGGTGGCCTACTCAGCCAGGAGATCCTTTTGACAATGCTTGTGTTCACATGCAAGGTAGTTCCTACAGCTCTTGGAGTTAGAGTCTGGAGCTTGCGAAGGGATAGGAGGTTCTTGCTCAACCATAGGAACATCCACTATGTTTGTTTTAGGCAGAGGAATGGGTTCTTGTATGGGAGCATGGGGAGTATGCTAAGGAGTGACAGGAGGAGTTGACTTGAGAGCCTCACCAGCGGGCCTCTTTCTGCTCACTGCCTTAGAAGTAGGAGCAGTGGGAGGCCGTAGATTGAATTCTCTACAAGAACCTTTCTTTTTGTCATACAAATAATACCACAGTCCGAGAAATTCATTAGGGAGGTCTATGATCCTCATCTTGGGTCTATGCCAAGGAGGGATCATCAAAATTAGTAGGTAACCACCAGGTTTTCTCATCCAATACTCTTCTTAGGAAAGGGAAGACGACAAGGCAATTCAGGAGAAAGTTCTTTTTTCTTTACCTTTGCAAGGAGAAGAGGGAACCATCATATGATTCTCCTCTTTCTTCAGGGAAGAGGGGGCAAATGGTATAGCCTTATCTTTTCCTTTGTGGGAAGGAGAGGGAGACAATGAAGACTCCTCCTTCTCTTTTGGGGAAGGAGTGGTCATTAGTATAGGCTCCTTCTTCTCTTCTCAGGAAGAGGATGTGGTCAATTTTCTTGTTAGATGAAGGGTTAGCTTTGGCTCCCCTTGCCCCCAGTTTTGTACTTCACATAGTTCTTGTAAAGTAGGTCCATTCTTGGGGGAAGCAAACCAACTGGGGAGGTCCAAAAGTGATCCAGTGAATATCTCCCACGAGATACCACCACGAGATACCAAAGGCTAATATCCGGTATCATGCACTACATGCACAACACCCTTGTGGGAGAACTTCAAACATTTATGAATAATGGATGCTACCCCATTCATGGAAGCCAACCAAGGAATGCCTAGCTTCACTCTGAATAGGTCTAACTCTGGGATGACATCAAAGACTATGTCAACAGTCCTAGGTCCAACCAGGATGGACAAAGTGATTGTGCCATAGGGTTTAAGACTCATAGCATCATGGGTACAGATGGTAGATTTTGTTTCTTCATATTTTTCATTTTGTAATGAATTTAATACTAATGTTTCTTCAGTAATAAAATTCATGTGGCTCATGGAGTTAACTAAGACTCCTATCACAATGTTGCCATTGCCACAAGTGGGAATGTAAAGAGGTGAAGGTTTGTTGTTCAAGGGTAAATCCTATGAAGTAAATGTAATATCCAAAAAACTGGGTGCAAGTGGAATAGTGGAAGTTGCCGTGACCATGTTTACATAGGCCTTGGGCTGAGAAACAAAATTAGTGGGATCAACAATCATGTTAGCAGAGTGTGACAAAAATGGGTTCGTGTATATCTATAATTCACTATTTTCTTTTGCCATTGACTTGTTAGCATTTTGTTTATTCCCATCGAGATGAATGCTACCATCCTCGATGCAGTCTTGTATTTGATGATGCAATTGCATACAAAATTTAGTATTATGTCCATTAACATGATGGTATTGACAATAGGTGCTCCCATTATACCAATTAGGGTAAGGTTTCTTAACAGGCTTAGTGGGTGGAAAAGTTATGATCTTATCCTTCAACAACTTTTGCAATATGGAAGTGTAAGATTTAGAGAACTTTGTAAATTTTCAATTTCATTTGAGGCCATTGTCGTCAGCAATGACTACTACATTCACAACAACTTTTCCTTTCCCAAAGATTGATAAGATGGACTTTCCCTCAGAATGGGAGAATGAGGAGGATCCCTCGAACTAAGCAACCATATGTTGATACTCTTGTAAGGCTGTACACAGATGTGTGAAAGAAGGGTATTTCATAAGGGTGAACTTATCTTGCCAAGGCCTTTGTAAGTTTCCTATGAACACCTTTTGTACCATCAAAATCAGGCAGCTGATACGAGATTTGTGAAAGAAGCACTTGGTAGCATGCTATGAAATCAATAATCTTTTCATTATCTCCTTGCTTACATCAGATGAGATATGAGAAGGTCATCTCCAACTTGATGCTTGCTTGGAATTGTCTAAGGAATTGATTTACAAGTTGATCAAATGAAAAAATAGAATTTTTAGGCAAGGAACAGTACCACTCAAGTGTGGTGTCCTTGAGGGATCAAGGGAATAGTTTAGCCATCAAGGAATCATGAAGGAAGAAGTTAGTGAAGAGAGCGTTGAAGGTAGATACATGCATCTATGGACCTCCCTTACCACCAAACTTCTCAAATTTAGTAATATCCATTCCTTGAGGGAAGGGAGTGTTCAAGATGGCAACTAAAAATGGGCTATGTTAGAAAAAAGGCTGGAAAATGGGCTGGGTAGAGGCCTGGGAAAGGCTTGCTAACTGACTCTGCATCTTAAGCATATTCTAGAGAGTGTTCAGAATAGGTTCATTAGAAGATGAAGGGCTAGAGGAACCTCCTCCAGGGCCACCACCAATTCCACCTCCAAAACCACCACTAGTATGACTCCTGCCAGAGCCACTACCACTAGTAGGACCTCCGTCGGAACCACCACCATGACCTCTATCAGGACCGCTTCCAGTAGCACCACCTCCTCTACCGGATCCACCGCCACTACTAAAGCCTCCACCACCCATTCTGCCAAGACCTCCACCACTGGAGGTGACAGAAGGGATGAAGTTAAAGCCCAAAGGGAATTTTTTCACCTTGATAGTTTTTGATTGATTAGGGATAGAGGGGATACTAATGGAAGGGACCACATCGGCCATGTAAATGAAAGTGGGAGGCATTGATACTCCTAATTGTCCCTCACACTCTTTGAAGGTGATTCCTTGTGTGAAGCTAGAGTTGTTCGAAGGACCGAATGATTCATTAATACCGAAGAGACTACTTAGAAGCTCTACGCATGTTCGGTCCTTATCCATCATATGTTTTAGGTCACTAACAACCCAAGTAGCTCTAGCCATCTTCGGATTTCTTCCCAAATGGTTTAAAGGTCGCCCAACCCTTTTGTAAGGGTAGACACATATTCAACAAGGATTTGAATGTTCTCATGCTCATCGATCGATGATGGCATGGGGGATGTCGGAGGAGTGGGGATGTGATCAGTTTCATCAGTGAATTCCATCTTATTCCTTGACACCTGCTCCTATGCAGCCAAACTAATGGCGAGACCAAAGAAAAGGCTTGTAGAGAGACCAGGCGATACCTTCATTCTATCCATTGGGAGGTGTCGCACACTTCTCCTTACAATATGACCAAAAATTGTGGATTGGGTTGTGATGCTCATAAACCTTCACAACACTCGAGAACACAACAATCATGAAGGAATCGAGGGAAGCCTCAACACTGACATATGAATAGATGTTGGTTCACATTGGGTTCACCAAAATTGTGAGGGGGACCACTACATGCAAGACCCCATGTCACGAAAGGTCAAGACGCAAGAGGCTATCCTAACTTACCTTATCTTAGTGTAATGTTTAGGGCATGTGAGGCAAGAGTAATGAGGACCATGGGGCCTTTCAGTTACTCTGCAGGCCTGAAATGTAGGAAAAGGCTAGGTGAGCTAGTTTCTAGGTCTAACATTATGTCTCAGAAAAATCTTTGTTTAAGGATAGAAGTGAAATCTGTGGATGAAAATGCGGTGCACTGGTGTCTCAAAAGTGTGTTATTGTTTGTACAGCCAGACAATGACAAAGATGAGGTTAAGCCACCAAAACTAGCTAAAGGCCCAAATAAATAGCTAAAGGGCCAAAATGACACAACTAAGTAAATTAAGTAATCTCCAATGTTGTAAAGTAAACAAGCAAGAGTGACGAAAATGAGGAGAATCTCACCAATGAACTCATTCACTAGTTGATTCTCTGAGAGCTCCTACACCTACACACAACAAGAGGGAAAATGTTGGGTGGATGTATAGAGGCCTGCCTCAATTAGACCTTTGTTTAGGTGTTTCCACCTCCACAGACAACCAAAAGAATGAGATAAAGAAGTAATAACATAAAGAAAGCACAAGCACTACAAAAAAATACTATTCTACTCAACCAAATGATAGAGGAGAGGAGAGGGAAGCTTACCACCTCCCCCAAGAGCACTCAAGGATGGTTGGGGGAGAAATGAGAGGAACTCAAGCCTCTATTGCAAATGGCGTGGTCCCAAACATGATCTACCAAGTTGATGGAGTGAGATTTTGTTGCAATGAAATGCTTGGAATACTTGGAAGTGAGTGAAAATGAGCTTGTGAGAGTGAGAGTAGGGAAGCTTGAAGTGTGCAAAAATTGTCAGGAGGTTGTGAAGAATTTGAAATGAAAGTTGAAAGAGTGAATATGAAGCGATAAGGAAGAAAATGACCATACTTGGGTCGGTTGGCCAAAGGAGGCGTTACAACTTCACTGCCAATGGGAAGAGTAATGCCTCTATTAGCTCAGCTGTAGGAATTTTCCAGGGATGTAAGTAAGCCATGTGGGTATCCTTGACAAAAAAGCCTCCATCAACACACAAAATAGGTGCCACGTGGACTGCCAACAGCGAGCTTAAGTGAAATTAAGCCTCTGACTTTGGTTTTCTAAGGTGGATAAAGGAAAAAAGGGGAATTGCACCTAGGGTGAAAATTCACACATATACACCTACCAGTACTAAAATTTCCTTGATGAGACAAGGATTGCTCGCCTTGCATGTCTTTGTCCATATTTACACCAAATGGCATAAATTGAGAACTCACCCTTAATTCTTGAAAAGGAATTGAAAATATACTATGCAATTATACAATATTACTTCAACTCCTTTTACAAATGTAATCCTAATCCTATAGCATATTTATTTCTTACAAATGCTTCTTAAGATCTAAAAATTTGACATGCTTCTTTCATCATAATGCATAATTTTAACTTATACATAAAGGTATGCTAAATTACTCCAAATATTCACTCATCTAGTGCTAATTCACTCATTAGGGAATTATTTACATCTCAAGTATGGGAAATTTATCTTGATCTACCAATAATACACTCCTATTTCTTCAAATTCTATGAAAATACCTAGTAATTTTGCAGTAGGTGATTACCCTTCACCTTTTAAGTTGCAGATCTGATCAATTGATATAAACTTGAATAGGTTCTTTGATTCAGAGTTGCCACCTCTTTTTAGAGGATTGAACTTCAAGTGAGATGAAATTTCTTTTCAAATAGGACATGTTCTGGAATATCTTCCACAGCAGAATCATGTTTGGATCCTTCAGTCTTTGTTCAAGAATTTATTATTATCTAATCAAGATGTTCAATTTCATTTAACCCTTTGACTTTTCATTTGGTATCTGCACTAGGAGAGTGAGAATTTCCCCAGCAGAGTCACCATTCAATTGGTTTTTTTTCCAGTACACCTAAGGAATCTCTAAAGAGCAGCCAACTCTCATGTCCAAAACCTTTAAAATGAATGGTTAACTGACAAGATTTAGTTAGAGACTAGAATCTTCTACACTTTAGGCTCTGTGAGACTAAGGAGGGTGTTCCTAAGGAATATTTAACTTGACAATCTTAATGAATGAAAAATTAAAACATAGATCAGTTCCTATCAATGGTAAATAACAAAATTCACTCAAAGGTTGGCTAATCTCAAAGCAAATATCTATTAATCTTCCAGGAACAAGGGAAATAGTTCACTTACATGCCTCATTATAACTGAATTCTAAGAAATTTGTATTCTAACCCTGAATCTACGGTCAGATAGTTTATTATCGTTCAAATGGAAAATGCCATGACAAATAGACTAGTGTCCTCATTCATTGGGTAATGGAGTCATGTATCATGCAATCTGTCATGTAGAAATTAATTAAATCTGATAATTATGGACTATTTCTATAAGGACTTGCGCTATAGAAATTCTCTGTACATAATTCACCACTTCTTACCAAATTCTCAGTAAATCATTACAAGTTCATGACCTCACTTAAACATTTAGTTGATTCATTGAACCAAACAAGAAATGAAGGAATGCATTCAAATGAAACATTCAAAGCTAAACCAAATATACTTGATATTATATTCAAAACTTGCAAGATGATTTATAGAGAAGAGAAAATGAACTATATATGTAGTTTACTTTTGATATTAGTAATTTCTACAAAACTCATTAAGACCTTCATATGCAAGATTCAAAGTCAAGAAAATTCTACTACCCTTTTTTTTGGTATTCTTCTATTTTACCCTTTTCCTAGCAGAACCAAAGACTCAAAAAGTTAGAGCAGCTGCAAATGAGCCCTAAATTCCCTTTTATAGAGTAAGGGAGCAAACAGGCTTCTAGCTCAAAATGCAGTTACATCACAAAATTTCATTTCACATCAAATTTTGATTGCATTTCAAAATTCCACACATGATGATTTTGTTCAAGTGGGAAAAACCGTAATTGCCACAACCACCACAAAGAAGAGGCAAAGTACCACCAAAAATTCTTCGACCACCACGTAAGCGCCAAACCCAACATTCAGACCACCATGAGGGCACACAGTTAACACCCAACACCTCAAAAATCAGCCACACACGCAAAGAGAAAGAAACCGCCACAAAAATGATCAGTTAATACAAAAAATTCACTTCACCACCACCTTTCTATCACCTAGAAGACCTTGCACCACCAACATGCACACCACAGTACACATGCCCACTTCATGTAGTAGCAAGGTTTGAAGAAGAAACCTTGACTCCTTCCTCATCTCTTTTCAACATAGTACCATCATGCCCACTTGGAGTTCTGACCGCCAGGGGTAGAACAAACAACACCTCAGCTCTAGGGGATGGAGCTTGGCCAAGGGTCTTGAGATACTGACGATAGCTAGAATCTATCTCTATCTCAGTTTCTGATGAGCTTTCTGTGATGTTAATGGGAAAATTTTGTCATCCAAAGTACCCACGACCATACCAAAGCTTCTACTAAACTCTACTAGAAGTCCCAACAGTTTCTTCTCTTTTTATTCCTGCCACCTCTAAGCTCTTGGCCTATCCTTTCAAATGATAGTTGCATCTAGTAGTAACAAGTACAAATCCCTTCTCCCAGGTATCCTCATGAGTGCATTGTCTTTGCTCTGGGTCTTCATTTTGGGAATTATTTGAATTAATCCAAGAAGACCTTCATACTAAAGCTGATGAAGCACCCAACTTGCTCATTTTGCAACCAAAAAATCTACACTCATAACCTTGGCTCTTTGCAACAACTCGAAGACTTGACAACTAATTGCTATGGTGAAAATAGCAACTATCAACTTCTATTTATTGAAATAAGTGATGATAGAAATCATCAATGTTCCATGAAGAACACATGCACAAGACGAACAATTTTTTGGTGTGCATATTGTCACCGTTTAATTCCCAAATGCATGGAAATCTACATATCTTACTTGATGATCACCAATAATTAAGTCTCCACATGCAAGGAGATCAATTTGATTGCACCCGCAGAGAATAGATCATTAATGCCCACTGGTTGTGAAATGAAACAAATATCACGTTCCTTTTTATCATCTTTGAATGTCATCCATTGATCTCATGATGAGATGGAAAATCAAATGGCTCACTTTGGGCTGACTGGGATTGAAATCAAACAAGACATCATTGATTTGTCATTGGCCAATAACGTTAAACCACCTTAGATGCCAATTCATCTATCTCACGGACTGGGTGGATCAATCCACATGTCAAGATCTCACTAATCTCGCACCCTTTAATGAATCTCCATCTTTTCCTTGCAAGCTAGTAGGGAATGGTGAGGATCTCTTCCCATAGTCTTGAATCACTAAACTTGCATACACGACAAGGTTAGTATTTAATAAGGGGCCACCATTAGGTTGATGGTGACATGACTCTCGCAGACAAATGACCTAAGCATAAGTTATTTCTGGGGAAAATTTAACACCCAACTTTAGGAAAAAATTAAAATTAATTGATCAACTAGGTGACTGACACTCTAGACCAAAGGGGTCGATAGCTGAATGTGCACAATGGCTCAAGTAATTAATAAAGGAGTTGGAAATAGGTCAGGTAGGTCAATGTGTGATTAGAAAACTTGAAATATTTTAAAGGAAAAACCCTACTCTCACATGGGGACAAGGGTTTTGAAAGGAAAACTAATCCCATGGGGTATTAGAAAATTCATAGAATTTTGGAAGCTCCATTAGGTTCTTTCTTCAATTCTTATACCTGGAGCCGCCTTACTAGGTTTTCTTCTCTTCTTGGTAGGATCTCCACTTTCAAATGATGTCTCATCTCTTTGATTACTCTTTTTATCTTCTAAGAAGATTAGCTCAATTCCTCTTTCTCTCAAACCTTTGCAAAAATCACCAATCTAGTGTTGAGTATACCTTAAGACTGGTATGGTGAACTCATCAATTGATGTCATATCTTCGTCATCAACACCTAGGTCTAGAATGGTTCATCATATACCTTGTCTTCATTGTAGAAATTTTTCAACACCTAGCCATCATCTTCTTCCAACTGATCTAGAATATCAAAAAGCTTGAGCATTCGAGAAAATCTTAGAGACATTCTTTCATATTTTCTTCTTCTTACCATGTGCTCGTCCTCACAGTTATGCAAATAATATTCTAAATGTGACACATGAGCACAAAAACAAACTATATTTTTAGCAATATTTCCTTCAATATCATAATAAACTCTCTAGAGTGTGAACTCTTTAAAATGGTATGTCCTTAGCTCTTCTTCACACAAGTTAGTTACTTTAATTGCACTGCACTTATAATTTCCTATTGTAATGGAAAATTTAAAAAAGGCCTTTTTGCAAGAATGGCTATAAAGAGCCTAAGATGGTTTCAACTACCTCACTAATTCCAATAAAACAATTTTATCTGTAGGATACCTGGGCATCATGAATGGATGTCCATCAAATCCCTCCACTCTAATGTAGGAGTAAGTTGGGAACTATATGTACCAGCCTCCCATTGGCCGAATGACACTTTGTACTTCCAAAGATAATATTTTGGATTTATCATCTTCCATTGTTCTAACCAATTTAATGGAGAAAAAATCATTAGATTTCATATAATCATCTTTATACCCATAGATAGTGATATGGGGTAGATGTGCATATATCAAACTGTTACCAACCTTTGTGCCCAGAGTACCAATCTGTGTCAACCCTTGTTTACTGGCTCTCATAGCATAGGAGTAAATAACATATGATAACATGTAGAAGCATCTAGTTTTGGGAATGTAGTAATCTATTCATGTAATATATTGCTTATCATATTTCCCCAATGCAATTCCACAAGACCCTCTATCATGTGGGATATTATCATGAACATCTAGGGTTCAAATTTGCTTGCATTTCTTAAACCGGCTACTCTGCTAAGCAAAGTTATAATATCTTGCATTTCTTGTTTAAACATAGACCTTTGAATTACCTAGGTCTATTGTGTAATTGGCTCTTGGCACCATTGGGTGCTCATAATTTCTCTATTATGCTCTTCAAAATTTTGATATATCTTGGTTTTAGCCTTTATGTCAACATTGAACATTTGTGTGTAAATAGGGAGACCAAATGTGCATATGATTCCTTTCTATGATAGGTCTATGTAAATTCTCCCTTCTTTATCAATGATCCTCTTGGTTGGGTTGTAGTGATTTATACATTGCATAACTAATTCAAGAGCTTCCATCACTGGTGAAAAACCTCCTATAGGAAGTAAACCATTTACCACAACATTCTTGGTACATTGAGAAGCATTCTCTTGTAATAGCCATGAATGGATTTCAATGTCGGAAGACCATACCATATGAGTGTCTGTGACTACTACGTTAAAGGGTATGGCTTGTGAATTACAATACTTAAATTCATCTTCTGGCCTTGCATCTGAAGTTCTCATTTTGTGTATAATGTGTTCTACAATTTTTAGAATATGTGTCTTGTGTGCGAGTTGGGTTAAATTTAACTGAAACTTACAATTTATAAAATTTTCAACTCATTTTCGATTGAATATAAGAAATTAGAGAATAAGCAACATTTCAATTTCTAAATGGAAATACCATTATCAAGATTTTTTCGCTTGAGAAACACTTAACAAAAATATCAATTATTCAAAACATACCTAGTTCTGGTTAATAATGGTGATATTTTAGAATGTAATTGTTGGATGTTGTGGTTGTGTTGTTGATATGTGGTTTTCATTGATGCCAACACTATTAGCATTAATTTATTAAAGGTTGTATATGTCGAGGATATTGAGAAAATTGTTGAAGGAAGAGTTGTAGGTTGCTAGTGGAACAGTGAAGGTCATGAAGGTGTCTTGTTTAGTATGTTGAAGATCAGTTCTTGTGGAAAAAAGGGATTATTTTTTAGAGTATCTAGTTCATCTACTAGAAGTTTTAGAGGTCCACATGAATATTTGATCATGTTATGGACAGTTGTGTTGTGACAATATTTATATGGTTTATGTCAGTGTTCTTGATTGAAGATTATGTAATTTTCATAATATATATTGTTCTAGATGCTTCTCTATTAGTTCTTGTTGCTTGTGGATCCTTCTAGATCATTCTCTATCTTCATTGTAAGTCCATGTTGATCAAAGTGCTCATGGTCAGATATTTTTCTTGTGTATGTTTGGGTTTTCATGTTCTTGGCCAACATGATGGTTGTAACGTGTTGTGGATCCTTGAAGATTAAAATTTGAATGTTTGGCACACTTGAGGATATTGTTTTAGGTCACAAAATAATATTAGCTGATAGTGTTTGATTCAGATTGAAAAGTTATTTGTAAATTTAGGCCGACATTGTAAACATGTTCTATATTTTTGGCCAACAAGGTTGTTGATGTAATTCCATGTAGTAGATATATAAGAGTGATTGTTTGAGTGAATTTAGTGTGTGTATGAAGTGAAGGAAAGCTAGAGAAGAGAAAGTGTTCGAATATTGATTTATTCATTCGATTGCAGAGGAGAGTGACAAGAAGGTTGAGTGAAGTGTGAAGAAGGTTTTTTGTGCTTAACTGGAACTGTAATCAGGCTTTTGTAGAAGCTATTTTATCAGTTCATACCCTGTAGATCTAATTTGAATTGCTTTGTATTGTTGGGAAGTGATCCTTTTTGTATTTGAGCAATGAGCTCTATGTAGTGTACTTGATTGTATGTGCATTCCCATTATTTTTCATTATACTTTTAACAGGGTATAATATTGTGGACTAACATCAACTGTGGTTTTTCCCCTAATAGGGTTTCCATGTAAAAAATTCTTGGTGTTCTCTATGCTTCTGATGTGTTGATTGTTTATGGTTTATTATTCTTTCATCAGATCTAAGATTAAGTTATGCTAAGTTGAAAATTTTAAATATTTTGTGGCAACTGATTCACACCCCCTCTCTATTGCTTATCCTTGTTTTTCCAACTATTGGTATCAGAGCAGGTTCCTCTGAAGAAGTTTAAAAGCTTGAGGTAATCTGAGATGACATCATACAAGAAGGAAAGTCCTAGATTTGATGGAACAAACTACTCACTGTGGAAAGCCAAGATGGAGTGTCATTTAAGGTTTATTAGTGAACCCTACTAGAAGATTACAAAGAATCCATATGTTATTCCTCAGAATGGGTCTTCCACTTCCGACGAGATTAAAGAGGTTGAGAACAACATCAGGGCTATTGAAGATTTATTGAGTGCTCTGATAGATTCAAAAATGACAAACGTGATAGGTCTGAAGAAAACTCATGAGATTTGGATGAAGTTGGAAAATTTGTATGAAGGAGATGTACATGTGAAGATGGATAAGCTACAGAGTTTGAAAGGCAAGTATAAAAATTTGAAGATGGGTGAAGATGAAAATATTTCTTCTTTTATGCAAAGAGTAAATGAACTAGTGATGGGTATTATATGTGTTGGTGGTACTTTGTAAGAGGAAGAAATTGTAGGTAAAGTGCTCAGAACATTACCTCCCTCTTACAAAGAAAAGGCTCATTCTATTGAAGAATTCAGATCAGTAACAAACGTGATAAGAGATACATTGTTTGGTAAATTTGTTGCCTTGGAGTTGAGTGAATTTGGTGAATCTGTTCCCAAGACTGAATCTGCATTTAAGGCTACTATATCTAGAAGAAACAAGCAAAGATATGATCTGGGAGAGTGTTCGTAAAATTCATTCAAGTATGAGGAAGAATTGAAACAACTTGAAGATGAAGCAAGATAGGTAGAAGAGTTGGAAGCATTGATTGTGAAGAAAGAAGGTAGAGGACAAGGTAAGTATAAAGGAATATTTCCTATTAAATTTTTCTCTTGCAATAAAATAGGTCATTTTGCATCAAGGTGTCTTAAGAGAGTTCCTAGGTCTAAGCCTAAAAAATCTAGATTTCAAAAGAAATGTTGCTATGCTAAAGAAGGAGTGACTAATGAAGAGTTTGATAAAGAGAAATGGAAAATTAAGATGAATGGGTGTTCCTTGCTATCAAGGAAAATGGTCTGGTGGCTACTAAATATGCTAAAGTTGAGAAAGCACTTGCAGCCTAAATTGAAGAAAAGTATGAGTGGGTTATTGACAGTGGATGCTCACATCATATGACTGGTGACAAAAGAAAATTTCTAAGTCTAGAGAAGTATGATGGTGCGGTTGTAAGATTCAAAGATAACAATTTTGGTGTGATTCATGGTAGAGGATCTATTTGTCTTGGTGGTAAGCATAACACTGATGATGTCCTTTATGTTGAAGGCTTGAATCACAACCTATTGAGTGTTGGACAGATGGTGGACAAGGGCTCTGATCTTCAGTTCAAAGGCGGAAGATGCAGGATACTTGGAAGTTCTAGAAATGTAATTGCTTCAGGTAAAAAGACAAAAGGTAATATTTTTCACCTGAATGTTGCAAGTGAAAGTTGCTTAATTTCTCAATTAGATGAAATATGGTTATGGCATAGGATGCTATGTCATGTGAATTTTGATAACATTGTCAAAGTAAGTTTGACTCAAGAAGTAAGAGATCTACCTAAGCTAGTGAAGCCTTCTAACACAATTTGCAAGGAATGTCAAATGGGAAAATAGACTAGAGTTTCTTTTTAGACAAAACATCATTCTAATGGATTACTAGAGCTAGTGCATACTGATCTATGTGGTCCCTCCAGAGCCAAAATTCTTCATGGAGAAAGGTACTTTATGCTACATATTGATGATTACTCTAGGATGATATGGGTTGATTTCTTAAGAGAAAAATGTAAAGCATTAGAGAATTTCAAAAGTTTCAAAGCTATGGCAGAGAATGAGAAAGGTCTAAAAATAAAATGCTTAAGGTTATGATGTCAAAAGGGGATGACAAGAGAAGTGTGTTGATCCTGTGCTTAAGTGCATATAGTTGTCATTGATGTTAAAAGGGAAAATCATACAAAAAGGTTTGTTGGAATGATGATAAAAGATGAATGAGAGAGTAGCGGTCATTATGGTGAATTGAGTGGAAAATTTGTAATGGATTTTTTGAGAGCTTTCCAGAAAAGTATTGTGCAGGGCCAGAGGATGTATAACATGTCCAAAAATGATTTTTTTTCTCACAATAAATTAGGGTTTACAGATAAACCCTAATGTGTTTGCAATCATGGCATCCTCAAAATGTTTTATTTTGATTTGACCTAGTATCGACAGTTGTCTATTGCATTAGTTGCAACTTATGTCTTTCATCTCATGGAGGTGACCGACCCCTATGCTTAGAGCTTTAAGGATATAAATTACCATTAGTTCAGCCAAAGTTGTAAGGAGTCGTGGAGTTCAAAGATTTTCTGACCTATGTCACAGGGTTCTCAAGTTTAGTAACCTACTGACGTGGTGACTTAGCTAATGGAGTGATAAGGATGGAAAAAATGAATGGAGTTGTGGAGTTCCAAGATTTTCTAACATATGTCATGGGGATCTCAAGTTTTCTAACCTCCCGAGTTGGCGACTTAGCTAATGGAGTGATAAGGATAGTAAAAATGAATGGAGTTACAGATTTCCAAGATTTTCTAACATATGTCACAGGGTTCTAGAGTTTCATAACATCCTGACTTGGTGACTTAGCTAATGGTGTGAAGGAAGGAAAAAAAATCTCTTTGTTATCGCTATGTCGTGGGTTTTAAAAAGTTCACAACCTCAGAAAAAGAGGATCTTAAGTTATGATTTCTTGCGAATAAGCAATGGAGTAATAAGGAGTAAGGAATCACTCCATGTGGGACCCATACATAATTACGATGCAGAAACATGGCATGATGGGATTGAAATATGACTTGGTGATGACATGGATATGTGATGAAAACATGTGAACCCCACATTAGAATGATGTATTGGGTGTTGTTGTTTTTCTTTGAAGTGACTTAGTCATTTCGAAGGAAGTTTCATAGGTTCTCTTTATTGTTGGTGAGTCATTGGTTTTGATAACTTTGTAACCTCTGACAAGAGGTTCTGAGGTTCAATTTTTTAGGGATTGGGCAATAGAAGTGTGATGCCAACTATGGGACCCAATAAAGTGAATGTGGCAGTGAGACCTGGTAAGAGGAAGATGATGTGCATTGATAGTACAATAAAAAATAAAACGAAAGGATGATACATGGTAGTAAGTGATAATGAATAGTGACATGTGGTGACATGATGACATGAGGACCACTTTTCTACAACAGCTAATGGTATTGGAATGATAAGAGCTTTTTAGTGGGACTTATCTTTGTGGTTGGTAAGTTGGAGGTTTCAAAATCTTCATAACCATTGACTTGTGGTTCTAATGTTTTTGTCTTCTGCAATGGAGTGATAGGAAAAGTGGGACCCAATAGGATGGTGACAATGGTTGACATATGGTAGTGAATGATTGCATCAAGGCAATGGATGGATATTGACCATCGATGAAGATGGTGGGACCTAGCAAAGAAAGAAGCGAAGATGATGATGATGAATTATAATACATGACGACAAGTGGCAGATGAAGATTTGATCAATAGACCAACTCACATCATTGTTGTGAGTTGTGTGGTGATATCATGGATAACATGTAGGTTGTGGGCCCAGTTAGATAACATGGCAAGCGATGTATGAAGGAAACTAACGATGGAGATCAAAAGGTGATTGAAACAATGGTGATCATCAGTCGGTGGAGATCAACAACACATGATTAAATATACTTGATTTGATGACAAAGTTTTAAAGATATAATGATGAATGAAGAACACAAGATCATGGTGTGAAGAAGATTGATGACCTAGTTTTGAATATAGTAATCACAAATGGCTAACTCAGTGTGAAGTGGTGTTCAATTGGTAACTGACATAGGAGATGGAATTTATTGTTCTAACTATACACAATGACCAATATATATGAGTATTTGATCATCAAGGTAGTAAAACAAACTATAGAGGTGATCGAGATTGGATCAGATTGAATTTGATCATATGGACAATAGAATGCATTTAATACAGATCTAATTCTAGGGTTTGACAAAATGTTATTTTTAGAAAATTCTTTGCACCAAAAAAAAAGGTTGTGTGGCTCGATGCAGAGGTATGGTGATATCTGATGAGCTGGACAGTATGTGTGTGGTTTGAGGAAAAGGTAGCTTGTTGGTGAAGTTAGCAAACTAGGAAACCCTAATCTGATGTGAGCTAATCTGGACGGTTGAGAGAATCTCAAGGTAGAGATTGAAGGTCGATGGAGATAGAAGACAATCAGATATTGTTGAAGCAAGATGGTTGTAGTAACTATGTAAGAAGAGAGAGAATGCCTAGAAGTTGTATCTATTGTATGTGTGTGAGGTTGGCAAGTGCATGGGTGCTGAACAGTAGTATGTTCACTGTGCATGCAGTAGAGGTTGAGAGAGGAGAGAGTGTATAGTGTAGATGTATGAGTTATTATAGAAGGAGAAAGAAGAGAAGAGCATCAAGGTAGAACAATAATTTTTCTATGCATAGAAGAGAGTATAGAGTAGAGGTGTGTTGCTAAGAGTGTAGCTTCAACAACATAAAGTAAGTTGTAGTAAGTGCAACAATGTATTTTATGTATTGATGCATCTCAAGTTTTGTAGAACCAAGTCTATGCATATTTGAAACCGTTATCATTGTACTGAGTTGTGGCTCAGATTAGGTGATTGTAGTCTCCTTGGAGTTATGGTTCCTAAAACAAGGTGTTGTTTCATCCTTGAACTTGTGGCTTTTAAATTAGGGTGTTGTTACATCCTTGGGTTGTAGCCCTAAAAGCATTGTAATAGAGATTTGGATTGTGACCCTAGATTTGAGCAGTAGACTCAAGCAAGCTTTGTCACCGTGGTTTTTCCCATATCGGGTTTCCCATGTATATTTAGTGTTATGTGATATTTTTGTGTGCATGCATTTTTTTGTATCACATAATTAATATTTTCACATTAAGGATTAAAGAAAGTAGTCTACACAATAGGCTTTAAGAGCTAAATTTTTAATATCTACAAATTCACCCTTCTCTCAGTAGATCGTTGTGTTCCAACAATTGGTATCAGAGCCCCAAGTTCCCTAGGAGAAGCTTAATCAACTTAGGTAGATCTTGGTGTGTGAACACAATATGGCTAATAAGGAAAACTCATCTGTAGGAGTACCTCTCTTTAATGGATCAGATTATATATGGTGGAGCTCCAAAATTAAGTTACATTTGGTATCCATAGGGTTTAATGTGTGGATGTTAGTGGAATATGGATATACAACTTCTGCTACACCTCCAACTACAAAGGATGAAAAGATGACATATGAGAACAATGCTATAGCAATGGATGCAATTCTTTGTGGGTTGTCAATTTTCATTTTTCTTAAATTCATGCATTTCCAATGTGCACATGAAGTTTGGAACAAGTTGAAGAGGATGTATGAAGAAATTGATGTTGAGGTGCATTCATTGACTAAGAAATGTCATAATAAATTTGAAAGTCTTGATACAAGTGAAGATTAGAAATCTGCAAGTTGGTTCTCAAGTGAAGCTACAACAAGAGGTGATGAAAAAGGAACATCTACCTCCAGATCACAAGAGCCCAGTGAAGAGCAAGTTGATTCCTTCAGAAGATCAAGAAATAGCTTTAGGAAACATAGAGGTAATCACAATCATTTTGTTTCTAATTTTTTTTGTGATGATGTAAATGACTCTGATAAGGAAAAGGAAAATAGAAATAATTTGCACACAAGTGAAGAAAATGGGTCATCTGATGTAAATGGTAGATCAGATGATGAATATGGAAGTTTCTATGGGGGTGGCCCATTTTCAATGACCTCTAATGAAGAGATTGAGTGGTCTGATAAAGATGAAGAAGCTAAAACCTTTGGTAAAGAAGAAGAAGTGGACCTTGAAGATAAACTCATTTATGCTCTAAATGAGATTAAAATTTTGAAGAAGGATAATGAAGAAAAAAAATTACATCCACAAAAAGAGATAGGTAGACTAACTAAAATCCTTGAAGATTCTAACCAAATGATAGTTTGTTTGAAGACACAAGTAGAAGAAGCTAAGAGGATAGAAGATGTAGTTAAATGTGAACTATAGTCTAAATCAAAAGAGTGCATAAAGTTGAAAGAAGTAGAGGCCTTGAGAAAATATTTAGCAATTGCTAAAGAGTAGATTGAAAAAGGCCTAAAGTTGAAAGGTGGCTCTAAGATACTTAATGAATTAGTGAAATCACAAAATCCATCGAAACCCAAAGAAAAATTTGGCCTTGGGTTTGAGAAAGGAATGAGTTTCTCTACCAGTACTTTTGCAAACTTGTACGATAGACTTAGAGTAGAAGAAAAATGTTGCACAAAGAATGAGGATGCATGTACAAGCAATACCAAAGAAAATGCCTCTAGAAAAGAAAAGTCAAGGAATGGAACTGTTGAAGTATAAAAGACAAAAGAAGAAAATAAGCTAGCTATAGTTGAGAAGAAAGTATATAAATAAAAGTTCCCTACTACAAACAAGAAAAATAATAATTATATGTTTCCTAATTATCAAAAGAAGATGGCCAAAACAAATAAGATGGAGAAATCAATCCCAAGGCATTGAAGAAAAAGACAAAACATTTTGGGAGCTAATTTAGGAGGGTTTACTAGGATGAGATACATGAAGAATCCAAATCAAATAAGACCTCCTCATTCTACTCAGAGGAACGCTATGACCAGGTACTCACCATGTTTTATTGGTTACTATTATACCTATAATCAGTTTGGTCATAGAGCTAGAGATTGTAGAGTTGGACCTAGGAGTACAAAATATGCAAATAGAAATTCATTTGCTCTTGTAAGGTTTATGCATGTAGTATGCTACAAGTGTGAAAACTTTGGTCACATAGTTAAAGACTGCAGACTAGATATTGTAAGACCTACAATACAAAAAAGAGGAAGAATACAAAGAAGAATAATTGATCTAAAGTGAACATGTGTTTGTATGTTGTTGAGAAGAAGACTGATATATCAAAGAAGGTGCACAAGATGGTTTGGAGAGAGAAATATTGGAAGGCGACACTCAATGAGGCTGCTTCTGCCTCACATCACTAATTTTTAGTGATGGGGCATGAGTCCAAGGGGAGATAAATTGGTGTTTCATTCATCCCTAGAAATGAAGAAGGAGAGATCAAGTTAGGTAAAATATGTTTTACAAATCTCTAACAACTTGATGGTTACAAATTTATGGTCACATTCTTACTCCTTGAAATGCATGTCAAAGTATAAGAAAATTAGCAGATGGTGGAGATTTTTATCTCAAAATTGATATCAACCATTGGTATCAGTTATTGAAGAAAAGGTGGCATAGATGCCCAGTCAAGAGAAATGCCTCTTTCCTGCAAGAGGAAGAGTTATGGCTAAGAGGAAACTATTCTATGTATATTTTTTTCAAATTGGTATTAGACCATTATAAATTTGTTCAGAACAGTCTAGTTGGTACAAAGAATGAATTAGAATATCTACATTTGATATCAGACCTAATTGGCACTGAGTATGTAATGGCACTTCTACTAGCATCAAATATTTTTTTATTTGATGTAAAGAAGTGAAGCATATGGTATTGCCATTGTAGTAAAAAGGTCGAATGCAACAATTTGTGAAAGAAAAAAATGTTTTCAATTGGTATCATTCAAAGGGGGAGAAAATTTCTTTTTCCATGCTAAGAAGTGAAGGTTGCAATAGTATGGTGACTTGAGATAGTCAAGAGGAGAAAGGATGTGCAAAGGAGAAGGTATGTCCAAGGAGGATATTAGAATACATCTAGACACTTTGCACTACTTGTCAATGGTGAAGAATACTTTCAAGAGGGGTGATCCCTTTTCCATTGATGTCGAAGGGGGATAAAGTATGCAAATTCTCAATTATCTAAGCAAGAGGGAGAAATTCATGAAAATTCTCAAAGAGAAGCTTTTGAGAAAGTAACAATAGAAGGAAAAAGTAAAGATGATACAAGTACAAATGTTAGATTGGTTAATTGGTATCATTGAGCATTTATGTTTTGCCATCGATGATAAAGGGGGAGATTGTTGGAATATGTTGTCATTGATTCCAAAAGGGGATCAGAAGAGAAGTGTGTTGATCCTGTGTTGAAGTGCATTTAATTTTCATTGATGTCAAAAGGGAAAATCAGAAAAAAAGGTTTGTTGGCATGATGATAGAAGATGAATGAGAGAGTAGTAGTCCTAATGGCTAATTGAGTGGTAGTTCATAATGGGTTTTTTAAGAGATTTATAGAAAGGTATTGTGCAGGGCCAGAGGATGTATAACATGTCAAAAAATGATTATTTTTTTCTCACAAAAAATTAGGGTTTATAGATAAACCCTAATGTGTTTGCAATCATGGCGTCCTCAATTTTTTTTATTTTGATGTTGACCTGGAATCAACAATTGTCTATTGCATTAGTTGCAACTTATGTCTTTCATCTCATGGAGGTGACCGACCCCTCTACTTAGAGCTTTAAGGATAGACATTACCATTAATTTGGACAAAGTCATAAGGAGTCACGAAGTTCAAAGATTTTCTAACCTATGTTGCAGGGTTCTCAAGTTTCGTAACCTCCCAACTTGGCCACTTAGCTAATGGAGTGATAAGGAAGGTGAAAAAGAATGGATTTGCAAAGTTCCAAGATTTTCTAACATATGTCGTGGGGTTCTCAAGTTTTGTAACCACCCGATTTGGTGACTTAGCTAATGGAGTGATAAGGACAGTGAAAATGAATGGAGTTGCGGAGTTCCAAGATTTTCTAATATATGTTGCGGGGTTCTAGAGTTTCATAACATCCCAACTTGGAAACTTAGCTAATGGTTTGAAGGAAGGAAGAAGACTCTCTTTGGTGGTGCTATATCATGGATTTTAAAAATTTCACAACATCCAACAAAGAGGTTCTTAGTTATGATTTATGACGACTAAGCGATGGAGCATAAGGAGTAAGGAATCACTCCATGTGGGACCCAAACATAATGACGATGCAGACACATGGCATGATGGGATTAAGTTGTTACTTGGTGATGACGTGGATATGTGATGACAACATGTGAACCCCACATTAGAATGATGTATTGGGTGTTGTTTTTCTCTGAAGTGACTTAGTCATTTTGAAGGAAGTTTCATAGGTTCTCTTTGTTTTCAGTGAGTCTCTGGTTTTGATAACTTTGTAACCTCTAACAAGAGGTTCTAAGGTTTGAGTTTTTAGCGACTAGGAAATAGAAGTGTGATGTTGACTGTGGGACCTAGTAAAGTGAACGGGATAGTGAGATCCAATAAGAGGAAGATGTGCATTGATAGTGCAGTTAGAAAGCAAACAAAAGGATGACACATGGCAGGAAGTGATAATGAACAGTGACATGTGGTGACATGGTGGTGTGAGGGCCACTTGTCTACAACAACTAATGGTATTGGTGTGACAAGAGATTTTTAGTGGGACTTATCTTTGTGGTCAGTAAGTTGGAGGTTTCCAAATCTTCATAACCCCCATCTTGTGGTTCTAATGTTTATGTCTTCCATGATGGAGTGATAGGCTAAGTGGGACCCAACAAGATGGTGAAAATGATTGGAAAATGGTAGTGAATGATTGCATCAAGATGGTGGATATATATTTACCATCGATGAAGATGGTGGGACCCAACAAAGAAAGAAGTGAAGATGGTGATGGTGAATTATAATACGTGACAACAAGTGGCATTTGAAGATTTGATCAATAGAGAAAATCACATAATTTTGTGAGTTGTGTGGTGATGACATGGATAACATGTAGGTTGTGGGCCTGGTTAGATAACATGGCAAGCGATGTATAAAGGAGACTAGCGATGGAGATCAAAAGGCAATTGAACCAATGGTGATGATCAGTCAGTGGAGATCGACGACACATGATTAAAGCTACTTGATCTGACAATTTTTTTTTAAAGATATAGAAATGAACAAAGAACATAGGATTGTGGCATGAAGAAGATCGACAACCCAGTTTTGAATGTAGTAATTACAAAAGGCTAACTCAGTGTGAAATTGTGTTCAATTGGTAACTGACACAGGAGATAGAATTTATTGGTCTAACTGCACACAATGACCAATGTATATGAAGATTTGATCCTTAAGGTAGTGGAATAGACTATACAGGTGATTAATATTGGATCAGATTGAATCTAATCATATGGACAATAGAACACATTTAATACAGATCTAATTCTAGGGTTTGACAAAATGTTATTTTTAACAAATTCTTTGCACTAGAAAAAAAGGTTGTGTGGCTTGATGCAGAGGTATGGTGATATCTGATGAGTTGGACAGTATTTGTGTGGTTTGAGGAAAAGGTAGCTTGTTGGTGAAGTTAGCAAGCTAAGGAAACCCTAATTTGATGTGAGTTGATCTAGATGGTTGAGAGAATCTCAAGGTAGAGATTGTAGGTCGGTGGAGATATAAGATAATCAAATATTGTTGAAGAAAGATGGTTGTAGTAACTATGTAAGAAGAGAGATAATAGCTAGAAGTTGTATCTACTATATGTGTGTGAGGTCAGTAAGTGCATAGGGTGTTGAACAGTAGTATGTTCACTATGTGTACAATAGAGGCTAAGAGAAGAGAGTGTATAGTGTAGATATATGAGTTATTGTAGAAGGAGAAAGAAGAGAAGAGCATCAAGGTAGAACAATAATTGTTCTATGTGTAGAAGAGAGTACAAAGTAGAGATGTGTTGCTGAGAATGTAGCTTCAACAACATAAAGTAAGTTGTAGTAAGTGCAACAATGTATTTTATGTATTGATGCATCTCAAGTTTCATAGAACCAAGTCTATGCATATTTGAACTGAGTTGTGGCTCATATTAGGTGATTGTAGTCTCCTTGGAGTTGTGGCTCCTAAAACAAGGTGTTGTTGCATCCTTGAAGTTGTGGCTTTTAAATTAGGGTGTTGTTGCATCCCTAAAAGAATTGTAATAGAGATTTGGATTGTGACCTTGGATTTGAGTAGTAGACTCAAGCTGGATTTGTCACTGTGGTTTTTCCCATATCAGGTTTTCCACGTATATCTGGTGTTATGTGATATTTCTATGTGCATGCATATTTCTATATCACATAATTAATATTTCCACATTAAGGATTAAAGAAAGTAGTTTGTACAAAAGGATTTAAGAGCTAAATTTTGAATATCTATTGATTCACTCCCCTCTCAGTAGATCATTGTGTTCCAATAGAGTTCACCTCTAGGGAGTTCAATTCTTTTTGTGAAGAGCATAGAATTAGAAGATAGTTATTTGGTCCCTAAAATCCTCAACAGAATGGAGTTCCAAAGAGAAAGAACAAAACAATACTAGATGTTGCTAGAAAAATGATGATAGAAGGAAATGTGTCTCACATCTATTGGAGTGAAGTTGTAAGCACTGTTGTGTACACTTTAAACCAGGTAAATGTCAATGGTAATTCTTGTAATACTCCTTTTGAACTATGGTTTGGTTATAAGCCTATTGTTAAGTATTTCAAGTTATTTGGAAAAAAGTGTTATATTAAGAGAGATGAGGGCATAGGAAAGTTTGATGCAAGAAGCGATGAAGGAATCTTTCTAGGTTACTCTACTAAAAGCAAGGCCTACTAGTGCTATAACAGAAGATTAAGAAAAATGGTTGAGAGTGCGAATTTTAGAGTTGATGAGGACTTTGTTAAATCATCCAGATATTGTGGATATGATTCAGATGACCAGGAAGACAACACAAACAAAGGAAAAAATGTTCAGAAACAAAATCAACTTCAAATTGTTCCATTTGTTCTGCTAAATCAACTTGTTCTAGTAAATCAAGAAAGTCAAGAAGGAGAGACAAGTGCAAGTGTAGAAGAAAGAACATAAGAACCAAAATTCCAAGAGATTCCTAAAGTTCCAAGGTATGTGAAACTAAATGATTTTGAAAATAAAATTATAGGAGACAAGAATAAAGGTGTGCAAACTAGAAGAAATATTGCAGAAGAGTATTGCCTGATTTCCAAGATTGAGCCTAAAGATGTCAATGAAGCTTGCAATGATGAACACTGGATGGAATCTATGAAGGAAGAATTAATGAAAATTGAAAAGAATGATACATGAATACTTGTTCTTGGACCTAAAGATAAAAAATATGATTGGTACTAAATGGGTCTTTCGGAATAAGTTGAATGACCAAGGTGAAGTGGTCTAGAATAAAAAAAGATTGGTATGTAAAGGGTATTCACAAATGGAAGGTATTTATTTTGAAGAAACCTTTTCCCCTACTGCTAGAATTGAAGTTGTAATGTTATTTATTGGTTATGATACATATAAGAGCTATAAAGTCTATCAAATGGATTTGAAGTCAACCTTTTTGAATGGTGAGCTAGAAGAAGTATATATTGAACAACCAGATGGATTTCAACTAAATGATAAGGAAGACATGGTTTATTGATTAAAGAAAGCTTTGTATGGACTCAAGCAAGCCCCCAAAGCTTGGTATGCTAGATGGGATAAAAACTTATTAAAGCTTGGATTCAATAAAGGTAATGCTAACAACAACTTGTATTTCAAGTTGGATCATGACAAAGAGTTGATTATTGAGGTCTTTGTTGATATTATTTTTGGAGGAGATGATAATTTAGGTATGAAGTTTTTGATGAAATGAAGAGTGAACTTGAGATGAGTATGATTGGAGAGAAGAAGTTTTTTTTGGGATTTCAAGTTACTCAGTTAGATAATGAAATTTTCATATCTCAGTCCAAATATGTGAGAGAGCTACTGAAGAAGTTTGGCATGGAAGACTCAAAACCTATTGGTACTCCCACGGTAACCGAATACAAGTTAACATAGAATGATGATTATCCTAAGGAAAATCAAACAAGATACAGGTCAATGATTGGTGGATTTCTCTACTTAACTCAGACCAAACCAGAAATTATGAATGTTGTATGTATGGTTGCTAGATTTTAGGATAATCCAAAAGAATCTCATGTGACTGTTGTAAAGAAAATCTTTAGATATCTAAAAGGAACAATTGACTTTGGGCTTTGGTATCCTAAGGATGATAATCTTACTTTGAGTGCATATATTGATGTGGATTGGGTAGGAGATATAGATGACAGGAAGAGTACTAGTATTGGTGCCTTCTTCCTAGGGAAGAAGCTGGTGTCTTGGTTGAGTAAAAAGTAGAATTTCATTTCTCTATCTACTATTGAAGTAGAATATAATGCTGCTGCAAATAACTATACTCAAGTGATGTGGATGAAACAAATACTGAAAGATATCAGAGTAGTATATGATGAGCCTATTGTCATATACTGTGACAAATCAAGTGCAATTAACATATCAAAGAATCTGGTGCTACACTCTAAGACCAAGCATATATCAATCAAGTTTCACTTCTTGAGGGAGAAAGTGAATGAGAAAGAAGTCAAACTGAAGTATGTTCCTACCAAATAACAGGTTGCATAAATTTTCACCAAGCTATTTCCGAAGGATACTTTTGAGTATCTCAAAGGGATGCTAGGGGTGGTTACCCCTCCTAATATGAACTAAAGATGCATTTACTTGCATCAATCTATGTGCCTCATAGATATTTCCTTATCTGGATTGATTTTTTCCGTGGCTGCTTCTCAAGAGGAGTAGTCAGATGTGTAGATATGTGGTTTAGATCTTGTATGTGGAAAGGTAATGCTTACCTTTGCCATTTATGTCAAAGGGGGAGAAGATCAATGTAAAAAATCCTTTTGGGGAGAAGAGAAATTGAAGAGAAAAGTCAGAATTTAAGGGGGAGTAAGTGTAATTGTGTTGATGGTATTTTTCACATCATGTATTGCCATCAATGCCAAAGGGGGAGATTGTTGGATGTTTTGGCTATGTTGTTGATATGTGGTTGTAATTGATGTCAAAACTATTAGCATTATTGTATTGACAGTTGTATATGTTGAGGATATTGAGAAAATTGTTGAAGGAAGAGTTGTAGGTTTCCAGTGGAACAGTGAAGGTCATGAAGGTATATTGTTTTGTATGTTGAAGATCAATTGTTGTGGACTAAAGGTTTTATTCCTAAGAGTATCTAGTTCATCTACCAAAAGTTTCAAAGGTCCATGCGAAGATTTGATCATGTTATGGATAGTTGTGTTCTGACAGTATTTCTGTGGTTTTTGTCAGTGTTCCTGATTGAAGATTATGTAATTCTAATAGTCTATATTGTTGCAAATGCTTCTCTATGGTCAAAGATTTTTCTCGTGTATGTTTGGGTTTTCATGTTCTTGGCCGATATGATGGTTGTAACGTGTTGAAAATCCTTGAAGATTAAAATTTGAATGTTTGGCACACTCGAGGATATTGTTTTAGGTCACACCATAATATTAGTCAATAGTGTTCAATTTAGATTGAAAATTTATTTGTAAATTTGGGCCGACATTGTAAATAGGTTCTATATTTTTTGCTCACAAGGTTGTTGATGTAATTCTGTGTAGTGGATATATAAGAGTGATTGTTAGAGTGAAGTTTGTTGTGTGTATGAAGTGAAGGAAATCTAGAGAAGAGAAAGTGTGTGAATATTGATCTATTCATTCGATTGCAGAGGAGAGTGAGAAGAAGTTTGAGTGAAGTGTGAAGAAAGTTTTTTGTGCTTAACTGGAACTTTAATCAGGATTTTGTAGAAGTTATTTTATTATTTCATACCCTATGGATCTAATCTAAATTGCTTTGTATTGTTAGGTAGTGAGCCCTTTTGTATTTGAGCAGTGAGCTCTAGGCAGTGTGCCTACATGTATGTGCATTCCCATTATTTTTCATTATACTTTTAATAGGGTATAATATTGTGGACTAACATCCACCATGGTTTTCCCCTAACAAGGTTTCCATGTAAGAAAATCTTGGTGTTCTTTATGCTTCTGATGTGTTGATTGTTTGTGGTTTATTATTCTTTCATCAGATCTAAGATTATTAAGTTAAGTTGAAAAGTTTAAATATTTTGTGACAATTGATTCACCCCCCTCTCAGTTGTCTATCCTTGCTTTTCCAACAATATGGGACTCATTTTCCTTGCATGGTGAATCAGTCCACTTTCTGATTTCTAGAATCTTAAAACTCAGATATGTACCTTAACACCTACACAACAAATTCTAAAGGAAACCCAATTCTAGTTCTCAAAAGATCACTACAAAACAACTTAAAAGAGTTGATCTAATGGGGGGTTTTCCTTATTCAAACCCCTAGGTAGGTAATTAAACCTTGAATAGTGAAAAATCTGCAAAAACCCTAGCCTTACATGTGTTAAAGACTAGGAAAAGTTGAAATATAAGAAGGGTCCTATTCTATTGCTCTAGAACAAGACATGCAAGATTGATTGAAATGATGTAAGATATCTACCCTAGAGACCTTAAAACACATGAAACATGAGGGTAAAATGACATTAAAATACTAAATAACACAATGCAAACCATAATCTGAAAATAGAGTGAAAATGGAAGATGAAATCAATAGGAAACCAAGTCCTTAGGCATGATTTGGTGGCTAGTTGCACCTCTTCACCCTATATTTCTTCATGATTCACCATAGGAATCCATCATCAACCCTTTGCAATGTTGAATCTTGACAAGATTAGTAAGCTTCAAGACCTACAAAAACCCTAGTTTGTTGTCCTAAAACTTCAACCTTTGATGATGAAACTTGTTGTAGAATGCTTTGCTTTTGAAATTGCTCTTGAAGAATGATAAGAGATGATAAGAGATGAAGAATATAATGTAAAATGACTTGAAATGCGCATTTATAATCAACAAAACCTTATTTTCCCATTAATTAGACCTAAGAGACCGACATTCACCAGAAATAAAAGTTAAATTGATTAAATTCCCACTTAATTTTGAATTTTCTCTCAAAGGGGAATCATTCGCCACCCTTGGCAAATGGGTCCCACCAGAGGGGATGACGAGCCTAGTTTTTGGTCTAGTTTGGGTAAAATCTATAGTCTATTTGCTCATTGATGTCATGGATTTTTTATGCTTAAGTGTTGGTATTGGCATAATGTTTCCCTCAAACCATTGACATTTGACATTACCCTATCTCTATATTCTTTAATAATATTTGGCATAATATGTGGGTCATCTATGTTGATTTTGCATGGGATTAATGAGTGTTTCTTAGAGTGGTTATTGTGCATACTAACCTTGGACTGTAGACTTAATACATCAAGTTATGGAGGACACCACGAGCTGGGCATGCACCATAACATCTAGCTAAGGAGCTACTCCAGGTCAAAGTTAGTTGGCAGTAGAGATTCTTCATGCAACCTGCGCTTGATCGAGCATGCATGGGCATTACTATTGTGCTAAATCTGTGCTTGACTTGCATGTCTTCCTGGATTCCATTTGTGCATAACCGCCACCGCTCCACTTTTCCCCACTTTCCCTAAATCATGTCCTCCCAGTCGTGGAGTTGACTACCTTGTTAGCTGTAGTATAAATAATAATTTTATGCCCCTTCTTTAGGAGGTAGCACAATTCTACATTCTACTCTCATTTCAATGATATAGATACATCATTGATTGTATGCACAATTTAAAGTGAATGAAAATAAAGTTTTAAGTTCAAACATCTAAGTTTTTGTTAATATAGAGGATACTTATCCAAGGGTACACACTTGGTGAGTAATCCATTCTCTTATTTTAGCAGTATCTTAGTATTACTTGTCATTTGATGCTTAGTTTTGAAATCTAGCATTGACTATTCCTGCAACCTCTAGAAGTCCATTATGTGTTTGTTCCTACAACCAAAGCAAACAGAGTAGTTCCTATTTGTTTCTTAGAGCTTTCATTCTCACTTTACATTTTAGTTTAGCATAGTTGTTGGTTGATGCCTAGTATTTGCTTTACTTTCTCTTCAATAGTTTACTTTCAATATTGTGTTTCTTAGTTGTAGGATGCAATGACTACTTGAGCCCCTAGTGCACATACTGTGGTGACCCATTTCAAGTTCACGTCCCTAGGTTGACAAGTTAAACACACCTTCATAGTGGTTGAATGACTATTCAGGTTAGATTTCCAATCTCTAAATTGTGGCCATAGAATCCCAATTATGAAATCATTGTAGGAGGCAGACATTTTTGGCACTATTGTCGGGGATGGTGTCAAGCTAGGAAGATTTTGGAGTCATTGGTAGTTTTGCTATAGTATTTTTGGAAGTTGTTCTTAGCATAATATCATATAGGAAGTAATGAACCTCCTGATTCTTTACCAATTTTTTGTGTGAGCTGACTGATAGTGGGTGATACCGCATGCATAGAGGAAGGAGAAGGGATGCTTATGGGAGATTTCTTCCTAACAAACCTCATCCATTCCAATTAGTTCAGTACCAGAACTTATCAGAAGAAGGAGATCCACACCCCTTTGTAGATGCATATCCTGATTTGACTAGTTCCAAAGTCTCCTCAGAAGATCAAAATAAACTTGAGAACCCCTTTTCCCTTGAACCACATCAAGCAGGCATAGGTGATGCAAATAGGAACAAAAAAAACCAATAGGCTTGTCTTTTTCCCATTGCCCATTAGAATGAATTTGACAACATTAAGAACATCCTTGCCTCAACACTCCCCAAGTTCTATGGACTTGTGACAAAAGATCATGATACCTTCTTATTTAAATTTTACATACTCTGTAGGAGTTATGATTATACTATGGATGCCCATAGGCTCAAGTTATTTCCCACCACTTTGAAAGAGACTGCATTAAGATGATTCATGAGCCTAGGCAAAGATACTATGGAAACTTGGGAAGATATGAAGAAAAAATTCCTTGAGAAGTACAAGGAATACTATAGGGGTAGTAGTATGAGAGGAGGAGACATTTTCAGAATGCAGCAGAAGGAGGATGAGAGCCTATAAGACTACATTGCAAGATTTTTGTTTTTCCTACATAAATCTCCACACCATGCACTTAATGAGGACTCAAAAAAGTTTCTTTTCCTAAGAGGAATCAATGAAGGTTTTACTAATGCTTTGGATCTCATGGTAGGAGTAGATATCTCCCAAGTTCCTTGGGAAGATATCAAGAAGATATGTTAGAATTACTCCAGGTTAGCTTTAAAAAAAAGGAGAGCTTATCAATCATCCATGGGTAAGTACACTATTGGTGGAGTTTCAAGAATGGAGATCACTAATTTGCTGGAAGACTTCGAGCAAGATATTATTAACAAAGAAGCTACTTAGCTAGATCCACTTTAGGCCAAAAAGAAGCAAGAGGAGGTAGAAATGATGTTGATAGAATATTGTCCTCACTATAGACAAAAGAAGAGGGATTGTAGATGTAAGCTAGTCAATAATCTAGAAAGTAAGCAAATTCCATCATAGTTCAAGCTAATTCAGATTGAAGAAGACTAGGTCTACTATGTTGCATAGAGAAAGCCCTAGGCTCCAAGACAAGGTATGCCACCAGATCCACTATCCTATGCTGGACTATATTTTAATTCTTATTCATCTGGAAACCAATGGAAACCCCCATATCCACCTAGTTATGGAGGATATCCACCATAGCCTTAGAGTAACCCTCCAAATGCTTGGCCTAGCCACCAGAGTCCACCTCAATGGCAACCACATCTAGGAAATTGGAAGCAATTTCAAGGGCACTGGCAACCACCTCCAAGAAATTGGTAGCAAACAAACCAATGGAGAGGAGGGAAGCAATGGACTGCCTAGAATACCACCTACATGTAGCCACCTTCTCAGCCCCAACAACCTATTATAATTCCTCCACTACTAACCCAAATGCTAATGCACCTAAACCAACCCAGCTACTAGCTCATCCCACACCCAATCCTAATAATAAACCATAGCAATAGCCTATATATTTTGTTGATTTGAACCAATTTCTTGCATATGCTATGAATGTAAGTGATATCCATTTGCGTTCAGGAACCAAGTTACTAGCCCCTTCCAAGCCCATCATTACTGAGCTTCTAGTGGAAGAAGAGGAGCCTCTAAATGATCCTATCCAGCTAAATGCACCTAAAGGCCCTGAACCAATCCAAGTCAAGCGGACCGAGCAAGAACCACCATTCCCTCAAAGACTAGAAGTTACTAAGAAGGAAGAGAAGGACGATGTTACTTTTGACATCATGGATCGGATAAAGAATATATGCATTCAAATACCCCTGTTTCAGGCTATAAAAGATGTTCCAATCTACGACAAAGCCGTTAAGGAAGCTTGTATTAAGAAGCTAGGAAGGAAGAAGAAAGACCCAACTACAGTTCATGTGGTGGGCTAGCTAGCTAATATTATGTTGGGAAAAGTGACTATTCCCAAGTATAATCACCAAGGCAGTCCTGTGGTAGTAGTTTTCATAAATGGGATTCAGGTGAAGAATGCTCTAATTGATTTAGGGGCAGCAATCAATGTAATGACCAAAGACATCCTACAACAACTAAATATTGCAAGCATGAGATCTACTCCTACTGTCCTACAACTTGTAGACAACTCTACTGTTAAACCTAATGGTGTAGTGGAGGATCTTGTGGTAGTGTTAGACTCCTAGGAATATCCAATAGATTTTATGATTCTTTCTCGTAAATCCACATTAGGTGGGTATCCCATTATCCTTGGAAGACCTTGGTTGGTAACCACAGATACCTACATTGGATGTCAATTAGGTGACATGACCATTTCAGATGGTAGGAGTACTAAAGAGTTTGTTCTTTATGCACCTACTCAGCCATCTCATGAAGAAGAATATTTTGTATGGCCACAAGTTGGTGAAGAAGCTGAAGAAGTTAATTCTATGGTGCAACTTATGATGCTAGGTAGAAGCTCTTTCATGCAGCTCCAAGATGAGGATGAGGTATTGGTTAACATTATTCAAAATCATTATGGAGTGGAGGACACATCATTTTCTACTTTAGTCAATACACTTCTGCCTGTTCTTCCTGTAACCACTATTTGTATAGAAATTTTTCCTACAAATGTTCTTCCTGTAGCTACTATTCCTTCATACGCTTTTCTTATAGATAGACTTCTTGCGGAAATAGGAGCATTCCATACATTACTATCATGTGCAATAAAGGTAACATGTGTTAATGAAGCAACCATGGTAGAATTAACTACACAAATATAGGTATCAAAAGGAAGATATTTGAATGTTAATAATAAACTGAGTGAACCATAGCAACTGTTGCTGGAAAATCTATTAAAAGCCCATCAACATGCATTTGCATGGGATTATCATGACATGAAGGGACTGGATCTTAAACTTTGCACCTATAGAATTTATATCAGGAATGATTGCACTCCAGTAAGATAGCCACAAAGGAGGATTAACCCTGCACTAAGAGAAATTGTGAAAGGAGAACTACAAAAATTGCTAGATGCAGGATTTATCTATCCCATTTTAGATAGTCAGTGGGTGTCTCCATTGGTGATTGTGCTCAAGAAAGGAGGGAAGTGGTGAGTCTGTGTTGATTATAGAGAACTTAATGCTTCCACCAAGAAAGATCACTTTCCTTTACCATTCATTGATCAAGTTTTAGATACACCTGTAGGAAAGCAATACTTCTCTTTTCTAGATGGATTCAGTGGCTATAATGAGATCCAAATTTCACCCAAGGACTAGGAAAAGACCACATTCACCTGTCCACAGGAGACCTATGGTTACTCAATACCCCCATTCAGCTTGTGCAATGCACCTGCAACCTTCCAGAGGGAAATCATTGGTGTATTTTCAAACATTTCTCATGATTGCATGGAGATTTATATGGATGACTTTACCACTTATGGTGTTGAATTTGATCAAGCATTGGAGAATCTCAAAAGGGTCCTACAAAGATGTGAGGATCAAAACTTCTCCTTAAATAGTGAAAAATGCTTTATGATGATGCAAGAGGGTGTAGTTCTTGGCCACTACATCTCCCGCAAGGGAATTCAAGTAGATCCTACAAAAATAGAGGTAATAAAAAATCTACCTATACCTACAAAATAGAAATATGTTAGAAGTTTCTTAGGTCATGCAGGATATTATAGGTGATTCATCAAAGACTTCAACAAGGTAGCAACACCGTTATATACCTTCTCACTAAGGATGCTGAATTTCAGTGGACTGAAGCTTGTGACAAGGAATTTTCTACTTTGAAGACAACTTTGACAAATGCTCCTATACTTAAGGGACCCAATTGGAAGCTTCCTTTCCACATTCACACTGATGCATCAAATTATCCCATAGGAGCAGTCCTAAGACAAAAAGAGGGAGTTGTCGAACATGCTATATACTTTGTTAGAAAAAAATTATAGGGAGCTAAATTCAATTATACTGTGACAGAGAAGGAAATGTTGGTTGTAGTTTATGCACTAAATAAATTTAGACATTACATAATGGGCTATCAAATCTTTGTACACACTAATCATGCAACCATTAGATATCTCATGAATAAACCTTTGATCACAAGGAGGTTGGAAAGATGGTTATTATTGATGCAGGAGTTTGATATAACTATTGTAGATAAGCCATGAACAACTAATGTTGTTGCAAATTTTCTTTCAAGGCTGACTACATTAGAAGGCAACCAGCCCATAGATGACTCTTTTCCTAATGAGCATCTATTCTCCCTCAGTGTGCAAATACCCTAGTATGCTAACATAGCCAACTACTTGGTCATAGGTAGAGTTCCTTCTCATTTCTCCCCAAAAGAGAAAAGGGTACTCATTGAAAAATCTTTTCATTTCCTTAGATTGTTGGATGTTTGTTTTACATGAGACCTGACCATGTTAAGAGAAGATGCATGAGAGAAGATGAGACTTATGAAATTTTGTATGCATGTCATAATGAGCCATGTGGATGACACTTTGCAGCCACAAGGATGATAATGAAAATCTTGAACATAGGGTACTACTGGCCAACACTCCATAGAGATGCTAGAAGGTATATCAGAAAATGTGATAGATGTCAAAGGATGGGCAAACCAACTAGATATGATGAGATGCCACTATGCCCTCAAATAGTGATCACTCCTTTTGACAAATGGGGATTAGATTTTGTGGGACCAATTGACCCTCCATCAAATGGTAATTCTTATATATTGGTATGCACTAATTACGTAACAAAATGGGTAGAAGTCAATTCCATGAAGCATGCAAAGGATAACAAAGTTGCAAAGTTTCTTTATGAGGAGATTTTCACAAGATATGGAGTTCCAAGAGAAATAGTGACTGATCAAGGGCCACAATTCACATCAACCCTTGTTGCAGCACTAGTGAATGAATATAACATTAGGCACATAAAGTATACTCCTTATCACCCCTAGGCTAATGGCCAAGTTGAGGTAAAAAACCAAGAAATTGAAGCTATTATGACCAAAATGGTGGCTATTCATAGGAAAGATTGGGTGAATAGATTACCTGAAGCTATTTGGGCCTATAGGAAAACATGGAAAACAACTACATGCTTCACCCCATTTGAGTTGTTGTATGGAAAGACCCCCATGATGCCAATAAAATTTGAACAAAAAACTCTACAGACTATAGTGGATTTAGTGATGGACATTTCTGAAGCACAAAGAGAAAGAATCATGTAGCTAAATGCTTTGGATGAAATAAGGACATCATCCTTGCAACATACTAAAGTAGTGTAGAGCGAGAGGATCAGGTAGCATGATAGATTTATCAAAGAAAAGAAGTTCAAACCAGGAGATTGGGCCTTGCTCTATGATTCCAGATACAAGGACAATGCAAGAAAATTGCAGATGGGATGGCTAGGACCCTATGAGATTGCTAAGGTCTTTCCCAATGGAGTTGTCTAGCTTACCACCATTGACCTTGTCAGGTTTAAATTACTTTTCAATGGTCATCGCCTTAGGTTATATCATAAGCCAGCTTCTAAAGAAGAATTCCTGCAGTAGTTCACCCAATAGTCAAAGCTTCCTGAAGCCAAAGGCAGTCAACCTAGTGTCCCTCCTTTAGCCTAATTGAGGTACACACTTTTCATAATAAAGACTCACTTATGTGGAAGTCCATTTCTCTATTATCCACCCATCTGTACCAAATTTCTCTCTTCCATCACTTCATTCCATCTCATTCCATTCCACCCCATCTTCATTCATTGCTCAATCCATTTTCTAGCAAGGCGAGCATTACTTATCCATGATCTTTGCAGTAAATCTTCCACACATTTAGGTATGTGCACATTAATTGCTATCTTTAATCATCTTTTAAGTACATTCATTTATTTTTTGTATGTTAGCATAGGTATTCACATAAATTCCATTATTACTTGTCAATCACCACTCCCCATCTCACATGTGTGGACACACGTCCAAATTTAGGTTAGGGGGAGGGAAACAAAAAGATGCAAATGTTTTATTTCCCATGTGTCAAACCATATTAGGTTGCATCAAAATTTTAAAATGAACTGATTGCATGAGTGAGATGACAGTTACTACAGCCTCCAATTCTTCCTATCATAAATTCCCTCTATCACTTCTTTTCTTGCTATTATTTCCCTATCCTAACCATGAGTTGCAAGCAAGAAGATAAAACAAAAGAAAGGAAATATAGTCAACACAGATACTACAGGGAAGCACAAAAGTTGAAAGGAGTTATAGATCATTTGTTTGATTGCAAACAATGGGAGGTGGGTTAGTTTCAAATGAACCCACGGTGCATGATATCTTACTATAGGATGCACAATGCCTGGGTGAATTTCAAAACTGTGGATGGATAGACTACTTTTTGAAACTGGATGGTTTTGATGAAGGAATTTCCCTTGAATTTTCTTAGACATTTTTAGAAGGAAAATCCATAGTAAAAGGGTTAGAAGTTGTAGCAACAGAGGAAAGAATTGCAAAATTCACAAGGTTACCTGCTGATGGTGAAAATTACCCTATTTCCAGAGATGCCAAGATAGCTAGGGCTGAATTCACAGAGCCAAACGATCCCCCATTGATCATAGACAAGTAGGGTGCAAAAGAATGTCTTTGCCTGAGACATGAAAGCAGATAGTTGTGTATGTCATCAAATACATTACTTGTGAGGGCCTCTAGTCAAACTTGTATTCTATCCACTTCAAGATTTTGAACCACATGAGGCATGGGAGGAGGATGAATGTACCCAATGTGTTGTACAATCTTCTCTCAATCATGGTAGTCAAGACCCAGAAAGGTAGAGATAATTCTATTTCCCACCATTTCCTGATTAAATTGCTCATTGAAAAATCTATCATTGATGTTTTTGGAATGAATTGGGAAGAGTTTATTAAGGTTGATCAAGATTATCACCAGGAGGAGTCTATCAATGTTGAACATTTGCCACCTAGGGCCATACCTCGATCTCATAGGTCTAGTAGGAGGGTAAGCACGATGAAAGCCATTCCTAGTGCTTCAACCCCTAGTGTTGGCTCTGGTATGAATCCTCCCACAGCTAAGGCAACCATTGAAATTAGTTCTTTTGGAACAGAGCACTCAAAAAAAGAAAGCTCTTCCTCACACTCTGATGATGATGAAGTTCCACTTGAAACCCTCATGAAAACTAGGGCACAATAGAGGGAGGTAGAAACAAGAAAAGGAAAGGCTAAAATACATCATGTGGAAATAAAAGTACCAAGTACGAAAAAGAGGAAAACTGATACTATTCCTCCTGCAACCAAAGGAAGATGTGAAGGACCTACTAGGAAATCAAGACCAGTTGGGCCTATCCAAGAAATCCCTAAACTTGATGAGACCCCATATGAAGACCCTGAAGCTCCAATGGAGAAGGTGTGTGACAAAGAAGGAGAAGGCATATTTAAGGGAGCAACAAACATAACACTAGCTGATCTTGCTAGCATTGCAGAGGAATTGGAAGAAAATCATAACTTCCTATAGCATGAACAAAGGGTTCTACAACATGAAGTCCTGCAACAATAACCAGAACTAGAGCAGGAGTTCCTACAATTGTGACAAGAGCAAGAGTCCCTGTAGCGAAGGGAAGAAGAAACAACACCTTTACAGTTGAAGATAACTGGAATGCCTTAGTCTATGCAAATAATTCCATATACCAAAATACTAGTATGTATTCATAATCCTCTTGATTTTTTAGTACATGCAGCAATTTTGAATCTTTAGATAGAAATACAAAGAAGGGAGGAAGAATGGAAAAGGGAAAAATGAAAGTTAAATAAATTCAAAGGAAGGATGAAGAAATTAAGGAGAAAAATGCAGAAATTGCTACCTTGAAGCAGAGGGTAGATGATATGGCAGCTTTGGCACCAAAGATTCTAGAATGTAGAGAACCCCCAAGGGTCTATGCTCTGCTCCTGAAAGAGAAGTATATCTCTTTTAAGATTTCAAGACTTGCCTCAGGTTTGAATCCTTCTATTGATACCCCTATGGAATTTTTCAATGCTTACAGGATTGCCTCTCCTGAAATGAAGAATTTGTTATGTGAATTTTAATTACATAATTATGCTATCACAAAAGACCATGAATGGAACCCACTATTGTATCTTGGAGATGTTCAATTGAGAGTATTCATGTCTTTGGTACAAAATGAAATAAGTTGGGGACAAAAACATGATGTTTACAAGTAGTTGGAGTCTAATATCCCCATGCATGTTAGAGCTGAATCAAGTAACCCAAGGGATATTTATAGAGAATGGAATAGAATGATACTTAGACCATGCTATGGCAACAAGATTATTCCTTGGATTGAGGCAACTTACACCAAGTATGAGGTAAAAACAACAACAAAAGAGGAAACCATGAGGAGATGTTTATCCCAGAGATGGAATAGTTTGACCGATGAGCTAAAGTAGGCTAAGCCTCATTCCATCCACAATTATGCTATAACATTGAAGTGAATTGAGAGACATTTTCAGATTGGAAGAACTTAGGGACAATATTAGCTTCCCCTGACTTTTTAGCCACCCATGCTCATGTGACCTGTTCCAAATTTTAGATTTTACCATAGTGATATTGTTGGAGAAAGGCAGAGATGGGATAGATTTGCAAATTGGGGGGATTCTATTGGGATCTTGACTCATGTACTATAGTCACTGATGTTGGAAAACTCTCAGTTGCAAATTTCAGAGCTTTGACCAAGCAAAAGAACAACACTTCCCCTACTAGAGGACCAACAAAAAGTTAGGTTGGTGGGAGTGATGAGCCTAGTTTTTGGTCTAGTTTGGGTAAAATCTATAGTTTATTTGCTAATTGGTGTCATGGATTTTGATGCTTAAGTGTTGGTATTGGCATAATGTTTCCCTCAAATCATTGGCATTTGACATTACCCTATCTCTAGAGGCTTTAATGATATTTGGCATAATATGTGGGTCATCTATTTTGATTTTGCATGTAATTAATGAGTGTTTCTTAGAGTGGTTATTGATGTGAAATTATTGTGTGTACTAACCTTGGACTAAAAAATTAATACATCAAGTTATGGAGGACATCGCTAGTTGGGAATGCACCATAATGTCCAACCGAGGAGCCGCTCTAGGTCAAAGGTAGTCAGTAGAAAAGATTCTTCATACAACTGAATGTAACCTCCTTGCAGTGGACCTTAATGATCAAGCATGCATGGGCATTACTACTGTGTTGAATCTATGCTTGACTTGTATGTTTTCCCAGATTCCATGCACATGTAACCACTGCTGCTACTCCACTTTTTCCTGCTTTCCCTAAATGGCATCCTCCCAGTCATGGAGTCAACTGCCTTGTTAGTTGTAGTAAAAATAATAATTTGATGCTCCTTCTTCAAGAGGTAGCACGATTCTACATTGTACTCTCATTTCAGTGATACAGATACATCACTCTTTGTATGTACAATTTACAGTGAATGAAGATAATGTTCTGAGTTTGAACATCCAAGTTGTTATATGCTAGTATAAGGATTTGCGTACCAAATTAGGTTTTTCTGTGCTAAGTGAAGCATGTGTTTAGTAGCTTTTTGTGTTTGTCACATTTAATGCGCTTAGGGAAAGCTCGAGTGAGGTTAAGTAAAAATTTGTGATGCTTTTTGTTTAATTGTGCATCTGAAGTCTCTGGAAGGTGCTCTAAAGAAATACTAAGGCGTGCTCGAAGTCTTTCTGAAGAGAATACAAAGATTGATTCAAGTAATCTGGAAACCCTTTTTTTGATTGCAAAAGGAAAAAGTAAAATTGAATTTTTTTTGTTGAATTTCAAGAGAAGCATAGCAATGGATGGTGGATTGTGTTGTGTTACCTCTCTGAAGTTGAAAAGGATCGAAGTATAAGAATATGATCATAGGAAAATGAAAGGAATTAAACTAGGGTTGAGCGAAGTTGAATTAAATGATATAAAAACCCTAGGGATGGACTTATGGAGTGAATTTCTATGGATTACAGATAAAGAGGTTATCTTGTTCTTGTTGAACTATTTCAAGGACAAAAGCATTATTTTGGACAAACCCTATTTGATCTCGAAGGGAGCTATTGAAGCGATCACTGGTTTATGCAGCATTGGAGAACTCCCTGGAAAGAAAACTGTGAAGTATAAAGATGTGGAGGAGCTGACTAGAATCAGTAGACATCTTAGAGCACTGTTGATTGATACACTTGTTGACTCAGTTGTTAGGTATGTTGTGTATGGTATCTCATACAAAATTTATTTTAGAAATTGTGACAGCTTGACTTCAGATATTACCGTACATATTGCCCACATGATGGTTAAGGAGAATAGACAGTTTGATTTATGTAGCTTGCTACTTGATAATTTTCTTGAAATCTTTTGAATGTCATTGGTTGATAATTATCCCTTTCATTTCTGATCCTTGCTGGTATGTTTGGTGTTTTACTTTATGAATTATCTACCCATAAAAGATAATGTGATGTGGGAATCTGGTATCCCTATTGGAAAACAAATTTACAAATATCTAGTCTTTGGAAGATAATGAAAATATGTGTAGATCGTATTTCTCATCTTTGTGAGAAAACCCTTGCTTTGGTATATCTGCATCAAGTTGATTTGAAGTGGGTTCTTCCTCTGAAAAAAGAGAAATGGAGGTTGTTATCAATGATTCCCCTTCAGAATCATTAAGGAGAAAAGAGATAACTGAAGACATCATTGACATTTCGGATGAGAAGGAGAAAGAGTCTTTGACTGGCACTAAATCCCTTAATCCTAATGACATCAAGTCTAAGATAGTTGAAGGAAAAATGAAGAATATTGGTGAATTGTGGAATGCTACCTCGCCTATTGACAAATTAAAAATTTATGACGCTCTAGTAGATTATGTACTTCGGAAAGGAATTGAAGTATTTGCTATTTCTGATTTCTTGCTAGAAAATCTAATTGAGATTGTTGAAGAAAGGATGTTGCTTAAAGGTATAGAAGGACATAAGATGGGAATCTTGATTGAAAGGATATGTAAAAAGGCTATGTAGAGATTGTCTGGATTGATTGTTGAAACAAAGAAGTGTTAAATAAATTTTAGATGTTTACAAGTATTGTCTTCAATGGCCTGCAACTGTAGATAATTTCAAAAGAAAAATTGAAATGATTTAAGCTAAGGTGAACAACATTGGAAATAATTTTGATATATTTGAAGATAAAGAAGGGAAGCAAAGGATAAGAGTTGGTGAACTTCAGGATGAACTAATCATTACACATAACAAGAAAGATGATGTGACAAATACCTTTTGGATTCTTAAAGAAATTGTTGAATTCCGATTAGAGTATCTTTCCAAAATTCTTATTGATGCAGAAGATGTTGAGAAATAATGTTCTATTGAAGATTGGTCACCCTCCTTTACTTTGTTGGGATCATTGGAAAGTTCATGCACAAAGATGGAGTCTATTGTTTTTAACTGGAAGTGGTTGTATCCAATTCTCAAAGAAAGGCATATGAAGGTGTTCCTGTTGAAGAATGTCATCTTCACTTAACTTTTGTTGCTTAAATGCTCTAGATTGTTTTAAATTTTTTGAATTTTTTTCAAATTTTTTGAAATTTTGACATCACCATGTTTACACTCATTTTTGGCACCCTTTTCCATTGATGTCAAAGGTGGAGAGTGTTGGAGATAGTGGAGAAAGTTAAAATTTTTTGAGGAAAGAAGGATAATTTTTTGTTTACATGTTGCCATCAATGACAAAGGGGGACATTGTTGGAAGAATGGCTAGGTTATCTATATGTTTTCATTGATGTCACCATGTTGGTATTTTAGTCCAGTACTCTAAACCGATGCATATGATTGTCTTATCTTCTCTGGTGGCCGATCTAGTATTTTTGGTTGCCCCTTCGGTATTCTAGTTTGCATTTCTCCATAGTTGAAAATTGTCAATTGTGGTTTTGGGAAACTACTTATGGAGGTTAAAGGCATGCATCATTAGGTTATTTCATGTTCTCCTACTCGTATAATGAAGTGACATTATTCTATTGGTTGCATTGAAGACTATTCCTGGCTAGTAATTTTGATATGATATGAAAACTTATGTACGATCTATTTCTTGCTCTGAGTTGACACAATGTATCATGCTAATGGTCAAATTGCATTTTGAAAATATTTTGTGGAGCTAATAGTTGATATCTTTTATAATGAATTGCATCTAATTAGGCTGATCTAATTGGTGCTTGTGATGGAGATTGGATATATATATATATAAGTATATGGTGAACAATTTGTGTGTGTGAGTAGTGAAGAGAAGTAAGTTTGTGTAGACAATAGAAAAGAGATAGAAGAAATATTGAGCAAGTAATGAGTGTGAAGGTGTAATAAAAAAGGCAGCAGTTGTGAGCATCTCTAGAACTATATCAGCATATGATAGGTGCATCTTTCTAGTTCATTTTTGGGTTGTAAAGCCTTATTCTATTTTTGTATAATCTTGTGTAGGTAGTGAGCCTCCTTGTTGGATAGTTAGTCCTTTTTGTAGGAAGTGATCCTTTTTACTTGGATAGTGATTTCTTTTGGCAATGAGCCTCTTTTGAAAATACTATATAGTGTGAGTTAAGCATCACCATGTTTTTTCCCTTATTGGGTTTTCCATGTAAAAATTTGGTGTTGATTATGTTGATTTACTTTATTTTATTTATGTTTCATGCTTACATTTAATAATAGAATAGTGTGGTTGAAGATTTGATAAGTGATAAAGTTTTAAGGTTGAATTTGTTTGACAACTGATTCACCCCCCTTCTTAGTTGTCTTGCGCCTATTTAACAATATCAATAGACTCTAATGTAGCCTTAGATTCTCTTAAGATAGCAAAGTCTCTTCTAAAGAAGAGTGAAGAAGAAGTACCCATTGAATTTTTAAACAACATTGGGGTTCTTCATTTTGAGTGTGATGAACTAGAGTTGGCTCAACAAACTTTTATGGAGGCATTAGGAAATGGAATTTGGGCTGAATTCATAAATAAAAGCCCCAGTGCCAATTATGTATTTTTTTTTGTGCGCTCTAAGAATATGGAATTCTTCCATCAACTAAAAGAAGGTGGTGTTTCACTTGAGTTACCAAGGGATAAAGTCACAACACGATTTAATCTTGCTAGGTTGTTTGAAAATATACATGATATTGAAAAATCAAATCTTTTATATAGGCCAAAATTGTTCATGTTTCCTAATTATATGGATGCATATCTACATCTTGCAACCATGGCTCAGGCTCAAAATTAGATCCAAATAAGCCTAGAATTGATTGGGGCTGCACTTAAGGTGGATAAAAACTCATCAAATGCTTTATGTATGCTTGGAAACATGGAATTGAAAATAGATGAGTACCTTAAAGCAAAAGAAACAATTAAAGTAGCATGCCAACTTGTTTTGGCCAATGAAGAAAAATGAAAAGCTAATGAAGAATAAAGGATTCAGATGGAAAGGAGAAAACAAGAGGAAGAACTTTGGTGAGTGATCCAATAAGAGGATAAATTTGAATGTGTGAAGGAATTATGGAAGAGTAAGCGTAAGGACATGGATGATGATGATGATGAGGTTGGTCAATCTGAGAAGAAATAGAAGAAGGAAAAGAAGAAAAAGAAGGATAAGGACCATAAGCTTATGATTATTATATGGAGGAACCTAATGTTTCCATGGAAGATGAGGCAAATTATATGAGCCATAAGGAATAAGATGATGTAGAAAATTCCCAAGATCTTCTTGCAACTATAGGTCTAGAATACTTTGATGATGGTGAGACAAATTCTCCAATTTTAACAAAATCATGAAGGAGACATGCATACTCTAATTTTTAAGATGATGAACCATTGCAAAAATAGAATCCAAGAGAAGATGATCCATATGATGATGATGTCTACGCTTCTTGAGCTTTAACCAAACCTAGCTCCTATTTTCCAAAACAAAAATCCCCAAGGCCCATGGGAAATGAATAATGAGAATTTGAGTTTCAACTTGGTTTCATTTCAAAAAGGGGACACTACATTGTACAAGATTTGTTAACAATAGAATAACCTAATCCACCTATTTGGGACTGTAAAATAAAAATAGATGAATTAATATATTTTTAATTATAGGTTATTTTAATCTAGAATTTGATAGAAAGATAAACCATAATACATTGAAGAACACAAAAAATGTTCTAAAATAAAGACAAAAATAGGTTGCCCATAAAAAAAAGAAAGAGAAAAAATGAAAAGATAACATACAGATGATTCATTTGAGGTTTTTGATAAGATCTCATTTAACTATGTCAAATGGATTTGGAAGGGAAAAATCATATTTGATTGACTCAAATTTTGAGGTAGCTTATCCATCGTCATTGTATGCATCATCTCTTGGAGTTTGTTTCTACAATGTACCAAGCCTAGAATTGATTGGGGATGCACTTAAGGTGGATAAAAACTCATCAAATGCTTTATGTATGCTTGGAAACATGGAACTAAAAATAAATGATTGGCTTAAATCAAAAGAAAAAATTAAAGTAGCATGCCAACTTGTCTTGGCTGATGAAGCAAAACAAAAATTTGATGAAGAACAAAGGATTTAGATGGAAAGGAGAAAGAAAGAGGAAGAAATTCAGTGGGTTATACAACAAGAGGAGAAATTTGAACATGTGAAGGAATTATGGAAGAGTAAGTATAAGGATAGGGATGATGATGATGAGGTTGGTTAGTCTAAGAAGAAAGAAAATAAGGAAAAGAAGAAAAGGAAGAAGGATAAGGACCACAAGGCTTATGATTCTTATATGGAGGAACCTGATGCTTCCATGGAAGATGAGGAAAATTATATGAGTGATAAGGCACAACATGATGCATAAAATTCCCAAGATATTCTTGTAGCTACAAGTCTAGAATACTTTGATGATGGCGAGACAAATTCTCTAGTTTCAACAAAATCACAAAGGAGACATGCATACTTTGATTATGAAGATGATGAAACATTGCATAAACAGAGTCTGGGAGAAGATGATCCATATGATGATGAGAATTTGAGTTTCAACAAACTAAAATAGGTTGCCCATAAAAAAACAAGAAAGAGGAAAAATGAAAAGATAACATACAAATGATTCATTTGAGGTTTTTGATAAGATCTCATTTAACTATGTCAAATGAATTTGGAAGGGACAAAGTATATTTGATTGACTAAAATTTTGAGGTATCCTATCCATCATCATTGTATGCATCATCTTCTCTTCGAATCTATTGAAACTCAAATGCTCATCATTCATTTCCCATAGGCGTTCAGGATATTTCTCTTGGAAAATAGGAGATAGGTTTGGTTAAAGCTCAAGAAGCCTAGACATCATCATCATATGGATCATCTTATCTCAAACTCTATTTCTGCAATGGTTCATCATCTTCAAAATCAGAGTATACATGTCTCCTTCATGATTTTTTTGAAACTAGAGAATTTGTCTCACAATCATCAGTCTTCTAGACCTATAGCTGCAAGAAGATCTTGGGAATTTTCTACATCTTGTGCCTTATCACTCATATAATTTTCCTCATCTTCCATGGAAAAATTTGGTTCCTCCATATAAGAATCATAAGCCTTGTGGTCCTTATCCTTCTTTTTCTTCTTTTCCTTCTTTTGTTTCATCTCAAACTGACTAGCCTCATCATCGTCATCATCCCTATCCTTATGCTTACTCTTTCGTAATTCATTCACACATTCAAATTGCTCCTCTTGTTGCATCACCCACCAAAGTTCTTCCTCTTGCTTTCTCCTTTCCATCTGAATCCTTTGTTCTTCATCAGCCAATACAAGTTGGTGTGATACTTTAATCATTTCTTTTGCTTTAAGCTAGTCATCTATTTTTAGTTCCATATTTCCAAGCATACATAAAGCATTTGATGAGTTTTATCCACCTTAAGTGCATCACCAATCAATTCTAGGCTTGGTGTGTTATAGAAACAGATTCCAAGAGAAGATGATGCATACAGTGATGATGGATAAGCTACCTCAAAATTTTAGTCAATCAAATATGCTTTGTCCCTTCCAAATCCATTTGACATAGTTAAATGATATCTTATCAAAAACCTCAAATGAATCATCTATATGTTATCTTTTCATTTTTCCTCTTTCTTGTTTTTCATGGGCAACCTATTTTAGTCTTTATTTTAGAAAATTTTGTCTCCTTCAATGTATTATGCTTTATCTTTCTAGATTAAAAGAACCTGTAATTGAAAATGGATTAATTCATCTATTTTTATTTTATAGTCCCAAATAGGTGGATTAAATTATTTTGTTGTTAAACAAATCTTGTACAATGTAATGTCCCCTTTTCAAAATGAAACCAAGTTGAAACTCAAATGCTCATCATTCATTTCCCATGGGACTTGGGAATTTTTCTCTTGGAAAATAAGAGTATAATAATAAATCAAGAGGATCTTAATGTCATAAAAGGGGCCACTTAAGTGTTGGCACAGAGACCAAGAAATGTTTATGCTGCAAATGGCGTAGCCATTGTACTAGCTAAAAGGGGTCAATTTGATATTGTAAAGGAAAATTTTACATAGGAACAACTAGATGTTGCAGGAAACATCTTTGTTCAGATGCTTGGTGTGTGGGTAAATCTAGCACATGTTTACTTTGCACAAGGACAATTTGTGCTTACAGTGGAAATGTTTATGCTACAAATGGGGGAGCCATTGTAAAGTGTTGGCCCAAAGACCAGGAAATGTTTATGCTACAAATGGGGCAGCCATTGTTCTAGCTGAAAGGGATCAATTTAATATTGCATAGGAAAAATTCACATAGGTACAAGAAGTTGTTGCAAGAAACATATTTGTTTAGATGCCTGATGTGTGGGTAAATCTAAGACATGTATGCTTTACACAAGGAAAGTTGTGCTTGCAATGAAAATGTATCAAAATTGTTTGAGGAAATTATATTTTGGAACTGACACCTAAATTTTATTATATTTAGCTGGAACACATTATTCAAAGCATAACAGTGGCAAGATTGTAAAAGAAAATTATTAAGAGTAGTAGAACATAATTAAGAGCAGTAGATTGTAATGAGCGTTTCGAATTTGTGTTTAATGTAATGAGGGTTTCTAATTACCCATGAATTTGCTGCAAAGGGCATCCCCAAATCTGATTTCACTACAGAGGGCCTTAGCAAATTTAAATTTGTTGCAGCAAACTCCAAATTCCTTGCCCTTGCTCACCTTTTTAGAAGTCTACAGGTTCTCTTTGAATCCTTATCGCCCATTCAAGTAGCTACTATAACTGATCAAAATAACTCATGCTAGGCTAACGAATGAAGTGAGGTCAAGTGAGACAAATGAATCTACAATGAAAGTTAATAATCACACCAATACATCGTGTGCATGAATACATCACGCCAATAATTGGCTGAATTATTTTTCAAAAATTTTGTCTAATTTGGATTTGATGACTATTTAGTCATTTTTATTTCTGTGGCTAAACATTTTTTTATTCAATGAACAAATTAGTCATTTATTTACTCATTTATAGCTGAGTTACAAAAAGTGAGTAGAATTTAGTCATTTTTAGTTGTTGTGACTAAAATTTTTAGTCATCTAGTCATTTATTTGTCAAATTCTACTATTTTTCATAAACATATACATATAGAAGTGCATCCATACATACATCTTGCATCATCATATACCATATAGAAAAGATACTAAAAACAAGGAAAATAACATCATACATCGTATGTGCATCCATGTCATACATCCATAGCATCACATACATTGCATCATGAAGCATAAACCATCATCGCATAATCACATACATACATCCATAACATATCATATGCATTTATACATCTAGAGAGCATGAAATGAAGAAACATCACATCATATAATGCCACATTAGAGCCATATTATATATATCAAAAAAATAAAATTTCATGATATAGGTCAGAATTAGTGTATAATATCATCAAAAATAATATACAAGAGGCTAATCAAACTTAGCCGATGAATGTATATACAACAAAAAATCATGTTGTACATCCAAAAATTGTCTACAATATGAACATGCTATCCCTGGCTCTCTCGATCATCCTAGTGAGAGCTCGAGGCATGATGATTGATTGATGGGTCTCCTCAGGATCTGCTCAAAGCCACCCTTCTAATCTATGAAAATTAGGCTCTCATCGAGCAGGTGGGCACGCTTTATAGTAATATAGCTTGTAGTATGAGGCATCCTACATGGCCTGACTGTACATATCTGCAAGGTTGTGTCTTGTCCCTATCCATGTTGTTGCATGGCCTCTAATTGCTCATGATGCCCTGTCTCTTGAGCTAGTGCCAAATCTAAATCATGCTATAGATAGCACTCATGGTCTATCTTTTTCCTAGTAGTCTATAACTACTACCTGGCTTGGTCTCTCTCTTGTATAAGCACATGTATCTATGTTGTGGCCTACTACAGCTGCATAGTCAGTTGACGTGCCTATGCTATCAATGCTATAATTTATGCATCCCACGGATCAAGACCTAGTGGTGGCCCCTATGGAGGCTGCTAGGGTGGCCTTTGATCCACCAGATGCACCAGTGGAACTTTTCCATCCTACCCATATGGCCTGGCTGATCCATCACCCGCCTATCATGTCCATTATATTCCCCTAGTGGCCCATGTGGTGGCTAGTGTGGCGGGTGACCTATCCAAGGACCTCTCTCTTGTCCTCTACCCACTATTGGTACAACTAGCAATGTAAGTTTTATCAAGGCATGGGTTCACCAATATGCATCATATGCTGGTGTAGGACCAGTATCCTTGGGCCCATCAAAGTAAACCCATAGTTGCATCACAAGTTGTCTAAACTCATCTATAGCGGCCTGGGGCTAGATCTATTGTCCCGTGGTGGTCTCTTGAGATCTTCGAGCAAACACTGTAGTATACCCATCCTAAGGAACATCATGCACCTTTCCAAACTACCAAGCAACCTTGTCAAGGAGGCACCACTCAACCATACGGTGCTCTCGTCCCTGCATGAATCTAGTCTAAGGGAAATAAAATAGTTACTTGTCATCATCATTCCATCTGTGGGAATGAATCCAAGTCCTCCACCTGAAAACTATCATCTCATCAATAACACACCTCCAGTGTGGGATTCATGTGATACTTGTGTAATGAAGGGTCGTCATGGCCCCATATCTGTAGATTGTGGACTAGTCATGATCTGTCTATACCAGTGTAATGGTGGGCCACAAAACTACTATATGTTCATAAGCCCAAATATAGAGTAATGTCACCTTCCCTCAATGTTGCATGTATCGCAATATGCCAACTAGTGCATATCATGATATAATGATGCAAGAACAACTAGACTCCAAGAAAAAACTATCATCTCCTCCATCATGCAGGTCCATGCTATGCCCCATCTAACACTGCAGTCCCTCGTTCATTTGTCAAGAACTAGGACTCTCAAAATCAATGCACCTACCAAAAAATTCAAATTTGGGGTAGTCCCCTCATACTAGTGCAAATCGATCTATCCGTTATCAATATCATACTGATCAATCCCAACACCTAGAACATCATGTCACCACTGGCCTCAACATCATAGATAATATTCTCTCCATATATGGGGATCTGTAGGATCTACCATACATCCTCCAAGGTGACGGTGGCCTCTCTAGTTTGCAAGTGAAAGGACAAAGTATCACTCCGCCATCACTCCACAAGGGCCATCATCATGAACAAGTGTGTAGGTATCATGGGAATCTACGCAACATGCCTGAAATTGATCATGCTAAGAAATAATAATGCATCATTTATCAAATGCCTCACTCGATGTAGAATCTAGCACCGATGCTCCTTTGAATGGAGTGGACGAAGGACCTCCTACATTCAAAATATGCACAATGTCAAATTTTTTGCAAAATCAATGAAAAAACCTAAAATTCAAACCTTTATCAAGCAAAGGCGGGTTGGTATTAGCAAAGGAAACACTCTGCTTTTAGAAAAAGTGATGCCATAATCAAAAGTGATGCTTTACATCAAAGGTGAATTGGTATTCTTGAGCAGTACTAAACCCATCTTAGGCCACACAACAGTTCATAGAAAAGGTGATTCAACATTCTCTGCACAAATCTAGACCCAAACTGAGCCACACAATGCTATACCGCATAAGCGACACTCCAATTTCAAAAGTGACGTTGACCAGAGAAAATGAGACTCTTTACAAAGCTGATTTTGTTTGACCTAATTTACCCCTAATAAATGCAATAAAAAATGCAAAAAATGAGAAAAAATTTGATTTACATACTGGGGGTCCTGTGTCTACAGGTCATCAGAACTTGTGAACTCACTCCATCTGATGTCTAGGAAGCACACACTCAACCATAGTTTCAGCACCTTAGAGAAAAATTTCTAGAATTGTAGAAGAATCAATGCACAAATGAATTGAAAATGACCCAAACCCATCTATTTAAACTCAAAAATTAGGGTTTTTAAGTGAGAAATTAGGGTTTTTTTTAGCTCATTTATCCATTTAGTTAGCTGTAAAGCCTATTATGACCATCCTTTGGTGTCTTGATCCTATTTTTGTGTACTGTAACCTATTTTCTACAATTGGACCTTTGTTTCATTTTATCACAAGCTTGACCCAAAAATTGTAATTTTTGCCCAATCTCTCAAGGGGGCAATGTAACAATGTAATTCCTTCCATTGGGGCAATAGTGGGGCATTCCAATCTTGATAGCGTTTCTTTGAACCAACACAATGGGTACATTTCTTCAATCTTGGTACATTGCTTCAAAAGAGGGGGAAATTAAAAAAAAAAGGAATTTCAGTCTTGGTAGCGTTTCTTTGAACCAACACAATGGGTACATTTCTTCAAAGAGGGGGAAAATGTAGATACCCAAATAGTCTTGACTGATACTATGCATCTAATTCTGATTAATTGTCATTTCCTCATAAATCACTTTGAACTAACCTGGTAATTAAATAATCTTTATTATTTAGTTAAGTTCATCAACTTATACGATTAATCAAATAATTAACTTTATTGGATTAATTCACCTCCTTTTGACTAATGTTCATCCTATTTAGTTAAATAAATCAAACTATTTAATTAAAACCCCCAAGTCCTCTCATTTGATTAAATAAATCTAATTATTTAAATAAATGTCATAAATCCCCTAACCCACTCAAGTTGATTAATTTTGAATTAATTAATTTCTAATCCTCATTACTCATTCCTCTAGCTTTTTACTCCACCCTATTCAACTAAACCCATGATCAACTAACCAACTTGCACATAAAATAATTTTCTTCTAATTAACTAAATAGCCTATTTTCCTCACAAAGGAATATTATTAAGAATATTCCCTCAACCACCCATTCATTGTTTTCCCTCCAAAAGACCTTAAAAGCCTCTTACAAGGTCTTAAATACCTCTTACAAGGGCATTGAATTTCACTTATATTCTATCTTGTCCCTCTTACATCTCAACCATATTCATTCAATTCTCTTACATTCTCTTACAAATCCACTTACATGCCTTAACTCTACACATTCTTCAAAATGTACTCCACACACATCCATTAGCCTTGTGACAAGTATCACAATCCTATTAGCTCCCCTTCTAGTCCCACATTCACCAGTTTCACTCATTCCTCAACCATTGAGTCCTATAAGTAGAGGCTTCCTCTACACAATATGGATCCACAATCTCATATAATCTTACTATAGGAATATTCATCCATAATCACTCATTTTTAAGTCATTTTAGCTTATTTTTGTTATAATTTTGCATCATTTTCATCATCTACACATCAAAGGATCTTGGAGCTTATCAAAGGGATTGGGAAAGGGCCACTTTCCACATCAAAGTGACACCAATCCCCCTATGGGATGGAGGTTTCATATATTTAGTTTGTTCACATGCTTTCATTTTCTTTCTTTTGTGCTTTGTTTCATATTTTCATCCTTGTTTGATCAAGAACTACATAGGGAGTGTTTTTTGTGCTTATTTGAATGACTAACCTTGTTTGTGCTTTCTTGGTTTAGCTAGGTGTAGATTATCACTCATATATATATATATATATATATATATATATATATATATATATATATATATATATATATATATATATATATGATCATTTATATTTGGTTGTTTATGTTTATGTGTTTGAGTTAGATGACAATGTGATTCATCAAATAATATTTGTAAGAATATTAATAAATATCTCCATGATCTAACATGCTTTATGTGATCTAAATAAAAATCATTTTAATTTTCTTTAGATGCAACATTATGATTGAGTATGTTATGTTAAATAAAAGGCACCTATGATATAATTATAGAACATTAACTACATATAAAGATCTAATATAACACAACATACAAGATTAAATTGAATAGTATGAAACCTAAAGTAACAACTCAAAAATAATTTGATAATTACTTTAGTATTCAAGACACACAAAGAATTGTTTGTCAAGAATGAAGCAATGTGAGAAAAATAGCATACTATCTACTAACTCTAACATCACCGCTTTAACATTCACACTATTCCAGAAGGTTAGATATAGTACCAATGCAAATGTATGGCATTAATAGAATCCTTGAGAGGTGTAGCATCCATTTTTGTTAATGTTTATGCACCAGACCCATAATTTTCATCAATTATGTAAGGTCCTAACCAATTAGGGCTAAATTTTCCTTTTTCATTTAGGGCAGCATTAATGTTATGTTGGTTTTCAAATAACACCAAATCACCCTTAATAAATGAACAAGGGATGACATGATCATTGTAACTATGTTGCATTTGTCTAGAGTAAGCTTGGAGTTGCTTAAGAGAATTTATTTGTTGTTTATCAAGCATCTCAAGTTGATGTAATCATTTCTCTTTTATAATTATTGTCATCAATAAGTCCTTGAAGAGTGATTCTTAATGAATGAATCTCTAACTCCAAGGGTATTACCACCTCAGTACCATAGACAAGGTTATAATGAGTATTTCCAGTTGATGTTCTAATAATAGTATGATAAGCCCATAACACATACGTTAATTATGTGTTCCAATCCTTATTATGTTTGCTAACTATTTTCTTTAGGATTTACTCACGAGTTTCATTTGTTGATTCAACTTGACCATTAGATTGCAAGTAGTAGGGTATTGAAAAGTAGTGTTGGATGTTAAACATCTCTAAGAAATTCTTCACATCATTATTCTTAAATGGTGTCCTATTGTTTGAAACTAATGTGGAAGGAAGCCCAAAGTGAGCAATAATGTGTTCCAATATGAAATGACATATTACATCAGCTTTTGTTAAAAGAAGGGGAATGACTTCTACCCATTTTGTGAAATAATTTGTTGTGGTAATTATAAATGTATATCTAGTAGAAGATGGTGGTGATATTTTTCCAATGAGATCCAGACCCCATACCAAGAATGGCCAAATAGGAACCTAGGAACAAAGCTCGAAAGTAGGAGCATGAATAAAATTGCTATGTTCTTGACATTTGTGACATTTCCTAACATATTCAAAGCAATCTTGTTTCATATGTCTCCAATAGTACCCTATGCAAATTAGCTTTTGAACTAATGATCTTCCTCCAAAATGAACACCACAAGCACCCACATGCACTTCCACAAGTGCTATAGGGATTTTGGATTGTTTAAGGAATCTAAGAAAAAAACCATCAAAAGACCTTCTATACAACATGTCAGCAAGGATTATATATCTAGACGCAAGTTTTCGAAGGTAGGCTCAAATATTCTTAGTTGTTGGCTTAGGAAAGGTGCCTTCTTTTAAACAATTAAATATTGGTGTGTACCATTCACTAGAGCTCTTTATGGTCGTTGATAACACTTCTTTGACCTTATCTTCTATTGATGGTTGCATAATCGTATGGACAATGAATGTGAAATATTCTGAAGGATCTTGAGGAGATACAAGGGAAGTCACACTTGCCATTGCATCCACATGCCGATTATCTTTTTAAGGGATATTATCAATGGTATATGAATCAAATCTATTTAAGAGATTCATTTTGAGATCCTTATATTTTGATAATTTGTCATGCTTTGCTTTATAGGATCTATTTATTTATTTAATGACTAATTTTGAATCACCAAATACCTTGATGCTTTGAGCTCCTAGAGTTAAAGCAACATGTATTCCAACTATTAAAGCTTCATACGATATTGTGTTGTACATGCATAGGAAATTTAAGCGATAAGACAAGGGAATTGGCTTTCCTACAAGTGGGATTAGTATAACCCCTACATTGAGCCAGTTCTACACTTAGATCTGTCAAAGTACAATTTCCATGTATTAGTTTCAACCATCAAAACATTCTCATCAGGGAATGAGTCTATATTAGGTAACACTAGGGGAGAGGGGGAATCAGCTAATTGGTTTGTTAGGGCTTGTCCTTTAATTTACTTTTGAGAGACAAATTTAAGATAAAACTCAGTTAACAACATAACCCACTTAGCTAAGCCTTCTAATCAATATGTTTTAGCAAAAAGGTGTTTTAAAGGATCAAATTTTGTCCTCACATGGATTTTGGAATTCAATAAGTAATGTCTCAATTTACTAGTAGTGAACATAAGAGCCAAAAAATAAATTCTATCATCATATATCATGTCTCATAATCAATAAAAGTTTGGCTAATGTAGTAAACAGGATGTTCCTTACCACTTTCATCTTGTTGGGCCAACATTGTTGTGAGAACATGGGCTGATGTTGTTGTATAAAGGATAAATAATTTATCTTGCATAGCGGGTTGTAAAACAGGAGGAGTAGTAAGATAATATTTCAAACTTTAAAAAGCCTATTTACAATCCTCATTCCAATTAAATTGAACATCTTTCTTAAGGAGTTGCATAAAGGGTAATGTTTAGTCTACTAAGGATACTACAAAATGACAGATAGCTTGAATTCTTCCTTGTAAAGTGTGCAATTGAGAAATTTTTCTAGGAGGTGGCATGTTAGTTATAGCATCAATTTTCTTCATGTCCACCTTAATGCCTCTATGAGATATGATAAAACCTAAAAAATTTCCACTATCTACACCATAGACACACTTTTTTGAGTTCAATCTCATGTTATATTTTTGCATTCTTTCAAAGCTTTTTTGAAGGATATTCACATTCTCTTGTTGAGTTAAAGATTTGGTTGGAATATGATTGACATAATATTCCAAAATCTTATGTATGTAATCATGAAATATCAATTTTGTAGCTCTCTAATATGTTGTGTCTGTGTTCTTTAATCCAAAATGCAAGACTACCCAACAAAATGTTCCCAAAGGTGTAGTAAATGTTGTTTTGTATTGATCTTAAGAGTTGATAAATTTTTTATTATATCCAAAAAATACATCCATGAACAAAAACAAAGCATGTCCCATAGTCGATTCCACTATCATGTCAATATTAGGAAGGGGAAAATTATCTTTTAAAGATGCTTTATTCAAATCAAGAAATTCTATACACATCCTAATATGATTATCAAGTTTCGTGATTGCAAAAATGTTTGACATCCAATGAGAATAATCAATAGGTTGTATAAAACCATCTTCAAGGAGTTTCTCAATCTCGGCCTTAACTAATAAGGATATCTTAGGATTCATCTTTTGTATCTTTTATTTGGCTGGTTTAGCATCCTTTGCAAGGACTATGTTGTGTGTCACTATCTTAGCATCAATTCCCAACATATCCGAATAAGTTGAAAAAAGTTCGAGAAAGTCATGAAGTAAATTTGCATGGTCCTCTTATTCATCTTTATCAAGCCACTTTCTTATTTTAATTACATTCTCCTCGTTAGTGATATCCACTGATATGTTGATTGTATCTCCCAAAGGAAGTGCACTTTTTTTCATAATTTTAGGATTATATTCTTCATTGTCTTTATCATTCTCATTACTTTCCTTCTCTTCATATTCTTTCTTAGCACTAATCATAGCACATGTAACCCGTTTCTTTTTAAGAGGAGCAAATGGATTGTCATAAAATCCTAGCATTTCTTTCAAGGCTTCATAATCTTCAAAGTATTCCAATGATTCTTCACAAGTTGTATCAATCAATTAAGGGTGCTTGAAAGTGAGAGTTGTTTTATTAGGGTTATACATGATGGTATGATGTTTAATGAGGGTCTTTTTTTAGCTTGTGTTATCTTAGAAGGACAATACCCAAGACAAGTTTTAGTTTCTTGTGTGTTAGGCTCTATAGGAACATGGATGGCTTATTCTTTCCTTCCACATCCTTTTCCACTATAGCCAAGATGTTTCATAAGCTCATAACCTTTTCCATAAAGTTTCTCCATTTCTTTTTGGTTTGGTGGTTGTTGGTAATCTATCTCATCAAATTTTGTTGTATATCTTGTGTCTCCTTCTAGAGTAGATGAAGTAGATGCTTGTGAGGTTTTTTACAAATTTTGCATTGACATTACCATTGGTTTCTTTTGTTTTTCAGTTTCTTTTGTTGTTATTTTGTATTCTCCCATGAATGAAGTTTTGAAGTCTAAATAACCCCAATCATCTTCCAACAATTTTGACACTTTTTCCATCTTTTGTTTCTCTTCTTTCATATGTTCTATCATTGAAGTTGGGATTAATGTGTGTAGAGGACTTGTCTTTCCTTTTTCAATTCATAAGAAAATTTTGGGCTTAGCATCTATTTCAATTTGGTATACTTTATTTTCATAGACATACTTAATGATACGATGAAGATTCGAAGGCCTTGCATGCATCTCATGAATCCATGGTCTTCTGAGAAGAAGATTGTATGAAATATCATGAGGCATAACATGAATAGGAACTTGTAATGTGGTCTTTCCAACTGTAATAATAAAATTTATCACACCGAGCGGTTGCTTTCCTACATTTTCAAATCCTCAAATCGATAAGGAATTAGTATCAATTCTTGATTTATCAACACCATGTTTATCCAAAAGAGTTACACTACACACATTAAGAGTTGATCCATTGTCCACAAGGGTCTGCTTTATTCTTGTTCTATTGAAGCTATTAAAATGAAGGCAACATTTCTCTTTCTCACTTCCAAGGGAGGTAAATTATTTTGATGAAAGGTAATTTCTATGTTACCCACATTCATTCCTTGAATTAGAGATGCTACATCACTTAGATTTGCACTAGAGGGAACCACAACTTGTTGCAAGGCTGTTTAAAGCATAGTGTGATAACTAGGTGAAATTTGAATTAGATCCCATAGGGATAGTTTTACAGGAGTATTCTTAAGTTGTTCCATAAGATCATACTCCTTCCCACTATGTGAAGGTGAATAAGGAGCACTATGAAAAATAGGTTGAGGAAAAGGGAGGGATATTGAAGTTGTTTGTCTTGGTTGTGGATTATTTCTAGTGTTATATGTATGAGAAATGGTATTATAACTTCATTGTTGTGAAACATTACTCTTAATTTGTTTGAGGATGAGAATGTGTTTGTTTTAAGTTTGAGGATGTTTTGAAGGTGGGTAAAGGGTAAGTTGAGGTTGGACAATATTAACTTCTCTTTGTTTAGGTTTGTTACAACAAGCCTTAGTGGATGAACCTTGTGAGATGAAATCCTCGAGGGCTTCATCTAACATGTCAAAGTCATCACAAATAAAAGGCTTGAAGTATAGACTAACTTGGAGAAAAAGATTCGGCATACTCAAATAACTATGCTTTCTCCAAGGGGTTCATTAGTTTATGCTTGTTTTGGTTTTGTTTTCTAATGAATGCCAAATGTAATCTAAAATATGAACTAATGCTAGAAATGAAACAAAAGAATAGTAATCTAATTATATCCATAATTGAAACATGCACTTGAAATGAGAATCATTTTCAGCTACCTCTATTGAAATACATAAAATAGAAAATCTACAAACTGAAATAGCGATCTAACAACAAATAGGAGCATAGAAATGAACCTTTTAATGTTGTAAAACATAGATTTGGGTATGATATAGGACTAAATCACCCAGATGGGAAAATGAGTCCCAATTAGAGTTTTTATAAGGTTCAGATACTAAAAAAAAACAACATAGAATTCCCAAAAATCTAGAAAAACCACTTGTACCAGGACTAAATCACCTGGGTGGGTGAGTGAGTCCTAGATTATGGTTTTTGCATTGAAGTCAAATTTTTTTGACTTGATTCTAAGGTTTCTAACTTGTATGATCAAATTAATATGTGCAATTACAATTTTCCAATGGAATTAAATTATGCAAGATGCAAAAATGCAACCTATATACACTTTTCACTAATGCAATTTTGAGAAGTCGTAAATGCAAATTAACTAATGCAAGATCTAATGCAAAGTTAATGTATTTTAATCTAGGAATTATGCACTCCAAATCAAAAATAAAGGGTTTGAAGGTTTGGTTCACCAAAATGAACACAAAGAAATAGGGTTCCACCTTTTAGGAGATGGAACTAGGGTTAGGTCCTATTTCACTCTTAGTTCATTAAAGGAAAGACTATAGGTATCAACCCAATGATTCAATTGAGAGAATGGGTTGATACAAGGTCTCCTTAGGTGTTATTAAAGGGGGTTCACCACTAAGAAAATGCTTAGAAAGAAGAAAATGAAGACGATATGCAAATCTAACTATGTAACCTAGAAAATGGAAATCAAATAAGAATGAAAAACTAGGGATAAATAGAGAAGCACCTAGAACACTGAAGATATCCAAAACAAGGTCTACAACTTCAAAATTTTGAATTTTAATATGCACTTGTACTCATACACTAGACTTGATGATGTAGTCCTAGTACTGGAAACTGGGATGAATTTGGAGTTTGCTACTGGTAAATGAGGATCTACAAAAAACTGCTAAAATAGGGTAAAATGGGACTCATATGCCCAAGGTGGTGATTTGGTCCTAGTACTCCTTTCCAAAAAATAAGGATCTAAAATTATTCTTCTATCTTTGCAGTTCCTTATATTTTCCAAACTTCGCTTCCAAATTTGAACCTGTAAAACAAAATGTTGTGTTGATTTTATTATGGGGGGTTTGTTGTTGTAAATTGAAGGTAAAACTATAGCTTAAAACTTGTAAACCTATGATACTATAGATTTAATTAAGTGTTCTTTGTCACAATTCTTTGAGTATGATTAATCCATTTAGATCAATTTTACCAATTGTAAAAAGAGACAAAAGATTGTGGAAGAATGAGACAAGAAGATAGAAGTGAAACAACAAATACATGGAGAAACCCTTTCAGGAAAAAATCCACCACCAAAATCAATAGTTCTTGTATTATTTAACCTTAGAACATGATACAATAATACTGTATCAATCCTTGATTGATATGCTTCCTTGCCTTCAACAATCCTTCTTCACAACCTACAAATAAACTCTCATTACACTTGGAAGCACAAGCTATCCAAGTATTCTATGTGACCAAGCATGAATCCACACATCCCATGTCATGCTTCAAACCCCCACACATGCACAAGCTCAACCTACTAACTTGTAACAATCTCTGATAGAACTCTCTTCAACTTGCTACAATTAATAGATAATTATGAACATTGTAAACTCCAAAGAGTTGACAATTACAAGAGGATAAAGCTAGTCACAAAAATATACACCTAGATTGGGCAAGTAGAGTTCCTTCATGAAATACAAAGTCAAACCAAGTCCTTCCTTAATTTAGGCACCACAAACTAAAGACTTAACTGATCATTGGTTACGAAGATATCTTGCAAGCATCACCTTAGAGTTGGCACCCAAGAATGGGCCCACTTAACTAAGCCTTGTAAATATCTTCTCATACAAAAGGTGTTAACTGAAAGATGCCAACTTGGGAACCCAAGGTGGGTCCAAGTCAATCTGAGTTAACTGAAACATACCTCTCCATCAATTCATCCAAACATCATGCATGATTGATCATCCCCACTTCACTGAAAGTATCCACCTGTTATTTGTCATGCAACTAAAGTCATTAGTCATGCAACTCAAACTAACTACATGCAACTGAAGATAACTAAACCATAACTAAACTAAACTAAACTAAACTAAATTGAACTAAACTAAAATGAACTTAAATTAACTAAACTGATAGTGCCAATCCACTCATGTAAATACCAATCCTTAATTTGTAGGATCTAAACATGCATTACTAAAGTGTTATCAATCCTCCAAATAGTTAATTGAAGCAAGGTGGGTCCCACCTTCCATGTGAGTGCCCCATGTGCTCCTATTTTGTAGGAGCTCTTCTTGGATGTCCCCACATGTTCCTATCATTTAGGAATAATTAAAAAGTTTAATTTACATGTTCATTTCATTTGAATTTAATCTCTTTCTAATCCTAGTGTTGGGGAACACTTTCCAAGGACTTAGGAGATACATGAAATATGTTTAGGATTGCAATTAAATGGCGTCTTATTCCCAACATTCTCCCACTTGACATTATACATTACAATTATTCTAAACAAGGAATCATTATTATAAATCAAGTATAGGACTCAAGGCCAATGGCCTTCCTACACTAAGAGAACTTATTTGTAGGAACTGGTTTCATAAGATAATCTCCAATATTGAACAAAATGTCAACTTTCTCAATCAATAACTTCCCCACTCTCAACCATTTCTTACACAAAGTGATACTAAATATCAACATTCTTAGTATGAGCATGATACATAGGATTTTTGGCTAAACAAATAGCACTCTAACTATCACATTCAAGTCTATCCTTGCAATTAAAACCAATACCTTTCCCAAGTCTCTATAACCAAATTGCCTCTTTAGAGGCATGTTGAGCAACAATGTACTCTGCTTCTGTGGTGGAGAAAGCAATCGTAGGATTCCTCTTTCTCATCCAACTAACCATAGCTCCAAACAAAATAAACACAGCCACTTGTTGGCCTTCAACTGTCCAGGTCTCCTGCCTAATCTAAATCAACAAAACCCTTATGTCCAATGTTTTATGCATAATATCAATATCATTAGCACCATGATAAACCAAATAGTAATCAAAAGTAACTCGTAAATATCTAAACACCCTCTTAACATAAGTCCAATTTTCTTTACCAGGGTTAGACATAAACCTACTTAGAACTCCCACTGCTTGGGCTATATCTGGTCTTGTACAGACCATTGCATACATCAATCTACCAACTGCACTTACAATGGAGTCACCAAGCCATTGTATAGACTTCCATACATGAAAAACCATGGGCTCAAAACCATGAGCTCCAAAACTATGGACCAATACAACTAGCACAAAACCATGTGCTAAAGACCACTAAAGGTTAATCCACTAATTGTAACCCAAGAACTAGTTTAACCCAACAACCATGACTCTAAGCCCCCCTTACCACCTAGGAGAACTCTCTTATCAGGCCTTTCCTTTTAGGGATTAAGCAAGCCATACCAGATCTTACAGCCATCAACCCAAATACATGTATTAAAATTTTACATACAACTCCATTTATAGTTTCCACATCTCATTAACTAGATCCATTGAATCTTTCAATATCTACATGAGAAGTAGAAATCATTGTAACACACTTCTTTTACAAATCTGCAATAACACAATAGTAAAAGCTCCCACTATAGCCAAAAAACCTTCAAACTTTTACGAGAAAGGCATCCCAAACTCTAACCAACCATTAGCTCTGATACCAAATGTTAAAAATTGAAGGTGAAAGTGTAGCTTGAAACTTGTAATCCTATGAGATTGTAGATTAAATTAAGTATTCTTTGTCACAATTTCTCTATGGGTGATTAATCTAATTAATTTAATTTTACCAATTGTAGAAAGAGATAGAAGATTGTAGAAGAATGAGACAAGAAGATAGAAGGGACACAACATATACGTGGAGAAACCCTTTCAGGAAAAAACTCCACCACTAGAATCAATAGTGCTTGTATTATTTAACCTTAGAAAAAGATTACAATAATACTGTATCAATCCTTGATTGATATGCTTACTTGCCTTCAACAACCCTTCTTCACAACCTACAAATAAATTCTCATTACACTTGGAAACACAATCTATCCATGCATTCTATGTGACCAAGCATGAATCCACACATCCCATGCCATGCTTTAATCCCTCACACATGCACAAGCTCAAACTGCTAACCTATAACAATCTCTAATAGAACTCTCTTCAACTTGTTGCAATTAATAGATAATTATGAACATTGTAAACTCCAAAGATTTGAAAATTACAAGAGGATAAAGTTCCTCATAAAAATTTGTTGGAAATAAGCAACACTAAGAGCGGGGGATGAATCAGTGTTTTGCAAAAATTAATCCTTTTCTTTTGATCTTTAATCCACTTAAAACATTTAATTAAAATTAATAAGCATAAATTGAAAGCAAGAAATCACACAACCATAACATAAGGATTTTTATGTGGAAGCCCTGTTAAGGGAAAAACCACGGTGGATGGCCAATCCACAATAAGTTTTGAGTATACTCAAAATAAATATTACAAAATGAGAATGCACTTGCATTCAAGCTCATTGCTCAAAAATGGACTCACTATCCTTACAATAGTTTGGATTAGATCCAAAAATATTGAACTAAATGAATAGCATCTACCAATGCTTGATTGTAGTTCTAGTTAAGCTTTGATGACAAACTTTTTTCCTGATGATTGATACCGAAATTTTTCCCTTTTGTGCTCAAGTTCGCACACAAAAATCTTTATGCGCAAGTGAAACTGCGCATGGTATCACTCAAAAAATCCTTAGACATTCACAACATACATCAATGCACCTTCTACTACTACTAGAATGATATATCTGATCATCTAAATATATCTGTGACTAAAGATTTAATCACCATAGGTCAACTCAACAAAACTTAATAATATTTGCAACTTATCAGCCCAAAACATTAACAATTTTGAAGCGTATCTAAACAAGTCAGCTAGAAAATAGCTAGGACCAATAATTAGGCATTTGCATTTGAAAAAAACTTAAATAAGCTCAATTTTACACATCCACCATGCACCACTTACACTGAGTTGGCTCTATCAAGCAAATAAATAGAAAATGTCCTACTGGACCTCCAAACTCGTATAGAAACTAATGCAACACCCCAAAACTCAATGATATGATGATCCACATGCTCAACAGGAAATTCTAGAGATCCAAAGCACAAAAAATGATCTAGTGAAGCTAACTGACCGGATACTTGTTCCACAAGTATTCTGTCAGTAATACATATTATTCTACTTCATGTACCAGTATGATTGGATAGAGATCTGTGGACCATGAACATGACCTTAGTTTCCATCAATGAAAACATTAGAAGCCAAAAACCATCTCACAAAACCATATGCCAACAATCTCCCCCTTTGGCATTAATGACAACACTTAGACAAAAATGACTAAGTGTTGAAACTGATAAGCACATTACCAAAATTCAAAATAATGGATACAACTCCACTGCAAAATATTACTCCTCCTAATAATATCAAGGAATTTTTCACTTAACTCTCTCCCCCTTTGATATCAATGATAAAATTAGGGAAATAAAAATTGCAAAATTGTACAAGTATATTCGGGGACTTACAAAAATTTGAAGATGTCTGCAAAAACATTCTTCAATCCATTTATATTTGAGTCCTGCACACTTTTCAAACTTTCCAGAATGGTAATATGACCACAGAGAACATAAGAAAATGTTTTTGTAGCTTCCAAACTTATCGGATTAGGAGCGATCACAACACTTTTTGCTTCTTTCAAGGCATTCACCAATATCTCAATTTTTGGACTTATTAGCTCCCTGAGTTCACTTACTCTGCTAATAACTCTTTCATTTTCAGACTTTAGATTCTTTATTTGGTCAAGTGGAGACATTACCTCACCATCTTGATGACAAACACTATCGGCCAATGGATCAAAGGTGTTGGAAATAATAACCAACTACTGCTCAATATCTTTTATCTTCTCATTTTCCTCAGTAAATTTAGACAGGATTAGACAAGATTTGTACACATTTCCTCATACAGTTACAACACCTTGGGAATTCTCTATGTAAGTACTCAACAGAGCTTTGTCCTTGACAATCAGTTCTTTTAGGCTACCAATTCTTCCCACCTTAAATTCCTTTTTCACTTTAACTAGAGTTGAATCCTCAAAGGATTTGAAATGAGAATCTACAGAGTTTATTAATCTTTTTCAGCTTACCAAAGGAAGAACCTATTGGTTCCATGACATGGGTAGGCATCAATTTCTATAGAACTCCAGAAGCAAGATTCAATAGTTCACTATCTTCAATGTGAGATTGCAATATTTTCTCATTAACTTTATCTTGAACTATTTTGGAAACTTTTAGCATCTAGATTGGGGACAAAGTGGATAAGTTGATTGAACTCACATCAAGCTCAAAATTTGATTCTATCTGTTGCTCCAATAGGGATTCTTTTGCCTCTTTTTGACTGAACTCTTGATTCTTTCCCTTATCAATCTTAGATTGAGCTTCTGAAATAACTTCTAGTATTTCCTTTTCTTCATTAGGAACTTCTTTCTCTTCAATAGTCACTTCAATTTGGACTTTAGTCTCCATAGGTATCTTAGTGTTTTCAACATTGGGGGAAGTTAGAATATCCTCAAAAATTGGAGGATTAGATACATTTATGTCTTCCTCATTTTCATTTCCTTCTTCTAACTTATTTTCCTCCACATTCACTTCCTTATGACCTTCAACATGTTCAATATTTATCTCTTCAGTATTTACCTTTTCCTTTGACAGGTATTCTTCCAAAATTGTTTTAGTCTCACTGATAATAGCATCAGTGTCACCAATCATGAGTTTTTTTATTCTAGACTTGCTTCTGAAATCCTTTTTAGCTTTATGAAGAAGTGAATCCATTTCTTCAATTTCCATTTCCAGGCACAAGTCAACAAGAAATCTTTTCCTTAAGTTTTCTTCCTTAGTTCTAGCATTTTCTCTCATAGATTCCAAAGCTTCATATAGGCTTGTAGGCAAGCCAGATATTATTTCAATTAGAGTTTTATTGAAAAACATTTAATTGCTTGACTACGGATTTTTCAAGAATCTTCTTACCAAATTCATCAAAAGTATCATATAGGTCACAGAGTGGCTTGATATTTCCATCTTCTACTATTGTATTCACAACTTCTTCCACAGTCATACTGGGCTTATCAATTTTAGTCTTTTTCTTTGCTTCTTCATCTTTGTTGGAAGGCTTTCTCTTGTTAAGTTTGACAACATGAGTCCCAGTCGCCTTTATTTCCTTAACTACTTATTCTGAGTCTGTCTCTTCTTCATCTGTGGATGCAACTTTGTAGGTTCTTGAACTTTTATTCTTTTTTCTTATTCTGGAGGCTTTGGCTCTATTTGGTTGTGTTGTAGGGGAACTCCTGGTTTTTCTAACACAAGTTGTTCCCATACCAGCTAGAGTTTTCTTTTCCTTCTCTTTGGATGATTCTACTTCATCTCTTTGTCTCCTTATTTCTTTCAATTTTTCAATTGGAAGACCCATTCTCTCTACAAGGACTTATGTTTCCTTTCTCACCTTTCTGATTGACATGGGCTTTCTCAAATCTGAGTGGACTTGTAAGCTTTTCTCTGCATAGGTGCCAAACCTTTCTTCATTAGGATCCAATGGTGAATTTAGTAGATCTTTTGCATACATCCTCATAATGTTTTCATCCACCTCATATCCCATAGGCATGATCAAAACAGTTCTAGGATCAGTTGCTTCCATGTGACATTGGTCGATGTCTACCATGAAGCATATTGAGTCTTTATGTTGTTCCACTAAGGCTTGAGGAATTCTCTCTTTGGCATGCATCTAATTCTGAAAGCTTTTAAAATGACCCCACAGGGTTGCATTGTGAGTTTGTTGATCCCCAAGACAACATAGCATATCCCAGATCTGAATGGCTACCGGAATGTCATTTCACCAATGAGCTTTACCAATGATCGGTACCTCACCTAAGAAGTAGAAATAAAGGAATATTAACAAGTTTCTGAACTTGAATACATTCTTCTTTTCCTTCTTGATCCTTTTTAGGTTCTCCAATAGTGATAAAGCTTGTACCTTATGACCATAGATGCAAATTTTACATCAACCTTGGCAATATGTTCTATAGTCATTGCCCTTTTGTCCCAATGCGAGCCAGTTGCTTTAGTAACCTCATCATTCTTTACTGACTTTAATACTGGAAGTCTCTAAGAGGAATTCAAGCCTGTGACTACATAGATAGCTTCCTTAGTAATTTTGAATGGCACGTCCAGCCACATGAATTCATCATGCACACAACTCTGTATGTATCAAACCCACTCATCCTCATTAAATATAGGAAATTTTGTGAATTGCACAAATTTCTTGTCTACTAAGGTTTGAAATTCAAGTTTCATAGAAAATTCCTCTTGAACTATGTGATTAGAGTACAATTCCAATAGTTGTGCACTACCCAAATCTTCAATATTAGCGTGCACATATGCCCTAATATCTTCTCTATGAAGAATTCTATACGGAACCGACAAAAATGCACCTAGGGGTTCTGTGTCTATGGACTTATATGGATGCCACTTGAACTTTGGTCATGGCCTATCCTTGAATTCAACCAAAAGAGGGGTAGACAAAATTATGAGCAAACAAATTTATAGGTTTTGCAATATATACCTTTCAGAGACGAAATGAAGGATGATCACAAATTCTCCTCTTTGCTTGGATCCCTTCTCAATTTGTTAAAGATTACCTCAGATCACTCCAAACTTCTTTCATCCAAATGAAATATGACAAATGAGAGTGAATACCATTCTTTTATTGTCATTGAACCTAACTCCTTACTTTTGCAATAAATTCCCTTGCCCTAATTCAACTGGTTCTTTGTCTTTTATATTCCGGGGCAGATAACTCTTGTGTGGATCTACAAGTTTATCCATTGATGCCTTAGATTTATTTCAAAATTTCTGAAGAGTATCCAATTTCCTACTAGACTCATTTGAATTCCAGTATCAATCACGTGTAGGGGTTTGGTAAATTTCCTTGATAGCTCCCCCTAAGGCAGAGACCTAAAATTAATTTCCAGAGGTATTACCATAAGTGATTTTTGGTGTCGATCCATTTCCTTTTGTAGAGGAATTCTCCTTCACCCATTTCTTTTTCATTTGCTTCTTGATCTCATCAGTAGTGATTTTTCCTTTTCCCTTAACATCTGGTTGCTTGTTTTGTCTTACCAGACCTCTTTTCTTCCAATAAAATCTAGAGGTGTGACCGAATTTGTTGCAACTGTAGCACACAACACTTCTCTATATAGGCCAACCATTCCACTGATTTTCTCTTGATTTGCATTGGTTAGCAATGTGTCTAAATCTATTGCATGCATAACATCTGACATTTCTAAGAAAATTATGCATCTCAGTTATGCATTCACTTGACTTATGACCATATTTATGGAAATTAAAACACTGACCTAAGAATGATGGTCCACTTATGTTCACCTCACTCCTACACTGAGAAGCCATATGAACAAATTTATTGCAAGTATAGCAATAACCATTAAATCTTTGAGCATTACGTTGACTTACCTGATTCCTTCTGGGTTCATTCATCTATTTTCCTTGTCTGAATTTTATTTGTCTTGAAGTCCTTTTTTTAGAGCTCCTTTGCCCAAATCCGGAGCTTTCTCCTTCTTCATATCCAAGCCCTCGTCTGTCACCATCAGTTCTTTTTCCCTTGATTAATTCATCAAGTTTGGTTGAACTTGCTTTGAATTTCTCCTTGAACTCATTTGCAGTAGCAAGTTCATCTCTAAGATGATCAAGTTGTTTTTCAAGCTCCTCTTCATTGTTCTTGGATCGCTCCAATTCATTTTCTAATCGAATGCATTGTTCAAATTTTTCTCTTAAAGATTGTGCAAGCTTTTCTTCATTCTTCTTTTTGTCCTCAAACTCCTTGGTCATCTTCATCATGATGGATTCTGTCTCACGCTTCAAAGCAACATTTTCTTGGGAAAAAATTTCACATTCTTCTATTTTCTCTTTTAGGGATTGACTGAGTTGTTCATCTTCACTAGTTTTACTCTTCTACTTAAGTTGTCCACATAATTCCTTTCTTTTCTCCCTTGATTCATTAATCTTGTCTTTCAATGACTGGATAATTTTTTCTACATTTTCAAGATTTTCTTGCAGTTCTTGGATCTTAGATTTTGACTGGTCAAGATCATCCAAGGCCACCATGAGTTGTTGTTGAAGACTACTTGTATCCATTGAGAACACTTTCCAAGATCTCCCCAAGCTATTAGAATTCTTTCGAGGAACGAGCTCTAATACCAATTGTTGGAAACAAGCAACACTAAGAGGGGGGTGAATTAGTGTTCTGCAAAAATTAATCCTTTTCTTTTGATATTTAATCCACTTAAAACATTTAATTAAAATCAATAAGCAGAAACTAAAATTAAGAAACCACACAACCATAACACAAGGATTTTTACGTGGAAACCCTATTAAGGGAAAAACCATGGTGGATGGCCAATCCACAATAATTCTGAGTATACTCAAAAGAAATATTACAAAATGAGAATGCACTTGCATTCGGGCTCACTGCCTAGACCTCACTACTCAAAAAAGGGCTCACTTTCCTTACAATAGTTTGGATTAGATCCAAAAATATTGAATTGAATGAATAGAATCTACCAATGCTTGATTGCAATTCTAATTAAGCTTTGATGATGAACTTCTGCCCTTTTCTGCTCAAGTTTGTACACAAAAATATTTATGCGCAAGTGAAACTGTGCATGATATCACTCAAAAACTCCTTAGAAATTCGCAACATACATCAATGCACCCTATACTACTACTACAATGATATATCTAATTATCTAAATATATCTACGACTAAAGATTTAATTGCCATAGGTCATCTCAACAAAACTTAATTATATTTGCAACTTGTCGGCCCAAAACATGAACAATTTCGAAGTGTATCTAAACAAGTTAGCTAGAAAATAGCTAGGACCATTTGAATTTGAAAACAACTTAAATAAGTTCACTTTTACACATCCAACACGCACCACTTACACTGAGTCAGCTCTATCAAGAAAATAAATAGAAAATGTCCTATCGGACCTCCAAAATCATATAGAAACTAATGTAACACACCAAAACTCAATGATATGATGATCCACATGCTCAACAGGAAATTCCAAAGATCCACGGCACAAAACAATGATTTGGTGAAGCTAACTAACTGGATACTCTGTTCCACAAGTATTCTGTCGATAATACATAGTATTCTACTTTGTTTGTCGGTATGATTAGATAGAGATTTGTGGACCATGGATATGACCTTATTTTCCATCAATGGCAACATTAGAAGCCAAAAACCATCTCACAAAACCATATTCCAACAAAATCTATGCCTAGATTGGGCAAGTATAGTTCCTCTGCGAAATCCAAAGTCAAACTAAGTCCTTCCTCAATTTAGGTGCCCCAAACTAAAGACTTAACTGGTCATTGGTTATGAAGATATCTTGCAAGCATCACCTCAATGTTGGTGCCCAAGAATGGGCCCACTTAACTGAGCCTTGTAAATATCTTCTCATGCAAAAGGTGTTGACTGAAAGATGCCAAATTGGGCACCCAAGGTGGGTCCAAATCAATTTGAGTTAACTAAAACATATCTTTCCATCAATTCATGCAAATATCATGCATGATTGATCCCCACTTTACTGAAAGTATCCACCTATTATCTGTCATGCAACTAAATTCATTAGTCATGCAACTCAAACTAACTACATGCAACTGAAGATAACTGAACCATAACTGAACTGAACTGAACAGAGCTAAACTAAATTGAAGTGAAGTAAAGTGAAGTGAATTGAACTGATACTAAACTGATAGTGCCACTCCACTCATGTAAATATCAATCCCTAATTTTTAGGATCTAAACATGCAGTATTGAAGTATTATCAATCCTCCAAACAGTTAACTGAAGCAAGGTGGGTCCCACCTTCCATGTGGATGCCCCATGTGCTCCTATTTTGTAGGAGCTCTTCTTGGATTTTCCCACATGTTCCTATCATTTAGTAATAATTATAAATGTTAATTTACATGTTCATTTCATTTGAATTTAATCTCTTTCTTATCCTAGTGTTGGGGAACACTTTCCAAGGACTTAGGAGATACATGAAATATGTTTAGGATTGCAATTAAATGACATCCTATTCCAAACATTTTCCTAGGTCAAACCCCTAGTTGGTAATTAAACCTTGATAGAAAGAATAGATCTAAAATGTAAATGTGTGTAAAAGTCCCAATCTTAAGTGTGTCTAAGATTAAGAGATCTAAAATGCAATGAAACCCTACTATAATGTGCTAGAATAGGATGCATACATGAAACATGAAAATGATGATGAATCACTTTGGGAGATCCTCGATCACCCTAATAAGCCACAAGAATGCAAGTACCTTCCTTTATGTATAACTTAGAATGATAATGGAAGATGGAATCACTTAGGAAACAAGTCATTAGGCTTGGCTCAATGGCTAGTTGCATCTCTCCAACCTAGAATCCATCATGATTCTCCATAGGAAACCATCATCAATCTTCAAAAATGATAAATCTTGAAATGAAAGTGAGCTTGAAGACCTACAAAAACACTATAATGTTGCTCCATGACTTCAACTTTTCTTTCTCTTTGCTCTTGAATGAAAAATTCTTGAATCTCTTTCTTACTTGATCACTTGTCTTGTTCTCTCTAGTTCCCTAGTTCCTTCATTGTCAAAAATGAGTGTGAGACTTAGATTTTATAGACATCCCATCTAATTTACCATTTATTAGATCCCAAATGCCGAAATTTGTGAAATTTGAATTAAAAAGATTTTAATTTCCCACTTAAACCCTAAAAAATGCCCCAAACGAGACTCATACACCCAAGGTGGTGTAGGGGTCCCACCTAGTGGGACTCATACACCCAAGATGGCATATAAGTCCCACCCTAGGTTTTTGGGGTGAAAAATGTTGAGAGGTTAGAAAATTGAATGTTATTTTTTATTGTGTCAAGATTTCAATTGAAATAAGCCTTGGGATCTGAAATAAAGGGTCTTAAGGGCTTGCTAATGATGATTTATAGGGAAATAATGCAAGGGTAGTAAAATAGGTTCAAACTAAATGTGAAATTGTACTATCTCCAAGAAGGGAATACAATTTTTGACACACAAAACTTGTATGTAGAATTTCATAATGCTTATATGTGACTTTAATAGAGGACAATGAAATTGTTGGTTTCTTCTTACTACTTAAAGAAACAATTCTTGGTCCTATATTATGTTGATATATGGAGCCCAATCAAAAAAATTGTTTAAATTTACCCACTTTTATTGGTGTGTTTTCCCCCTAAATTAATTAACGAGGGAATGCAAGGGGAGTTATTCCCCCCTTTGATATTAAAAGGAATTTATCACCAATTTCCTATTTAAATTTATGTTGTAATCAATTGTAAGTGCCCAAAAGTATGAATAGTTTTATTGCTACGTTGGAAATCCAAAAGGCACAAATTGAATAGTTACAAAAAGGGCATGTGGAAGTCAAACATGTGCATGGATGTTTGGTTTTTCTTTCTATAGGGTTTTGTGAGGGAAGATAGGAAAGAAGGTCATTATTTAGTCACATTTATTCATAGGTTGTTGTGAAGGGTGCATGAAGCATTGTGTATGGGTAATTACAAAGTCGTGGTAAACATTTTAATGTATTGCTAAAAGTTGCAACTATTGTTGCATGATAATTGTACATAGCATTTTCTAGAAGTAATAGTATTTTGGACTCATGTTGGTGGATGTAGCTCAAGTTTGGGTGAACCAAATTAAATATCATGTTTTCTTCTCACTATTATTTTTCTGCTAATTATAATTCCTCTATTTTAATTGTTGTAATCTACATTAAATTGATAAATTATGCCTGCAATTCCTAACATATTCAATGCATATCTTGTGGTGGACTTTATATCATCTATATCACCTATTAAATTAGAATATGAATAAATCAACATTCAAATGGTTAGTATATTCAATGCCAAAGTTAGTGGTTCCTTGTAGGTATCAAATAGCTTTCTTTATTTCTTTCTAATGAGTTTGATTAGGTTTATCCTTGAATTGACTAAGTGTGTTGATTGATTATACAATATTAGGCCTTGTTGTGGTTAAGTAGTCCAAATCTCCCACCAACCACACCTATAAAAAGTTCCAATTTCTTCTTTTATACCATCATTAATTGAAAACTTAACATTTTATTCTAATAGATTAGATATTGAATTTTCATGAATACATATTAAAACTTTGGATCGATTTCTTTGCATACTTACTTTTAGTAATTAAAAATTATTACCATCTTCTCTCCATACTTCAATTCCTAAGCAATAACACATCTTTCGAAGATCTTCATTTAAAGTTCCTATCATAGAGCTCATTTGATTTCATCAATTAGACCCATACCACTTTCTCTTATGATTAGACCATTAACATAAAATGAAATCAAAGCAATTGTTACAAATTTTTTGCTACAACTCAGTTGGTGGAGCTAGATTAAATAATGTTATATTTAAAATTGGAAAATACATTTAATTCTACATATGCTAAGTGTTGATTGCATCTTAATTATCATTATTTATCAAGTGACAGTTATGCTTTGAAAAGAGGAATCAAAATTTCAGAAGTTGTTATTCAATGTTTCAGAATCAAATGGAGTAAAGAATTGAGCATACAATAATAAAGCATTTCAAATTGCTTTCATTTATTTCATAAAGTGATTCATATTTATGAAATTTCATTTGATTGTGAGAATTCAAATGATAGTACAAATTTGCATTGAGATGCATTTTTTCTTTTCAAAATGAAAAGCATAAGATTGAAATCAAATATCCACACAAGCCGTGGATGGGAATATCACAATGCATCATAAACAGTACACTACACTATGGAAGATACATAAAATGGAATCACATAAGCATAAACATAATCATCGTTGCCTATTGATCAATGGCTGATGGAGAATTGGTGCACCGTTTGTCTTCTTCGAGCTCCGTTGACCTGCGGGAAGGAAGAGAGGGATGTCAGAGGCTTTGATTATGAATTTACCTACATGAACCATCAACAATAATGTAATATGCTACTAATCATGCACTCAAACAATCAAGAGAAGTGCATAAACATAAGCTGAAAGAGATATATCAACACAAACATATATTGTTTTATGCTAACATTGTTTGTTTCTTTGTGCAAGTATAGGGAAAATCATCAAGCTGATTATCATTTGAAGATCAAGCATGTGGAGGAAAATGGGCTCCCACAAGGGTAGAGCTCGGCATGCTTCCCCTTATCCATTACAAGTGGGCTGAGATAGAAATTGTAATCATCATATTCATCAAGAAAGGAAATGCAACTGAAAGAGTAAAGTGGAGTTTATCCATCAAGCCATTAAACCAATTGTGCATTCATAATGATCATTTAAATGCTTTCTGAAAGCTATAGGTGAACAGTGGGTTTAATTTGCTCAATCAATTTAACTGAATACATTCATCTCAAACATTGTTGCATGATTTATGTTCTTCTGCCATAGTATTATGAGTCATCATGTTCATAATATTATGAAAGGTTCAACGATGTTCTTTCTCTCAATCAAGGATAGTGAATAGGCATACATACTGCCTTGACAAAAATAATTGTTTCATATTTTCATTTTGGAGGAGAGAAAGTGCATGGAATAGCTTAGTTAAATGGAGCATAAAAATGCATGAAGAGTTTTGGATAAGAAACAGTGATAGCATATAATCAAATAAATAAACAGTTTATTCATCTATTAGATGGTGGAGCAATCAACTTGTTTGTAAGTACAAAATAAAGTGCTCAGGTGTGTTTGATACAATCTTTTGGCTGACGGTGGAGGGAAATAGTCTAAGAGTACACTGTTTTAAATTTTTGTTTCTTCATTTATCATGTGTTTCAAATGGTGGTACAACAAGTTAAAATTTATTTCCAGAATAAGAAGAGTTTGCAAAATATACTGTTTGGACATTTGTGTTGTTCTATCATTCAATGGTTTTTTCATTTAAGCTATACTTTCAAAAAATTCACAATTATCAAGCAGAATTCCAAGGATTTATATACATAAAGTCATTTTTAGAACAAACAACATGTATACATTGAACCTGGTATGAATGAGGGTTTGGAGTGCATAAGAGACAAGGAAAACAACTCATCTACAAATTCAATCAAAAAGATTTATGTGTGTAAGGAAGAAACAACATGGAGATGACAATTGAAAATATAAACAAAAGATACATTTTCAAAATTTCATGAACCTGTGTGAGGGCTTTCAACAGTAATACATTCAGAAATGCAATTTCCTCACAAATAACAAATACCTATATACTGAAAATTGAAGAATTCGAATGCCAAAAGGAGCCATGATGGGTCGAGCCCAGATTTTACACAGATATCAAAATATACATATTCTGTTTATTTTTCATACACCCATATTGGGGTTTGAGTTTAAAGATAGATTTAATGCCATTTCTGAGTTACCCATATGGATACTTCTACAAATAATAAAAATATATGCTTTCTACAATTTTCAAAGTCGCCATGAGAGGGTTTTATAGCAAACAACAGAAAATAGAATAAATCATGATGAATCGTGTTCAGGAAACACATATTTCTTCAAAATACAGCTTACCCACATTGGAGTTTTGAACAGAAAATACAGCTTCTATAATTTTCAGTCACCCATGAAGGGTTCTATAAGAAAACCACAGAGATTTCAAAAGAAAGCAACATTCATGGTGGGTTGAGCGAGCTTTAGAAGAAGTATGATTCATTCAAAAACAATGAATGCCCACATCTAGTTTTGTTTCTAAAGTTCAAGAGAGGAGGAAAATCATGATGGGTCGAGCTCAAAATACTCAGAAAGCTCATAACAAGTATGTTCATGGTGCGGCCTATAGATGGCCTTTAAATTTATAAATGAAAATGACATCTTAATGGAGTATATGAAGCTTTTAAGCTTCTATTTCATGAAAGGAGTTTCCAAAGGAAGAAACGGTGAGCTTACCATGCACACCATAGAGAAGTAAAGATGTGCCACAGTCAAGCTTTGAAAGATCCAGAAGAAATTTCCCAAGCCAAGCACATATGGTGGTCGAATGGATTCATCAATGAGAAGATACAAAATACAAGCAAAATATATTAGGTAAATGATAACGCTGTGGCGTTAAGGCCCAAATTCTATTTCAAAAGTGAAGTGAAGGAGCTCGCAAATACTATAAAGACATCTTACCATAAACAACAGTCAAGAATCAAACATTTGAAGTTAAAATTTGAAGCTTCCAAGGCATTTCCAAGCTGCAAAGACAAGCTTTCATGGTGGCGGTATCTCTTCCCAAGCATACCCAAACTTTCAAAGTTGAAAAAATGTGAAATGAAGTGAGGATTAGGGTTTTCCCTTGTTTTGCTATGTTTCCCTAATTCAAAATAGGGATTTATCATTTTTATCAAACTTTATGCAAAGTTTTGAATGGCCGATTTTCCTAATGATAGGTCGAACCATGTAGGGATTTGAGTGATTGAATTTTGACCTAAGTCTTGATGATTTAATGGATTATTTGAAGACTTTAGGCCTTTAGTTGTTGCCTTAGTCAAAAAGGGGGTATATGATTTGAAGCCTTAGACTATTTTCAAAGGTTTATGAGAAGGTCAATTAAATTTTGGAGGGAACTGTTTTAAGCACAAGGATAAGCCTTAGTTTTTACTGATTTTATAGAAATCAATTCAATATCCATGCTTCTATTATTTATTTTGATTGATTTTTGAGAAATCAATTATAGATTGGAAAATTGTTTCTAAGGGAAAGGAGATATGAATAAAGATATTCATGTATTTTATGATTTTTTTGAGAAGATCAAGATCTTATTGGGGAAATAGAGATTGAGTTGTAGTTTGCAAAATATTTCAAAGCAATCTTTAATTTTAAAGATAGGCCAAATTGTAAAAATCTGCATATCATGTAAAGCAGGATTAAAGTGGTGCTTTTATAAATCGCTTTATTCTTTTCTATTTTTAGCAGATTGTTTTTATTTCTGCCTTGGTCGGATTTGATATTCCTACTAGAGAGATAAGGTGTTTTATTTGCTTTAAAAGCATATTTAGCCTATTTTTAGGAGCTTTTTAGTATGAACATGGAAACAATGTGTTTTTCCTGCTTTTATGCAGACTTTTGAGACAATTTGAGGCCTTTTCCTTGGGATTTCTTTGTGAGCTCAGATTAGGGTAACTTCTAGAGGGTTATATTTTGAAGAAACTTAGTTTTTCTTTTTCTTCTTAGTTTAGATTTTAGTTTCTTGCTCTTACACTTTTTGGGCTTGTAAACTCATTTTGTACTCAGTTCAGACAGATTTTGGCATACTCCTTCAGTTGAATAAAGACAACATTCCTACTTCTCAATTATGTGTTTACTTGCAGTTTCAGTTTATGTTATCTTGTGATTTTTGTTCATAGATTCCTTGTTATGTCCTAAGACTGTAATTCTTGATGCAGAAAGTTGAAAATACAGGTTGCATGTTGTATTTCAAGTCAGGTCTTCATGCAAATTATTTATGTATTAATTGTTCATGAGAGATTGTAAGATATTGTGTTTTTCTGAAAGCTGTTTCTAAGGAAGAGATCAGAATCATCATTAAATCATTACCAAGTCTTGAAAATCATCTGTTAGTCATAGGTTTTAATTTGAGTCATCTTCTAACTCTTTCCCTCAGAAAACTACTTAGAATAATATTCATCATTCGGAGAACCAGCTCACTCTGGAGATTCGTTCTTGCAATGAGTTACCCACAACTCAAGAACGTTTCCATGTGTCAATAGATTACTGAACTTTTAGTTGCAGCAAGGTGCAAATCTATTTGATAACAACAACATTTACATGTTTATATTTCTTTAGGTACAAATTTAGATCTCTTACTTTTAATGAATTCTTGTTGGAAGAAGTTGTCAATTTGCATATACCATAAACTTGGTGCCTTTTTAATACCATAGAATGCTTTCTTTAACCTAAATACAAGATTTCTTCACCCTAATTTACAAAACCTTTAAGTTGAATAAGATTCCAATTATATTTATATTTTTTCTAATAAATTACCATTCAAAAATGTTGAATTAACATCCATTTTTTTAGATGTTGTACTGTCAAAAAAGTCGTCTATGACATTTTCATATTTGTTTGAGTCCTTGTTAAATTAAGCTTAATTAAATGCCTTGATTTAGTGTTATAATGTGTTTAACACATTCACATTAGGTCTTGGGCCCTTGTAAACTAAATGAACTTAATTATGCCTTATTTAAGGTGTTGTAAAGTGTTGTATTACACTTTCACACCAATCTAGGGTTTTAATAATTAATTGGGCTTCAACTTTATGCTTTAATTGGCCTTATTTTGCATCCACAAGCCTTAATTAATGCATCTTTCTGAGGGTAATCTTGACACATATGCAATGACCAATCAAAAATTAATGATTTTGAATTGTATGGCTCATATTTAGTGATCTGGGACTCATATTCCACCTTAGGCATATGATTCCCACCTAAGTTTCAAGGCCCCAATCCTAATTTTACATTCTAGGCATTTTATTGAAAAATGTGTCCCAAAGCTTGGCCTAATGGGACTCATATGCCACTTCTAGTGGAAGTGGCGTATGAGTCCCATGTGGCTTAAAATTAAATTAAATTCAAATTATTTGTGGAATTTTATTCTCCTAGATTTGATGTCAACTTGTAGCATTGTAATTTCAAGGAATTGGGCATAAATAAGTATAAATACAAGTTTCTTTCACTCATTTTCATCCTAGGCTTTCAAGTATTCATGTATTATAGAAAATTTGAGTTCACAAGAGCATTCAAGAGTTTACAAGAGTATTCATCAGCCTTCAAGGGCTAGTTATCAAGCATTTTTGAGCATTATTCAAGTATCAAGACTCATGTCAATATCATCATGCCTCATGTTTTTTTTTTAGCTAACATTTATGATGTAGGGTTTCATGATTCAAGCAAGAATTCAAGTCAAGATCTACCACATTCAAGCAAGAGTCAAGATCCACATTCATGCTAGCCATTTCATACATGTTTGTAGCACTTTGTTTTTAAGGTTTGGTGAGTTGCAACCTTGCATCTTGTTCATTCATCATTATGTTATTCTATTTCATTCTATTTCGGGATTTGATTACCAAACAAGTCTTGACCAAGGAAAACCCCTTTCTACTAATGAAACAACATTTTTCTCTCTCTAGTGTGTGATTTGTAGATCTAGGTTGAAGGCACATTGAGGAGCAATATTGGAGAAAAGTTGTCAAGTTGTCAAATTTGATACCTTGCTTTGAAGATCACAAAAAGACATCTACAGGTTGCAAATCAGAGTTTCAGACATGGAGATTAGGTGCAGAGGACAGAGCAGAGTTTGAAGCATAGAATCAAACTTTGACTTTCCAAATAAGCAGATTAGGACTAATACGTTAGAAGTGGCGTATGAGTCCTTGTACAGGTCATTTTCTAGATTTTTACAGATCTTGAGTCAGCATTTCCAAATTTCTATTCATGCCCAGAAACCCTAATCTAGGACTAAATCACCCAACCTAGTGTATGAGTCCCAATCAGCATTAAATTTAGTGTTTTTTTATTTCATAGATCATTCTAGGTACATTCAAGTTTCCAAGTGCACCATTTTGATTTCCCAGCATTGTATTTTGATTTACATGCATTTCTATGTCATTTAGTGAAGTTTTGCATAAAATTAGGCTTGAGCATTAGGTCTTGCATATCATTATTCTTTCCAAGCCCTAGATTGGTGGTGAACCCTCTAGTATTCTTAAATCATGCCCTATGATACCCTTATTACAGATCTATTTCCCTCATTCCATCATTGGATTGAGATCTCTAGGTTTTCCTTGAATGAGAAGTGTAGAAGATTGTTGTTCTATGTCCTAAATAATAGCAATGAAAATTTTCCACCTTTCATTTTGGTGAACCTGTATTTAGAAAATCTTAATTTTGATTTGGAGTGCATCATAACCCTAAATCTAGCTTGCATTAACTTTGCATTAGTGAATTTACATCTAGGGTTTCAAAATCTTACATTAGTGAAAGTGCATGTAGGTTGCATTTTTTCATCTTGCATCATTGAATTTCATCTAAAACATGTATTTTCATTTAGTTTAGACATCATCCAAACCAAAAAGCATAGAAATCATTGATTTTTTTAAAAAAATTGTGCAAAAAACCCTAACTAGAACTCATACGCCCCTTTGGGCGATTTAGTCCCGGTACACATTTTAAACTAATTTTTTCATAATTCAAAATTATATTTTTGTACTTTTGTTTGTTGCTATTACATTTATGTTTTAGTTTATAGAGTTTTTGTTATATTCATTTCTTTGTATTGAGCTTAATTTGAATCTGAATTAGAGAATATTATTGGATTCATCTTGCATTCATTGAGTGTCCCTTGTATGAGCTTTTCTACTTGGTATCCTATTGCTAATACTATAGTGAGACGAAGTTCAAGACTCAAGTCATACCATGATAGCACAATCATCATGGATCTTGGGTTACCTAACTCTTTCACTACTAGTATTCACACTAGTTCACTAGGTATGGATTGTACCCTAACAACCCTTTGCTTCAAGTAGTGTGACAAATGTTGAAAAAATGGTTGCTATTATCCCATAAGAAAACATAATCCAAATTCATGAAGAATTAGAAAACATAAAACATAAATTAAGCACTGAAAATATTTCAACAACTGCTATCCCTAGTATAGATAACATATACCGTATGATTGAAACTAAAGAAGGAATTGAACTTGTGTGTAACCTAGATCAAATTTTTGGAAAACATCTTACCTCAACCACTAGTGGTGGTAAACTTGTGAAAAATGTCTAAAGCCAAGGAGGAACACAAATTCCTCTCACAACAATTGCCTCTATTCCTACCTATACCAATCCTCAAGTTACAATAACGATGCAACATACTAGTAATGTCATTCCTACCTTGGGTATTTCTGCTAGTATCCCTAGTACCTGTGTGGCATCGCACACCATATTTACTACCTCTTTACCTCCCATAAGCATTACATTCACTTGTCCCTCAAACACATATACACCTCCACCATATTGACCTCCATCTCACAATACAACCAAAGAAACCATCATAAATCAACTTTTGCAAACCATTTCATCCCTTCAAAAAAAAGTTTCCACCATAAACCAAAATCAAAATGGCCAACCTACATACTATGTCAAATGAAATCCCTTATCCTTGGAGATATTGAGAACGTCGATACCACAAGGTCTAGAGATCCCTAGATTTGAGAAATATGGCAAAAAGGAGATCCTTCTAACCATGTTTCCACTTATACCGCATTATGTAGTGACTTTTTCCTTGAGGATAAGCTCTTGGCTAAGATTTTCCCTAGGTCTTTAAAAGCTTTCTCGTTACCGAATAACTCAATTCATTCATTTAATGAACTTGTTGAGGCCTTTATAAACCATTTCCAAGTGCACATGACTCCTAAGATGACCCTAGCCGATTTGATGAGATGTAAGCAAAAGGAAGATGAAAAAAATATTAACTTTATTTCACGATACCAATCGCTTTATTCCCAAATCGATGTAAAGATTCTTGATCCTCACCTTCAATGGATGTTCATTGAGAATTTTCAAACTAAGATACAAGATAGACTTACTATGATGAAGTTTCCTTCCTTTGTACACTTGTGTACTCCCCTTCATGATTATCAAAACTCAGTTAGTAGTTGTGACACAAAACCCATCACTAGTTGTCCTAAGAAGTCCAAATCTACAAACTAGAAAAATTATCAACCTTTTAGAAAGTGGAATAAAGGCTCCCCTAAACAAGCAACTCAACACGTCGATACCCAAGTGGTTGCTATAAGGAAGACACCTCCTTTCACATTTGGGGATCCAACTAGGCAATTCACTCCCTTTCCCGATAGCCTAACACAATGTCACAAATCTTAGAACAAAAAATGATCACCTTGCCTCATGTTAAAACTCTCAATCCTAATAAACTATTACCAGAAAAATATAGATCAAATTCTTACTGCCATTATCTTTGACAAAATGGACATGATACAAAAAATTGTAAGCATCTTAAACATCTTGTGCAAGACCTCATTGATTTCAGCTAGCTTTCAATTGGAGGTGTTAATGATCAAGGAAATAAGTCTGTTTCCCCTCCCAACCAAAACTTGCAAATCTTTACCAACCCTATGCCTAACCAAGTAACATTTCATTTATCAAAGCTAGTGAAACTTAAAAGAATGATGTGATGAATGTTGACACAAATGATGATAACATGGATACTATTGAACAAATTCCTATGGATACTATTGAAAAAGGTTTGATTGTGTTGATCAAAACTCATCCTCATAAGGGTTGAGCTAAAAATCCTCTTGATATTGCTTTCTACTCACAAGATATACTTAAACATGTGACTGATGGGCCTCTTTATATAGTTGGTCGAATCTTTGACAATCCCACTAATGGGATATCAATAGATCTTGTCCATGGAGAGAATGTGATTTCCAAATAATTCTTACTTATGCATGAAATTTATCAATAAATATATGACAAACCGAAAGCATGGATCAAAACACATAATAGTTTTTCTTTCCCTATGATGGGATCAATCACCCTTCCTCTAAAAATAGGACTGAAATAATTAGATGTCTCATTCTCCATCATCCTACAGTTGAACCAATTTCGTGTGAAGTGAGGCTATCCATGTCTTTTCTCCGTGAATTTTGTCCCTTTGGTTGTGCCTTAATGCTTAAAGTTTCCCTTTGACAATGAAATCTTTACTGTGCATCATAGTGGCTTTAATCTATTGTCTGTCCGAGAGAACTTTTCATTAGATTTCTTTTGGCCCAAGCCTATGGAACCTATTAAACCTCATGAAGAATTATTTTTCAAATCCTATCAAAATTTTAAGGTGAAATGTATAGAAAAACTACCCCTTAGAAACATGCCTTAACCTATGAATGAGCTTACCATACTTGATGAAACCATGATAAAACCTAAAGACATTCCGATCAACCAAGAACAACCTAAGATAGATCCTTTGTAGAAAATGAAAACAATCTCATCACACCACCTAAGATAAAACAAGTTTATAGACCTAAAGAGAAAGTGGTTGAACAACCTCCCATGGTTCCCTCTATTCCTCCCCTTAGGGAAGAAAAAAAACCTATGGTTGACAAATCCACTTCTACACAAACATAAATTCTAGAGAGCATAGGCATAGATGTCGTGCTCTTGTTTGAAAGTTAAATGAAGAAAAAAAAAATCAAATCCTAACTTGACTGAAGCAACACATGATGAGTCTCCCTCTTTACCGCAACAACAAGATTCTATATCGTAATAGGAGTTAAAGCCTTCTTTAGATATTATCATTCAACCTCCCATTGTGATTAACTTGGATGACGATGATAAGGTTGCTAAAATTGATGAAGAACTGCATAACAAATTGAATACATTATTTTCCTCTTCCATGAGCTTATATGATGATTCCCCTAAGAAGAGTGTTGAACTTCATAACAACCCTAGTTCGACACTTGATGTTATCCCTTTGGCTAGTTTTCCACCTTTCGTATATGATGAACAAGATTGGGATGAGGATGACCTACTAATAGGTTGATTCACATGTGCCTAACTGGTCTTTTTCATTGTTTATTTTGTGTGATTGCATGTGCGTAATGTGATCTCTTTTGTCATTTTTTTTATGTTTCTATCTCTTTGTGCATTCCTCCATTTGTACCTACATCCTTCTCTATGTCATAAATATTTTACCTTTGTCTTTTATCTTTGTCTTGTGTTTTCCTTTTGGGGATGATGCAAGGTGTCGAGACATTTAGGTCTCTTCTAGGTTGACCCAAAAGCTTTTCCTTTATCTTTTTCATTTGTCTTGTGTTTTCCTTTTGGGGATGATGCAAGGCATCAAGACATTTAGGTATCTTCCATGTTGAACAAAAAGGATTTTCTTTTTATTTTCTCTCTTCGTGTCATTCTTCATGTTTCATGAGTATTTGGGGAATGATGATAGTTATGAGCTCTATAACAACATTGTAGCAAGAACATACTGACCTCAAATCCATGGATCCCTTGTGTTATTGTGGGATTTCATTTTGGGGGAAATTCCTTTTCATGACAGCTTCATTTGGAAACATATGACTTGGTATAGGGCTTTCCAAGTAAGCTCTCATTTCCTCTTTATTGTTAGCATTTATCTTTTGCTACTTTAAAGTAATTTCTCACAACATGGTGTTTAGCAATTTCTGTAAAGTGGGAGCATACATTGGCATTATTATTTTGCATCTTATGTTTCATGGTGTAGTATTCTTCATGTGATGTGTCTTTCACTTTGTGATGACATTGGGCGTGATGTCCCTCAAGAGCGTGATCTCTCTTAGCATATTATATTCCTCTTAGTGGTCTGATGCGACACACTACATCCCCTAAGTTGTAAATCTTCTATTCTTTGATTGGTCCTCTCTGGAAGAGATTAGATATGACGTTCCCTAAGTTAAGATCTTACATGAACTAAGCAAAACTCCTTTGAACATACCTTTATGACATTTTGCAAAATTTTGTTATATGGCCACCTTGCATAGCACACTTTGCTTGCATGTGGAGCCATCTTGTCTGTTCATGAGTTTCAAGCATACAAAGCTTTTCTTGCCTCATGAAGCTCAAAGATCATTGTTGTGTGGTCTTATCAAAATTATCAGGACGTATAGCTTTGGTCTAGTTGTACGAGAGTCGAACTTAGGCATGAATTCCCATAGCCACTTGTTTATGAGCGCATATTAGATGTGTGTGTATGTGTCTCACCCTCTTGGATACTCACCCAACAAACAACTTGAAGTTCCATTGAATCAGAGTGACTATGCATGTTTTGAACAAACAACCTAGATCTAATCCACATCGTGATGGAAAAACGATTGAAGCTTGATCAACCCCTCTTTTTGCTTTTTTTTTTTTTTCCTTTCACTTTGTCTTTGGCAATGTATGCTTGTGCCTTGTGTTAGTTCTCAAAAAAAAGTTTGTTTGAGAAACCACAAGAGGTTTCCAAGCTCTTGGTATGTTTTAGGCTAACGTACAAGGCCAAATAATGTACTTGAACCTTCTTCTCTTCAAGCTCTACCAGACCTAGGTGGGTATACCTTATACAAGTGAAGCATACTTAAACTGTGTGTTTCCTACTTAAGCAATCTATCCACAATGGCAATTGGGAGTGGAGAGATGTAGACCTAATTTGGTATAAATTGTATAAGCGATATCAAGGTAAAATCTATGAACATGTTCTATTAACTGGTGTAAGATTTTGAAAACAAATTTGATAAAATTAAATAATGAAATCGGTAAGACCAGTGCCTTGTTGGGTAAATGGAGTCAATGAATTATTATGATGGTTGAAAAATATCGGCTACAATTCTAGTTGTTTGGAACTTGTGAATGTGAATGTTTATAACTTGTATAAATGTGCAAATAGGTAACTGGAAAACTCTTCTTATGAATCCCAATGATATATTTCCAAGTTGCTGTGATTACTTAAAAGAATTTAATCCTTCCTTGAAGGAGCTAGTCAAATAAATCACACAAGAACAACAAATGTGTTCTGAAAAATTAAGTATATCCTTGATATATTAATTTGAATAACAAGAAAAGACCATTATGGAGACAATATGATAGCTTTATCAACTACATAGCTCTTCTTATTAATCCCAATGCTACTTACAGGTTACTGTAATCAATTTAAGGGGTTTAATTCTTTAAAAGAAACCAATCAACTGATCACACAAAAGCAACAAATGTGTCTAAATGAAACTAAGATATCAACTTGGATATGCAGATTCAAATAACAAAGAAATAACACTATGGAGACAACCCAATAGTTGCTTAATTTCAACAAACAACAAACACCAACATTGAGTCACAAAAATTAACATCTTCCATTGATTTCTCCACAATTTTATACATGCATCATGATCTTCACTATATAATCTATATGGTAAACATTTTAGAAGTATCTTTTGCATATCTCCTACCCAACTCCTAATTCTAATCTAATTATTGATGATACAATTTTACCTCACATATATACATTGCACTTTTAGGGTTATGACCCTTTGCATGTCTTTCCGCTACAATTCTTCATTTAATTAATTGTCTTCAATAGATTAAAATATTTTAATTTTAATCACTTTGATCTTTGAACTCTGTGAAAATAATTATAATAATAATGTTCCTTTGCTGGTAACTTCTCCTTGTATTTTCACCCAAAATACATCCTTCAGATAAAAATGATTACCTTTATGTGCAAAATATTGAACACTTTATATTTTTTATTTTTTCCTCTCCTGTGAGTGCAATATTTCATGCCTCATATTAAAAAACAATGCATGCTTTATTTCCTACGCACCTTGTGTTACTTTTCATTCCCCTGCGGTACCGTGATGTCTCCTTGGTACACATATTCAATATACTGCTCTACTGTGGGTCACCTTTTTCTCTCCTACAGTAGTGTGGTGTCTTCCTAGTACTCTTCCTTAGTATACCACTTTCCACAGGCTATGTTTTGACCCTTTGCGGTACTGTTGTGTCCTTTTATTACTACTCTTTAGTATACTGCTTTATTGCAGGCTATGTTTTGACCCTCTACGGTACCGTGATGTCCTTTTATTACTACTCTTTAGTGTACCACTCTACAGCGGGCTATGTCTTGACCCCCCGAGGTATAGCGGTAAAGGATGAAGGTGACAGTGTATAGTAGGGGCTCCTTTTAGTGTCATACCGTGAGCTATGTAATGAGTTGTGATAGAGAGGTATGATGTGAGGGCTATGTGGGGTGGCCAATGTGACAGAAATATAGTGATAAAGGGAAAAATTGACCTTATGGATGGTGGTAGTGTGACTTTCTATGAAAATGATATTGAGAATTTTAGATTTTAATTGATAAGTCCATTAGAATTTTTATGGAAATTTTGGTTCTAACAGTGGCCCTAGTTGGGGATGAGTGATACTTGTGGGCATAGCAAGAATCCAAGTCTCTAGGAGAGTAGACCAAGTGTTTTATCTATTAAGCAGCAGATCTATTAAGCAGCAGATTCAAAACCTTTTCTGTCATGAATTGATATGGTTTTTTGAAAAAATCATGCCATAGCTGATGGCACAAGGCCACCAAAAAGAATAGCGCCTATTTTCCTCTATCAAACACCTTGTTCTGATATGTTTTCATCAAATCCTTCTTAAGAACACTCATGCAATCAGCCCTGTTATATCTACCACCATTGAAAAATTTCAAAATGACACTACCTTCAACACTGCTCACATTTCCTTTTTCATTTTTTGATTCAAACTTAGGCATAATTTGAAAATTATTACTATCATGTGGGAAACTCATGCTTCATTTATTACACTAAGAACTTTTTTTTCTTAATGCCAAATTCTTCATCATTTTGGTCATTGTCATGCATTATAAAATAGTATCCTAGCTGAACTGAAAACTGAAAATTTGAATTCTTCTCACATGGTTCTGAGAAATCTGCCACATGAACATCTTCTGGGATAATTATATCTAAAACATTTTCTATTTATTTTATGTCATTAGTTAATAGTGACTCAAATTTCTGATTCATACAGTCATTAATTTGCACATTCGAACCAACTAATGTTGGGGATGATTTTTCTGAATCTTTCTTATGTATGTATTTTTGATACTCCATTGCCAGCAAATTTGAACTTTTCTCACTACTGAGTGAACATGTTCCTTCATCCACATGATTATTGTTGTATTCTTTGCTCTTCTCATCATCAAAAAATGGTAATTCAAATGTATCAATCTCATATTCAAATGCTTGGCACAATGTCATTTGATCTTCTTCTATTTTTTCATCATACACTAGATTTGAAAAAAAATTAAAAACATTTTCATGTGTACAAATATCTTTTTCATCAATTGTGTCATTATGGTACTCAACTGCAGCTAGAATCATTATCCGCTCACTGTTAGATGGACTTACATTTTCCATTGCTACTTCCTCCTAATCTCCATAAGCACTGCAAGAATCACTGTGTTGTAGATCAAAATCCATAGGTTCATCTTCACTATCTGAATATTTAATGGATCCCTCATAACATGCATTGTCACAATATGTTATGCAAGAGAGACCCTCTATATCTTCATTCTCCTCATGCAAGTTGTCATAGGAGTCATTTTCACTTACACATTCATCTTCAATGAGTTGATCGCAATAATTTCCTTCTTCATTGTTGAAGGGCATATTGTCTTCTTTTATTTCAGCTTCCAAATTTTCAATGCTATGACAAATACATGGCTGCACCTCCACATCATCTAAATTGTGGATGATATATTCCTCAGGTAGTATGTTTGTGGTAATATCTTCAATGCTGCAATCATCTTCCAAGGTAGAAAATTGATCTTCAACAAGTTCATCTTCATTCAAATATGAAATATCATCATCGAGAATTTTACTTGCACATGTTTCTTCTATTAGTTGCATTATTTGATCCTTTTCTCCATATTTATCCATACCATTCTTTGTGTTATCAGATTTAGCATTTCTAGCATGCTCATGCCCGAGTATCCATAACCACAACTCCCCAATAGTAGTTGGCTTCGATGACTCAGACCAATGAACTAAATTGAGGTCATATATTCTCATGAATAGCTCAACGAGTATGGGATCATTAGATAGAAGATCATAAGGTATTTTCAAATGGACTTTCAACATTCTATCGAATAAGGAGTATGCAAATTATCCTTTGTGTCTCCTTATACCAAAAATGTCTCTAAAAGATCTTGGCTTCCTTCTTGAACATGTAAATACTCATCATCTTTATCCTCATATTGGCTTAGAAATATTTTTTTTGAGCTCTTCCCATGAAGATATACTTTGCATGGGCAAGCTTATAAACCATTATCTTGATTTGTCTCTCAAAGATCTTGAAAATAATCTCATAATGACATCTTCTAGATAAATTTGAAAGTCCACAATGAAATCCTAGAATTGTTGTACATGCTTATAATTTGATTCACTCCATTCTCCATGAAATCTAGGGATATGCTTTAGCAGTTCTGTCAGTTTGTAGGGATAAGGATTTGGGTAGCCTTGGATATTATTGCAGTTAAATGGTTTATCAATGGATGATACAAAATTTGGAGGGCCATATGGATTTTGGTAGATCATTAATCTTTGTCCAAGAGATGAAGAATGAGCATTTATTTGATATGAGGCTTATAGTGCAAAAATATCTTGCTATGAATGGTGTACATTTCCTCCATTGCCAAAATTTTCAGTTGCACCATAATGTGTATGGGGCAGACAATAATTACTATACATACTTCAGACTGTGACTTCTATTTCTGACTTGCAATGTTGTAGTTTCAAATTGTCCTCTATATTCTTCATCAAATTTTTACCAGAGTCGCCACCTACTTTTCCAAAAGTAGGAAAATGAAATGGATTTTTGAAATTTGTTCTTGTTTTACCCTAGTGGAATCACTTTTCCTCAAACTTTTCAATTATGAATCTCTCTTCAATGACCCTATATGATGGTCTCTAACCGAATATAACTGAAATACTCCCCAATAGAGTCACCAAACTATTAAGTGTGTGACTCGGATGGGGAGTACAAACTACACAATTATGAATCTCTCGTTGAAGACCAATTTTGAAAATTTATTGACTCTATAAATGGATAGGCTCGAACTGATTTTTCTTGAATCTTCGCCAACAGAGTCACCAAACTATTAGTTCTCAAAAATGTTGGTTTGAGAAACCACAAGAGGTTACCAAGCTCTTGGTATGTTTTAGGCTAACATACAAGACCAAATGATGTTCTTGAACCTTCTTCTCTTTAGGCTCTGCTAGACCTAGGTGGGTACACCTAATACAAGTGAAGCAAACTTAAACTGTGTTTCCTACTTAAGCAATCTATCCACAATGGCAATTGGGAGTGGAGAGATGTAGGCCTAATTTGGTATAAATTGTATAAGTAATATCAAGGTAAAATCTATGAATATGTTCAATTAACAGGTGTAAGATTTTGAAAACAAATTTGATAAAATTAAATGATGAAATGGGTAAGACTAGTGACTTGTTGGATAAATGGATTCAATGAAGTATTATGATGGATGACAAATATCGACTCCAATTCTGGTTGTTTGGCACTTGTGAATGTTTATAACTTGTATAAACGTGCAAATAGGTAACTGGCATACTCTTCTTATGAATCCCAATGATATCTTTCCTAGTTACTATGATTACTTAAAAGAATTTAATCCTTCCTTGAAGGAGCTAGTCAAATAAATCACGCAAGAACAACAAATGTGTTTTGAAAAATTAAGTATATCCTTGATATACTAATTTGAATAACAGGAAAAGACCATTCTAGAGACAGTATGACAACTTTATCAACTACATAGCTCTTCTTATTAATCCCAATGTTACTTCCACATTATTGTAATCAATTTAAAGGGGTTTAATTCTTTAAAAGAAACCAATCAACTAATCGCAAAAGAGCAGCAAATGTGTCTAGATGAAACTTAGATATCAACTTGGATATGCAGATTCAAATAACAAAGAAATAACACTATGGAAACAACCCAATAGTTGCTTAATTTCAACAAACAATAGACACCAATATTGAGTCACAAAAATTAATATCTTCCATTGATTTCTCCAAAATTTTATACATGCATCATGGTCTCCACTGTATAATCTATATGGTAAACATTTTAAAAGTATCTTCTATATATCTCCTACCTAACTCCTAATTCTAATCTAATGATTGATGATACAATTTCATCTCGCATATATACATTGCACTTTTAAGGTTATGACCCTTTGCACGTCTGTCCGCTACAGCTCTTCATTTAATTAATTGTCTTCAATAGATTAAAATATATTAATTTTAATATCTTTGATCTTCGAACTCCATGAAAATAATTATAATAATAGTGTTCCTTTGTTGGCAACTTCTCCTCATATTTTCACCCAAAATACATCGTTCAGATAAAAATAATTACCTTTATGTGCAAAGTATTTCACTTTAGATTTTTTATTTTTTCCTCTCTCATGAGAGCAATATTGCATGCCTCATATTAAAAAATAATCCATGCTTTATTTCCCATGCACCTCATGTTACTTTTCACTCCCTTGCGGTATGTCTTCCTAGTACTCTTCCTTAGTATATCACTTTATCACAGGCTATGTTTTGACCCTCTGTGGTACCACACTACTCTTTAGTGTACCACTCTATAGTGGGCTATGTCTTGACCCCTTGAGGTATAGCAGTAAAGGGTGAAGGTGACAGTGTATAGTAGGGGCTCCTTTTACCATCGTACTATGAGCTACTTTGTAATCAGCTGTGGTAAAGAGGTATGATGTGAGGGCTATGTGGGGTGGCCAATGCGGCAACGATATAGCAATAACTTAGGGAAAAATTGACCTTATGGATGGCGGTAGTGTGACTTTCTATCAAAATTATGTTGAGTATTTTGGATTTTAATTGATAAATCCCCTATAATTTTTATGGAAATTTTGGTTCTAACACCTTGATTGTTGTTCCTTATATTATGTCCATGTGTGTTCCTTTGGGCCTATGTTGGTTTGTTATAGGATCTTGATCCTGGGGGTTTGATCACCCCTCTTGATCGTTGTCATCCTATCTTACTAGCACTGCGACACTAGGACCCCTCTTGATGCATGTTGGTCTACTTTAGTGTGATTTTGAAGCAAGTTCCTCCTCTCACTAAAGTGGGGGCTAAATATAGTGCCAATTCACATTTGTTTGTGTCCTCGTTAAATTAAGCTTAATGATGCCTTGATTTAGTGTTGTAAATATTCACATTAGTTGTTGGGCCCTTGTAAACTAAACGAACTTAATGATGCCTTATTTAAGGTGTTGTATAGTGTTGTATTACACTTTCACACTAATCTAGGGTTTTATTAATTAATTGGGCTTTTTATGCTTTAATTGGTCTTATTTTGCATCCACGAGCCTTAATTGATGCATCTTTCCTAGGATAATACTGACACATATGTAATGACCAATCAAAAATTAATGATTTTGGATTGTATGGCCTAGATTTAGTGATCTGGGACTCATATGCCACCTTGGGCATATGAGTCTTACCTAATTTTCAGGGCCCCAATCCTGATTTTACATCATTCTAAGCATTTCATGAAAAATGTGTCCCAAAGTTTGGCCTAATGGGACTCATACGCCACTTTTGGCGGAAGTGGTGTATGAGTCCCATGTGGCTTAAAATTAAATTAAATTCAAATTCTTGGCAAGATTTATTCTTCTAAAGCTGATGTCAACTTGTGATGTTGTAATTTTGAGGAATTGGGCATAAATAAGTATAAATACAAGTTTCTTTCACTCATTTTCATCCTAAGCTTTCAAATATTCACACATTATAGCAAATTTGAGTTCACAGGAGCATTCAAGAGTTTACGAGAGTATTCAAGAGCCTTCAAGGGCTGGTTATCAAGCATTTTGGAGCATTATTCAAGTATCAAACATCATGTCAAAGTCATGATGCCGGGTGATCCCATAATAGTGGTTTACAATTTTTGGCCAAACTGGACACTGAAATTATTATTTTTAACTAAATCTTTGCATTCAGGCACCTATAGCAGCTAAACTGTGAGGAATTTGAAGATGACGCAAACTAGAGTCTCATCAAATTTTGTTTGTAGATTCTAAAATTATTTTTTTCAAAATTTTTGGAATCAAATTGCACTTCTTTTTCCATCTCCCACAAAAATAGATTTTTTCAGAAAACAACATTTTTAAAAAGTGATGCACACCGTATAACGCATAACTTTTTTTCCATGAAGGATAAAATTCTAATTCTTTCAAATTTAGATTTGTAACTTTGATATCTAGTGCTTCCACTTGGTTAGATAGTTTTTCTTGAATATTTTTTCCTTAATCAAGTTTCAAAGTCAAATGAATTACAATTTAGACACAGCTGTATATACGCGTAACTTTTGTATATGTCAAAATTTTATTTTATTTTTTGTTGGATCAAGGGCTTCAATATCTGGCACACTCATATTTTTCAAATTTTTTGATAATCTTCTATTTTTCCACATGTTAAGAACAAAGAAATTCATTTTCAATGAAAAACCTATGTTTAATAAAACTTAAAAACAAATATGTAACAAAACCAAAACATATTAAAATTATATTCATTGGATAGCTTGTTCGAGGAATACCATAATCATTTGAAATAAATTTTAAATGAATTCATTTGATCCCCAAAATCTAAATCAAAAGTGATTTTTTATCAGCATTTTGATAGGTGTAAAGGAGACGCATTTATAGGTATGGTTTAAAACTAGCGAGGTTCTATCCAAGGGGGTTTGATCTAAGGTGATTTGATCAAACCCTCTTCAATTGGAATCCTTAAAATGGAACTTTTTAAGTCTTAAATCATTATATTTTCTAAAAATATGTGATTTCAGCTAAAATTCATTCCTCTCAGGAATTGTAAACCACTATTATGACAACACCCTGCCTCATGTTTATTTTTGAGCTAACATTTGTGCTGTAGGGTTTCATGATTCAAGCAAGCATTCAAGTCAAGGTCTACCACATTCAAGCAAGCATTCAATTCAAGATCCACATTCATGCTAGCCATTGCATACATGTTTGCAACACTTTGTTCCTAGGGTTTGGTGAGTTGCAACATTGCATCTTGTTCATTCATTGTTCCTTTATTCCATTTCATTCTATTTCGAGGTTTGATTATCAAAATGGGGTTTGACCAAGGCAAACCCCTATCTACTAACAAAATAACATTTTTCCCTCTCTAGTGTGATTTGCAAATCTAAGTTGAAGGCACATTGAGAAGCAATACTGGAGAAAAGTTGTCAAGTTGTCACCTTGATTTGAAGATCACAAAAAGACATCTAGATGGTTCAAATTAGAGTTTCAAGCTCAGAAATCAATGGAGAGGGTAGAGCGGAGTTTGAAGAACATAATCAAACTTTGACTTTTCGAAAAAGCAGATCATGACTGATATGCCAAAATTGGTGTATGAGTCCCTATACAAGTCATTTTTCATATTTTTGTAGATCCTGAGTCAACATTGCCAAATTTTTGTTCCTGCCCAAAAACCCTAACTTGGGACTAAATCGCCCAACTTAGTGTATGAGTCCCAATCAGCATTAAGTTCATTTTTTTCAACATTTCAGAGCTCATTCCAAGCACATTCAAGTTTCCAGGTGCACCATTCCGATTTCTCAATTTTCTATTCTAGTTTGCATGCATTCCTAGGTCATTTAGTTAAGTTTTGCATAACATTAGGCTTTAGCATTAGGTCTTGCATATCATTAGTCTTTCTAAGCCCTAGGTTGGTGGTGAACCCTCTTGTAGTATTAAATCATGTACCCTAGGATACCCCTATTAAAGATCTCTTTCCCTCATTCCATCATTGGATTAAGCTCTAGGGTTTCATTGAATGAGAAATGTACAAGATTGTTGTTCTATGTCCTAAGCACTAGCAATGACAATTTTCAACCTTTCAGATACTAATTATACTTATTAGCAAGTGCACTCATAAGTCTAATAGTGTTCATTTTAGCTATAGGGACAAATGTGTCCTTTTAATATTTTTTTTTTTGTGAATAGCCTTTTACAACTAATATAACTTTAAATTTTCCAATATTACCATCACGACTAAAATTAGGACAACTATTTTGATTCTATAAGAATTTTATTTACAAGTAATTCAATTAGTTTCCAAGTACAATATGTGTAATTTAGTTAGATGCACTGAAATATTTTCATTGTATGTAGTGAGTGAAAATAGCCATCATTAACCATTATGAAAGAATTACGTTTTCATTTTTTCAAGATATTAAGAATTATTACTTGTATAATAGATGTATTTTATTAGATGGGTAAATTTGGAATAATGACACACTAATTTTTCATCTTTTGAAAAAGACAATTGTAAATATTTATTTGTAACTAAATGATAAATAAAAATAAAATTACCACCTCCCAATACTAACATATTAAATTTGAAATACACATTTCATTGAAAAAATATATTTGATTTGTGGGTTGCTATATTATTCAATATGATTTAGTATATTCCTAAATTCTTTGTAAAAAACATTATTTATTGAATTTTGTTTGAATTGTCGCCACCTATAATAGATCCATTCATGATATACCATAACACCTATCAAAAACCTCTTAAACACCTGTTCAAAAACTCTTTTTGTTTCCCCCACAAAACAAAATAAAACTTATTATATGAAGTTTTTGTATTCTTTTATTCAAAACATTAAAACCGTGTCAAAAAGTTCTTTTTATTTGCCTACAAAACAAGATAATGATAAGAACAAACAAATATATTACCTCTAAAACAAATATATAAAATATATACTTCATTAATTATACTATAAAGTATTGATTTTATCAATTGAAACAAAACGTCAAATTAAGGTTCTATTGACTAAAACAAGATTGATCACACTACTACTAATTTAACACCTATTCACTTACTTTCTATTTAATCCAACTTCAAATCACTATTGACCGACTATCTAATCTACACTATAGTGACGCAAGTAATTATTCCAATAAACCAGTTTACTTCACGAGAGAATTAATAGATAGTTTAATTAGAGAAAGAAAACAATTAATTTGAAATGACCACAATCCAAGGGAGGAATGCCTGCCTAAATTCGTAATGTATACTAACATTTGGTGAGGTTTAGGCTTGTTTGGGCAATGGCCATGGAAGATAACCAGGCTCGCAGTAAAACCTAAATTTTTGGAATGCTTGAATGCCATCCATAGAAACATTGTAGCGGCGCAATGTTTCTCTCAGCTTACTCCACTCTTCTCGCTCCTCTTCATCCTTCGCCTTCTCACTTTTCTGATTCTCCTCAGCCGTTGTGTACTGTTGCACTGAGCTTTCTCCTTCGTTGTCTTCATCCTCTATGAAAAAATTCTTGTTGATTATTGTCTGATTCTGCAGACAACTTTCTCCTTTGTTGTCTTCTTCCTCTTTGAAAACTTTCTTCTTGATTATTTTCAGCATATCCCTCATGTCCTCCTGCTCTTTCAAACTCTTTCTTAGTACTTCCCTCATCTCCTCCTGCTCTTTCAAAACCTTTCTAAGGACTTCCTTGAGATAATCATCTCCCTTTGTGTCCTCCTCGCTGAAAATTGTTGTCATGTTTTTATCTGGCAAGTTGCCGCTTGTCTTCTCCGCTTCTTCAGTGCTGCTGCTGTAGTTAACACCCACATCCTCATTGAGGCTGTCAATAGTGTCATTCTTCTTCTTTGTGGCACTATCTCCGTGAAAATTGTCGCTCTTCTTGTTAGCTGGCCACCTCTCATCGATATAATGCTCAACGATCTCTCTCAGCGAAGGCCCACTATTCTCCTCTGTAACTTTCCCTTTCCTATTCTGACTATCATGCACCACAATCCACTTTCTTAAAACCCCAAGATTGTTCCAATTCTGCATCAGTGCGTACAAAGAATTTTTTTTTTGGTTATAATAAATAGAACTTCGTGCCGAAGGAAATAAATTTTATCACGAGTGAACAAGTTGAGATACGATTAATTTTTTTGTGACGATATCTTACTTGTAAAAGAGTTGTTATGAGGCGCCTCCATTGCCAGCAGACAAAAATCCATGCAATAAGTTGAACCTGCCATCCTTCCACTGGTATAACGTCGGGGCTTAGAGACAAAATATTCCATGCTAGCCGATGGTATGCCATTAAACATTTCCACTCTCGGGGAAGTTTTCTACTGCGTGTGGATCGAGCATGAAGAAAGCGAAAAGCAATGCTTTCTCCTCTGCTATACTTAGGGATGAGCATTGCACTAGTTATTGAGGAGAGATCCATAAGACTTCGCTCACCCTTCATGTCTTCTCGCTGTTCTTTATCATCTGTTATCTGCTCATTCTCGCCTGAATGCAACAAACGTCGAGCTGTTACCATACATGTTGGATAATTGATGCTGCTTGTGCACACGTAGATGTCAGCTATAAATCTTATATGTCTGGTATTAGAAATTTATCTCTCAACAAAATTTAAATAAATATATTTAAAATCTATCTGAATCATTGTTTCTTCAGCTCTGTAGCCTTCTGTTAACAACCATTTTGAATGAAAACGGATTGTGAATTATGTGATCGTACATTTCATAAATCATCACCTAAAATGCTGTGTGTATTTGAATGATATATTCACCTGGTTTCTCAATTGTTTCTTGCTCTTCCATTTTTCCTAATACTTGTTGGCCCGGATCTGTTCGGGGAAGCAACATTCTCAAGTTAAGGGCCATATTGAAATCACCACTACAGTTATGCTTAGACCATTAGTAACTGATATATTTGCTTTCAGAGTGCTAGCTGTAATTCTAACCATTTTTCCTTTAATGACTAAATGTTATACGTAAACAGGATTCGGAAACTCATAGAAAACAATATTAATATAATATAGCCAGCTTATTGAATTTTAAACCTTTGCCTTGTTCGCCTATTTTGATTGGCTGTTCAATGCCGGTTGTCTCATGTATATTAATCTTTGTTTCAACTCCGGAGCCTTCTGTAACAAACATTTTGAATGAAAACAGATTGTGAATTCTGTGATCGTACATTGCAAAAAATCATCACCTGCTATGCGAATTTGAATGATATATTCACCTGCTTTCAAATTTGTTTCTTGCTGTTCCGTTTTTCCTAATCCTTGTTGGGGCGTGTCTGTTCGGGGAAGCAACACTGTCAAGTTAAGGACCATACTGAAATCATCACAACAGTAATGCATAGACCAATAGTATCCTATTTTCTATTCAGCTTAAAAGGATTGCATCTCGAATATTTTCACCTGAAAAGCTGATGGCTCTTTGTGGTTTAGCTCTGAATTCTGCAAAGTATTTCTTTGGTTCTCCTCCACCTGCAGCAATATTAATGTGGAAGAAAAATAATTCATCTGTTAAAGTGGTGCTGTACATTTATGCAAATATAAAATGTGACTAATCCCACTTGTAGTACAGTCAGAGATATTCACCTAGTTTAGGTTTATTTAGAATTGGAGTTCCAATTTGGAACTTTGGATTGACTCTTCTACGCCCATAAGTATTGTCTTTTTCTGTTTCTGCTTCTGGGTCGGTAGACCCTTTTCTACTATCCCACATACCTAGCTGGCTTTCCAAAAAGTCATTGGACTCTGAGTCGCTAGGGTCGGGTAGTTGTAGCGGCAGCTGAACTATCTTCCTTAAATATTTGTCTGCTAAGTCCTCATTGGACTTATTAGATTTCCTATTGTAGTTCCCGTACTTTCTTATTATTGCCCTTTGGATCATGCTCTTTTCCATGCTCAAAATAACGTTGATATGGCAAGCGGCCAAAACCAGATTCCCTGCTGATAATACCTGTTAGTTAAAAGTAGTAAAGAAATTTAGAAAACCAGAGACTTCATATTTGATAATTATAACAACTGCAAATAGACGTGTTTTTTAAAGTTGTACCTTGAGAATCACATTTTCTTCGCAACGATCGAGATCGTCGACGAAGACTATTATCCTAAGATTATTCTTGAAAGAAGGGGGCATCTTGCAAATCTTTGTTCCTGGAATATAGTTCTCATCCCAACTAAATGTAATGCAGCACCATATAAAAGCAAACACCTTCCACATCGTGGAGGGTGTATAACAGAGTTGTTCTTTCAAAAAATTGATATCAGAACTAACCTTCTGATGATAACCAAGCTTTTGGCTATGGTCTGGCAGACATATATAGTCCACGACTTGAGAACTGATTGGTTTCACAAAAGAAATCACTGACTTCCCTACACCCCAAGCAGCTACAATCATCGATGCTGGTAGACCTCCATACTTAATTTTCTTTATATCTTCATGTTGGGCTGTATCAAGTAGCAACCATACAATGGTAGTGAACCAGATGGCCACCACTAGTGCAAGAAAGCATGGGAGGATCACTCCAAAGCAGATGCTGTTTCTGCGGTTTGTCCAATTATATATCCAGCTAGTCCTCAGTTTGTGCGCCACCGTCATCGTTGATTCCAACTCTTTTGTGATTTCTACTGCCAGACCGGCCCATGCCTCAGTTTCGTTCCTGTAGTGCCAGGCATTATAACGTACAGTCAAAATGGAAGGTGTAGTCCCCTGTATTGAGTCTTCCTCTCATGGCATTTCACCGACTGTTTGATTTCCAGATTCACTTTCTTCCTCTTCTTCAAACTGAATCTCACCAGACCCAGAACAAATACGAATCTTCTTGTTAGAAGATGCTTGGAAATGAAGATGGAATTGATCATTTACTTAAGAGATTTGTAAATTTAAATGTTTTTAAGAAAATATATTAGAATATCCACGTAAAGTAGGTTCGAACTTTCGATTACTTAGTTTCCGTTCACTCTCTTCAGTACCATATCATATTAAACTTTTAAAAAACTGCAAAATAAGATAAAATCATCGGAATATTGTAGAGGAAACTGCTGATACAAAATGTAGATAACCCGGTAGCGTAGATGAGTTGGAATATGGGAGTGGACAGAAAACTGAACGACTAATACAATTAATGTAAGTATGCCTACCATATCACGCCGATCCATGACGGCCAGGGACTTAAAAATTTGATGATATTTAAGATCATAATTTCTTAAAAAATTATTAAACTTGCGCAAGTTTTCAGGCGGTGCAGATTCCTTCCATAGAGCATTCCAAAATTTGCGCAACCTTGAGCGATTCTTGGGATCTGTTGCCTGCAGCAATCCATATGGTGCAGTCACTCTTAATTTAGGATATCAACGAAGAATGTTTGGTTCAAAGACCATCAAACAACTTAATTTGACTTGATTCGATTAATTTTCATTCCACTTAACATACCTCAATCTATGAAAAGTCCAAAAAAATTATTCTATCCATGTCATTTTACTAACACATGATAAAAGCTTAAATGGGGAGATACCGTCTCTTTAAATCAGAGAAAGATCCACCTAAAATAGGGTGCAGTAGAAGAGGAAATCGAACACTACAAGATTATATATGAATTCAACTTTCATAAAATTTTATAAAATTTTATGGGCAATAATGATGAATTAAAGTTTAAACAAAGCTAGATTTCACATATTATTTACCTTGGGTTTTTCCAAATTTGTTTGTTGGGTGGCTTGTTTCTTTCTCTTTTCTTGCATTTCCTTTTTCTTTTGTAATATTGTTTTTTGAACCTGCTTTCCATCAAAAGTAAATTAAACAAAATTTCAATGATTCAACAATACTATAACCAAGAGATTATTTATAATATCTCTTATTACAATTTATATAACACTTTACAATCTTAAAAGAAAAATCATGAGCAATTCAATATCAACATTTATATGTTTCATGTTTTCTATATGAAACATATCGAATATAAGTGTGAAGAGAAAAGTTTAGAAGATGCTAATGGAAATTAAAGACTTATTATATATATTAAAATTAATCATTATTATTATATTGGAAAATATATATATAAATTAAATATTGAACTAGCATTAAATAGAATTAATCTATTAGAATATTGAGGTTAGAATAAGTGTATAGAATATAAATTTGAAAATAGAAAGAGACGATAGAAGGAATAAAAATATAGATATGCAATTATTGTTAACTAAAGTTTTAGACCTGTATTATCATGATGGACCATGCATAAACAAAGGATATCATTGTTGATCCATTAGGGGAGAAGATAGAGGGATTCACTTGAAATAGAGTTATATATATATGAGCATCAACATGAAATCAACACAAGATCTTAGCAAGCATGTAACCATGAAACTAATACTAGCTCCTTTCGATCAATCAAACTAGAAATAACCAATGGAAGACTAAGAGTCACAACTTAGAAATCCCTTTATTAATAAACCACCATATTTGAGGTAAATATGGAAGACCAAGAGTCACAACTTAGAATTACAAATTAGATATCTGAAAGATAATAGGAATTACAAGTTATTAAATGAGAATACAAGTTAGTAATCCTTGAATAAACTTGAACCTTTCTTTTATTATTATAAAAAATATTTTACAATCATCTGCTTGATCAACTAATTAGAAATAAATCCAAAAAAAAGCACAATACACCCAATGACAATCAATCAAGATTAAATCTACTTTTTAGAGGTTAAAATAATTTTGTTACAAATTTGGAATAAACCCATGTTAATATAATGCCATAAGTTTATACCTATAACTAAATATTAAAAACCCTTGGGTTTCCTGTAATATTTCTCTTTTGTTGGCTCTACAATAACTCCTCGATTTTCTTCCTTTTTTTATCCCCTATTTTAATAATGTAATTTTGGGCTTTAAAAACCCTTGGGTCAAGGTTTTCCAAACTATAGGAAACCCCTAAAACTCGAGATGTCGATGGTCTCTAAAAACTTGAAATTCAAATAACTTTGAAGTCCCAAGATTTTAGAATTCAAGGGGAAATCTACATTCACTCATGCTACTCCCATCCTTATCATACAAATTCATGCATGAAATCACATTCAAACTTGTCCAATTTGACTCACAAAGCATGGGGGAACAATTAATTCAATTCATGACTCCCCCTCTTACATTGATGGAAACTTCTTGTTTGGCATGCTATGATATGAAATGATAAAAAAAATATTGTAGGATAAAACATCAAGAGTTAGACAGTATAAATTTTAGTTATTAGATAATCATAAGATGGTAAGGAGGTAGGTGAGGGTGAGTTGAGAAAATAGCTTTGGTTGTGTAGGGGCCCATGTGTTGGTTGCTTTTTAAGAACCAAGCCGATCTTCAAAATTGCCTATGGAAATGCCAATTCCAATCCTAAGCAACCTAAAGGGATTGGCCAATGAATGAGTAAAAGTAGCAATGCTTTCCTCCTGCACTTCGGGCTCTACAAAATCTGAGAGGGTGATCCCACAATGTATTTTAAAGACCTCTGCACCTAATATCTGAATACATTGTAAATAATAGATAATTCCCATGTAATAGCTCAACAAACAAAATGTATCAAAGAAGTTGGCTACTCCTTAACAACACTCTACATTTGAAGCATGTGAATGGTGAAACTTAACACAAAATAATAACAATTGTAACTCATTGTAAAGTTTGTTTAGGAAGAGTGATTTTCTACTCAATCGACCAAGAAAATGTATTATGAATATTCACTTAGATCAGTGCCTCATCCTAAGCACGGAGTCAATCTCAAAACCTATTCAACCTGATAACAATTTCACAAATAGCATCCTCTAAGCTTTGAAAATACTGCAATACAACATTTCAACATTATATTCTCAACAACCACTTCTTACTAATTTCCTAGCACTTAATTCAACATAAACTTGTAGCTTCATGAAAACATTTACATTAATTCTTTGAATTAATAAGCAAGAACAAAAAATCCACATCCATTGGAAATCAATGGAGACAAATAAGATAATCCTTGATTATATTATTCATAGTTCATGAAGCAAGTACATAAGAGAGAAAATGGCTTCAAATTTGCACCATTTTGTATTATACTGTCAGTATTGCTATCAAAATTGCATATGCATTAGTAGAATCAAACCTAACACTTAACTCAAATATGCTCATAATTCTCTTGACAGTTTTCTTTGTGATCAATTACAAAACAACCAACAGATTGGTGACTCCACTAGGGAAAATCCATACAAAGTCTCTAGTTCAGGATCAAAATTGTTAGAGTCAAACATTTTGCAAATATAAGTTCATTCTCCAATTTAGCTTTGGCATCAGTGAGTCAATTCTCATATATGTTACCTAGGGTCTATTGTCATTCCTCTGAGCTTGCAAATTCTATCAAGATCTACCTATAATTTCATGAATATTTTCATAAGTTCCCACTACAAGTGTGGATGGTGACTATGTGATCTTTGCACGAGTGTGCATTATTTGAGGAATCAAGAAAACATTAAGGATGAAGAATTTGCTAAGAAGCGATGAAGTAGACCTGAACTCATATGGTGAAGCACCTTGATGAGAAGCTAGGAGGAGAATCTCAAAAGGCTCTACTACTATTTAGGAAGAGTCCAAAATTATGTGGATCTGAACATCTAGTTTAGATATTGAAGTTTTGAACCTAGAAAGGGGTTGTGTTGGAGCAAATATAAAGGGATTTATCTGTGACTCTATTGTTGGAGAAGACCCAGAATGAAATTTGTCTTTCAAAGAACTTTATACTATTTGAAGTTTAATCCTTTGTGAAGGAGGTGGCGACTCTATTGAAAGAACCTGATAAAATTGTGAAGACGATTTTAGATTTACAAATATTTTCTAGTCTGAAGGAAGGATTCACAACAATTGCAATATATCTAGGTATTTTTCATATTTTGGCTTTCAAGAAGCATAAATCTGTGTATGAAAACCATAGTTGAAAGTTTAAAAAAATAAAATTGGTTCCCTATTAAGTGAAACTAAGCACTAAGAAAGGGAATAGTAGTGATGTTCTACATACTTATGAAATTATAATTTGCATCTTCTATATTGTATTGAAGAAGTATGCTTATTTTTGAAATCTGCCCATTAAAGAGATCATAGACAAAGATATGTGTGAGTTATGCATTGTAACATTTTAAGGTCATAATGAAAGCAAGATATAAGGCAATGATCAACTGTAGAGTTGATGTTTGAAGTTTGTAAAGGGGTGTAAGAAAATGTATCAATCACTTGTACATCCTTGTGGGGTGTTGGAAGCAAGTATGCAGAGTGTGCAGCCCCTAACAAGGCATCAAAGAACTTTCTCTATAGAAAGATACAGACCATTGAATTTTAATGATATTCATGGTTTCCCAAACCCTCTTCCTAATGATGTTAAGGAAAATTTTCTAAAATTCATAGGGAAAAGTTGTCATGTAGGCATTTGCAAACATTTATGGATTTGATGGGAGACTAAGATAAACCATGAAGATGTTGTCATGAAATTTTGTTCGATCTTTGAAGGAAGATGCTAGAGATTGGTTTTCATATTTTCTAGTATGTTCTATATCTTCATGGAATGATTTCATGGAAACATTCATTGAAAAATTTGGTGAAAGAATTGACCCAAGTAAATAGTGAGACCAAAATTTATGAATATTCAGAAATAAGAAGATGAGTTAGTCCCAATTTTCAATCTCAAATTCGCAAAGGCAATAAGGGATATTACAGAAAGTATAAGACCAAACGATGCAGAATGTTTGGTTGTATACTTAGGGGAATTCAATGAAGAAATGAGTTACTTGTTAAGAGATAAAGAGCCTACAACATTACATCAAGCTAATCAAATTGCTATGAATATTGAAAATAACTTGAAATATTCAATGATGAAGGGATACATGGCTGCAAGTGTCGGTTATCCTAGCACACCTTATGTGAATGGATCAGACTATGGACATGATTGTCATAGTTTGAGCAATGTTGATTGAATTTCTCTTATTCAAGAATTGTTTGATATGAAGAGGTGTAAGGAAGAATCGCCTATGATCTTCTCTCAAGATTTTTGGATGCTTTGTTGAAAGTGCCCAAGGATATCAGGCCTGAGAATTTGGCATGTTTTGATATGTTTTGTGACATCTTTGAGTCAAGTTTGAGCACCCTACCAAAAGAGTTGAAACCTCATAGTTTTGATTAGGTACTTGAATGGATAAAGATTGTCGAGGGAGCCAAGTGTGATTATGCACAACGTATGATGTCTCAAAGTGTTAGTAGTGACTGTCCTAGTGAGAAAAAAAAATAAAAAATGCAAACAGCTAAAAGGGGAATATCAAAAAATGAACACCCATCTTATCTGGATGAAGATAGTGATTGGGATCAGTTCACAGGCAACACATATGCAGATCCATTTACCAGTGATGAAGATAAAGATACATGTGCAAGTTCTATTGATTCAACATCACAAGTTAGTGGTCAAGACATTGAAGGTGAAGATTTAGGCATTCATTCTGAAATCTCAATGCATAGCTTATGTAGTGATGAATTTTCTTTTTATGAAGGCCACAATGAGAGTGAAGTCTCTGATTATTTTTCTAAGGATTGTGAATAATTTTGTGAGGATGATCTTGAGGCATTTTCTTCACATCAGGGATGCAATAATATGAATGTTCATGAAGCCACCTGTTCACAAGTGAATAAGCAGACTTCAATTGATGAGTACCTAGAGTGTGATTTAGGTTTAATACCATTAGTAGAGCATGCTAACTCTACGAATGGTGATGAGTTTGAAGATAAGAAAGTATGTGTTCAGTATCATGATCCTCAGCATAGTACCAAAAATGGTAGAAATGTTGATAATTTGTTGATTATGATGCTCATGAACATGATCATGTCATTGTTGCTCCTAATTATTTATGTGAAGTGGAAATGGAAATGTTTTCTACCAATTTAGATCCATACATGGAGCCATCAGCTCATGAGATCACTAATGAGATGGAATATGCTTGTTTCTTTGAAGTAATGTGCATGTTTTAATCCAATATGGAGTGCATTGATGTGAAAGAGAGTGAAGATACATGCTAAATTCTTGATGAGCAACTTTCAGATGTTCTTATTGACACTTGAAAGTAGTGACAATTATGATACTCATAGTAGCATTGAGTGTGTTTTTAACTATCACTGTGGGGGATTTGTTGCAAAGACAGATTCTAAAAATTTTGAGCCTCTATTTGAGACATTTCACATGGAAGTGTGTAATGATATGAAGAATAAATTTGACACCACATGTGAACCTGAGATGGAAATATTTTTTGATGCATGGGATGCTATTAATGATGATGTTTGTGGTAATAACTCTGATCTTAATGAGGGCAAAGATACTATGGATTTTGGTAAATCCTATCTCCAATGTAGCAGAGCATGTGACAGTATGGCTGATTTGCACTGCTCTAAGGAGTATAAGTTTGAGAGTATGCCTATGTATGAACATTTTCTGTTCATCACACAAAATGAATGCTTGTCTAGTATGAGAAAAAAATCAAAAGATGACCCCAAGGATTAACATGAGTCTTTTGCTCATTTTTACTTCTCTAAGTTTGAGTTGCAATTTGATTGTCAAAGAGCAGAGTATGTGCTTCTGGATGGGACTGTGGAACTAAGTGTTTATGAAAGTTTCACGTTTGGTATACATAATAAAGTTGATGTAAAATTTTGTGATGTCAACTATCAAATGGACTATGAATGTATTAAATTTTTAGCTCAATGGGGAGAGCAATTTTTTAGCTCAATGGAGAGAGCATTCAATGGAACATAATATTGAATTGGATATGGTAACATGTCACAATGGTTATGGATTTTAGTTAATGTATGTATGTAGATTTTAGGTGGATGGAATTAATGATGACAATGGCAAGTTTAGACATATGGTGATGATGGTTAATGAAGATACCAGCAAAAGGGTTAGTTGGTGGCCAATTCATGATAATGTTTTCAAGCTTGGCCTAGTGCAAATAATAGAGAACAACATTTTTGACAGAGGTAAGTATTGGTTATATGTTTTTGGTGGCCTGGGGCCATCAAGTTAAGAGGTTGAAATTATGGATAGACTCTATCACCCAATGGATAGGGCACTCGATCTGCTCTTCCAAGAGATATATGAGATCTCGCTATGCTTGCAAGAGGCATACATCCCTAGTTGGAGCCACTAGTGGAACCCCTAAAATTTTTTGTGTTCCATTGCTTAGAATTGTGCAGAATCTAGTTATTTCATGCCTCAAGGCTTAGGGTTTTGCTTAACTTTCATGTTCTAGGGTTTTGTGTTCCTTAACCCTCTCCAAAATCCTATGTCTAAATCCCTTGTTGGCATTCTAATTTTGTTGTTGACTTCCTATCACTGGTTCTCGATCATTAAAGTTAATACTTGTGCCTTTTAACTCATTCTATGAACTGGCCCCCAATTCCTAGAAACCTCGGTCGCTGCTCTTCATCTTGTTAAAAAATTTGATTTTATATTATATAGGTATCAATTCATCAAATCTTAGTTGGGTCCTAAGTCTAAACTTAATTTTTTATGTCCCTATCTGTTGTCTACCTAGTGGTGGCCCCTTTTTAAGAACTAACTATTGGCACGTGTAGATTTCTGGCTTTATGAAGACTATTGGATTACCAGGGGAAAATCCTAGTTGTTCCTTGTGCCCCCATCAATTTCTTTTTAGTATTCTAATATTCTCACGAGTTGGCGAGCGTGCACCACGTGCCCTCTGTATTGGAGGGCCTGGCATCTTTGAAAGGTCAATGGGTGATGGAATAAAATGGATCAATGGTGGGGATGGAATGATGCGACTTCGTCTAGGTCATTCCTCACATCCTCATTTGGTTTCTTTTTGCATTTAAATATTATCATGGGGCAACAGGAGAATGACATGTGCCCCCTTGTTAGAGGGACCCACAAGGCTATGAGGGAACCAAACACCTCATTCAATTGAGATCAATGGTCGAGGGTGGTTGATGTGGGTCAATCCTAACCGTTCCCTGCCATCCCGTGAACTACCCACCACTGCTTTTTTTCTCTCAATAGGGAAATTGATGAATGCCATGTGGAGTGTTCTAAGCGGCTAAATGAATATTAGAGGAGGAATATTAACAAAATATTTTTCCATAAGGGCATGGATGATAAGAACTGTGCTATTAATGGTATTTACTAATAGCATGTGTTTGATGCACGGGAGATCTTTTGATCTAAACTATTGATTACATATGATGGTTATGAAAATGAGCAGGTGATCTAGTTATAAGCTGCGCACATGTTAAAGGCTTGAGATTTAATCTCAACCCTTCCCTACCTCTTCGTTGTTGAAAGCTACAAGCAAGTTAAGAATCATGGGGAAGTGGGGATGTTGACGCATGGTTGTCTCTTTGGCACTAAGTGGATGGTGGAGCCTGTAGACAGGTTGGATGTTTATCCATTTGGTTTTTTCTGATTGGACAAAAGCAATGAGCACATGTAATCAACCTTTTCAAAAATTAATTACTTCGATTTGAACTATCTGTTGATCTATCTCACTGTGTGATCAACAGTCAAGATTCAAAATCAAGTGGTCGATTGTAAACTCACTTGCATGAGCTTTCTTGGAACATTAATGGTGGGCATGCTCCAGGTATTTGATGTAATGGATTTTGTCAACCATTTTCTTGCACAATTGTGATCATTGAGAGTTGGGAAATGGTCCAAAATTGGAGGTGTAAAGACCTTAGGCAAGTAGTTCCAGGGCTATTGAAGATAGTTTTCCTAGGTATAGTGGTCTTACACATTTATGTGTGTCAATTGTGCATATACTAGCTAGTTTGGGAAATTGTTAAAGGCTCTATAGGTTTTAGGTATCTTGGGTTTGCAAGGTTTGGTTATTTGCAGAATTCTAGTAAGTTGATAGGAACTGTGAATGGTCTTGAAGGGTTTTTTGTTTTGTAAGGAATTGTGAATTTCCTTCTGTAATTAAAAATTCATAAGCCTTAGCCTTGTTGTTCTATAAAAATGAGTGAACATAGGCCTAGTTTGTCTACCCAACTCATGAGGAGATCTAGGAGGATCAAGAGGCTTAAACATCAGGATGATACACTTGAAATTAAGCCAGGAGCTCCTACAAAGCCAAAAAATGAGAAGAGGAACCATGATAAGCTTGTGGAGGATGAAGCCAGAGGTACTTTTGAAGGTGGCTATTGGAAGAACGTGTTGGCTAGGCACATAAGGGATGATAACAATGATAAGGCTGGTCAGTTTCAGAATAAAAAGAAAAAAGATAAGGGCCACAAGGCTTATGATTCTTATATGGAGGAACCTAATGTTGCGATGGTAGAAGAGGAAAATTATGAGTGATAAGGTAGATGATGACCCGGAATATGCCCAGTATCTTCTCGCAACTATAGGTCTAAGAGAATCTAATGGTGAGATAGATTCTCCAGTTTTAACAAAAGCACTAAGGGGACATGCATACTTTGATTCTTAAGATGATGGACCATTGCAGAAGTAGTGTCCCAGTTGGGTGTTTTTGTTTTTGATGACCGATGTGGAGGAGGGGTTTTGGTGCTACTACAACAACAAAAAGTTCCTTTTGGAAGGAGATACTTGATCTTTAATGACAAATGAGAATAATTTTCTATCTTATTTGCTTCCCACCATTCTAGAGGTGCAAATATAACCACCTAGGGAATTTTGAAATGAATGTGAAATGTAAGTCAAATGTAAAATGTGATTGAAATTGTAATTTAGCCTGATGCTTGTTGCTCCCATGCTTCTATAAATGGGAATTCATAGCCAATTATGAGGGGATTTTTTTTGGGGGGGGAGGGGGGGTCTGAGGTTCTTTTGGTTAGAAAAGGTTTGAGCTCATGTTGGAGAAATTTTGTAGGTCAAGCACAAATGAATAGAATAGCATTGAGTCCTAAGTATGCATTCTAGTTTGTAATAGGCTTAATGGTTTTACAATAGCAACAACATATAAATGAGAATTGTAAATTCTGGAGCAAAATATCTACTATTATATTTTGTCTCTCAAATTATGAATGAAATGGTTAAGGATCTTTCATTTGTCTTCAATATTTTTGGTTGAATGTATGGTTTTATTTTTGCTTTAGTTCAAAGAACTGATTAAATGCTTAAATGAAACCATAGGTTTGTGAGGTAAAATGCAAGGATTACTAAGTAGTCTTTGGTTTTGGGCATTATGAGTTGTGTATTGCAAACCAATATATCAATAGCCTATGAATGTTGAGTTTGATTGCTAATGTATTATAGTATGTCACAAATATGAGTCTGTTACCCATGGATAAAACACTGGTCTATGAATTTGGTTATCCCAGATTTAACTGAGTCGGCTTGTACCTAACCAAGAACACAAATCTTAATGAAAATCACTTACACACTATTAGTTGTAGTAAATTGTTGAGAAGTACCACTCATTCCTTGCTTTAGGTAATAATTTGCTTAAGGGTCAGCCAAATCCTTTGAAATATTTTATCTAGTTAGTAACTTATGGGGAATGTATCTGTTTCTCACAATGTTCATGATAAAATGGTACAAGAATATCATCTAAAGCATTGTTAGGATTACCCTCATAGATCTCACAAAGCTTGAAGTGTAGAGGTAGAAGTATATTAGGTCTCTACCTGTTCGTTGGCCAATCCTTACCTTTGTTGATCATTGAATTTCAGTAAATTCATAGGCATTTGGTGAGATTATGTTTGGTTCTTAAAAAATAACCAACACCATGATAGAGTTTCATATTCAAAATGGACCTATGCATATCTGCTAGAGGGAAAGAGAAGTGTGGAAATTTTTTGCATAGAAGGGAGAGTGTAGGAAGCTCAAGGATCACAGAGATAAAGGAACAAGGACTCATGGATGGGTGAAAATGTGCAAGGCAGCCTTAGAGGTTTAGGAAAAAAGAGATCATATGAGGAGGTGGAATCCAAGAGTTTAGATAGGTTAGGGATGCAAGGATTAAAAGCTAAAGAGTTAGGCCTCAAGGTTTTAGAGGGAATGGTCATCTTTGTACTAATGAAAATGTGCAAGTTTATCCAAAAAATTGGAGTCTATGGAAGCGATGAGTCTTGGAGTTCGAGACTAGGAAGCACAATGCACTTTGAAATGTGAAGAGTTTGGGAATTTAGACCATGAAGGGATATGAGGACATTGCAAAAACTATAAAGAAGACAACTTCCTCTAGTATCCTAAAGTTTAGAGGAGAATGGGAAGAGAGAAGAAACTAAGGGTGAGGGAAGGAAAAGGAAAAGGTAGAAAGTAGGAGTTGCAGTCTAGGATAGATTGGTTATCAAGGAGCATTATGCATTGAGGGTCTGAGATTTGAGGGAAGTTTTAAAAATTAGAAAAGAAAGTAGGGATGACCAAAATTTTGGGTTTTTGAGGGACTTGGAACCCTAACACCAAGTGTAAGGGTCTCAAAGTTCCTTGGAACTTTGAAAACTTAGGGAAAGAGACTAAGAAATCCCTAAACAAAACACATAAGATAACATAAAGGTCACCAAAACCACCACCAATCCCATAATGATGAATTTCAACCACCAAAACATTAAATGACATCATGATCATTAAATTCAAGATTAATTTTTTTTTTAATTTTGTAGGGGATCGAGAGATCAAGGGCACTAGAGAATCAAAGAAAGGTTCCAAGGTCCCTAAATACTTTGAAAACCTAAATAACCCACAATCACCAAGGAAAGGGCCACATTATAAGGAATTACCTATAAAAGTACCTCCAACCAATTTCATTAAGGAATTTGAAGATAAAACACTTTGAACTAGTCTCCTTAAACAACATTTAACATAGGGGACCCAAATAGAATATTTATTCTAGATCAATCATCAATATTTGGTTAATAGCATCAAATGCACAACTCAAGACACAAAATGTACAGAAATAAGATACACTCAAAATGAGGTGCTAATAATTTCTATGATAGTAGGCCCCTAAAGTACTTTATCACAACTATTCTTAAGGAACATGTACAAGTAGTGATCTAAAGGACTCAAAGGGCATATTAGTAGATGGGAAGATCAACAAAGATGAAGTGTCCCAAGTCTAAACTATAGGCTTGACCTAGTCTTAAGTAAGCCTACATTCATCACAATTTAATAGGTGCAAATACAATTCTAGAATCATATTCTTTTATCATCAAGCATAATATACAAAAAAATATATATATCATAATAAAGTTAAAAACCCTAAATTTACATACAGCTAATCACAATATTTCTCCATAATTTATTTAATCTTTTATTTAATTTAAAGGTTTAAGTGCTTAAGATTAATTGATCATTAATTATACTCTAAATCAATGTAGGGCATGTTTATTTTCTCTACATTTTGGTGATTTTTTTATTTCAAAATCCATCTACTACTTTGCTCTAGGGTTTTACCTTTTTTTAACCAATTTTTAGTTTTTAGAATTTGTTTTAGTCTATCTTGTAATCAAATGTGAAAGTTACTATCCATGGGATTGAGCTTAATTGGTTAAACCATTGAATTCTCAATGTGTAGACCCAAGTTTGAATCCCAAAGGAATGCACATTTAGAACCTAGTTTTCTCATGCATTTTCAATGATATAGTTTGTGAGATCTTCAATAAGATGTCACCATTATTTTTAATTTTTACATCTTTTCAATGAATTATGTGATTATGTTCCCGACAAGATATAATCGACTTCATCTCTTGTCATCTAAACACACCCAAAACAACTTAACCTAAACATGTTTTCAGTTTAGACTAATTTTGTTTGTTCAAACTACCCTATCTGAATTTGTAAAATAATATTAGGCACTATCATAAATCACATTCTTTGACATCCTAATTGGAAGGTTATAAATCTTTAATAAGGTTCTTGACCTTATATGTTGCAAAATAGCACATAGGTACAAAGTGACAACCTAGATAGAGGTATGTTGTGCACTAGGTATAGTTTTTAGCAAGGTAATTGTTTATTTCATGTAACTTTATATCTATTAAAACACCTTATGGAAGATCTCCTTTCTTTAGCAGAGCTATTAGTGAAGGATTTCCTAGACCCACCTTAACAATTGGTCATTAGTTGCTCAAACTTGATTATATTTGTTTGGTTTTCTTTCTATTACCTAGTTTTACCTTCTAGGTTAAAATAGTGCATTAAAAGGTTTAATAGGTCCTCCTCTAGGTTTTGCAAGGCTTCCACTTGAAAATATTTATCGAAAGGGGGAAAGGTGAATGTTCTTCTTTGAGTTTTAAGACAAAGGAAAGTTTTAAATAAAACTCTATGTTTTAGTTCAAAATCTATGCCTAAAGCAAGGAGAGAGTTTTGATGCATGAGAATCAAAATGGAAAAGACTCCTAATAAGTGTCTACATTCTTTTAAGCTCACATTGCATGCATGCAAAAAGGAAGGTATTCTTGACTAAAGTTATGGTTCAGTTTGGTGAGTTGAATCTGAGCATACTAGAGTTTGTCTTTTTGAAGTCGTTTTTTCCAGTTTGAATGCCTTCATGGCAGCCAAGTTTGCAATTACCATCAATGGAGGTTATTAAGGAGGGTTTTCATGTTTTCAACAACCTCATTTTTAGTCTAAATAATGGATAATGCATGCATATTGTGTTCATGACTGTTGTCAGACTCTAGTGCCCTGGAGGTCTATTGCGGAGTAGAGTGGATATGGAAGTGCATTCATTATGAAGGAGAAGTTCAAACGGGTTGTAGAATCCATAAGAATCATCTTACCCCTTCCATGCAAAAGCATCCATGATAGTTCAGTGAAAAAGACATATGGTGAGCAAGCGACTATGGGAGAGCTTGTTGAGCACTTCATTTTCTATCTCAAGGATTTGTTTGCTTCTGGTAGGGTGCATGCAGGATATCAAGATAAGTCGAGATGAAGGTTTTGTGAGAGTGGGCAGATGAACAAGGATTTGCAGTGGGGTTTTGTTAGGGTTTCAAAGTCTATCCAGATAGTACTTCAATTTTTGTTCATTGGAGGAGTGAGGGTCTGCATGGGTTAGGGGAAAGCATTTGCTTGCAAGTTTGTTAGCTACCTTATGCTTTTGTCTGTTGGATATCATGATTGTTGCATAGACTCACCATGGGTTATGGAAAAGCATTGTTACAGAGAAAAGAAGGTTCATGATGCATGCATCATATCTTCGAGGTTCATTCCCAAACTTGAGCAAGTCTTAGGAGGTCATTTAAGGTCAATAAATGAAGGGACGACCGGTTTAGAGGATCAAGGACATAGATCATGAAGGAAGACCATTAGATGAGGATGCCATGTCAAAGAGCTAACATTCATAATAGATAGCGTTTGTATAATGGTCAATGTTTGATTGTTTGAAGAGATAGCCTCAACAAAGAACAGTGCATATTTCCTTTGAAGCCTGGGGAAGCATAGGCAATAAAGGGAAGAAACAATAGAGAGCAGGGCTAATGTGTGATGACAGTGATTAATGTGCTGGCATCATTTTATGAGCTCAGAGATTATGCACAGTCCTTCATGAAACAATGCATAGTATAGTGGCAGTGAGCAAGCACAATGATAAGGTCACTGTTGAAAGCACAACCAGGTATCATGCATAATACAAAACCTCAGTCATGTCGGCGTAACAACTAGCACTTCTGGAGTAAGAGTTGATACGAACAACTATGCACACTATGCAATGAGTGCTCTTCAAATTAGGAGGGGAAGCTCCCTCGTTGTGCTTTACAAAAGTACTTACAAATGGAAATAAACTAAACTAAATCCTATATTTTTGTTTCAGATGTAGAGGTACAAGGATTTCTCAAAAACTATATGTTGCAGCTGAGTATTTTCTGGTTTTGCAGACTACTAACTACAACTAAACTTAATTACTTAAATTCTATCCAATCTCCTCAAGAAAATAGAGCATGAGGAAACAGAGCAAGGTTTGACTATCAGACGATAAACGAGTGTAGATTCTCAACTTGAAGGCAAGGTGGCACATCTATCAGCTCAATCTAAACATGTTTATTGGCAACAACATCACTTGATAAACTGAATACAGATTCTCTACTTGAAGGCAAGGTGGCACGACTATCAGCTCAATCAGAATAAGTTTATTGGTCACAACAACACACGATAACCAAGCACAGATTCTCTACTTGAAGGCAAGGTGGCACAACTATCATCTCAATTTGAACAAGCTTATTGAACACAAAATAGATTTGATTCTAACTATGAAAATACTTTACCATTACAATCACATGAAACCCTATGTGGCATAACAATCGATCATAAGATTAAAGACCCACAAAACAAATTTATCTAAACTATGGAAAGAATTCACCATCACAATCGCATGAAACCCTATGTGGCATAACAATTGATCATAATAGTAAAGACGCATGAAAAAATAGAAAAAGAGCAATATTGAGGGCAAGGTAGGTACAACATATATTTCTCTCTCAAGCAAAAGTTAATTAAAAATGAGCAAAAGCTCTTATTTATATACATCAAGGTGTAGGGAACCCTAAAATCACCTTGAGTCAACTACAGTCTTGCAATGCATGCAAGATTAAATACCAAACCCTAATGAAGTAAACTATATAGTTAACTAGAAAACTACCATCAGTTAACTGGTACATTTAACTTAATTGGACAATGTGTGAGCATGCACGTCCTTATTTAAAGCAAAGTTAACTAGCCACTACCTTCAGTTAACTAGAAACCCTAACCCTAACTCCTGTGATGATAATTCCAAGGATGAGATAAGCATGTGTTAAGTCAGCAAGTAAACTCAAGATTGAAAGTCAAGTTAACTGCTGCTCATGACTCAAACCTCAAAATTAACTGCAGGTTCCAACTGGTAGATCACTCCATGTCATCTCGGTCTAATACTTCGACCAAGAATTCATCAATTTATTTGTCTTCTGGCACTTTGATACTGTCTAAAGAAATAATCTGTCTCTTCAATTCTTGGTTGCCTACTTTGATTGCATGCATGCCATCTTTAACATCTTGATTCGCCTTTCTGAAACTGGCTGAAATAACTAAAATATTTTCTAGCTTAGCCGCCATAGGTTCTCCTTCAAGGCTATCTTGAATCAACTTTTTGAACTTAGCTTGCACTTTATCCAACTCAATGTACATTTCATCTTCAAGAAGATAGTGACATGAAATCTGAACAAAACCATTGACAAGTGCAAGTACTCCAACTACATCATCCTTTAACGAAAACAACTTGGTAGAGATCTTCTCACATATTTCCATTTTGAGAAGGTGTTGCTCTCTCCAAGTAAAAACCTTTTCTTGATCTTCATCAATCTCCAAGGCATCATACGCAACAGACAACTGAGATACAAGAACACGATCCTTGGCAGAATTCTCCACAACTAAAACCTCAAGCAACTGAATACCTTGACGGAGTCCATGTGCATCACTCCTTAACTGATACAAATCTGCAAGAAGACGTTGACCTGTAGCAACTAAACTTTCAATCCAATTATCCAAAAGTCTACCATGACTGACTAACTGATCCGGTTTTTCGTTGTTCTATAGGTGTATGCTAAGGAAGAATAGGTGCTTTATTTGGATTTCCATGAACAAGATCAGAAATATATTTACGAAGTTGACCAATTTCAACCTTAAGTAGTGCCTTGTCCTCTCCATCCTTCGTGATACGTTCTTCAAGATTATTGGTACCAATCTTAAGAAGAGTCACGCCTGTCTCTTGAGTGGTCCTGCCAAGATTCACTTTAGTAAATGTAAAGTCACCAACTTTGACTTCATCTAGGCACTTACCCTCCAGAGGAATGACAACTTCGATAACAATCTATGATTCTGGAGTCTTTTCAATAGGCACCTGTTTCTTAATCTTCTTGTTCGACCTTCTCTGATAAGGCTCTCTGAACTTAGATAAATCAAGGTTGTATGAAGGTTCATGCCTCTGTTTTCCCAAAGACCTTTCGAGCCAACAAGATTGAACAATATCATCAATCCGAGGAGAGACTGTCTCAGATGTATCCACCTGTGGCGGTTCAGTAGTCTCTGATCCAACTTGAATGGGCATCTCAGGCTTTGAATCTATGTCAATAGGTTGCACGTAAGGTGAACTAGGAGGTGAAATGTGAGGCTCAGCCTAAATAACTGTCTCTACTGGAATCTCAGGAACATTCTCAACTTGTTTCTGCTTCCTCTTACTAGTAGCTCTCTTCCTTGTATTTTTGCTAAGTCTAACCCATTTAGGAGGAATCACAATAGCCTTGACTCAAGGTCTTGACCTAGAAGTAGAAGGAAATGAAGAAAAATCCTTTGGCGGATCTGCTACAGGAAATGACCTTCTTTTCCGCTTACTCTCCAAGAATAGCTTGCTAATTTTCATAATTGACTTAGAAATCTCCTCAATGGAAGTATTCTCCTTGGCGTACCAATCTGGTGAATGAAGTGGCTGCCGAGCAATCTGATCTCTGACATATGAATTGAGAAGAACTTCTCCATCATCATCCGATAGACCATCAACATCTTCTGATAAGTAATCAGAGAGCTGACCAATAGTGAGTCTACAATAGTGACGACGACGAACCTCGAATTCATCTTCACAATTAGCCCATAAATCTTCAAGCGCTGGCTTATGTGCAATCCCTCGTTGTAACCTGTCTGCATAATGACTAAGAGGATCATAAGAATGCGTCTAAGTATGATTTTTGAACTTGAATCTCTCTATCTTAGTAGACATAAACCTGGCATCTGTCGCCGCATTGCATTTGAAAATTCCCAATGTAAATGGAAAATTAGCCGCAGTCTTATGATGACTACGAAGAAAGAAATGAACATGCTACATCTGCCTGAGAAACTCCATGAAGATAATCCTATCTGAAGGATACCTCAGCAACATTAGGGGCTCTCCAACATATCCATAAACTTGGATGTATGTGAAATTAGGGAATTGAATAAACCAATTTGCCCAAGTTTCCATTGCTGATTTCGCCTCGACAAAAATACGAATGTGCATTTCGTTGTCAAGATCTCGAACTGTCCTCATAGAAAAGTGATCATTCAGTGCTCGGAAGTCTTGCTCAGACTGAGAGAACTCCAACTGAGGATAATACTTGTGAATACGTTGAACACCAAGAGTGCCATTGGTTTTAAGATGTTTGTAGCCACCCTAGAATGCAACTAAGTATACCAAGTAGGATACCATATGAAACTCATGAAACTTAAGAAAGTTAGTAATTTGCTGATGTAAGCAATCACTAATCAACATAGCCCAGTCAAAACATTCTGTACCATCAATAATCCTAGAAATAAGATAGAACATCCATGAACAGAAAGTGCTAGCATCCTGCTGACCCGTAACTTGATTGAGCAAAGTTATCAAAACAACAACCTCGTCTTTCAATTCACCACGGCCAACCTTCTTAGGAATATTAGTCTTCTGAACTTTTAGCCATTTCTGAGCCACTTTTCTCTGTGAACATTGCTGATCTCCATCCCATATCTTCTCACAAGCCTCAATAACCATAGTAAAGTTATCTGAACGCGGAGGAATAGAAAAACATTTCTCTATGTCCTTTGGTTTGAGACTGCAAATAACTCTCCCATCAACTAATCTGATCTGTCGTGAAGATGAGTCATAATTCTTGATGCAAGCAAGAATGAACTCGAGATTGAAAGTAGTAACAAGAATAGATTCCGCTGCTAGCAACCCGAAACACTCAAGATTTCTCAATGCATTGCTGCTAACGCCCTCCAGACTACTCAGATTAACCACTGGATAAACATGATTTAGGTTTGTATATGAGGTTTTGACAAAATTATGTGTGAGAGCTGATTTGGCCTTGTAATCAATGAGATTGAACTGCATTTTGAAAATAATGACTTTTGACTGTAAAGTCGAATATACTTGAAGAACTTTCTGAAAACCTCTAGACAAGGCTAAAAATAGCCCAAGACGAAAGGAATTTTTGAAGTTTTTCTGGAACATGGGTTTTGTGCACAACAAAATTCTGAACAAACCCAGATAGCTGGATTCTTGAAAAAATGTGTTTCAGGCCCACATGCAAAGAAATTCTCAGAAAAAAGCATACAACTTTAGAAAGAAGGCTACGGGGCGATTTTCTCAAAAAAGTCTAAGACGTGGGTTTTGCTTGAAATATTGAAGTATGTGAACCTAGATGATCAAATTCTAAATATGTGTTGAATTTCTTTGACATGCGAAGAAAGTACCTAAGACGAGAAATAGAAGATATAAGACAGAAGATAGAAAGTTTTGCTTGTCTGCTTCTGAAAAATTTGCCAATCTCTTTTGTAGAACTTGATGAAACCTGCATGCGAAGTGAAAATAAAGTTTGGAACCTTCTTCCTTCTAACAATTTGAACTGGTTGCTATGAAGAACACTGAATTCGGACACATGTAGCACCTTTAGCTTGCTAGTCGCTCAAGAAGAAAATGAACTTCGAAGCTAAAGATGATGAAATAATGGATGCCATTGCTTGGTTAAATAGACTTTCATCATTGAAATTCGCATGAAGCATGGAATCCTTGAAAAGTGCACTTGGCTTGTGATTGGACCTCATTCTAGTTAACTAAAACAAAGATATGCTAAATAAATCGCCATGCATTAGGGTTTCCCTTTTCAATCTTCAGTTGATAAATCCATGCGATTTTGACTTCAGTTGACCATCTTCATTGAATTCACCATCCTTCACACTTGCTTCAAATTCACTATTTAGAACTAAAGCGTCCCTTTTGAGAACTAAAGTCAACAATAAGAAATTTTCCATATTTCATGCTTTAAATCTAAAAATAGTGACCCTTTCAAGACTTCAGTTGACATTCAAGAAGTGAATGCGCCAACTTCACACTTATGCTTCAATTCTAAAAATAGCGACCCTTTTGGAACTTAAGTTAACAATCTTTGTTGAATGCGTCAACTTCACAAAACTATGCTTCATCATTTATGTCGTCCCTTTTAGAACTTCAGTTGACAAAAGGTGAATTCGCAAACTTCACAAAACTTCACAATTGCAACCAATTTCGCCATGCATGAGAACTTAAGTTGACTTTCAAGAATAATCTTGAGTTAAGTGAACATGCAATCAAGTTAACTCAACATGCAAGATTGTTAACTAAAAATGCAAACTAGTTAACTTGACATGCGAATTGAAAGATCACTCAACATGCCAATATATGAACTAAAGATGACAACCCAGAAATCATTTAGTCTAACTGCAGTCAGAACTCCAGTTAAGGCATCCATTCAACTCTCTTTCGAAAATTCAACTTTGACCTCTTAAGGCGAATTCCAGACTTAGCCAAATTTTATGAAAATTTGGATTTGAACATCTCTCGGGACCTCTGTTCATCCTGACACTGGCTGACTGACTCCACCGATTGGCTAGTTGACAGGTGCATCACAGAACTGAGTAAAAACTGATCAAAAGGTATCTTGAGACTGAAAACCATAAAAATAACATCTGAAAGCTCAAAAATCCAAGCGCCTTTTTCAAAAGCTGCACTTTTTCTTAGACTTAGTCAAATTTTGACTTCTGCATCTTGAACGAATAAAATCCTTCATAACTTTTGATTTATCAACTTTCAGGACTGGATCACAGGTTCACTGCGGAGCTGACTTCATTCTGCATAACAACTGCAAAGGCACATTTCCCAAGAAAACCTCATCTGAGGGGTGAAAATCAAGGGCACCTTTTCAAAAGTTCCTCTTTTTCCTCCAGACTTAGCCATTTCTGGAAATGATCAAAATAACATAAAAACTCTGACTGCAAGTTGCTGAGACATCTTCTGATCTAACGGAGATAGGCAACGGAAAACTGAACGTAACACAAACACATTGAATATCTAATATCATCAAAAAGAAAGCATTAAAGGCATGAAAATCTCAGGCGCCTTTCTCAAAATGTGCTCTTTTGCTTTTTCTTTTGATATTTTGACTAAGATTTGACCCTACGTTTGACCTCAGGTTCAGGCACTTCAGCAACTCGGATTCACCCACTGACGGATGCGTCATGAAGCTTGAACAAATGTGAGATAAACATCTTGGATGGCATTTAGTCAAAAACTTACATCTGGCACCTCAAAAAGATGGGCGCCTTTTCCAAAAGTTGCACTTTTTACTAGTGTTAGCCAATTCTCATCTCCCTCTCGTTTTGCACTGTATCTTCCGTAACTCGAGCAAAATAGGTCCGTTGGACAAGCTTGATAGCTCACTGTGAAGGTGACGTGATGCTAGAAAAATGTCTGTTGGAGGTGACAAACCCTAAAAATAAGATCTGGGCCCCTAAAAGATAGGGCGCGTATTTGAAAATGTGCTCCCCTCTCTAGAGAGAAAATTTCATGATTTTCCTTCAAATTTTCACTTTTCTTAAATTCCTTCAGTAACAGACTGACATGACACTGACACCAACTCCATATTTAAAAACCCCAAAAATGACCTTCTGACATCACTTTAACAAGATTAAGACTCAATTAAGCAAAATGCCTTAGTGAAGCAATTTTTTTTGTTTTGGGTACAACATTAGGCTCTGTCTAGTGACCATGTCAGATACTTACGGCATAGGAGATCCCTAGAATCTCAGTGTTTCGTAGACCAGTGACTTTATAAGTTGGGTATATGGAGTCAGGACTTCCCTAATCACCTAAAGCATTAAAGTTCCTAAAAACTTAACCTAAAAATCACCTAAAACAAGACTACTTAAATCACCTATAACATGACAAAACATCACAGAACGGGGAAAAACAAAATAACATAATGATACAGCATAAAAATAACTTACAAAATATTTACAATATTACTCCTCCCCCAGAGGGTTGAAGTGCTTAAGATACTGCCCGCTATAAGGAAGCGGGAAGAGCCTTCCATCCTGATGTGAAATAATATATGTGTTCTCTCCAGTAAATTCATGAATCCGGAAGGGCCCTAACCATAAAGAATCAAATTTTCCATGCATTCCTTTTGGCTCATGCCTTTTGTCCCATAAAAGGACTAAATATTTGACTTGAAAGTCTCTATGACGAGCTCTCTTATCAAAAAATTTCTTCACTCTTTATTGATGCTGAGTGATTTTATCAATAACCTCCGTCCTTTCTTCTTGAAGTTTCATCAAGAGCAATATCCTCTTTTGAATAGGATCATTGAATTCTTCATCTTCCACTACAGATGCTAGCTGCAAAGCAAACATCTCCAATGTAATGGGAAAAATAGCTTATGTACCATACAAAAGTATAAAAGGCGAGGTACCAATAGCTCTTTTTGGAGTTATACGATCAGCCCAAAGAGCGTCATATAACTTAGTATGCCAAGTTCGCTAATTTGACTCAACCAACTTGCGTATAATTGTGACAATGTTCTTATTGGATGATTCGGCTTGTCCATTACCTTGAGGGTAATAATCTGATGAATGTGACAACATGACGCCGTGATCAAAACAAAAACACAAAATCTCCTTTGATGAGAAACATGTAGCATTATCAGTCACAATTTTCTGAGGAACTCCGAAGCGAGAAATGATATTCTCCTTTAGAAAGCTGCAAACCACTTCGAACGAAGCTCATTTAGTAGGAATTTCCTCAACCCATTTCATAAAATAATCCATCGCTATAAGGACAAACACATGCCCCTTACTAGAAACTGGATTGACAGGACCTACAAAATCAATACCCCACTACTGAAATGGAGCATCGATGATAATTGGCCTGAGTGGAAAAGATGCCAATTTCACTTTACTAACAAACTGCTGACATAATTGACATTTGTACACCCAACATATGCATCATGAAACATAGTTGGCCAAAAAAGTTGTGCTCGTAGAATCTTGAATGTAGTGACCCTTGATGAAAAGTGTCCTCCGCATGCCTGATTATGAAAAGCTTCTAACAACCTCTGCTGTTGATCCTTTCCAACACATAATAGGAAATTTCTGTCAAGGCCACGCTTGTATAGAACGTTATTAACAAGCACGAAATTTTGTGCTTTCAATTTCAGTGTTCTTTTCTGCTATTTGTCCATGTGACGTGGACATTCTCTATACATTGAATAATACCATAGAGGTGTGTACCATTCTTCTGCAGAATTAACAATTAGGACCAAAGGAAGGTCCTCTTCAACTTCTTGTTTTGAATTAATTCCACCATTGCTCTTGAACTTACGATCTCCATCTTCTGCCAACAACCTGCAAAGACCTTGCCTGCGAACAAGCTTGGTTAGTTTGATCTCTAGATCATATTCTTGAACTCTCACGATCATATTTACTCTTTTTGTGCCCATCTCCTGCTGGGTAAGCACACTTTTTACTACTAGATCGGTGACATACACCATTGTATGTGAATTCAAAAGATAAAACCTGAAATTCTTGACAGCTCTGTCAACAGCATAGGCATTCTTCTCAATTTGGGAATAACGCATCTCAGCATCTTTAAAATTAGCACTCATAAAAGCAATAGGAGATTCTCCCTCTTTGTTGAGCTTCTATGTCAAAATGGTAGACAATGAATGTTCCGAAACATAACAGTAAAGAATAAAATCCTTTTGAAAGTCAGGCCAAACTAACACTAGTGCATTTGTGATCTGTAAACTCCTTACTATGAATTACTTAACAACTTGTTAGATTCACCAGGATACAGATTTAAAATTAAGATCGTAACTGATGATGCTTGTGAATTGAGAAAATAACCACATAAAACATAAGAAATTAAAGAAGCTGATAGAATCAAGCACCAAGAAAAGAGAGACAAAGAGATTTGATAACGGAGTTCACCAGTTTTTGGCTACGTCTCCGAATCTGCAAATAAGCGTGATCAATGCCATTACTATGATGCAACTTCTTTTACATCACCATGGTCTTTCACGGAGTTACAATCTACTACCAAGGAAGATTCTTGCACTTCAAGCTCTTCCTATTGAAACACTGTCTTGACAAGAACTTTCTAGCATCCACACTGCCTAGTCCTTATGTCACCTTACAATGCCTCTAAACAATGAAACTACAACTCACACTCTCAACAAGAGTACAAACATGCTCCACTAAATTCCTATCTCTCCACAAGAGACCATTTAGCTTGCTTACAAGAGAAAACTCACTTTCCCAAATCCCTTTACTAAGAGCAACAAAAACTCTCTAAGAGCAAAGGAATGAGAATACACTCTTCTCTTTCTTTTACAAGGAATTCCCAAGGAACAAGACTCAAGACTCTTCAAGTCTCCTAATCCCTAAATACTAAATCCCCTGAATTCTGAATGTCTGAACAAAAAGTACTCTCACCATCTCCCTTTATATACATACAATTTGCCTAAAAAGGCTTAAAAAAATATTAAATGAATAACACCCTTTCACATCTCGAACAATCTTTTTTCCAACCCCTTTTGGCATTTTGAACCACTTTTGTTTTAGTGGTTAGGGGGTTAAAATAAAAATAGGCCATATTGTTATGGCCTCGGCCAATACACATGCAACAAAATGAAACTAACACTTCATATATTTAAATGCTGCTCGGTGGTCTATCGGTGTATATAGATTTTGTGAGCCGAGCGGTCGGGGGTTCAACCCGCACCAGCCACATTTTAACAACCAATACCCAAAACTTTAAACAGCAAAAAAAACCCGACACCCTTATTAGTTGAATGCGCTGGATTTGGTGCAACGACCGGCGTAGACGTTTCGCTCAGGTGAGGTGGGGGGGTCGAATCCCCCCAACAACTTTTAACCAAAAAACCTGCATCCATGGGAGAGAGGAAGGAAGTGTAGTTGCCACCGAGATGCCATGCAGCATGATTTGATTTGCCGATAGAGCCACGTTAGCCGCACAGTCACTTGCCAACTGTTCCACGGACCGCTGACCCATCTGCCACGTCAACTCTACGATCTGCTAACTAGGTTGCCACATCATTGTACGGACTTGACACATGTCAACATCTAGTTGGCCCACATTGGATTTCGTACTATGTGCTGACATCAGTTGTACGGATGATGACATCATCACTGCACTTCAAGTCCACCAAGTCAATCGAGAGCTTTGACTGGCCATATCTTGCACATACGAGTTCTATTTCCGATGAAACAAACACCGTTAGAATCATCTTGACAAGCACTTTGATTTGATGCTGATTTTGATGAATTTTGAGATGATCAATTTTTTCGCTTCCTGTCGGCCCCTAGTACCCTATTTGACCGAACCTTTGACCAAGCATAACTTCCACCTACGATCTCCTTTTGATGCGATTCAAGTTGCATCAAAATCTTGTCGGTGAGCTCTTCGATCTGAGACTACTTTCACCTGATTTGGGGATAGTCAATTTTCTAGTCAACCATCTGGCATCCTTGGCCCTTGTTGAACTTTGACCGAGCATATCTCGAGCAAACGAACTCCTTTTGACACACTTCAAGTTGCGTTAGGATCGTATTGCTATGCTCTATGCATTGATGCTAGTTCTGGGAGATTCTAAAGCTGCTATATTTTTGAGGCCTTCAAGATCCACCTGGATCATTCCTCCCCACTAAGGAACTTTTGGACCTCCAAAAGGTTCTTAATCAGACACAATGTGAGAAAAAACACCTTCCCACTTGTCCAGTATTTGTCCACCCTTTATGTGCACCTGCTTCATCAAAAAGTTGTACAACAATTATGAAAATTGCAATCACATTGCTACCCATTTGCATTTTCTCACATCCTTCTACATTCATTACACCAGCTACTATCCATGTACAAAACATTAGCAGCATTAACAAATACAAGGATGATAATGACAATGAGCTAACAATACTTCTAATCCTCTTAACAGGTTTCCATGAAAAATCTTCATGTTGTGGCGCTGATGATCCTTGAAACACATTATAGTTAGGCTTACAAGCAACTACTTCATTTTCATGCTTCAAATCATCTGCTTTTCCCACCTTTGCACACATGAGTGAAGAAGTTTTCCTCACATACATGAGCTTCTTCATTTTCCCTGTGTTCACCAACGGAGAATCAACTACAATCTTCTTCTTATCCTTCTTTGGATGAAGCTCTGGATGAAGCTTCCAACAATTAGCTTCCTGATGTCCACCTTTGTTGCAATAAGAGCAAGGTGTTTTCAACATCTAGACTTTCTTTCTCTTATCTTTCTTCTAAATTGGAGATGAGTCTTTATGCAGTGTCCCTTTCCTGGTTGACTCTACCTTCCTGTACAAAGCCATTCTTTTCCAACACTTGGCAACACTATGGTTATTCAACCCACAAAATGTGCATGGTCTTCTATACCATAAAATTTTTACATTGCCAATCTTCTTAAAATCAAAAGAAACATTGGAACAATCAGCTTTATTATACCTTTGATGGTCACCCCTTGTGTATGCATGCCGAGAAGAATCTGTGTTTGTTCTTCTCTTGGACATCTTGCATGTGTCACCACTACCTAAAAGTGATGTGCCATCACCTCTCTTAGATCGTTCTTGGAATGGTTCTTCTTTTAGAGAATTCTTTGCGTCCACTGCCTTGGAGCATTCTCCTTCACCATACCCCGATCTTGCATAGCGAGGTCCAGCTTCCATCTTCATAGATTCAACCATGCCTTGTCCATGACTACCAAGACCCTTTCCATCATAGTCCATCTTGGTGGACAACCTCAATCCAACACCTTGAGACTGTTTCTTAGAATCACCAAGAGAACAAGGAAGAGAATGAGAAGAATGAGGAGCTTTCACCGAGTCTACATCTTTGGCTTTCTTCAACAAGCCTTCTTTTTCAGACTTCCATTCCTCATACATTTCATCAACCTTGGCTTTCATCACCATGAAGGCCTTATAGAATTCTGCATCGAAGACAAAAGGAAACTGATTTTCCTTATGTGATGACATCTCACCTCACTGCTTGAATTTGCTCCAAGTATTCCACAACCTGCAACTTGTCAGACTAGCTCTGATACCAACTTGATCTGTAAACTCCTTACTATGAATTACTTAACAACTTGTAAGATTCACTAGGATACAGATTTAAAATTAAGATCGTAACTGACGATGCTTGTGAATTGAGAAAATAACCACATAAAACATAAGAAAGTAAAGAAGCTGATAGAATCAAGCACCAAGAAAAGAGAGACAAAGAGATTTGATAACGGAGTTCACCAGTTTCTGGCTATGTCTCCGGATCCACAAATAAGCGTGATCGATGCCATTACTATGATGCAACTTCTTTTACATCACCATGGTCTTTCACAGAGTTACAATCTGCTACCAAGGAAGATTCTTGCACTTCAAGCTCTTCCCGCTGAAACACTGTCTTGACAAGAACTTTCTAGCATCCACACTGCCTAGTCCTTATGTCACCTTTACAATGCCTCAAAACAATGAAACTGCAACTCACACTCTCAACAAGAGTACAAACATGCTCCACTAAATTCCTATCTCTCCACAAGAGACCATTTAGCTTTCTTACAAGAGAAAACTCTCACTTTCCCAAATCCCTTTACTAAGAGCAACAAAAACTCTCTAAGAGCTAAGGAATGAGAATACACTCTTCTCTTTCTTTTACAAGGAATTCCCAAGGAACAAGACTCAAGACTCTTAAAGTCTCCTAATCCCTAAATACTAAATCCCTTGAATTCTGAATGTCTGAACGAAAAGTACTCTAACCATCTCCCTTTATATACATACAATTTTCCTAAAAAGGATTAACAAAATATTAAATGAATAACACCCTTTCACATCTCGAACAATCTTTCTTCCAACCCCTTTTAGCATTTCAAACCACTTTTGTTTTAGTGGTTAGGGGGTTAAAATAAAAATAGGCCATATTGTTATGGCCTCGGCCAATACACATACAACAAAATGAAACTAACACTTCATATATTTAAATGCTGCTCGGTGGTCTATCGGTGTATATAGATTTTGTGAGCCGAGCGGTCGAGGTTTCAACCCACGCCGGCCACGTTTTAACAACCAATACCCAAAACTTTAAACAGAAAAAAAAACCTGACACCCTTATGAGTTGAATGCGCTGGATTTGGTGCAACGACCGGCGCGAACATTTTGCTTAGGTGAGGTGGGAGGGTCGAATCCCCCCAACAACTTTTAACCAACAAACCTGCATCCGCAGGAGAGAGGAAGGAAGTGTAGTTTCCACCGAGATGCCATGTGGCATGATTTGATTTGTCAATAGAGCCACGTCAGCCACACAGTCACCTACCAACTGTTCCACGGACTGCTGACCTGTCTGCCACGTCAACTGTACGATCCGCTAACTAGGTTGCCACGTTAGAGTATGAAATGCCATGTCATTGTATAGACTTGACACATGTCAACATCTGGTTGGTCCACATTGGATTTAGTACTATGTTCTGACGTCAGTTGTATGGATGATGATGTCATCACTACACTTCAAGTCCACCAAGTCAACCAAGAGCTTTGACTGGCCATATCTTGCGCATACGAGCTCCATTTCTGATGAAACAAACACCGTCAAAATCGTCTTGATGAGCACTTTGATTTGATGCTAATTTTGATGAATTCTAAGATGATCAATTTTTTCACTTCCTGTCAGCCCCTGTACCCTATTTGACTGGACCTTTGACCAAGCATAACTTCCACCTACGATCTCCTTTTGATGCGATTCAAGTTGTGTCAAAATCTGGTCAGTGAGCTCTTTGATCTGAGACCGCTTTCACCTAATTTGGGGATAGTCAATTTTCTAGTCAACCATCTGGCATGCTTGGCCCTTGTTGAACTTTGACCGAGCATATCTTGAGCAAATGAACTCCTTTTGACACGCTTCAAGTTGCGTTAGGATCGTATCGCTGTGCTCTATGCATTGATGCTAGTTCTGGGAGATTCTAAAGTTGCTAGATTTTTGAGGCCTTCAAGATCCACCTGGACCAATTTGTAATAGCTTCTTTAATTTTGATAAAGGCCTGTTTTCCTTCATTCGTCCACACAAAAGTAGACGTCTTCTTCATCATTGCTGAAATCTCCTTCATTAGCTCTGAGAAATTAGGTACAAATCTTCAGATAAAGTTAACTTTACCAAAAAAGGAGTGCATCTACATTTTACTTGTAGGGAGAGATAGGTTTCTGATTGAATCCACCCGATTCGGATCTATTCTGGTACCTTCTTTGGAAACGATATGACCAAGTAACTTGCCCTCCGTCACCGCAAAGATTGTCTTCTTCAGATTCAAAGATATTTTGTGATACCTACATCTCTCGAACACTTTCACAAGGTGTGAAAAGTGATCACTCCGTTTATCTGAAAAACGGTTAAGTCATCAAGATAGACGACTATGATCTTATTCCTAAGATCCCCAAATGCTAAATCCATGGCTCTTTGAAAAGTAGCACCGGCGTTGATAAGGCAGAAAGGCATCCTCTCATAAGCAAACGTTCCCCATGGCATGGTGAAAGCCATCTTGATCTGATCCTCCTCAGCCACTGCAATCTGATTGTAACTAGAAAAACCATCAAGAAGAGATAGCATTTCTGATCCGATAACTCTCTACAATGTATGCTCCATGATAGGTAAGGGATAATTGTCCTTTAAGGATAATTGATTCAAGTTCTTGAAATCAACGCAAATTCTGATTTCTCCATTCTTCTTGCACACAGGAACAATATTTGACACCCAGGTGGAGTGATGAATAGGAAAAGTTATTCTTGTCCACCATCTTCTGAATTTCCGCGTAGATAGTATCTTGAATTCATGGATTATAATGTCTTTTTTTTCTGCCGGAATGGCTTAACTTCAAACTTTAGCGGAATTATGTGAGACAATTCAATGGGTGTGAAGACCTTTAAATCTTTGTATGACCAGGCAAAAACATCCTTATACTGTCTGAACAAGGTGATAAACCTCTTAGTCTCTTCAGAAGTGCAACATTTTCCCAAATTCACAAACCGAGGTTTGTCTTCAGTACCTATGTTGAGTTGACTATATTCTGATGAAGTATTCACCCCTGACCTCTTTTGATCTTGAATGTAACGATCATGCCCGTCAAAAATATCCTCTAAGGATACAAAACCTTTAGGAATCTGATTTCCTTTCAACTGTATGATTCCAGATTCTATAACCTCAGATTCTTCAGTAATTGACTCTTTGCAAGGAGTTGAACTCCCTTCAAAGAACAATTCTTTGTAGTTATCTCCCATGACGAGAAATTCTTCAATATCCTCATCGTCACTGAAGACTTGCCAGTTGTCTGAATTATCAGGAATAGCTGGTCTGTAGATTAACTCAATAGCAAATGAATTCTGATGAAAGTCAGAGTTAGGCATAAAAAGAGCGACTGAAACTGCAAGCGCATCAGCTTTGCTATTGTTCATTCTTGAAATATATTTGATATTGAATGCATCAAACCAGTTGATTGCATTCCATACTCTCTGCCTATATTTATGGAGATGATTCTTTCTAACATTAAACTACTCTCTGACTTGCTTAATGATCAGTTTTGCATCTCCTTCAACTTGAAGCAACTTGATCCCCATATCCTTTGCGTTTTTGAGACCTAACAAAAGCGCCTCATATTCTGCAGTATTATTAGTGCAATCGAATTTCAACCTATATACAAAAGGATATAAATGACCTTTGGGAGAGATAATCACTACTCCTGCTCTGGAACCTAAGGTCGAACAACTGCCATCAAACTGCATCGTCCACATCTCTGATTCTTCATTTGATAATTCAGTGGAAAGTGCAAAATTCTGACAATCATCTGTCACTTCGGACACCATAGCATATGTGCCTGGACCCATATCTTGATACAACACTTGAGCATGTGGGTCCTGGGACTTCACTACTGTGAACTTTGATTTGGTCTCTGATTCTAGCTTAAAAGTACCTTTCTTTAATGGGATTGTCGCGAATGACCAATCCATCTGTATTTCTCCTCCAAGATCCTTGCAAAAAATTCTACTAAGCAACATCCCGTAACTGGTAGGAATATCAGCCACTAGAATGGTCATCATGACCTTTTTCTCTAGACATGATGCTAGCCTCACTTGTGCATCTTTGAGTTGACAGACTAATGGCACTAGTTTGGATTCAAGTGAATAACACTTTTCCTGAGTCAGGGTGCACGAAAGTCCCAATGCGTTCATAATCTGTAAGGGCATAATGTTGTCCGAAGCTCCACTGTTAATTATGCAATTGCTCATCTTAAAACCTCCTATATATAAAGATATATAAAATGGCCTAGGCTTCTCTTCTGCAGGAAATGAGGATTGTAACAATGTCGGTTGAACGAAATTATTCTTCTTAAGAATGTTCAAGATTCTATCCAACTACCCTGGATGATCTTGTAAATACTCCAGTTGAGATATCTGTCCCTTCATCTTCATCATGGAAGAGACGATGTCAAAGCTTGCTGAAGACATATCTAAAGCTGCTGGCAAGATATTTTCTTGTGAAGGTTTCTGATTAAAAGTAGAAGCTACTTCCTTTGCTTTTGTATTCAAATTCCGCTTTTCCTCTTCCTCCTTCTGTGCCTTAAAATCCTGAGCATGTGTGAACATAGGTGAGGTGATATTCTCATGATTCACTACAAGAGAAAAATGATGGGATTCTTCTTCTTCTTCATTAACGCGTTCTTGATCAAAATATCCCATTGCGGAGTCGCCATCAAACTCGTCTGTCTGTGCAAAGACGACGTTTGAACTGGAAGGTATGAAGTCTGAACTAGGAGTAGAATCGGAAAATCCCATGAGTTGATTCATTCTTTGGTTTTCCGGACAAGTAGCCCCGGTATGCTTTGTTGAATCATGGAACATGCAAAAGATCGTAGCCTTTTCAACTTCATTATTTTGTCTTGGTTGTCCTTGTAGAAACTTAGACTTGAAATTATTGTACGGCTGAAAATTATTCCTTCTCGGCTAATATGCTTGTTGTGATTGAAAAGGTGGTGAGGGCAAGGCTGGTTGCCCTTGAGGTGGTGACTATCTTTTTAGTATTGTCACCTCATTTGCTACCTTTTGTAGGAACGGATCGGGCGACGCTTGCATGAGTGGCCTGATCAAACCATCTTTCATCTTGCCAGTTGTAATCATGTTATCTTCAAGCTTGATGGCTTCCTCCTGAAGGTGTTGTAGATAATCTTCTTCGCTTATCTTCAAGAAAAAGGCAATTTCTGACGGTAGCGCATTGATGAAAGAACTCATCAAAATCTCATCAAATGGATTCAAAGTGTGAGAAAGACATGTAACAAGGCAGTTAAACCTTGCCACAAATTCTCTCATCGGTTCATGCTTTTCCATATTTGAATTTGAGAGTTGTGCAAATAATCTATGATTGTCCTCGGTAGGCTTGAATCTTGCCAAAAACTTCTCACTCATGATAGCCCAACTGGTGATAATTCTTGGCTCAAGATTATTGAACCAATCTGCTGTGTTATTTTCAAGAGTCTCCACAAAAAGATGAAGGGCGATGTCTTCATGTGCAACATGCAAAATGGAACAAGCCATCGTGAATGCTGATAGATGTTCATCTAGATGTTTGGAACCATCGCCATGAAATCTCAGGAAAAACTTGCGTGATCCCTTGGGCAATTCATGATGTCCTGGTAAAGTCAACAGTCCAATATTGTTGCCCCAAGGCAAGGGGGTTGGACGTCTTGCATTTCTTCCATTACGACCGTTGTGATCATCACCATTGTTGTTGTTAATAATACGATCACCCATCTCTGCAATTGGAGTGGGAGATTCTTCAAAATTTTTTGACTCAGTAAACTGATCAGGAGCTTCTTCAAAAATAGGATCTAGTTGGATAGGAGGATTTCCTCTCCTTCTAATGTAAACTCGGTACGCCAGGATGCTTAATTCCATGAATGAGGTGGCAAGATTGGTCTACCTGCTGCAAGATCTACTTTTTCTTCTTCTTTATCTAGAGTTGTAGCTACGTTTCTCCACTGAATGGTAGATGTATGATTTTCAAAAATAAAAGTGCGCAAGCTACTGATAATATTTGACTGTTCTGCTTCGATGAATACTAAATTTGGCTAAATAATAGGTAGACTTAGTGTTGGTTGTAAAACTGGAGCAGTAGGATGCCAAATAGTCATAACTGTGACATAAGGTTTTCAAGGCCTCGTGCCCCATGGTGGGTGCCAGAAAGACTGTTGGCATAACAACTAGCACCTCTGGAGTAAGAGTTGATACGAACAGCTATGAACACTATGCAATGAGTGCTCTTCAAATTAGGAGGGGAAGCTCCCTCGTGCTTTACAAAAGTACTTGCAAATGGAAATAAACTAAACTAAATCCTATCTTTTTGTTTCAGCTATAGAGGTACAAGGCTTTCTCAAAAACTATACGTTGCAGCTGAGTATTTTCTGGTTTTGCAGACTACTAATTCAACTAAACTTAATTACTTAAATTCTATCTAATCTCCTCAAGAAAACAGAGCATGAGGAAGCAGAGCAAGGTTTGACTATCGACGATAAACGAGTGTAGATTCTCAACTTGAAGGCAAGGTGGCACATCTATCAACTCAATCTAAACACGTTTATTGGCAACAACATCACACAATAAACTGAATACGGATTCTCTACTTGAAGGCAAGGTGGCAAGACTATCAGCTCAATCCGAATAAGTTTATTGGTCACAACACACGATAACCAAGTGTAGATTCTCTACTTGAAGGCAAGGTGGCACAACTATCATCTCAATCTAAACAAGCTTATTGAACACAAAACATATTTGATTCTAACTATGAAAAGACTTTACCATTACAATCACATGAAACCCTATGTGGCATAACAATCGATCAGAAGAGTAAAAACGCACAAAATAGATTTATCTAAACTATGGAAAGAATTCACCATCACAATCGCATGAAACCCTATGTGGCATAACAATTGATCATAATAGTAAAGATGCATGAACAAATACCAAAAGAGCAATATTGAGGGCAAGGTAGGCACAACATATATTTCTCTCTCAAGCAAAAGTTAATTACAAATGAGCAAAAGGTCTTATTTATATACATCAAGGTGTAGGAAACCCTAAAATCACCTTGAGTCAACTACAGTCTTGCAATGCATGCAAGATTAATTACCAAACCCTAATGAAGTAAACTATACAGTTAACTGGAAAACTACCATCAGTTAATCATTACATTTAACCTAATTGGACAATGTGCGAGCATGCACGTCCTTATTTAAAGAAAAGTTAACTGGCCACTACCTTTAGTTAACTTGAAACCCTAACCCTAACTCCTGTGATAATAATTCCAAGGATGAGATAAGCATGTGTTAAGTCAGCAAGCAAACTCAAGACTAAAAGTCGAGTTAACTGCTACTCATGACTCAAACCTCGAAATTAACTACAGGTTCCAACTGGTAGATCACTCCATGTCATCTCGGTCTAATACTTCGACCAAGAATTCATCAATTTCTCTGTCTTCTAGCACTTTGATACTGTCTAAAGCAATAATCTATCTCTTCAATTCTTGGTTGCCTACTTTGACTGTATGCATGCCATCTTTAACATCTTGATTCACTTTTCTGAAACTAGCTGAAATAACTAAAATATTTTCTAGCTTAGCCACCATAGGTTCTCCTTCAAGGCTATCTTGAATCAACTTTTTGAACTCAGCTTGCACTTTATCCAACTCAATGTATGTGCCATCTTCAAGAAGATAGTGACATGGAATCTGAACAACAAAACCACTGACAAGTGAAAGTACTCCAACTACATCATCCTTTAATGAAAACAACTTGGTAGAGATCTTCTCACATATTTCCATTTGAGAAGGTGCTACTCTCTCCAAGTAAAAACCTTTTCTTGATCTTCATCAACCTCCAAGGCATCGTATGCAACAGACAACTGAGATACAAGAACACAATCCTTGGCAGAATTCTCTGCAACTAAAACCTCAAGCAACTGAATACCCTGATGGAGTCCATGTGCATCACTCCTTAACTAATACAAGTCTACAAGAAGATGTTGACCTATAGCAACTAAAATTTCAATCCAGTTATCCAAAAGTCTACCATGACTGACTAACTAATCCAGTTTTCATTATTCTGCAGGTGTATGCTGAGGAAGAACATGTGCTTTATTCTGATTTCCATGAACAAGATCATAAATATATTGACGAAGTTGACCAATTTCAGCCTTAAGCAGTGCCTTGTCCTCTCCATCCTTCATGATACGTTCTTCAAGATTATTGGTAACAATCTTAAGAAGAGTCACGTCTGTCTCTCGAGTGGTCGTGCCAAGATTCACTTTAGTAAATGTAAAGTCACCAACTTCGACTTCATCTAGGCTCTTACCCTCTAGAGGAACGACAACTTCGATAACAATCTTTGATTCTGGAGTCTTTTCAATATGCACCTATTTCTTAATCTTCTTGTTTGACCTTCTCTAATAAGGCTCTCCGAACTCAGATAAATCAAGGTTGTATGAAGGTTCATGCCTCTGTCTTCCCAAAGACCTTTTGAGCCAACAAGACTGAACAATATCATCAATCCGAGGAGAGATTGTCCCAGATGTATCCACCTGTGGTGGTTCAGTAGTCTCCGATCCAACTTGAATGGGCATCTCAGGCTCTGAATCTATGTCAATAGGTTGCACATGAGGTGAACTAGGAGGTGAAATGTGAGGCTCAGCCTAAATAACTGTCTCTACTGGAATCTTAGGAACATTCTCAACTTGTTTCTGCTTCCTCTTACCAGTAGCTCTCTTCCCTGTATTTCCGCTAAGTCTAACCTCTTCAAGAGGAATCACAATAGCCTTGACTCGAGGTCTTGACCTAGAAGTAGAAGGAAATGAAGAAAAATCCTTTGGCGGCTCTGCTACAAGAACTGACCTTCTTTTCCACTTACTCGCCAAAAAGAGCTTGCTGATTTTAATAACTGACTTAGAAATATCCTCAATGGAAGTATTCTCCTTGGCGTACCAATCTGGTGAACGAAGTGGCTGCCAAGTAATCTGATCTCTGACATATGAATTGAGAAGAACTTCTCCATCATCATCTGATAGACCATCAACATCTTCTGATAAGTAATCAGAGAGCTGACCGATAGTGAGTCTACAATAGTGACGACGACAAACCTTGAATTCATCTTCACAATTAGCCCATAAATCTTCAAGCGCTGGCTTATGTGCAATCCCTCGCTCTAACTTGTCTGCATAATGACCAAGAGGATCATAAGAACGCCTCTCAGTATGAGTTTTGAACTTGAACCTCTCTATCTCGGTAGACATAAACCTGGCATCTGTCGCCACATTGCATGTGAAAATTCCCAATGTAAATGGAAAATTAGCTGCAGTCTTATGACGACTACGAAGAAAGAAATGAACATGCTGCATCTGCCTGAGAAACTCCATGAAGATAATCTTGTTTGTAGGATACCTCAGCAACATCAGGGGCTCTCCAACATATCCATAAACTTGGATGTATATGAAAGTAGGGAATTGAATAAACCAATCTTCCCAAGTCTCCATTGTTGATTTCGCCTCAACAGAAATACGAATGTGCATTTCGTTGTCAAGATCTTGAACTGTCCTCATAGAAAAGTGATCATTCACTGCTCGGAAGTCTTGCTCAGACTGAGAGAACTCCAACTGAGGATAATACTCATGAATACGTTGAACACTGAGAGTGCCATTGGTTTTAAGATGTTTGTAGCCACCCTGGAATGCAACTAAGTATACCAAGTAGGATACCATATGAAACTCATGAAACTTGAGAAAGTTAGTAATTTGCTGATGTAAGCAATCACTAATCAGCATAGCCTAGTCAAAATGTTCTGTACCATCAATAATCCTGGAAATAAGATAGAACATCCATGAACAGAAAGTGCTAGCATCCTGCTGACCCGTAACTCGATTGAGCAAAGTTATCAAAATAGCAACCTCGTCTTTGAATTCACCACGGCCAACCTTCTTAGGCATATTAGTCTTCTAAAATTTCAGCCATTTCTGAGCCACTTTTCTCTGTGAACGTTGCTAATCTCCATCCCATATCTTCTCACAAGCCTCAATAACCACAGTAAAGTTATCTGAATGTGGAGGAATAGCAAAACATTTCTCTATGTCCTTTGGTTTGAGACTGCAAACAACTCTCTCGTCAACTGATCTGATCTGTCATGAAGATGAGTCATAATGCTTGATGCAAGCAAGAATGAACTCGAGATCGAAAGTAGTAACAAGAATAGATACCGCTGCTAGCAACCTGGAATGCTCAAGATTTCTCAATGCATTGCTGCTAACGTCCTCCAGACTGCTTAGTTTAACCACTGGATAAACATGATTTAGGTCTGTATTTGAGGTTTTGACAAAATTATGTGTAAGAGCCAATTTGGCCTTGTAATCAATGAGATTGAACTACATTTTGAAAATGATGACTTTTGACTGTAAAGTCGAATATACTTGAAGAACTTTTTGAAAACCTCTAGACAAGGCTAAAAATAGCCCAAGACAAAAGAAATTTTTGAAGTTTTTCTGGAACATGGGTTTTGTGCAGAACAAAATTCTAAACAAACCTAGATAGCTAGATTCTCGAAAAAAATGTGTTTCAGGCCCACATGCAAAAAAATTCTCAGAAAAAAGCATAGAGCTTCAGAAAGAAGGCTACGGGGCAATTTTGTCAAAAAAATCTAAGACATGTGTTTTGCTAGAAATATTGAAGTATGTGAACCCAGATGATCAAATTTTGAGTATGTGTTGAATTTCTTTGACATATGAAGAAAGTACCTAAGATGAGAAATAGAAGAAATAAGACAGAAGATAGAAAGTTTTTCTTGTCTACTTCTGAAAAATCCGCTAATCTCTTTTATAGAACTTGATGAAACCTGCATGCAAAGTGAAAATAAAGTCTGGAACCTTCTTCCTTCGAACAATCTGAACTCATTGCTATGAAGAACGCTGAATTTGGACACCTGTACACCTTTAGCTTGCTGGTCGCTCAAGAAGAAAATGAACTTCAAAGCTAAAGATGATGAAATAATGGACGCCATTGATTGGTTAAATAGACTTTCATCATTGAAATTCGCGTGAAGCATGGAATCCTTGAAAAGTACGCTTGGCTTGTGATTGGACCTCATTCTAGTTAACTGAAACAAAGATATCCTAAATAAATCACGATGCATTAGGGTTTCCCTTTTCAATCTTCAGTTGATAAATCCATGCGGTTTTGACTTTAGTTGACCATCTTCATTGAATTCGCCATCCTTCACACTTGCTTCAAATTCACAATTTAGAACTAAAGCGTCCCTTTTGAGAACTAAAGTTGACAATAAGAAATTCACCATATTTCATGCTTTAAATCTAAAAATAGTGACCCTTTCAAGACTTCAGTTGACATTCAAGAAATGAATGCGCCAACTTCACACTTATGCTTCAATTCTAAAAATAGCGACCCTTTTGGAACTTAAGTTAACAATCTTTGTTGAATGCGTCAACTTCACAAAACTATGCTTCATCATTTATGCTGTCCCTTTTAGAGCTTCAGTTGACAAAAGGTGAATTTTCCAACTTCACAAAACTTCACATTGCAACCAATTTTGCCATGCATGAGAACTTAAGTTGACTTTCAAGAATAATCTTGAGTTAAGTGAACATGCAATCAAGTTAACTCAACATGCAAGATTGTTAACTGAACATGCAAACTAGTTAACTCGACATGTGGATTGAAAGATCACTCAACATGCCAATATATGAACTGAAGATGACAACCCAGAAATCGTTTAGTCTAACTACAGTCAAAACTCCAGTTAAGGCATCCATTCAACTCTCTTTCAAAAATTCAACTTTGACCTCTTAAGGCGAATTCCAAACTTAGCCAAATTTTATGAAAATTTGGATTTGAACATCTCTCGGGACCTCTGTTCATCCTATGACACTGGCTGACTGACTCCACTGATTGGCTGGCTGACAGGTTCATCGCAGAACTGAGTAAAAACTAATCAAAAGATATCTTGAGACTGAAAACCATAAAACTAACATCTGAAGGCTCAAAAATCCAAGCGCCTTTTTCAAAAGCTGCACTTTTTCTAACTTAGTCAAATTTTGACTTCTACATCTTGAACGAATAAAATCCTTCATAAATTTTGATTTATCAACTTTTAGGACTGGATCACAGGTTCACTGCGGAGCTGACTTCATTTTGCATAACAACTGCAAAGGCACATTTCCCAAGAAAACCTCATCTGAGGGGTGAAAATCAAGGGCACCTTTTTCAAAAGTTGCTCTCTTTCTTCCAGACTTAGCCATTTCTAGAAATGATCAAAATAACATAAAAATTCTCACTGCAAGCTGCTGAGACATCTTCTGATCTGACGGAGACAGGCAACGGAAAACTGATCGTAACACGGACACATTGAATATCTGATATCATCAAAAAGAAAGCATTAAAGGCATGAAAAGCTTAGGCACCTTTCTCAAAATGTGCTCTTTTTCTTTTTCTTTTGATATTTTGACTAAGATTTGACCCTACGTTTGACCTCAGGTTCAGGCACTTCAACAACTCAGATTCACCCACTGATGGATGCGTCGCAAAGCTCGAACAAATGTGAGATAAATATCTTGGATGGTGTTTAGTCAAAAACTTAAATCTGGCACCTCAAAAAGATGGGCACCTTTTCCAAAAGCTACGCTTTTTACCAGTGTTAGCCAATTCTCCTCCCTCTCATTTTGCACTGTATCTTTTGTAACTCAAGCAAAACAGGTCCGTTTGACAAGCTTGATAGCTCACTGTGAAGATGACGTGATGCCATACAAATGTCTGCTAGAGGTGACAAACCCTAAAAATAGGATCTGAGCCCCTAAAAGATAGGGTGCCTATTTGAAAATGTGCTCCCCTCTCCAAAGAAAATTTTAGTGATTTTCCTTCAAATTTTCACTTTTCTTAAATTCCTTCAGTAACAGACTGACATGACACTGGCACCAACTCCATATTTAAAAACCCCAAAAATGACCTTCTAACATCACTTTAACAAGATTAAAACTCAATTAAGCAAAATGCCTTAGTGAAGCAAAATTTTTGGTTTTGGGTACAACAAGTCACACTCCATTGTTAACATAAGGTGGCAAAGACATGTATGTGACCTAAAGGGGCAGATGGACAGAATGGAGGTGAAGTTACCTATCATAAATTATTTAATGATGTTTGAGACTGCATTCATAGTGAATGAATATTTTATTCACAATTTTTCATCTTCAAAATTCAAACAGATCAAAAGATAGTCATAGTCATCATATTGGCATCTGTCAAGTTAATTGATAGTAGGCATGGTTAAATGCTAGGTTTCTTGTCTTAGACTGTCATAGTGATTACTATGAAACAATATGCAAGCTATGCCATAAAGTGAAAGACAAAGAAGGCATAAATGATAATGAAAGGTGACTGAGATTATGCAGAAGTGTCAAAGCAAGGTGATGAGTGTTGACATAGTCTCAGGTAGAGATGACAGTCAATGCAATAATTTTTCATGGACGATAGTCCCTTTAGCCATTTTCAAGAGACATAAAATGGTAGATGATAATGATAAAAGAAAGCTAACAAATGAAAAGGTATCAAATACAGTTGTCTTATATCTCATAGCATGGATGAGACTTGTTATGGTAGTTCTATTAAAAGAAGGAAATCCTTTGTCAAGGCCATGGGGTTCATAAATACTTCTCCTTGTTCAAAGAAAAACACAATTTTGATCTAGAGAAGAGAATGTTTACCACCATAACCTTTGTGCATTAGGGGGTAGTAGTAATGCCGGTGGCAGTTCCTTGAGGTCATCAGGGTTGTCATATGACAGTGTTTTTACAATTGTTTAGATGACACTGACTGTGCATGATGTCCAAATAAACTAACAGAGTCTGATGCTCTTATGTAGAAGGTGGAAACATCTGAGTATGCTAGGTTTATCAACTATTTGACTAGGCTCCCTAAAGGCAATCTTTTAACATTGGCCCTTTTAGCCTTAGATATTTGATGCTATGGTAGGCATGAACTGAAAATCAGGGCTTGTTGAGAGTTTTAAACATAATCATGACAAGTGGCAAATTAATAGTTAGCAATTGAACTCTTGCGAAGGCATAAAGGTTAGGCATGGTGATACTGAGAAGTGGTATTGAGAAAAGGAAATACTATGCATCATGATATCAGTGTATTTGAAGAATCTGAGATGGACAGCCCCATGACACGTTTGAGGATGATGACCAATGAATCCTCCACTGAAGAGATGAAAAAAAGAGGCAATGTGTAATTTAATGTAGATTGTGAAATGTAGAAGTAGCTGAGCATTACTTGAAGACACTGTCATAGGATTTTTAGGTATCAAAGCTATTGTAAAATGTAAAACCTTATACCAGTGCTCTTGGTGATGGTCAAGAGTCAAAAATGGCAATCATACAGATAGCATATCCAGGAAGGAAACTATTGGTAGTCCTGAAGTGTCAATGGTCATGAAGGTTAGATGAAGCAGTGATATGTTAATGCTGGGTGCAGACCTGTATTGCTTTCCTTGATGTAGTTTTTTGTTTTAAGTCTTGTCAAAGTTAGGGTACCTGAGGATAGAATTGAAACTCATGGTTTTATCCATGAAAATCACAGAATCCTGCAGGATTGAAGGGTAATAACTGTAATCACAGTCCAGGGTATTGATGAAAAAGTCAGTTTGCATTTCAACCACATACACCTATAGGGCAACATCATAATAGTCTTTTGTAATGATAGGTCATTGAAATGACAGTAAGTTCATGTTAAGGTCTATTTTGAAATAGTTAGTGATAGTCATAGATCATCATGAATGATGCAAGCTTGCAGGTCTTAAGAGTAGAAGCAGCATTATAAAGGTAAATTACAATCATGTCAAAGAGCAATGAAGGATAGTGCCTACTGACTGAATTCCTATCATGGTGAAATCACATCTTTGCTACTTGAGCAGTCTAGCTTGCAATGAGTTAAGTGTTGGAAAACTATGGATGCAGAGCAGTTAAGGTATAAAGAGGTAGTTTGTAATACATTATAGACTATGAAACACTCAAGGCAAGCAATAGGATATTTTTAAGATGTTATACCTCTTCACACCAATTGTTTTATCCTCAAAAAGTTTTAAGCTTTTTCTTCACATTTAGCATCAGTGATCAGATGCAAAGTTGCAGATTGAGGAGATATTCAAGGGTATTATTGCTTCATTTGATGGCAATTTTCAGAAGTTTGATGTCAGGAAACTTTCTAACTCAGAAATACTGGGAAAGTTGCCTAATCTTAAGGGGTTTTGGTAGTGATTTGTGGCAGGGTTAGAAATCAGATTGCAACAAGGAAAGTTTTAGTCACCTACCCTAATTTCTAGGAGAGTTTCCAATCAACATTCCTCATTTTGTGGAGTTTGCAACAGTTAGGGTTAGCAATTAGTGTCAATCAAGCTGAATGATCGATTCTCATTCCCAAATCAATCAAGAGGTGAATTTACAAGTTTATTCTTTATAAAGGCGTCTCTAGGCCTTTCTTTTCTTTAATTCTTGCTTTATTTTCATGCTCATAGCACAAAAGATTGTCTTTGTAACTCATTCTTTTGAGACTCATTGTAACAATCCTTTTGATTCAATGAATAATGACAACAATTCCTTCTTATTTTTCTTTTGTCTCATTTTGCAAATGAATTGGTAGATGAAATAGTTGTGATCTGAGTTTTTAGTCCTTCTTTTTGTCCCTTTTTAAGTAATATTTTGGCAAAGGATACATGTTTAAGTGCAGGTCATGTGTTGTGAAACCTGTTTTCCTTCATGCAAAAGGTTGAAACCAACACCTTCATATGAAATATTTATGTGCTTAATGTTTTGATTTGAGTTGTGAACAAGTCAAGACCTTATTGAGTCATATTGTGACATGTTTAAAGTAGTTAAATATTGAGATTTTGGTGCATCACCTTCTAGGAATTAGTTTTTAGTTTCAAGCAAATCCTTCTTCCCCTATTCCTCGTCAATTTGGTAGTGTTGATGCGGGTTTTGTGACCTCAACCTTTGGATGTTGGCCCTCCATCTAGCACCAATTTATGTTGATGTGGGTTTTGTGACCTCAACCAACATTAGAATAAAATACCCAATGAAATATCCTATTCTCTCTTGAACAAATTTTTCACTGTGCTAAGCTAAGTGATCACAAAGTAGACTCCAAGGTTCCTTGTGCATATAGGATAGTCTCAGTTCATTTTTATATGTTTTGCTAGTATTGCAAGGGGGACTTACGCTCAATTTATTGGTTCAATCATTCTTCCTTTAAGACTTTAGAAACAACTTTTCAACACTTTGGAATACGGATACTATTGTCTATGAGTGTTGAGATCTTACTACTATCAACATTGAAAATAAAATAGAAAAGGATAAGGGCTTTAGAGACTAGGCTAATTCTAAACTATTTCTATGAACTCAAGAGACAAGTGTTGGATGGCGAAATTAAAACCTATCTTTGTTTTTCCAAATACAACAACTAGACAAAGATGGTGCAATCCTCAAAGGGATTCACAAATGATATCCTGTTACTCAAGGCCATCTTCAATTTGAACAATGAACATAAGTAATAGAGCTCAATTTTAGTAATTTGAAAGTTTAGACTAACCTTAAACATCAAATTGAAAATCATTCAATTTAAAAAAGGTATGAACAAACTTCACCATTACTAACACTATCAATCCTTCATTCATTTTAAATTGCAAAAAACAAATCTATTCTATTGAGGAAATATGAAACCATGCTGACTTTCAAACTAACAAATGCTCATCAATGATTCCAATTATTATTTTGATAGCACTCTAGCAACAATTTCACAAGTCTCTCTAAACAAATGAAATGAGAAGGGTTTAGATAGGCACCCCAATTGCAAAGCAACGACCCAAATTGATCTAAGATCAATGACCAAGATTACCCCCATAAACCCTAACTAAGAGTTCTCATAGAAAAGCATAACTAACTTTTATGACACATGGTGCAAGGAAGAAGAGCCATTTGGAGCATGGAAGACACTGACACTTTGCAAGCTAATCAAGCAATCTAGATTCCAAAACACAATTCCCTTTGGCTTGTTCTCTGGCTGCAAATGCAACGAACCTTGCCATTACTAAATTGAGTTCCTCCATTGATATGCTTGGTAAGGTATCCAATTGCACTCCTATTACATCCAAGGATTCAATGCATTGAGCAAAAGTGTCCTCCCACTTAGATGATAGCAAGGATTTTGAATAAAACCCTTTGATAACCACCTTAACTTGATTCTTTCTAACTCCTCCTCCCACATTCTTTGATGTAGACATGGCACCAACCCTTGTCCCTTCAAGAATATTCAAAGAAATTTAATTTTCTGACAGGAATTTGCAGGTCTGAAGCTGGAATTTATCTACAAGTCTACAAATTTAAGATTTAAATCCTTATTTCTCCTTCAATACTATCCAAATTTGTAGCGTGTGAACCTGTACAAGCCTAAATTTCTTCGCTTTTCCTGCCAGTATGAGCATATTCTGATCTGTGGACCAAAATAATGACTTAGGTTGCCATCAATGACAACACTAGAAGCCATATGCCAACAATCTCCCCCTTTGGCATTGATGGCAACACTTAGTGAAAAATGACTAAGTGTCGAAACCCGTGAGTATGCTGTCAAAGATTCAAAATTTTCAAAACACTGCTCCCCCTTAGAATGTCAAAGCATTTTTCATTGCACTTTCTCCCCCTTTGACATCAATGACAAAAAATTTACTGCTCTCTCTCTCCCCCTTTGCTAATTAGAAATCATATCAAAATTTGAAGAACTACAACTGTTGTAAAAGTCAAAAAATTCTCTTATACTTATCTTTCATTTCCAGAAGAAATTTCTTCCAAGCATCTACTGAAATCTCAATGATTAAGATCAGACTATTGTTTTCTAATGTTCAGTTGATGATCTAGATGAGAGATTTTGGAATTGTAATTGCTTCTTCCAATTTCTCTCCTTTCCTTAGAACCTCAATTATCTGCTCCAATCTATATTCAGTTAAGTCCTTCACTTTCCAGAAAATGTCCACAAGAGTGTTTCCTGACTGAATCATTTTCTTGACTACACCATCCTAGTCCTGAAACATGTTGTAATCCTGACCAATTTTGTTTAACTCAAATTCAATCTGGTCTAGCTTATCTTTGAATTTCCCGACTACATGAGGCCAATGAAGACAATAGTTGTAGATGTTATTGGCTGATTTTATGCATTGTATCAACATATTCATTTTCCTTTTTAACTTGGTAAGGGATAGCCTGAACTGCTCCAAATCAAGAGTTATTTCTTCCTCGTTCTTGTCCTGAGACTCAGAGGCCATAGTTTCCCTAATACATTCTATCATCTCTTCAAGTAACACATTTTGCAAACTTTCCAACTCAATGTTATTATGCACAAAGTAACTACATAGAGTTCTCTCAATCAGATCATTTTCATATAAGGGCCTATCTAACCAAATGTCAACAATCTTCTACATCCAATCTTTCTCTTGAAGAACTTGCTGTATCTTTGTGTTGAATAAAGCACCTTCTTCTTGGCTTCCTTCTACCACTATTACATCTAGTTCAACTAATTCTAGTTCATCCCTTGGAGTGTACTCATCAGAATCTTCATCTGGTATATCCACAATTACTTGTTCTTTTCGTTTTCCTTCAAATTTTGGAGACTTATGTGTTGGAGGAGTGTCATCAACAATCACTAGAGCTCTTTTCTACTTCCTTTCCATCTCACTGGAAGAAGATCCAACTTCAAGTGTTTTTACCAAGATGGAAATGCTAGTTTCTCCAAAATTCCCTAGCATCTTTTTAAAGAAATTTGCATATTCTTGCTCACAATTTTCTAGAGTATTAGAATGATCAAAAATTTACTTACAAACTAGTTCATTTTCCTTCCACACCACATTATCATTCTGAGGCAAGCAATTTAGAAAATACATCATGATACATATGACCAAATTACCAAACATGAAGGGGTAATCAACATCCTTTTTCAGTTGCACATTTTCCATCAATTGATCCTTTAGTAGATTACACAAGTCAAAGTCTTCATCCTCCATTGTCATTTTATGAGATATGTAAATTGCACCTACCATAATTGCGCCTTCCCTGTTTCTGAAGAAAATTTTATATGAGATTCCATGTGCAATGTACCTTGTTATTGGATTTGTGATTGTCGAAATTACCAGCGCACTTTGATCTCCTCTTACTCCAGTAAGGGTTTCAACTTCCTTGTTTCCAATTGATTTCTTTTTCGGAATATCCCCAACATTGCATAGTCTAGTTAAATTCCTAATCACATCCTTCAAAATAAGATAAGGTTTATCCAAGGTTAGAATGTCCTCATTCAATCTGTTTAGGATAAACTTAACAACTTCCGCATTGTCGAAATAAGGAAACTCATTCCAAATTTCCAAAATTCTATGTTTCACACCTTTTATCCACTTCAATTCATCAGCTGAAAACATATTTCTCACATCCTTGATTGATGCAGAGTGGCAGGGGAAGCAACTCCCTTTTCAAAAGCTTCTCTCAAATACTCTATATGCACACACCAACTTCACTATTCTTCTAAAAAATGCAACTTGACCACTCAACTTGACTCACACAACCAGAAATCTCAATAAGACTTGGGGATGATGTAAACCCTCTTCTCACAACACAACATGACCAAACAAATAGACCTTGCATCCAAAAACATCCATTCTTCCATCACTCCTACACAAGCCCATGCAACTTTGCAACATTCACCAATAGGACAGTCAAAATAAAAACTGACTAAAGGAACTAACCAAACAATGAAACATGGTTTTAGAACCCTCACACCATCCTCCACAAGTTCCCAAAAGAACAGGATCAAACACCCAAAACAAATGTATCAAAAGATTGATTTACAAGCCATAAACAAGGCTTAACTAGGCCTATACAAGGAAGCTTTCAACTTGTCAAGGCACACCCCAACACCCCTAATGCCTTTAAAAGACTCCAACAGGTTCCCCAAGACCTGTTCCATTCTTTTCATCCATTAGTATTGCACAAATACTCAAAAAACCATGAAAAGTGCATTCTAAAGACCATTTTCATACATTTACAAGGGAAAAACTCACTTGGGGCATCATATAACTTTTGTAAACCTCCATATTTCACTCTAAAAAAAATCACAGCATGAAGAGGACCCTTAAATCCAAAATTCCACCAAGTTTCAGAATTTTCCCACAGTGGAATGGTGAATTATAAGCATTTTGTGATCAAAACCCTTGTTTGGTAGGGTTTCAAACCCTCTTTCACTAAAATTTATGTAACTTGCTTAATTCTTAATGAAATCAAGCCAAGTCACCACCAAAATGAAGCTATCTCTTCCCTCTATCAAACCATGAAGGTTTCAAGGCCATACAATTATGTATCAGTCCGTACCAAACAAAAGAATAGTCAAAAACGCTGCAAAAACTGGAAAAATAGAGTTTTCTCTTTATTAAATGCTTCAAAACTTCAAAAATGCCAACAACAGCCCAGCCTTGACCCAAGGAAGGATTTTTAAACATTCTCCCATCTTCCCCAATGGCCCTTGACTGATTTTTTAAAAGAGGGAACTGTTGGTTAGTGAAATTACATCATTATAGTGAAATTACACCAACTTACAACATGACAACTTTGCAATTTTGGAGCAACTTTCAATCCTAATGGGCTATGACCTCAAAAACCATTCAAATAACCTTGAAAAAACCTTATTACATTTTCAAGATCTCAAACCTTGCACACTTACATACAAATTCATGTTTTATCCTTAAAAGGCTACAAAAAAACTTTTAGTGCAAGATTGCATTGTTGCACATTTTGACTCAAAACTCAAAAAATCAATTTAGAAACCATCCAATGGTATTATTAGACCTTATTGAAGATGAAAAACACTCAAAAGACTCAAAAATACTCTTTCTAACCTATTCACCATCAAAGAATCCAAAATGGAGGTTGAGGTGTAGGTGCTCTTGCACCACTGATCCTTTTGCTGCAATATTCATCCAGATTCACAATTCCTTTGATTTGCTTCATTTTTCTTTCTGTACTAAACAAGCTTTTCTACCAAGCACAAAATTATGAATTCAACAAGAAATTAGAAATACCTCATGAATTCGCCGCTGAATTGACTTGAATCCTTCATAATTCTATTGTAAAGCTTCACCTTTTATTCTTTCTTCTGTGCAAGGTAACAAATGAGGCTTCCAAATACCCTTTTATAGCTTCACACACCTAACCTTTTTACCACATTAAATATTTTTCCCTAGGAGTTCCAATAACTTTTTTTTCTCAGACAGCAAGGAAAGAATTCATTTGCAGACCTTCTAGGTCTCGATTTTTTGCACAAGTGATCATAGATTCATTTATAGATTGATAGCACAACTATTGATAATTTCCTCTATTCTGGTACCAACTACAGATAGGGGGAGAAAGGATTTTCCTTGAGAAACTCCCCTTAGGCCAATGGCCTGAGATCAATTTCTAGAGGGATTACTAGAGGCTGCTTCCGGTACGGGCTTATTTCCTTCATCAGATTCACTCTTCTTTACCCATGTTTTCTTCATCTGATCTATTTCTTCCACAGTCACTTTCCATTTTCCTTTATCATCTTTCTGTGAAATTCTTCCTTCATATACCAAACCTCTTCTATTCATGATTCTATTCCTACAGAATCTTAAAATGCGACCAAATCTGTTGCAAGTGTAACGCATTTGATTTCTTTGTTTAGACCATTCATTCCATTGATTTCCCTTTGATCTGCATTGATTAGCAATATGCCCAAATTTTCCACAGGTATAGCATTTAACATTCCTTACACTGACAGACATACTTTTGCATTCAATGGACTTATGACCAAACTTATTGCAACTAAAACACTGACCGTAAAATGGACTTGAATTTATTTTACTTCTACACTGAGAAGCCATATGACCAAATTTATTACAAGCAAAGCAGTAAACATTAAACTTCTAAGCATTGGGTTGTCTTATCAGATACTTTCTACCTTTTTTCATCAGATTTCTTTGTTTGGAATCCTTATGTTCAGATCCAAAGCTTTCTCCCTTCTCATATCCAAGACCTCACTTGTCATTTGCATCCTTATGTCCTTTAGTCAGATCATCAAGCTTAGCAAGATTGATCCTAAACTTCTCCTTGTACTCATTTGTAGTAGTGAGTTCATCTCTGAGAATAACTATCGGTTTTGCAAGCTCTTGTTCATTATTCCTGGATTGTTGTAGTTCAATCTCTAGCTGAAGGAATCCACTATTAACTTTGTTGCATTCTTCAGATTTTTCTTTTAAGGACTAGGCCATATTTTCCTCATTCTTCTTTCTTTCTTCAATCTCCTTAGTTAGCTTCATCTCCATAGATTCCATATCAAGCTTTAGAGTAGCATTATTCTGAGTAATTTTTTCACATTCTTTAGTTATTTCTTTTAGGGTTTGATTTAGATGAACATTTTCCAAGCTTTTTTTTTCTTTTTGCTTAAACTGATCACAAAGTTCCTTACTCTTTTCTCTTGACTCACTGATTTTATCCTTCAATGATTGAATGAATTTTTCAACATCCACAAGATTTTATTTTAATTCCATCACTTCTGCTTTAGACTGCTCAAGATCATCAAGTGCCACCATAAGCTACTATTGAAGACCACCAGAGTCCATTGTATTCCAAGATCCACCTGAAGCTGTTAAACTTCCTATAGAGGAACTCACTATGATAGTAATTGTTTGACTCAGGGAACACTGAGAGGGGGGGAGGGGGTGAATTAGTGTTCAACAATATTTAAACTTCAATTCAGATCATAAACCACTCACAACATTAATACTAAAATAAACATGCAAGCACATTAAAGAAACAATAAGAACACCATAACACCAATATTTTTACGTGGAAACCCTGTTAGGGGAAAACCACGATGGAGATTAATCCAAAATTTATATACTCTGTTAAAAGTATGAAAAAGGGGAATGCACAACATTTAGACACACTGCTTAGAGCTCACTGCTCAAAATAAGGAAGGCTCACTGCCTTACAAAATGTTTGTGATTATAACAAAATTTAAACTAAGAAAGTACCACCTACAAATGCCCAATATCAGTTCTGGTGAAGCTCATGTATCAAATTTTGGACCTCCTATCTGACTCTACACTTCAATTTGCTCTGCCTTAATTCGCTTAACAAAGTCTTCTTCTACACAAGCAAAATTCACTCAACTAACCTTTTGATATTCACACATGCATCTGGTTTGCTCTATGCACCTACTTGCACACCAGAATGAATCACTCAAACTCACATATATATCCGCTAGCAAGAATTCAATCGCTATATGTCGGCTTAAATAAAATACAAAATATTCTTCATGAGAAATCTTTAATGTGCATCCATATAAGTCGAAAAAACCATAGCTATGACCCAAAAAAAATAACCAACATAAGAAAAAATTAAACAATTACTCCTTATACATTTGTCATCACTTAGTATGGAGTACATATAATTACACCAACACCCCCCCTTAAGTGCAACTTAGGGAGAATGTACACAAATGCAAACAATACAAGATGGGTCCCGACTACTAGGCCATGTTAGGTACCCATGTACAAACAATGCAATCTCTCATAAAGCTGAGAAAAGGAGAAAACCCAGTGGGACAAAACTCCTCCCCAAAAGAGAGAAACAATAAGAATCGTGCTCTAGGAAGGATAAAACTTCAAGTGAGGAAAAATTCCCCCCCATAAAAGATAGTCCATGCAACCCCCCCTCAATGGAGAGTCACTACTCAAAAGTCACAATGTCAAGAGTCCCCAATCTGAACTGAAGAAAGAGACAAGGAAGAACAATGTGAGGAATGAAGTAGAGCGGACCAAGGATGATGATGAGTCCTCCAAATGTTGTTCCAAAAAAAATGCCAAACTGTGCAAAGCACTGATAAAAGGAATCAATTACAATTGCAGAAGATGCCACATAACTGGTGACTAAGCTGAATCTATCAATGAAGAATTGTAGAAGAATCCACACTACAACAGGAATAAGGTCAGAACCAAAAAGACAACTGCATGAGCATCAACTGAATGCCCATCAATAGCAGATTAGTACAATCTAAGTCTCACTAGAGCCATGCACCAAGTCTCTGGATGTAGAACCAAACTTCTGAAGATAGGTAGAGTGCTTCCAAAATAGGAGTCTATATGGTGATTATTCCATCTCATCGAAATGCATGGGTAACCAGTTGCTGCATACGCTGAGTATATAGGAACTAACACTAGATACATAGACCAATCCAAAGAAGCATACAAAACATGACATAGTACACTGAAATAGAAGATTGTGGCACTTTATTTTAGTGCAATTACAACATTACAAAGAGGAGAACTACAACAACCATGATGCAAAACTAGAAATGTTGATGAAGAAGCCAAGCAAAGGTGCCTCAAAGTAGAAGATCGTGAAGAAATCCCTCCAGGTGTATGTCGGTAGGAGCAACTGACCCTTGTTGACTGCCGATTAGAGAAACAAATGGTCCAAGACAAAACTCGATCGGGAGGCAAAATAATTTTTCCAGGTTTCCTTATTAATGCATGATTTTTTAAAAAAAAGCTTAATTAAAAAGTTTAATTTAAAAACTTATTTATTGGAGAAAAAAACTTTATCAAAAATAAAAACACATTGTTTTTATTTAAAAAAAAAACTTTATTAAAAACTAATAAAGAATTTTTTTTTTAAATTTTGAAATAAAACTTTATTAAATATTAATAAAGAAAAATACATATATATTTTTTAATTATTAAAAAACTTTAATATAAAATATTAAAGAAAAACTTTACAAAAAAGTTTTATTTATTTAAAAAACTTTAATGTAAAAATAAAGAAAAATTTAAAAATTATTAAAACTAATAATCAATTTTTTATATTTAAAAAAAATTATTAAAAAAATCATAAAATTTTTTATTTAAAACAAATTGAAAAAAACAAATTAATTTTTTTTTTAAAACCTTTTAAAAAAAAAGCGGGGGCCGACAGGGGGTCTCGCCGCCTGTCCGGCCATGGCCATGGCAGGTCGTGGTACCGCCTGTCAGCCTACCCGGCAGTACCTATGGGCCGCAGGGGCCGACAGGGCCTACGGTGTAGGTACCCTGTCAGTACCCTGCATACCGCAGGGTTTAATTTTTTTTTAAAGACTTTGATTTAAAATCAAAAAACAATTTTGAATTTTTTTAAAAAGATTTAATTAAAAAAAATTCTCAAAAAATTAAGAAAAAAATATTTTTTTTTTAATTGAAAAATCCTACCTGCACAGGTAGGGCCGTACGACTCGCCTGCTAATTTTTTTTTGCCTTCGAGAGCAACTTGCTCCAATTAAGATGATTTGACAGTCAATCTTAGGGTTTTTGGCCCTTCTGAGCACAATGGCGATGTCCTTTTTTTGGCTGAAAATGCTCCAAAGTGGTAGCTAGCTCTTGGATCTGACAACCACCTCCAATCTTCAACCCTTTGTAGATTTGGCTCATATTAATTTTTCATCTAATATGACTTGGCATGGTGAGTCATCAACATGTTGGAAGGTGATGTGGAATGTTACATGCATATTGTGGTCTCCACAAGGCAATGTAGGTGTCCCACTTTGGGAAGAGATTCCTTGACATGTGTTTGCATCTTTGATGGATTCTATGACAATTTTATGACAGATTCCTATGACAATTTTATGATAGATTCCTATGATGATCTTATGATGCATAAGAGGTAGATTCTATGGCAGGTTGTACACATGTTGGAAGGCATCTTTATATGGGGAATCTAGGCACCCAAGTTTGACTTTGACAAGTTGTAAAAGAATCATTTCTTATTAATCAGTTATGACAAATTCGCTTATAGTTGTAACTGTTATCATATATGACAAATTCTATGACAACTATAAGGTATGAAAGAGCATCTGGCATACCTATTGAGTAAAAAAGAAGTGCCCAAGTTTGGACGTATGAATGAGGAGTCAAAGAATATTGTACAAGTGTCATTTGCTTGCTTGGGGATGGTGGAAAAATGTTCCTAGAGGATTTGGACACCCATTTCTTGTAGATTACTCTAGAAGCTACCTTCATACAAGCATTCTACACACACACACACACAACACACACACACACACACACACGGATAGATATATATATATATATATATATATATATATATATATATATATATATATATATATATATATATATATATATTGGATTTCTTGGAGTGGGCTTTGTAAATTGTATTTTGTACATGCTCTCAAAATAGCTCTAAAAATCAACATTTGTATACTCTTGGAAGAACTTGCATGGCAAGTGTGTTGTAATCAACATTGGTTAGATAATACATTGTGAAGGTTTTGAAGTGTGGATTTTTTGTCCCAAAAGGGATTTTCCCACATATATCTTGTGTTGTGATCCTTTGATACTTGCATGTGTTATTATTTTGATAATCTTCCTATTGTGCTTCTCACTTTATAAATGTAAAAGAATTAAAACTGTACATCTCTCCTCTTAGATTAGTGTTAGGAAGCATTTCCACATACATTGATTCCTTTAAGTTGGTATCAAAGCCTGATCATCTTTGATTCTAGTTTTTGGGTAGAGGGTATTTTGTACTAATCTTCATTTGAGTGGGAGCCAATACAGTAGACTTGTAATCTTTTTTGTAGGAGAGATGGCTTGCCCATTTGAGAGGTTTGAATTAGATAAGTTCAATAGAGGCAAATTTGAGTTATGGAGACTCAATGTGAAGGACCTTTTGGTGGAGAGATATTTATGGATTGTGGTATCCAATTCCATACCAATGGGCATGAAATAAGAAGACTAGGATCAATTGGATCAAAAAGCTAAGGGTGTCATAAGATTATGTTTGGCTGACTTTGTCCTGTTAAATGTGAAAATGACTTTATGGAAGAAACTTGCATAAATTTATCAGGCTAAATCCTTGACAAAGAAGTTGTACTCTCTAAGGATAGAGGATGGAGGATATGTTGCAAATAACTTGAATTCATTCAATATTATTGTTGCCCAATTGTCCTTTGTTGGTGTAAAGATGGAGGAGGATTATTGTATGACATTAATTTTATTGTTGCCATATTTGTGGGACCACTTGTTATGGCCATTGGAAGTACCAATACCACTTTCAAGATGTATGGTGTGGTTGCATCTCTATTTTCTAAGGAGATGCGAAGAAAATCAATTGAATCAACTAACTAAGAAGGCTCTTGTTCATGGTAGACCTAAGGAAAAAGGAAAGAAGAAGGATAAGAGGAAAGAAAACAAAGGAAGATCCAAATCCTGTGGAATATCTTAGTCTCCAAGACATTCCAAGGATCTATGTTGGAATTGTGACAAACTTGGTCACTTTTGTGAGAAGTACAAATAGGAGAAACAAAAGAAGAAGAGAAATAATGATTTTAATTCAAACAAGTCTTCTCCAGATGATGTTGAAGCATTTGTCATTACCTTGGCAATGCATATGCATTAGAAGATGCATGGCTAATTTAATCTAGTGCATCATTCCACATGATCTTGCATAGGGGTTGGTTTTCAAAGTATGAAGATTAATGGTGGTAAGGTCTACTTGGGTGATGAATCTCACCTAAATATTGTTGGTTGTGGAAGATTTGTTATTCAAATCTCTAATGGTACAGTGAAGGGGATCAATGTGTGTTGCACATCATTGGTTTGGCATAGATCCTGTCATCTATAATTAAATTGAATGATGTGGGTGTGTAGGTAGTTTTCTCAAATGGGCGATGCAAGATGACTAGAGGAGCTATGGTGCTTGTTAAGGGTGTTCAGATAGGCACTCTATTTCAGCTAGATGCATGCACAACTCAGTGCAATAGATATTTTATGGAAACTAAGAAAATAAATTTTGAGTCACTATCCTCACCATCGAAACTAGTAGCAAAGAGTACTATTACATCTACTTCTAATGGTCATGCTTTCTGGGTACCCAAGGGTGCTCATTATATGGAGATGAAACTTTGAATGGATAAAACTATGTTATGATACCAAAGTCTTGGCCACATTAATCAGAAGGGCCTTAGAACCCTGAAAAATAAAAATCTTGTTGAGGGTATTGAATGATTGTGATCTTGAGTTCTATTTTTGTGAACATTACCTTTATAGAAAGAAAAATTGTGTTTAGTTTTACTCTAGTCCTCACAAATCTTTTGAGGTGTTTGAATTGATTCATTCTGATGTATTTCACCCTATTAATGTTCCTTCGATTGCAAACTCTATTTATTTTGTTTCATTCATTGATGATTACAATAGAAGGATATGGATTTATTTCCTTATAAGAAAATTTGAATTTTCTAATAGATTCAAAGAGTTTAAATCTCTTATAGAGAATCAAAAGGATCTAAAAAGATTAAATGCTTGAGGACTGACAATGGTGGTGAGTTTTGTTTAAAAATTTCAACAGGTATTTTAAAGATCATGGGATTGAAAGACATAAGACAACTCCCTACACCCCTCAATAGAATGAAATTGCAAAAAGAATGAATAGGATGTTAATGGAGAGGGCTAGCATTATGCTTAGAAGAGCTAGCCTCAAATGAAAGTTTTGGGTTGAAGTTATTGCCACTACTTCCTACCTAATTAACAGTTCTCCTACTTCAACGCTTGTGGATAAGACGCCCATGTAGGTATGGTCTAGTAAAAATCCCTCATTGAGACACATTTGAGTATTTGGTTTTGACGCATATGCTCATGTGCCTAAGGAGAATAGGTATAAGTTTGAGAACAAGGCTATAGAAAGTATCTTCATTAGTTGTGACATTGGTGTGAAATGGTACAAGCTTTGGGATCCTATGGCCAAATTTTTTTTGTATAGCATAAATATGATTTCCAAGGAACTTGTTACTCCTACAATTGTTTTATAGCCAGAGAAAGAAGAATAGAAAGAGGATGTGATTCTTATTCCTCCTACCCTTGGGAAAGAAGAACTAAAAACATTTGACAAACCTAATGATGAGGAGAGCTCAAGTAGCTCTAAAAGTTTAGATGAAGATGAAGAACCTCAACCTCAACCTTTGAGAAGGTCTACATGGATAAGGTGATAACCTGATAGGTTTGGATATTCACTGCATGATTCTAGTTGTATTTTTTAAAAATTTCTAACATTGATGAGCTTAGGACCATAAGGGAGGCTATGGGTATGAGTGATGAAAATTCCTAGATAAAGGCCATGAATGAAAGGGATTGATGCATTAAAATGAAATGAAACTTGCTATCTAGTGCCCTTTCCTAATGGACATAAACTCATTGGTTGCAAATGGGTGTTCAAAAAAAAAGTTTGGTTCAAATGAAAATGTTGAGAGATATAAGGCAAGGTTAGTCATAAAGGGATATTCCCAAGTTGAGGGAATTGATTACGGTGAGATTTTTTCTCCTCTTGCAAAGTTGAAATCCATTAGATTTTTGTATTTGATAACATAAGTATCATTTATAGGGTGATTTAACCTTCACACAAAAAAACACAAGGGCAATTTGTCACCATTCCAAAAAGGAAAAAAAAATGCAGTAATAGCAAACTAACAAATCCACAAACACAACACAGTAACAACAAAGACAAAAAAACCATTAGGGGGAGTAGAAAAGCCCCAAACCACTACTTAGAAATGTTTTTCCATTCCTCCATGAGGAATTTGAAAACATCCATTTTTGCTTGGTTGGAGCTGAGATCAGTGCCTAAATCATTTTTCTTGATTTCCTCATGCAACACAACAGAGTCACAACAAACTGATGAATCACCTTGATGGTTAAGCAAGTAAGCTAGCTCAATTTCCTTTCCAAAGTGCTTACATGAGCCAGTAGAGCCTTGTAATCTTCATCAAGACCATGGTCATGTTAGAGTAAAATAATTAATTAACTTTACTCTCCTCTTAAGAGTTCACTTTATGCACATATATTAGTCATTTAATATTTAATATTAATTATTAAATGCACTCACCTTTAGGTTTTGATCTCCTTTTATAAGGATTGATCTCTTGTATTCTTTTTAATCTTGATTCATTTTTTTCTTTAATAATACATTTTGCACATTGTCAAAGCCAAAACCCTTGTTTTGTTCTCTCTTTATCTGTGACAAGTTTCTTGTATGCAGGTGTTTTTTGGGTTATATGGATTTGTATTTCTCAAATCCTACATGGTATGAGAGCTAATCTGTTGCACCTTGTTTAGTTTTTTGAAAGAATTAGAGATCTAGGTTTTGGTTGCATCAGATCTATGTTTGTTTTCTAGTTTTTATTTGGAATAGGGGAGTTCTTTTCTTTTGGTGCACTTTGAGCTCAAACAGACCTCACCGTTGAGCTTGTAGTGTCCAAAAACCCATATTTTCATATAAAATACGTTTGATTCGACCATAGTTGCTTAGGGAAGTAAATTTTTTTTTTTCCCTAAGGCCGTACGGCCCCAGGGCATGCTTTCTGAGACAAAAATAAAATAAAAAAATTCAAAAAAATAAAAAAAACAAAGGTTTTTTATTTAATTTTTATGTAGCCAGTTCATTTTTGGGCCGTCGCCCTCCAGCCACTGAGCGGCCACTAGGCGGCCACCCGCTAGCTGCTCTGGCTAGTGGAGCCACCTAGCCACTGCTAGCCACTGGCCAGACACCGGCGGTCAGCCAAAGCGCCGCCCGAGCTCCGCCAGCACCCAACTCTAGTGGCCCTCTAAATCCCAGTGCCGATCCTATCAATGATCAAAGGGCTCCACCCAGGTGCCCATCCACAGCCCGCTGGTCATCCACGTGACTAGGGGCTGAAGATCTTTAGCCCCTGAGGGCTTCAAGACCATTGCATGTGCCCTTTTTTAAACCAACTTTCAGTCAAATGGGCATATCTCGGGCGTTTTAACTCAGATTTTCAAATGAAAATAGGCGTTGGAAAGCTGGCTCTGAGCCCGTCCTGATGGTTTAGGAAATTTTTCAAATTTTTCTAGTTTGGTTGCATTTTTTTGTAGTAAAAGTCTGATGATCTTTTTGCACTCCGAGGGGCATAATTTTCTCAATTTTGCTCCATTTTTTGAAAGTGAATATGCGTCAGAAAGGTGGTTCTATGCTCCTTCCAGATCTACAGCTTATTTTATCAAAAAATTCTTTAGGTACACAAAGATTAGTCTCAACCATATACTGCTTTCTATTGTTTTCTGGCTTTCAGTTTGTACCGGGGATTGGTTTTTTGCATTATGGGGGTTTTTTTTTTCTTGCTTTCTGTCCTTTACATCAAAAAACTAGAATCTATAAACACCAAAACAAAAAAAACCCTTCTGCATCTTCTTTCTAGTTTTGAAAGACCACTAAATAATAATAAAAAATTCAGAGTAGTTGAGGCACAGTTCATAGGATGGCTGATAGATCTATTGAATCTCTCACACCACATAATTATCACACTTGGAAGGGTCGCATGATGACTCTTCTCCAGTCTCGAGGGTGATGGTCCTGTTTGGATGAGGTTCAACCTCAGTTGACTCACCCCTTTGAGGTTATGCAGCACAGGAACAATATGGATCAGGCTATGGGATTGATGGCTTTGTACATTTCAGACAATCTCCTATTTCATCTTGATGGGTGTCTCACTCCTCAAGCCATTTGGACCAAGTTTGTTGGACTTTTTGGCACTGTCAATGAGTTCAGAGCATTGTAGCTTGAGGCCGAGTTAACTTCCTTGGTACCTGATTCATTTCCCTCCATTGAGAACTTTCTGATGAAGTTCAAACAATAAAGATCTATCTTACAGGGTTGTGGCAAGGTTAAGACTGATACAAAGTGCATCTTCCTAATCCTCTCCAAGCTTTGGGGTCCATTTCAGATCTTCTCTTCGACCTTCTATTCCACCATGGATGCCTTGGGTGCTTGAAATGTCATGCCTACTTTTGAGGTGTTTTGTGATCGTCTGACTCATGAGCAAGCCAAGCTCAAGTAGATGGATTTACTTTTAGGTTCACAGAACCAAGCATTGGTAGCCCAATCCTCCAAGGGAAAACAAAAGTAGAAACCGAAGCCCAAGAAAGATTTAGGGGCTAGTAATAATCCCTCCAAGCCACCACATAAGTCTGATTCAAAACCACAACCCAAACAGAAATCTTCGAAGTCTGGTGAGTCTTCCTCCAAGACTAAGAAAAAATCTGGTGATCCTTGCAGTTTTTATGGCAAGGAAGGACATCCAGTTTCCAGGTGTTGGAAACATTTAAAGGCTTTAGAGGAAGCCATGCAGTAGCATAATATCACTACACCTTAGCCTCCTTTAGAACCCACAGGGAAAGGTCATGCTCTTTCTGCACGAGCATTGTCCTCAAAATCCACTTGGATTCTAGATTTTGGTGCCTCTCACCATATGACACACACAGAGGATTTGGTCACCGCTCTTGCACCTACAGGCACTAGATATATTGCAGTTGGTGACTCAGCATAGCTTTCAGTTCAGGGTTCATGTACTATTTCATTGGATGGTGGTTGTCTTCAAGATGTGCTTTTGGTTCCTGACATTTTGACAAACCTTCTATTCATTTATCAGATTTTCCACTCTGGCTCTGGTAAGATAGTTGAGTTCTCACCACATGATGTGGTTATTCGAGACCTTCATGATCCTAACTTGGTTGTGGCTATTGGGAGTGTGGATTCTACATCACATTTATATAGATTTGATGGCTTTGAGAGTTCAGACACTGTTGGTTCCTCTTTTATATCCCATGCAAATTCAGTGAGTAGGCTTTGGCATGAGTGTTTTGGCCATGTCAATTACAAATATCTATAGCAAATGAGTACTTAGGCACTTGTGATTGGGCTCCCATAGATTTCTAATACTGATGGTGTATGTCGAGGTTGTGCCCTTGGAAAACATCATCGAGATCCTTTTCCTAAGGTTCGAGCCACTAGTGCTAGGGCACCCCTAGAGTCGGTACATAGTGATCTTATGTCTTTTCTGACTCCTTCCCTTTTAGGGGCCTGCTATGTGCTCACTTTTATTGATGACTTCTCTAGACGTACATGGGTGTACTTTCTTAAGTACAAGTTTTATGTCTTTGACTCATTCAAGACTTTTAAGACATTTGTGGAGAAGCAATCTGGACTTTCTATTAGGAGAATACACACAGATAATAGGGGGGAGTATGTTAATCAAGATTTCAGAGATTTTTGCACTGAGCATGGTTTACAACATTAGTTTACAGTCCCTTACACCCCTCAATAGAATGGTGTCACTGAGAGAAAGAATAGAACCTTATGGGAAATGGAAAATTGTATGATACAGTCTCAAGCTATGAGTTCTTCATTTTGGGCTGAGGTAGTCAATTGTGCTAATTATATTCAGAATCGGGTGCCTCATAAGGCATTGCGACATATTACTCTCGAGGAGGCTTGGACCCATGTCAAGCCCAATGTTTCTACATTCTGAGTTTTTGGTAGTGAGGCTTGGGCATTTATTCCTGATGCTCAGTGGAAAGCCATGGAGAGGAAGAGCTGACCACTCATATTTGTTGGCTATTGTGAGGATGTTAAGGTGTACAGGTTGTTTGATCCTAATTCCAGAGAGGTCTTGTTTCAGCGAGATGTCCAGTTTGATGAGTGCTATCCTCAGATGGATTCTCCATCACTAGCTTCTCCCTCATTGCCTACTCCTCCCTCTTCATCTCTTGAGGATTACTTATCTCTTGAGGATGATGTTGATGAAGCTCCACCATCTCCACCACCACCAGTTGCTCTGCATTTTCCTAGGTGGGCCAGTGTCACTATTGATGCAGTTGGTTCTTTGGCAGGTGATCCTTCAAATACTCATCGTACTCGTGCTCAGACATCTGGTTCTAGTCTTTTGATTCATGCCATTTCAGATGATCCTCAAAAAATTTTAGAGGCGATAGGTCACCTTGAGTGGGATAGGGCCATGGATGAGGAGTATTCTTCTTTGATGAAGAATCATACTTGGGATCTTTGTCCTCTTCCTAAGGGAAGAAAGTTGGTTCAGTGCAAGTGGGTGTACCATACCAAGTATGCTACAGATGGTTCTATTGATAAGTATAAGGAACGTCTTGTTGTGAAGGGGTTTTCTCAGGTAGAGGGTATTGACTACTCTGAGACCTTTGCTCATGTTGCCAAGATGAACTCTATATGCCTTGTACCTTCACTTGCAGCTTCACAGGGATGGACAGTGTTTCAAATGGATGTGAAGAGTTCCTTCTTGCATGGAGACCTACATGAGGAGATCTATATGGAGCAGCCTCAGGGATTTGTGCAGGACACTTCTATGGTTTGCAGACTTCAGCGTTCATTGTATGGTCTCAAACAAGCCCCTTGGGCTTGGTATGAGAAGATGGACTCTTTCTTGCTTTCCTCTCACTTCACACATTGTCATTCTGATCACACAGTGTATATTTAGTGTCAAGAGGGTGATCTTTTGATTCTTGTGCTATATGTAGATGATCTCATTCTTATAGGTAGTTCATCCTCCATGATTCAGAGTGTTTAGAGAGCTTTGATGGAGCAGTTTGAGATGACAGATCTTGGTCTTCTGCACTTCTTTCTAGGTCTTCAGGTTATTCAGTCTTCAGATGGGATTTCCATATTTCAGGAGAAGTATGCTCTTGATTTGCTTCAGCGATTTGGCATGCTTGATTGCAAGTCTTCCCCCACTCCATTTCAGTCAGGTGTTGTTTTTTCTTCCACTTGTTCTACTCCTTCAGTAGATCCCACTTTATACAGGCAGTTGGTTGGCAGTTTGTTGTACCTGACACATTCTCGTCCTGATCTTTCCTTTGTAGTTGGCCTTGTCTCTAGGTTTTCCCATGATCCTCATGAGAGCCATTGGCAAGCAGCCAAACATATTTTGAGGTACATTCAGAGCACCACTCATTATGGAATTCACTACACTTCAGGATCCCCTCACATCATTGGCTTCACTGACTCCGATTGGGCTGGTGATGTCAATGATCAGAAGTCTACTTTTGGCTTTGTTTTTTTCCTTGGTTATGGTCCTATCACATGGTCTTGCAAGAAGTAGTTTGCTATTGTGTTATCATCTACAAAGGATGAGTACCAAGCAATAGTATTAGCCAGTCAGGAGGTTTTATGGCTGCAGCAGTTGATGATAGAGTTTGGGTTTCCTCCAGATAGTCCCACTATTCTTTGTTGTGACAATTAGAGTGCCATTCACATTTCTTGCAACCCAGTGGAGCATCAACGGACAAAGCACATTGAAATCCACATGCACTTCATCAGGTAGTTGATTCAGGATGGTTCTCTCATCTTGGAGTACATTCCTATAGAAGAGCATGTTGCAAACATCTTCACTAAACCTTTGGCATCTCCACGCTATCTTTAGTTGCGCTCCATGCTTGGGGTGAAGGAAGTTGTCCTTGGGGGGTATCAGTGAAGCCTTCCTTCCTTCATGTTTTTCTTTCAACATGTTTCTTTATCTCCTTTTTGGAGAGGATTTTTTCCCACTGGGTTTTCTCCTTTACTCTGCTTTATAGAGATTTTGTTGTATTCGGGTACCCGATCCAGCCATGTTGCCAGGACCCACAGTTGCATTGTAGTTCCTTTGCTTTCTTCTACATTATTTTGTAGCTGCATTGTAGCTCATCTTAAGGGGGGGTGTTAGAGTAAAGTAATTAATTAACTTTACTCTCCTCTTAAGAGTTCACTTTATGCACATATATTAGTCATTTAATAATTAATATTAATTATTAAATGAACTCACCTTTAGGGTTACCTTTAGGTTTTGATCTCCTTTTATAAGGATTGATCTCTTGTATTCTTTTTACTCTTGATTCATTTTTTTCTCTAATAATACATTTTGCACATTGTCAGAGCCAAAACCCTTGTTTTGTTCTCTCTTTCTCTGTGACAAGTTTCTTACATGCAGGTGTTTTTTTGGTTCTATGGATTTGTATTTCTCAAATCCTACAGGTCAGGCATGCTAGCCTCCTCCTTCCCCATATGATGATTGGAGGAGTCCAGGGTGGAATCCTCTAATATCATCCTGTTAAGCTCAGGAAAGTGGCTAGGGCAATCCACATAGTCATTTGTATCCTCAACAATGTTGTCCTTTATGTCCTCCTACTTGTTATCTTGTTAAGAATTGCTAGATATGTCATCAATTATGACCTCAAGCTTTTGTTTGGCCAATCTATTGGATCTCCTCACACTAGTCAATTCCACACCAACTTTCATTTCCATGGCCATCATGGTATCCTCCTCACTAGAGACTTTGGTATCAACATCCCCATCCTCATTCCCCAAAATAGGTTCTTCAACATGAAAGGAGATAATTTTTTCTCCTTCAAATCAAGGTTAGACTTTCCCATGTGTTTTCTAGCCCTCTTGACAGGAGCATTCTTCAACACACGCAACCCGACCATGGTTTTTTTTTAGACTGCACATGATTACTTTATTTGTTTTACTTGGTTGTTTGGGGTTTGCGTCAGGGATAGGTTGGTTGGCAGGGAGGAAAAGTTTCACCTAGACCCAAAGGAGTAGTGGAGGTTTTTTTAGGGGTAAAATTGGGGGTCTCAATAGTCTTAGGATTAACCATTGGTATAGGGGGATAAGAGATTTATCTAGTTTTCTAGAGGTGAGATTAACCGTTTCCTTCATCAAAATTTCAAGGGACAAAATGAGGAAAAATGGGAAGCTTATGAGGAGATGGTACTTAAAGAGGTTGAGAAGGGGCATGTAATAGTAATAGTAACACTCAAAACGACCTTCAAGAGTTACATATTTCATGAGAATGAGACAAACTTGGTTCCATAGCAACAAGAGTTTTCTTCTCTCATAACTTGTGTGCAACTTGGAGGGTTGCTCGTTATCTTTAAAGAATTGTTGTATGTTGTTCACATCTTGGACTTTGGTATGCTTCTTTAGCTTCTACCCAATGCATGAAAGCTTGATTTCCTTAACAATCACTTCCTCACTCACTTCGAATGAAATGCCCCGAATTTTAATTGGTGATCACACCAACTATTAGCAAATTACACAAATAGGTTTTCATCATGGCCTTTAAGACGAGCTCCATAAGAAGGGTCAAACCCACCTCAACACAAATATTTCAAACCAAAGCATTATGTCAGAATTTTTTGCAAGAACTCAACTCAATTCTACACATAATCTTTAGCAGAGTAATACACAAATGACAAAGGGCAAAGAAGTAAGTGAAGATTTTACAAATGCTCATAAAGGATAAGCAATAAGGTAACCCTTCCCATGATAAATATCTTCCCATGCACAATTAATATTTTTCAAAGGCCCGAATATGGTAGAAAAAAGATTGGAGGGAGATAGAGGACATCAAGACTAGAGATTTAGTAATTATTATGGTACAATAATAAATCTTTAGTTTTAAAGGATGAGTTACCAAATCACCATTTTACCAACTCATATTAATAAAATTATCATTAATGTAAGGATGAGTGGCCTCTTGTAAGACAAAAAAAACACAATTCTTTTTTTCACAAGTAGTTCCACACCTTCTATCGCTTGCTTCTACACATGATTTAGAGATTGAACAAATGATGTGAAGATGAATTTCCTTCATGGTGATTTGGAGGAATAAATCTATATGTCACAGCCAAATCATTACATTGTGGAAGGCATGAAAAATTTGGTATGCAAATTGAGAAGTCTTTGTATGGTTTGAAACAATCACCTAGCATGTGATTTCGACGATTGAAATCAAATCATTGTTTCTATTTCAAAACTGTTGACAATTGTATTCTCATTATTCTATTGTATATTAATGATATGTTTTTCACTAGGAATAGTAAATATTTGATTTCTGATTCGAAGTCTCAAATTTCAACATAATTTGAAATGAAGGATCTAGGTACAACTAGGTACATTCTAGGTATGGAAATCAAAAGAGAGAAAACAAAAAACTTTGGTTAGGCTAGAGTAAGTATGTGACTTTTGTGTTGGAGAGATTCAATATGGTAGATTGGAGATCATTGTGTCTTCTCATTGCAATGGGGACATAATTATCAATTTCAAATTGTCCAATATCTCTAGTGAGGCGGAGGATATGATAAGAGTACCTTATGCTAGTACACTTGGCAGTTTTATGTATATCATGGTCTATACAAGACCAGACATTACCCAAGCAGTGGGAGTCCTTAGCCAATTCATGGCTAATCCTAGACAAGTACATTGGGATGCAATAAAAATAGTATTCAAGTATTTACGGGGTACTTTCGAGTATTCCTTATGTTATCATTATTGTTATGTGGAGCTTGATCAATCTTGGAGTTTTCTTTTTTTCCTCTTTACCTAGTGCTTCCACCCCCCCTCCCCCCCCACAATCAATCAACAATTCAGAAACTACCTAAATATGAAGTGTTTATTTGGTTGCACATTGGAAACTAAACAACCATGAATTGGACAATCTACAACACATGTGGGAATTCACATAGCCACATGATATTGAGTTTTATTTTTGCAGAGCAAGTGAAGTGCATGGAAGAAGTTGCAGGTCATGAGTGAAGAGCTTTGACCATAAGCTTTTACAATAGGTGCACATAGCCTTGTGCATGTAAAATAAAGCAATGGAAATCATGTGAAATGATTGTTGCATGTTGTAGCTATTGTTTCAAGTTTATAAATAGAATTTTGTTTGTGGACGTAGCCCAAGAGTTGGGTGAACCATGTTAAAGCTTATTGTCTCGCTATTTTCTGTGAATTGCTTTAATTCCTCTATTCTATTCCACTATGTTTAATTTAATATCTACATATTACTGTTAATTAATCTCTCTGTTATTCTCTGCAATTCCTAAGAATCATTGACATCTTATAAGATCTTTGCATTCAGTTTATATTCTTAGATTTGTGGGTTCAAATTGGGTAGGTAACATTAACAACAAAAGATCAACTAGTGCCTATGTGTTTACAATGTTCGGTGGTGCTATCAATTGGATGAGTAAGCAACAAGTTGTAGTCACTTTGTCCATTATAGAAGTAGAGTACATGACAACTACTCACACTTGTAAAGAAGCCATTTGGCTTTAAAGATTGTGTTCATATATTGGGCTTGTTGTAGGGATGATTACTATTTGTAGTGATAGTTAGAGTGTTATTTTCTTAGAAAAGAATCCTACCTTCCATTCTAAAACAAAATACATTGATGTTTGATTTCATTTTGTAATGTCCCCATTTTTAGCACTACACTTTTCAGTGATTGATGGCCTGTTCTCAGTGTGCTGTCAGATAGTCAATGGCAGAATTAGGGTTTTCGACTGTTTGATGGGTTCTTTTGAAGATTCAGAGTTTTGTGTGATGGAGTTTGGTTGTTTGGATTCTAGATTCCTTCTAGGTTTTCAAAGAGCTTCGCAATGGTATCGCATGCATTGTGATCCGAGCAACTTTCTGAATTTACTATTTTTAGTAAATTCTATTTTTGGCAGCAGTCCAGTGGGATTCAGTTCTATAGGCTTTCCTCTTCAGGCAGTTCAATTGCTATTGTTGATTTTTGGCCTTTTGATGCATTTTTGGAGAGATAAGTTATTTTGATTTAAATAATGTTATATTTTAACATTAACCCCTTGTCCTAGCAGTATAACTTTAAGTTGTTTTAAAAAAGAGGGACTTTATGGGTGAATGCCTCATCAGGAGGTTATTCTAATATTTTCTAAAGGCCAAAATCAAGCTTGGAAAAGGGACGCCAACTTAAGAGAAAAGATGATTTTTTAAAAAATTAATAAAAAAAGTCAAATGTTGCTTTGAGGAAAAAGGACGCCATCCTTTGAGGGAAAAGAGATTAATTCAAATTTGAAAATTAGGGAATTTTTTGGATGTTTCTAGAAGATTCCTCTCAAGCTTATAAAAGGAAGCCTCTGCTCTTCAGTTGGATCATTTTATGTCTTGAGTAAAGTTATGCTGCCGGAATGGTATTTGGATTGCTTCGAGGAATGAATGCCTCCTAGCCTTGGCTCGACTTCTTGCTTGAAAGATAGCAACTAGTGGAGAGTTAGATTGTAGTTGAGTGAGATTTGTAGTGAGATTTTTCATTGTAGAAGTGTTTTTGCATTTGTAGTTCAATTTATTGCATTTTAATCAAAATCTGGAGTTGCTGATTTTGTATTGCAGATTGAAGTTTTTACTCATAAGTCTTTGGGTGAATTTATTTTGGTTATAGGTAGTTTACCCATGCATTTGCTAGCCTTGGACGCCCTCTATGCCAAGTTGTAGATTTTTTAGAGGTGTCTTGGATTTTATCTTGTTGGTAGAACATTTCTTGAGGTTGTACCATTTTGTTTTGCCTGGCAAGTGTTTAGAAAAAAAAAAACTTCAATTTGTCAGTTGTTTCTTTGTCTAGTCTTCATTTTCATCATCCTAGATTTCATTTGCATCAAGTCTCATGTCATTCTGGAAAGTATTGAGTGAGTTATGAGCATTTTAGTGGATTCTAGGGTTGCTAGTTATGCATATTAAGTTGATGTTCTGTCATATCACCTTGCATAAAGTCTATCTTTTGAGTTGGGTTTGGGCTGAAAGTCTTTGTGATCATTGAGGAGACATTATACTATATTGCAGCATGGTTAGACTTTCTTATTCTATGTATTTGGTAGGAAAATCTCTAATTATTGTAAGCTGAATAGTAGTACTGTCAGCAATCTTACTTCTTCTCTGTTATTTCATTGTAATACCCGTTGGATAAGTGGAAGAGGTTGGCTTGCCACCTATCTTATTTTGAATTAGCATTGTAATTACTTAGCATCTCCATCATATGGTAGCTCGAATTCCATCTTGGGTTGGGAGGCACATTCTTGACGTTGAGTTACTTCAGCATAGTAGTTGGTAGGGATCCTCTGACCATATGTTCGTCCACCTTGGGCACATTCTTGGTCAGAGTTACTCTTTCAGCATTGCATTGAGATCCTTTGACCATATGCTTGCCATCATTTGGTGCATCCTTGGTTAGAGTTGAATTCTGTATTGCTTTGGTTTTTTAAGTGCTAATCCTAACGGGTGCATGTTGTGTTGTAATTGCATTCAAAAAATTAAAAAAATTGGTTTGGAATATTTCACATTTTTTCTGACATGATGGAAGATGGCAAGGTGTAGATTGAAAAAGTTGATACTTTGATGAATGTTGCATATTTCTTGACAAAGCCAGTGAGTATGGAGAAGTTCAGATGGGTTTTAGAGTCTATGGGTCTATCAACCCTAGGTATCCGTCCCCCCATAAATTGTAGTGTGCCTAGTAAACTTTTTTTCACATGACCGGTGGTGTTGGCGCGACACACCCTCTAGTACCACGGGTTGGGGGGGAGACTAGACCTTGTGACCTCTTTCCTGCAATAGGATGCTTTAGCCAATCAAGCTAGGCCCCCTTCCCCAAGGAGAATGTTGGGAATTAAGTGTCTCAACCTTCACAATTTTCTAGCATTAAAATATTAATTTTATTTTGCTTATATTGTAAGTTCTTGGTCATATTAATTTGTCATCTAATATGACTTGGCACAATGATTTGTCAGCATGTTGGAAGGCGACATAGATGTTATGGTCCCCACAAGGAAATGTAGGTGTCCCACTTTGGGAAGGGATTCCTTGACATGTGTTGACATCTTTGAGGGATTCTATCATAATTTTTTGATAGATTCCTATGACGATTTTATGGCATTCTTATTACGATCTTATGGCGTATAACAGTTGGATTCTATAACATGTTGGAAAAGTGTTGGAAGGCATCTCTACATGGGGAATCTAGGTGCCTAAGTTTGACTATGAAAACTTGTAAGATAATCATTTATTATTAGTCAGTTATAATGAATTCTCTTATACCTATAAGTGTTGTCATATATGATAGATTATATGACAACTATAAGATGTGTAAGAGCACTTGTCATACCTATTTTGAGTAGAAACAAGCCACCCAAGTTTAGAGGTACCAATAAGGAGTCAAGTAATATTGTACAAGTGTCGTTTGTATGTTTGGAGGTGGTGGAAAAATGTGCCAAGTTTATTTTGATGCCCATCTCATGTAGCTTACTCTAGAAGCTATCTTCATACTTGTATCCTCTATATATCGAATGTCTTGGAGTGAGTTTTAAAAGTTGTATTTTTTAGGTATCATTATGTTGTCGAAATAGCTCCAAAAATCAACATTTGTGTACTCTTGGAAGAACTTGCATTGCAAGTACATGTTGTAATCAACATTGGTTAAATAATACATTGTGCAAGTTTTGGAGTGAAGGGATTTTCTCATGAAATGGTTTTCCTCATGTATACCTTGTATTGTGAGCCTTTAATACTTGTATTTGTTATTATTTTAATAATCTTCCTACTATGCATCTCACTTTGTAACTATAAAAGAATTAAAATTACACATCTCTCCTCTTAGATCATTGTTAGGAAGCAGTTTTGTGTATCTTTCTTGATTTTAGTGTCAACATAAGAGAATAGTTGAATATGTTCATATTTTGAGGAGACTAGTTAATCAATATTTAGTGCAACCAAGAATATAAGATTCCTTGGTTAATAATATAAAGACATTTGTTAGCATGCCTAAGAATGAAGGAAATTTGGATTAAGAAATAAAATTTTATCTCATGAGGTGTTCCCCTACCTCCACATGTAAGAGATTTAAGGGGAGGTTTGCATCACAATTCTCTTACTCCCCCCATATAATATAAGAACAAAGGGATCATCCTTTTCATGATGTTGATGTAGCCATCAGATAGAGATTAAACATAGGGAAAGAGAAGTATATTAGGAAATTTACATACTTGACCAAATTAAAAATATATATGTGAATCACTTTTTGGTTTAGTAAGCTTAATTTGGATATACACAACTACCTAAGAAACCCTTCGAAACCTTTAATTCACACATATAGTATCGACATCATCCAAGAAGATACATTCCTAGTTATAATTCCATCATAAATGATAGTCACTTGAGAATGGATAATTCAATCCCTTGGGTCGAGTAAATGACGTAGTTGCACTAAATTTATCAGTCATTGAAAGAGCGTACACTCAGTAACATTAGAAAAGGGGTAAATGGAAGTTTTCAATATAAGGTTTCTAATGATAGTAAGGAAAGTTCCTCCCCATGTGAACCCAAATGAATCAATGTGCCAAGACAGTTGATGTCAAACTTCTAATATCAGATGCAATAACTTTAAGTAGGCCACTCACTACTAAAGAAAAACTCAATAAGCTAATAGGGTAAATGAATATTCTCTCATACAAAGTTGGTAGGAATGAAAAGGAGTTACCTTCTAGTAACATTTCCATGCATTTCAATGAAGATCAAAGACCACACAATAGGCCCTACAATTATGATTAGTCCAAGAGACCTAGACATAACAAAAATAAAATATTTCTAGGATGTAGTAACCAAGGAAACTAGGAGAGGAACACACCAAGTCCCTTGAGGAAGGATCATAGGAAGATTTTTTTTTATGTGATATATGATATTTTCCTCATGGCCCAACAAGTATACAATTTCTACAATAGTTGTAGAAAAGAAAGAATACTTGGAAGAAGATGCTATGCCTGAATAGAGATTTTAATATAGACCAACTTGATATTTGTGTGGAAGAATTATTTCAACATGATGAAGAAAACCAACATGTTTAGCATGAGATATCAAATAGAGATTTAAATTAGCTCAAGGAAATGATACAATAGAGTTCTACAAGGGAAATACCTTCCAATGAAGATATAAAAGCTTTCATTTATGTGATTGTCTTGCAAGTTCAGAGTGAGTAACAAATATAAAATAGGTAAGTAACAAATTTCATTTATGTGATTGTCTTGCAAGTTTAGAGTGAGTAACAAATATAAAATAGGTAAGTAGGTGCTAAAGGTAAGGTTAAACATGTTTCTCCACTAGAGGCATCAAAAACATCGATGATCAAAAGAAAACATGTGGAAAGAAATATTCAAAGAACATGAATAATATTGCAAGAATGTCACCATTGAAGAAAAATATAAATATACCATATGCAGCCTAAGAAAGAAGTGCATCCCTAAAAGAAAGAGTGTTGATATTCCATTAATAAAATAGAACATTCAAAATTTGTTGGAAAAAATTCTAAGAAAAATTAAATAGGAATAGTATAAAATGAATAATGAGATAGAAAGGGAGTTGGGAGTGCTACAAATAATAAGAAATTCATTGTTAGTGATTACGCGATTCCTTTTATCCTTGATACTAATGTTTTAAATATTTTGTTCTCTACTCATTTGCCAACATATTACTCAATTGATATGGCACTTGTCCTATGCTACTCGAAAGTTCAAGTGCTAATTAGAGAGTTGCTCAAGATCTCAAAACATAGAGAGAGGACCTTACTCTATCTCAACACCCAAACTACTTTCAACTAGCCTATTGAATATTTGAGTGATCCTAAAGAGAGTATACTGGTTGAAGCTAATGTCTAATAAAAATTGGATTTTTACTTAAGAACTATGTTGGTCAGTAACTATCAGGTTGTTGATCTATTTTATACATCTTTATTGAGAAAAAGTTGGCTAGTCCATAATTGTATGTTAGATTCTTAAGAATCCATCAGTGTGATGCTACTAGAAGTTGTGAACCAATTAAGTCTTAAAGTTTCCAAAGTCTTACAGGAAATGAGATTTTATGGACTCCAAAGAATTAAATGTGATTTGAGCTGTCAATGATATTGAACATGTAGCCCACTAAATATCCAAATAAATATTTTTTATTGAATATAATCATAGTTGATTATGTAGCTATGTGGGGTATCTTGTTATCAAGGAATTAAATAACTTATATTAGTGATAGCATCTAGATGGATTTATTTTATGCGACCATATTGATGTAAGGAAAGTTGGTCCAATTGTAAAGGAGAAAAATATGCTTCATATTATAGATAATCTTAACAAAAAAACATGACGTATGTTACATGGAAACTCGATGTGGTAACATTGACCTCAAAGTTTTGAAAATAATGGCATGTTGAACATGCACTTTCATGGTGCATGTTCAAATAAGGAGATGATGCAAGTATTTTATTGGTGTCAACAATTGACACAAAGTATATTATTGGTGTCACCAATTGACACAAAGTATATTGAACTTCAAATAAACTAACAATGTAGCTAATTTTAAAGCATTACTACTTGGTTTGAACATGGATTCAAAAATATGGGATTAAGTGCTTAAATATTACAATGATTCACAACTTTTTATGTTTGAAGTAAGAGGCATGTATGTTAGGAATTGTAGGCAGGAATAGCGAATACAAATTAACAATTATATACAGATTAATTGAACACATCAAAGGAATAAAATAGATGAATGAAGAAATTTAAAGAAACAATGAGACAACAACAAAAGTTTTAAACGTGGTTCACCCAATTCTCAAGCTACGTCCACAAATAGGAGTCCAATTTATTATTACTTCCAGCAAATATGATTTACAGTGACTTGCAACAATAGCTGCAACTTGCAACAATCATTTCAAATGATATCCACTGTTCTGTTATACACACACAGTGCTACGTGCGCCCAAAACAAAAACCAACATTTTTCTCCCTGTCACTACTCGCGACCTGCAACTTCTTTGATGTACTTCACATGCCCTGTAACACATCTAATTCCATGCTACATTGGAATCCAAGCAAAAATATGACCATCTAAAACCATGACTAATGCTTTTCAATTCGCAACAAGAAACTCTTCAACTTCTAGGAAGTTTTAAAATGGTTTAATAACTGAATTACAAATTCAAATAGGCAGAAGATTATTTCATTACATCATATTCTCCTTGCGTTCTCCCATTATTTAATTTGGGGAGAAAACACGTCGATTAGAGGGGGAAAAATATACAATTCAAGTCTGATCGGGATCCACATATCAACAATGTATTCTACTAAAGAGAAGGATAATGATGTATATGAATGTTGTATGGGATGCAATTGAAATATTTGATGCCAATGATGTTAAGTGGGTAAGTAGATAGGAAAATAGAATAACTAATGGACTTGCTATACTAGCATCAAAATTTGACTTTTCATTGGCATCATCCCACTATGGATATAGTGTTAAGATTCTATATAGACCTATAATTCCTTAAAAAAAATTAAAATTGGTAGGTCTTTGATAATGACCAAAAAATCTATGAGTTCCTAAATTATTGCACTCCCTTTGGAAATTAACTCATTAATTGGTATCCTATGGTGGAAGAAAATGAGAATTGAAAGAGATTCGCTTAGGGAATGAGATGATACAAGTAAAGATAAATGCCATTCCATGAGGTCTCATAGCTTGGAGAAAACGTAACTTGACAATGATGATTGTTAAAAAACAAGAAAGTTTTTCAATGTGGATAATGTGGAGGTAGTAATATTAGGAACTAATGTAGCTCCTAGGATGATCTAACTTGGTAAAAAAATATAACTAGTAGAGAAGAAAATGTTGATAACATTTTGAGAAAATATAAGGAGTTCCTTGCTTGGTATTACAAAAAGATAAAGGCTTACAAGGTATATTTGTTCCAACATACCATTCCCTTGGAGCCTAGTACAAATCCTTTCCAATAGAAGTAGAACATCAACCCTATGCTGACACCTTAAATGTAGAAAGAACTAATGAAGTCAAAAGATGGAGGAATTTTCAATGCAATTAGATATTTAGAGTAAGTGTCTTATAAGAAAGAAGAATAGACAAATTAAGATTATGTGGAATTTGGAAATCTAGAATCAAGTCCTTGAAGGAAAACTATCCCTACCTAGTATGGACCATTTTCCATAGAAAGTGATAGGGTTAGGACTGATATCTTTGATGGATGAATTATTAGGCTACAATTTGGTAATATTTAAAGTGCCTAAGCAGCCTGAAACAAACTTCACAATGACCAAAAATATTTGTCTATGTTAGGATGCCATTTAGGAGCTAAAGAATATGAGAGCCACATTTCAAAGGGCAATGGATGTTGTCTTTGCAAGCCCCATAAACAAAATCATATTGGTCTACCAAGATGATTTGACTACATACTCCAAGGATTTCAATGATCATTACAAATACTTGGAGTTGATCTTCCAAAGGTGTTTATAATACGTTTGATTATTTTCTTGAAACCTAGGAGGTACATACCTAGAGTGGAAGAAGGTAAGCTTCTTGGACATATCATGTCCAAAGAGGGAGTGATGATTTCTCAATACAAGCTCAAAGAAATTGACCTCATCCCTCAACCTAAGATAGTCAAGGCATTTCAATCATTATTTGGGTGGATAAACTTCATAAGGAGATTTGCACCTAGAGAAGAAAAAGATTTTATCCAAGGTTCTAAAGAAGGGAAAATCAAATCTAGAATATTCAAATCCTTTTCAATTATTTTTCTTTACATGATTCTATGTTATTAGTCTTGTTACAAAGGAACAAAGATGGTTATGAATAACCAACAAAATTACTCAACAAATCCTATTATATGTTGTTGAATTAATCCATTATGGAGAAGCACACCTATGATCTTGTTAAGGAAGTGAAAAAATGTATGTTATATTTAGTAGGATCCAAGGTCACTTGCTTCGTACCACATATACTTGTAAGAGATATCTTTTATTCAGCAAGAGGTAATATCTAGTAATATGACTTGGAGGTGAAGACAACCAGCTTAGTTAGAGGTCAAGGCCTAGCCAAGATAATGAATGAAATAAATTTGGATACACTTGAAGTGCATAGAGCATGCTTTAACTCTTCTCTTCCTTCTTTTCAATTAAAGAATTATCCTTGGTATACGGAATTTTTTTCTATTTAGAGGATTTGATTTATCCACTAGAGCTAGATGATAAAAAAAGAGAACCTCAATGTTGGCAACTCAATGGTATGTGCTGATCAAAGAAGAATCAATGCAAAAAAATATTGATAAATTTCTCCTCAAGTGTTAGAACACAAAGAAAATAGAAAAACTTGTTATGGAGTGTCCCCAAGGATTGTGTGGTGGGTGTTTCATGTCGAAGACTATTGCTCATAAGATTATGAGAGTAGGGTCTTAGAATCCCACATTATTCAAAGATGTCGCCAAGCTTGTCAAATGATATGACACTTGCTAGAGGTTTTTGATAAGATAAAATTTGAATTTGCACTTTCCCATCACAACCATATTAATTGAGGCTCATTTCCAATAGTGGGGTGTTAATTTTTTGAGGGGTATTTTTAAAATGTTTAGAAATGTGTACAAGTGAATATTGGTGGCAACTAAATAATTTACCAAATTTGTGGAGGAAATAACTATAAGAAATACTACATCTAAAGTAGTTATTCACATCTAATGTCTCTAATTGGCATCCTATTGAATAATATCATCATGTATTTTGGTGTACCATTAGGGATGGTTGCTAACAATGCAATGTATTTAAGGTCCCATGACTTCATTAATAGTCATTCTCAATAGAAGATTTCTTTGATATATTTGTCACCTTGTCATCCATAAGGAAATAAATTTCCTAATTCTAGAAACAAATACATCATTAAAAAAATTTGATGAAACAAGAAAAGGTGGGATGATAAGGTGAATTTTTTGTTTGGACAAAGAAAATAATATATAAGAAGGATGCTAGAAAGAGTCCCTTTGAATTATTTTATAGCATAGAGGCTAGGCTACCCATTATCCTTGAATTACCCTTCTACAAACTAGTACAACAACTTGAGGGGGATGATGATGATGTCATTTCCCAAATAGTGCATGATTTAACCAAGTTAAAAGAATCTAGAAGGGATGCCCATGCGAGGAACCTATTGAGAAAATAGAAAATGAAGTATCTCCTTGTTACAAATATCATCCAAAGGGAGTTTTAGGTAGGGGATTTTTTCTTCATGTGGAACTCCAAATCAGAGGATGAAGGTAATCATAGAAAATTTAAAGCCTTATGGATTGAGCCCTATTATATTTCTAAAAAGTATGGTCAAGCCACATTTTACCTCAAAAGTCTTGATGTGGAATACATGGAGTTGTTATTCCATGGTCAACAACTTAAACACTAATTTTCTTAAGGGAGAGGTTATATAAATTGTTGTATGTATGTGTTTCTTTTCATCTTTTTGTGTCTTATTTTATAAGTATTGTGCTTTGTGTGTGTTTGTGTAGTCATGATCCTTGTTAATCATGATGAAGTGTTATTGTCTTGATCTTCCTTCTGATTCTTTCTGTTACTATACTCTTTAAGTTTGGATTCTTGTTGTGCTTGCAAGAGAGACACATCCCCAACTAGAGCCAATGTTTGCACCCCATTTTAATGTGTTTTATTTTTATATGTTCTACCTATCCATGTTGTGCATTTGATCTTATTATCCAAATATTATTGACCAACTTGAGAAATCTTCCATTTAGTGTTACTTAAGTATACTTATTCAATGTGTTTTATCTTAACATTCCTTCGAAAAATTGGTTGGGGGTAATTTTATGGTCAATGCAATATAGTGTGGCCCTATCATTGGTGATTATGGGCCATTTCAAGTTCTTAAACTTTTCAAGGACCTTGGAACTTGTCCTTGGTTCCTAAACTCACTTGTCTCTTGATCCCCTACAAAAGTGAGAAAAATGGTCTTTTATATTGTCATTAACGATCAAAGGGGTCATTTCACGCCTTCATGGCTAAAACTCATTATTATGGGATTGGTAGTGGTTATGGTGATTTTTGTGTTATATGTTTTGTTCATATAGTTATTTTTCTTTCTTTGGGTTTTTAGAGTTTTGTGGAAATTTGACACCTTTTCACTTTCTAATGGGGTTCCATGTTCCCCCAAAACCTTGAAATTTGGCTATCCCTACTTCTTATCCCAAAGCTTTAAACTTTCTCAAAACCTTGAGACTCCTAATGCACCATGCTCCCTAGTAACCAATCCCTTATGGGCCTTGACCCTCACTCTATCCCCATTCCTTTTATTTATGCCACCCTCAATTTCTTCCCTTTTCCTATTCCCTTACGAATCTCAAGCTTGATAATCATTTCCCTTATACACTCTAGAATCCTATAGGAAGTTTTCACCTTTTCACTTTGTGCAAAGTCCTCACATACCCCCGTGGCTCAAATACATAGCCCTTTCACATTTCTAAGTACATTGTGCTTCTTGATCCTAATCCTCAAGACTCCCATCCCGAGACTTTATATTTTCAAGGTAACCTTGCACCTTTGCACTTAGTGCATAGGTATTATTTCCCTTTGAAAGCCTAAGGCTTGATTCTTTATACTTCCATCCTTGCATACCTAATCTGTTCAAACTATCAGATCCTAGCTCATCGTATGTTCTCATTTTTCTTGTACCTCTTAGGCTCCCTCAAAAATTTTCACCCATCCACGAGTCCTTTTCCCTTTCATCTCCCTTATCCTCAAGATTCCTATTATCTCCCCTTTATGTGGTAGACTCTCAAACTTCTCTTGCCTTCTAGCACATATCCATGAGTCCCTTTTGTTCCCAAATACTTTTCATGGTTCCTTATATAACTAAAGCCCTTCACTTAACACACTCTCACAAACCCCTTTTCCACCTCAAGATGATCCAACAATCATAATTTATGCCACATGAACCTCAATTATTTCTCTTACAATCTCTTGTTAGAAGTTTATATTGTCCTTGATGTTAACAAATATTTGTTGTTGCATTGATGTCAACCTCTAGTGTTGCTTTAAAAAAATCATGTTTGTATGATGTTCAACCTCTTGTGTGGTTGAGATTCTAAGAAGGTGTTGTACATGTTGAGTTGGTGTTTGTGGTGCTTGGTTTCCAAGTGCTTTTGAGAAAATTTGATTAAAAGAAAATTCAATGTGGTAAAGAGTGTTCAGTATGGTAGTGTTGTGTTCAGTGTTTTGCTATGCAGTTCTTCATTGTTGAAGATCTGCCTGTGTGGTTCAGATATGTTGATCACAAGGATTCAATGGTGCTATATCCAAAGCTTCATGTTCTGGATCGTTCAGCAAAAGAAGTTGTGTTCACCAATGTGTGAACTATGAAAGCAGTGGTGTCTGGGAGAAATGTTTTTGCTCTGCATTTCTACATGTTGTGGTTTTTGGTCTTGTGGATTTGGGAGTGATCTTATATTATTTATATCTAGCTTCAATCTAAGTTGTTTTTGTTTTGGTGCTCTACAAATACAAATTCATATGTTACAGTGTGTGGAAGATTAACTAGGTGTACATTATGATTACATTCCTTAGATGTATGATGTTGTGAAGGATTTGTTTGATTTTACAGTGTTAATGGAATATTCCATTTTGTGTTTGTGTTGTATGTGGTTTGCGAGTTTTCTTTGGATTTGAGGAAACATGTACTTAAATGTTTAATGATTTTAACACAGGTTTGGCCAACCTTGGGTGTTTACACTAATTGTGGATATGCTTTGATGTTTGTGAAAGCTTGGTGTGGCATATTTATGTGGATTTAGGTCTGAGTTAAAGTGTGATGTGGTTTTCCTTCATTCTTCTCCATCGCTAAAATTTTTTGGTGCCGACCTAATTTGAATTTGCACGTTTGAGGTGCATAGATGAGCTTGAAAGATGTTTGTAAGGTTGTGAATGGTATAAAGGAAAGGTGAATTGTTGGTGAAAGTGTGCAATTGTGAAGATGTGTTGAGATGTGAGTTTAATCAGATATAGAGATCTAAGTGCAAGCTTAATGCCTATGACTCCAATGTAGTGAGCAGAAAGGGTCTACATTTACAGAGTGCCTGAAGTTTCTGAAAGTAGTGAGCTAGAGGTTGTGGATGATGTAAAGTTGTTGTGGTGGATCTTTTCTATTGCTCTGAGATGGATTTTTTATTGTAAGAATATTCTATCTTCTTCTTTCTATTCTAGCAGTGAGCCCTTCTTTCTTTTGGGCAGTGAGTCTATTGTATTCGACGTTGCAATTACTTTATATTGTGAGCTAATCCTCACCATGGTTTTTTCCTTCTTGGGTTTTCTACATAAATCTGGTGTTCTCATGTGTATGGATGTGTTTGCATTACTGTTTCTCATGTTTATATTTTTCTAATGCATGATAAGGGTTTAAAATTTGTTAAGGGTTTAAGCATTAATTCAAATCTGAAAGTTAATGAGGGAATTGATGTTTTAATGTACAATTGTTTCACCCCCCTCTTAGTTGTCTTGTGGATTCAATAGTTGATGTCAGAGCACCGTTCCTTAGAAGAAAGCTTAACCGATTAAGGTAGATCTGATGGCACACAAGAAAGAGGCTCCTCTATTTATGGGATCTGATTATGCATTTTGGATTACTAGGATGGAAGGTTTCCATGCTTCCCTAGGGTTTGGACAATTGAAGATGGATATACCATGCCTATTAATCAACCATCAACTAATGAAAAGATCAAGGCTTATGAGAACAACGCTAAAACAAGGTATGCTCTCTTGAGTGGTCTTCCTAATTCAGAAATTGTGAAGGTTATGAGCTATAAATCTACTAAAGAAATCTAGAAGAAATTTGAAAGTGTTTATGAAGAAGATGATAAGGTCAAGGAAGCAAAGATGCAAAATTTGAAGACTAAATTTGAAACACTAAGGATGAGAAAAGATGAAGATATTACAGGCTACATGCATAAAGTGGATGAATTTGTCAATTCCATCAAAGACCTTAGTGGAAAACTTGAAGAAGATGAGGTGGTAAAGAAGGTATAAAAAACTCTTCTTAAATCTTATAGTCATAAGGTTTTTTCCATTAAAGAAGCCCAAAATTTAGATCATTATTATAGAGATCAGTTGTTTGGTGCTTTAACAACTTTTAAATTGAGAGAGTTTGGTTTAAGTGGTTCAAGAAAAGAGACTAATTTTAAAGTTGGAAAAGCAAAGAATAATGAGGAATTTGATCTAGATGAGTTTGATGGGCTAGAAGCAAACTTTGTGAGGAGATTGAAAAAGGGCACTAGAAAATATATAGGTAAGTTACCTTTCAAAGGCTTCACTTGTGGAAAGATAGATCATTATGCTTCAAGATGTCCAATCAAAGCTTCAAATGAAAAATTTAAGAAAAATAAAGGTAAATCAATTAAGAAAAGTTATGTTAAAGATGTTTGTATATCAGATGATAAATACGATTACCTGGATGATGAAAATGATGAATGCTTGTTCATGGCTCTAAATGTTGGAACTAATTCTGCTAACTTTGAGAGATGTATGAAGTTGCTTTGGAAGTAGGTCACAATGTCAAATGGATTATGGTGACTTCTTTTCATGCTAGAGAAGACAAAAATTACTAAATTATTAACAATGGATGCTCAAATCATATAACTGGTGATATAAGTAAGTTTTCTAAACTTGAGAAGTTTGAAGGTGGTCTTGTTAAGTTTGGTGATGCTACATCTGCTTAGATATGTGAAAAAGGTTCAATCAATTTTGAGGGCAAGCATAATACAAATGATTTTATTTATGTTAAGGGTCTCTGACATGCTCTTGTAAGTGTAGGAAAAATGTGTAGCAAATGATATAATTTTGTATTTCAAGATGGTGGTTATGAGATCAGGAAAGGCTCTAGAACTCTGATTACTATAGGAAAGAGGACAAATAGAAATGTTTATCAACTTAAGGGTGCTAATGGTATGAAATTTACAACTCAAGTCAATGAAAGTTGGCTATGACATAGAATCATGTGTCACATCAATTTTGATAGCCTAATTAGAATTAGCTCTGCTCAAGCAATGAGAGATCTAAAAAACATTACATAGCCTGTAAATGCAATTTGTAAGGAATATCAAGTTAGGAAGAAAACAAGGAAAAAGTTCAATATCAAAGAGTACTCTATTGTAGAACCTTTGAAGTTGGTGCACACAAGCCTTTGTGGACCTACAAGAACAAAAAGCTTTCAAGATGGTAGGTATTTCATGTTATTGATTGATGATTACTCTAAAATGATAGGTAACTTTTCTCAAAGAAAAATTAGAAACTCAAGATAAGTTTAAGGCATTTAAAGCTATGGTTGAGAATGAAAAGAATATGAAAATCAAATGTTTAAGATATAACAGTGGTGGAGAGTTAACCTCCAATGAGTTTAACCACTTTTGTGAATATTAAGGAATAAAGAGGCATTTGTCGGCTCCTAGACTCCTCAGCAAAATGGAGTTGTGAAAAAAAAGAATAGGTTTTTTCAAGAAGTAGCAAGGACAATGATTAAAGAAGCAAATCTATCAGATGTCTACTGGAGAGAAATAATTCATACTATAGTCTATATACTTGACATAGCATAAGTTAGGATAAAAATTACAAAGACTCCATATGAGTTGTGTTGTGCCTTCAGCACTCATGCCTTGTTCAAAATGAGGACCCTCTTTCTGGTCGGTTCGCTAGGTTGATTTTATCATTGCCTCATTTTGTGTGGCCCCTATTTTGGTGTTCTAAGTGGTCAATGAGCCTTAGGGAAGTCATTGAGTTGACCATGTTTCACCCCGCTCAAATTTTCAAGGTCCCAAGCCTTCACAGAGTTCCCTTACCTGTTTGCCTTTGCTTTTCAAATTGACATCCAAGGAGTAGGTCAGCTCCACCCTATTAGGCTACCTCAGGTGAGTTTCCTTCACCTCGCAGCTATTCCAAATGACCTTTCTCCAGCAGCTTTCTGCCCCATGAAACCTGAAGCTTTTGACACTATTTTCCCATCGTTGAACAATCAATGGCCAAGCTCTGGCTACTTTCCGTCTGGCAAGTTCTGATGCTCCCGCCGCTGTTTTCAAATGACCATTCACCAACCTTAGGTGCCACCATATAGTCACTAATAAGGTGCAGTTAATACATCATTTTCTATAAACAGGCAACTTTCAGTTGTCATTTTCACTTGTCAGCTTGATTAGAAAAGTCTCAAATCCAACCTCCAACATCGCCTTCGTGCAGGACCATGCCCCTTTGATCACCCATGAGCTCAAACTCTTGCAAAATCTTTAAGTCTTGATCCACCGTGGGTCCCTCCCTACATACTTCCACTTAGGGATGTCCATTTGTGCTTCGTTGTTTTGAACAACTTTTGTAGCCCATCCTTCCTCCTGTTAGGCTCCACCCTTTCCTTCACTAGCTAAAAGAATGAACAACAAATCTGAGCATGCAGGTCACCCACCATGGAATTTCGTCCCCATTTTTCCTTTGCACGAATGAATTTTGTCACCCATCCTATTGATAATCGGATCTTGGCCTTGTCTCTACCGGTCAATTTCATTCGCATCCCAAACAACCAAGTATAAACCTGCTCTCGGGCCCCACCTATCGGACTTCCGCCCGCAGACTACCATGGTGAACCCATCATCTGGAACAGCTTCTAGTGGCCAACATTCCACCTTTCAGGTCCTGAATGTGTTGTAGCTGCTAGTATGCCAAGTTGAAATTGTTAAGTGATGAATCTTAGGCGAGTCTCTTCTATCAGGTTGCCATTTATGGGAATCCACCCTAGCTTTGCCTTTCTCAAACAAAAATGATCATCGTCTGCCCACAACCCAGGACCCAACCTCCTCATTGCTTCTAGATTCTCACGCGATAAACAAAGTAAACGAAAGAGACTGAAGCCTCCTGGTGGACCCGATGCCTCATATCTCTCCCGCTAGACCACCGTCTAGTTGTTGCTGTCTCAAATAGCAGCAACCTAATAGCCACTCGCTCCTTCCAACATGAAAAGCCTGAATGTCCAATGAGTCATGCTATCACCCTCCAAAGGTTTGGGTCCCACAGCAAAACTCCGCCTGTGGACCGCCATCTTGCCAATGTCATTTCAACAATAGACCTCGAACAGCCAAGCTCCCTTGTGATTGCGCTTGCTCAAATGATGATCTTAGTGCCCTCCAATCTTCAAAACGACCTCAACCCACATGTCAAAATAGGACAACCTCCTAGGTGGACCCTGCATATTGACCAAATCTAAAGGTGGGTTGGGACAGGTTGGTCGTCATGCCCTAATTGTTGTCCCTCCTACAACTGCTCCAAAATAGCTATCAACCCAAGGAAGTTTGGTCCCTTGGGCCCAAACTGTTGAAACTCCTTGCCAAATGTTAATGACAATATGGAAGAGATGTTAGGACTCTTAAATGATGAATTATCTAATCTAACATCATTTGTAGGATTTTGGCTAACTTTTCTCGTGTTTTCATGCTTGAATATTCTTACCTTTCTCTCACCCATAGGATATATGGAATTAGGTGTAGGACCTTCGGAGGCGGTAGTAGAGAAAGACAGAAAAAATAGCCAAAGAACCCCGTGGAAAAGAAGAAAAAGATCAGATGAAGTATAAGTTCCAAGGGGAACCTCTCAACTCCATGGTCACCACGGCCTGGAAGGAAATCTCAAACACAAACATTAGGAAAATAGACATTGATGAATTCAAACAAAGAGTCTGGATTAGCTCCACAACTGATAATGCCCAAAAAATCAAAAGCAATGGATTGGCTAAAGCTGCAAGCTTCCCTCCCACTCTTGTTGCCCCTAAAATAGTAACGGCCTGTAGAGAGACATACCAAGAGGAAACTAGAACCATTATGGACAGGGATGGGAACATATTGACTAACCTATTTTCCAAGTCAATAGGGAGAGCTTTTCATATCCCTACATTTGGAGAAATGGAAGAAGCATCTAAAGCGAATGCCAAGGAAATGTGGGATGCAGACCCCCTCAGGTGTAAAAATATTGTCAATCAGTATTGGTTGAAAGAAAAGAGGGCTATTGTTGCTAAGGTACCTAGGAGCTCTTCCACAATGAATTCTATGAGGATTACCGTGACTTGGTAACCCTAATAAGCAGAGTCGTGGGCCTTCCAATTGTAGTCTACTTCTAGGAATGGATGTTGTACTTCATGGAGGAGATCCTCAGAGACAAAACCAACTTCTATTGTACAGGAATAATCAGTAATTGTTTACACGAGAAATTTGTTGTTGTTAGGAAGACCTCAAGGTTTTACATGACTTCATACTTGGTTTATTTGATAGTTGACAAGACATAATACAGAGGTTTGTTCAGAGCTCCTGATGAGGCTGGTGGCAAGGAGTTAAAGGTTTATGACAAGTACCCTCAACTTCAATATAGGAATTTCAAAAGGGACTACTGTAGAGTTAATGACACCTTCATAGGCCACAACATCAAGCTACTTCGGGGTGATTTTGAGAGAAGGGTCTCACATAGTGCCAATGCTTTCCTCCACCAATTCAGCTTCTTGTTCATACAATTTCCAAATTTTACCTATATTTGTGCCAAAGGGTTCTCAAAGAGACCATGCAAGCTTCCCGGGTACCCAAATGACTAGATAATATTGTTAGAGCTCTCTTGGTAGCTCTGACATGCACACACTCTCCTTAGCAGCAAACATAAGGCAAGGATTCCTTATCCCCTCTCCTTTGGCCAAGAGATGTATAAACTTCACACATCTCAATGTGCAAACAATTCAGAGAAAGAACTTATGGAGTACCACCTAAGGTTCCACACTGCTTGGCTGCGAATGGACCCTTATGGCAAGCCTAGAAAGATGGTCATGACTAAATATGCCCATTTGCATAATGTTGAAAACTTTTGGGCCAACTGCAATCATGACAAGGAAGTGTGGATGAGGCACTACATGTGCATGACTGTGTACTTTGTGAAGAGGGTCAAATTGTTCCTTGTGCCCGACCAGGTAGTGGAGGATGAGAAAATAGTCATTGATCCTCTGTATAATACAATTTCCAATATTCTTGTACCACTGATTGATTGGAATGAGCAAGAGGTGGATGACCTTGATATTCTAACAAAGCCCATTGAGGCTAGAACCTAGGAATTGATTGACAAGCAGATTGCCTAATTGAAGCAACAAGGGGTAACCTTGACCTATGCAGAGCTTGAGGAAGAGCCAACAAGTGAGACTGATAGTGGTATAACTGTTTCCCCAACAAAAGAAGCTTCTCAATCCCCTCCAGTCACTAGGTCGAGAAAAAGAAAAGACATGGTTGAAAGGTAGCCTAGACCATGAGTATATGCTATGAAGGCTTCAGAGGGTGAATCCTCCAAAAGGCCAAGAACATCATGTGGTCTCACTACCATCCAAGAGGACTTGCTCCATGAGGGAGAAGAACAAGAGGCCAAGTAGCCAAAATCTCCACCTGTTGCCTCCTCTCTCACAACCATTGCTACTATTGAGGTTGCTATTGTTGTAGCCACTCTGCCTACCTCTCAGGTGATGGTTGCTACTTCTCTTCCTATAGTGGATATCTCAGTCCACCTTGCTTCCACTCTACCTATGGCACGAGTAATGATAATTGACTCTTCTTCCGCCACTACCTCTCCACTCTCCTCCGCCTCTATGTCCTTGACAACATCTCTTCCATTGGAAACAATGACAATGCCAATGCCCCCTCTCTCACTCCCAAAGGCCTTCTACCACCATATGCAAAACATTCCTATGGAGTTGTCTAGGGTGTTGATCAACCCAACTATACAAACTTCCTTGGCACAAATTGTTTCCAATCTTCCTATCCATATTCCTCCAACTAAACCACCAGAAATGAAAGTGACAATGGAAATATCAAAAGAGTTGGAGAGACAAGAAAGGGAAGCCACTAAAGAAATGGAAGAGGAAGAAGATGATTACCATGAACACCCCAAGTACCATCATCTGACAAGTGATAAAGTAGAATGTGAAGGGGAAAAGGAAGAGACACAGTCATCTGAAGAAGACACTGAGGACCCAGGTGCCAAATATATTTTAGAAACCTTTGACATAGAGTTAAAAGAGGATTTGGCTCAACAACTAAAGGATGTTGGAGAGGAAGTAGAAAGGCAACCCTCTGATGAAAAGAATGAAGAAGAGGGAATGGAGGACACTGAACCTCCAACTGGGGAACATGAAAAAAGCCCAAAACATGGTGAAGAAATGCCTCTTTTAGATGAACAAGAAGAGAAAGAAAAGGAAGAGCAAGAAGACAACCTCAAGCACGATGAAGAGTTGCTGCTCCAACATGAAGAAGAGAAAAGAAAGAAGATAAACTAAAGGAAGAGACTGAAGCCTAGAAGAGCTTGGAAAAAAAACTTCCTAAGGAACATGGGCAAGATCAGTGAGAAAAAGAGAAAACCACCAAAGGGAAAGACATCCCCAAGGAGCACACAATTACTGAGTCCCCAGGAACGGAAACTGTGTTAATCCAAGATTCTAACGAAGAAGGAGAGAAGACAAAACAAGAAGCTTTGGGTGATAAGTTGATTGAAATCCAACATGCCTGCAAAAAAGAAGGTAGTCATGAATCACCAAAGGAAGAATCTCAAATGCCTGAGTGGCTTGAGAAACAGTTAGAGAAGAAGACCCCAACACCAAGGGACCTGAGAGCAAGGCTGGAGGCCATCCTAGCTCGAGCCAAAATAAGTACAAAAAAATAAAAGAAGCCAAAGGTCAGGTCTTAGTTGATAATGGATGTGTCCGGATCTAGGACTATGAAAATAGCCACCACAATGGTGAGTGAAGAAGGGGTGAGTTATAATGTCTCTACCCTTGATTTAGGAACAACCACAACAGAGAAAAATAATGATCATCTCCAAGAATCTGTTGCCACCATTGTACACCAAATAATCAAAGAGAATACCTCCAAGGAAGATTTGAAGACACAAGTGGTTGATCTAACAACTTATATTCAACAACGGTCATCAGTGGAAGAGCTCCCCACCACCTCCTTGACACCAATGCAATTTTTGTCCAAAGATCACATTGATAAGTTAGAGAAAAGAAAGAATTGGATGAAGGCCATAGAGGATTGGTTTCGACAAGTCCTCTACAATGGAAACATGGGTATGGGTTGTGATGTCAGGATAGCAAACAAGTTCCCAGAGGTGCAAAAGGTGCTCAAAGGAATAAGGAAGTTATGTACTCACTTCTGGAGGCTATACAGAATCACCTATCCCAAACTTGAGGCCATCCTCAAAATACTGATAAAATCTAGGAGAAATAATTTGCATTGCTAAAAGATTGTTAGAAACCAAGATCTAAAATGTAAAACAAAAAAAACCTTCCACAAAAGAGAAAATCATAAAAAGCAAAGCTATTGCAAAAAGATGTGCAACATATTATTATTTAGGAATACTTAATTACAAGATATGATTTGCTTTATAAAATAAAAGATGCATAACCCTAATCTTATCTTGAACAACAAGATAGCTCAACAAGATAAGGATGAGAATAATAAACCTAGGAATTAAATAATTACCTAAGTTATGCAAGTGTAATTAAATATTAATTATGCTAACACCCCACTATAAGTGCAACTTAGGTTGACTAAAAAAGCATGCATGTAAAACTAAGATGAATGCAAGAAAGCATGAATGGGTCTTAGAAAAAAGGCCTAATCAGGTACCCAAGTACAAATGCAATGATGAGGTAGAGAAGGAAAACCCAGTGGGAAAAAACCCCCTACAATGAGATGATTGCTGCAAAGAAGCATTGGAAGAACACTATGGAGTAACATTGAAACCACAATCTGACAAGCAAGGAAAGATACTTTTGTCTACAATTGAAACCAAAAAGGGAATTGTAATAATGCGATAGCAGACCCAATGCCACAGAACACTGGAAAACTCACAAATTGGAACAACCCTATAATATGTGAAGCATCAATAGATGAGATGATGACAAAATCTGGAAACTGTGTATCTCGATGTCAATGCCAAACTATGAATATAACTCTGCCATAGGAACAAGTACCATAAAGACTTTAGAACATTAACAATAAAAACATGGCCCTCAAACTGAGATGGATCCAAAGTGGATCATTAACCATATGTTCTCAATCTAAAGTGTGAACTGATGTGAATCTGATATGTGCCAAGCTATGACAAGAATGTGGCCAAAAGAAACTAAGAAACTAGATAACCCATGTGAGTTGCCAACAAATCAAGATTAATATGGAGATTAAAGTGCATACACACTCTAATCAAATTATTATACAAGAAACCGCCCTGATGGAACTTTATCTCAGTTCATTTATTACAATAACCCAATGATTGTAAACAGCAAGAATCTTAAACATGCATAAATAGAAAATAAAAATAGACCTCAGATATGTGTCTAGGACTGAACTAGTTTTCCAACGCCGCAAGAATGACAAAAAACAAATCACCGAGTCAAAAGATATGCCCTCCAAAGTGGAAAAAACTTCATCTGAGTTCAAAGACCTAAAAAATAAATCTGGAGAAAAATATGGAAAAGACACCTACACCACTAGATTGGTGTCGAAATCAGCTTTCCAACGGTATCCCATTTGTGAAAAACGGACATTGTATGCAAAAAATACACCCGATTTAGTGAAAAGTGCTCTAGAAGGCCCAATAAGGCCTACAGGTAGCCCAGAGGCTTAAAATAAAAAAGCCCCTAGTCCTGAATCAAATCAACGATTTTGTAGAGGGGTCGACTGGGGGTTGGGTGCATAGCGCCTGGGCCCCCATGTGATTGGTGCTGGCTACAATGGAGCCCGCAGGGGCTGGCACTGGCCGACAGAGGAGGTGGGTGGCTCCATCGGTGGCCGCCCGGTGTCATAGCTATTTTATATAGGGAGTGCTAATGCGAAAAACAAAAAGCATGTTTTTATATATATTTTTTATTTTTGAGCCTCGAGAAGCATGTAGGGGAGGCCGTACCACCCCCCTAGAGATTTTTTTTGCCTTTCGGACCAACTTGATCAAAATCGATAAAACGAAGGGCGATCTTAGGGTTTTTGGCCTCTGCGAACACGATGGTGACCTCTGTTTCTGCTCAAACTGCTGCGAAAAATCCGCTACCTCTAGAACTTGCAAAAAATCTCCCAACCTGAAACCCTCACAGATCTGGCAAACGATGTCCAAAATCTGCAAAACAAAAGCCAATCTTGACTTTTTCCAGTGCTTTGAATCCAATGGTGAAGCCTGATCTGATCCAAAATTCCTCATAAATGAACTCAAGGAATGATACCCTCGAGGAATCCTGAACAAACTCTGCAATGATTTTCTCAACAAATTTGAAACGGGGCTGTAAATCAAGGCTCTGATACCATGTTAGAAACCAAGATCTAAAATGCAAACTAGAAAAAAGCCTTCCATAGAAGAGAAAATCATAAAAAGAAGAGCTATTGAAGAAAGATGTGCCACATATTATTATTCAGGAATACTTAATTACAAGATATGATTTGCTTTATAAAAGAAAACATGCATAACCCTAATCTTATCTTGAGCAACAAGATAGTTCAACAAGATAAGGATAAGAATAATAAACCTAGGAATTAAATAATTACCTAAGTAAAGTTATGAAAGTTTAATTAAATATTACTGAATAATATTATTTTGCACATCTTTTGCAAAGCTCTTGCTTTTTCTGATTTTCTCTTATGTGGAAGGCTTTTCTAGTTTGCATTTAAGATCTTGGTTTTCGGATCTTCTGTGGAAACATGGAAGATGGGCTGAGATCATCAAAAGGAGGTATTGGATAAAGTTATGCAAGTGTAATTAAATATTACTGAATAATATTATTTTGCACATCTTTTGCAAAGCTCTTGCTTTTTCTAATTTTCTCTTTTATGGAAGGCTTTTCTGGTTTGCATTTCAGATCTTTGTTTCTAGATCTTTTGTGGAAACATAGAAGATGGGTTGAGATCACTAAAAGGAGGTATTGGAGCGAGTGCTCCATGAGGTGGAACTTGATAGTGGTTTGGTCAAGGAAATCAGGGCGGAGTGTGTAGAATATCTGAAAATGATGATAGATCTTGATGTGCCCGCCAATGAGCTGAATGTAGAGAAATTAAATTTGTACTTCCATAAGAAGATGGAGAATGGAACCACAGAGGCACTAACGTCAGATTTTCTCTCAATACGAGCAGGTAGTAAAGAACACAAAAAAATACAAGGACTAGGATGAAATTACTAATAAATCTCAGAAGTTGAACTTCCAAGTGCTTCAATTAGACATATTGGAGTAGGGTAAAATCTAGGAATTGATCATAAAATATATGGAGTATGCCACTGTGAAGAAGAGTGAGGGTAACCTAATCATTGATGATGAGTTCCTCACAAGGAAGCTATGGTAAAGAGAAATCAATAAAAGGACAAAAGAGCTATAGTGTTGCCATATGAGGACAAAATAGGGAAAAAGACAAGAATATAATTTTAAATTGTAAAATATTTAGTGGTAGGTGAAACCCTAATTTGTAGTGAATCTTGGCCATACAATGCAAATCAATCCTAGCCATTCATTTTGATTTTTGAACACTATAAATAGGGGTTCTCTCATTTTCAAGAGAGAGTTGAGTTGTTGTAAAGGCATGTTACAAAAATTTTAATAGTTCATTGGCTTTTGCAGGACTCTTCAATTTCCATTGCATGTTACATGTTCTTCTCCATAGTTAGTTAATTTGAGTAGATTTACATTGTTCTACATGTTTTTAACTTGCTTTAGTAGATTACTTAATGTTATTCATTGGTTGTGAAGAATCCTGTTGTGTTGATGCCTATCTTGTATGTACTTTTTGCTGTTTATTGATGATAAATAGCTGTGTAAAGTTAGTATGGGCATAAACTAAAAGTTTCTCTAAATCTCTATCTTTTATTCATGCTTATGGTGAATGAGTGGTTGAATAATTGTAGTCCTTACAAGCTTGCACAAATTTCATGAGACTATGAAATAATCTAGTTAAGTGGAAATTGTTTTAGGAAGGTTGTCTCAGTAGAATCCTCCATGATCATTGTTCATTGCTAGTTGCAAATCCAAGAACTTTCTCTCTTCCCTACCTTTTTTTTTTATAAATAACCTAAGCTAAGGTTCATTGCACATTGTAAAGCCAAATCTAAAGTTGAAATAGGAGTTCAAGACATATATTCAAACCTACAGCAATTGTACAACTTTCCCATCTTAAAAATTCCATTTTAAGATCCAACTTCCTTCTAGCCTAACTCTGTAAGCCTTCCCTGTGATTACAAGAAAAATCACATTGAACCAACTGAGAAATTCCATGCACATCATGACCTAACACTTGAGAGACCTTGGGGTGATTTCCAGCAACTTGTTGTTGGGGATTGCCTTTCAAGAGAGGTAGTACATTTACACACTACTTGTGTTAAGAAGTGCTGAAACACCCATCAACAAGTTGTGGTATGGAAGAACCTCTACTGTCAAATATTTCAAAGTGTTTGAAAGAAAATGTTATATAAAAAATGATGAAAAAAACTTAGGAAAGATTGATGCAAGATCTAATTAAGGAATCTTCCTTGGATACTCTACAAGAAGCAAGGCTTTTTGCTGCTACAACAAGAGGCTAAAAGGGATTGTTGAAAGTGCAAGTGTCAAAGTGGATAAAGACTTACATAAAAGTTCAATATCAATAGAAGGATATGAATCAAATGAATCCTATTGCAGATAAAAAGAGAAAGATGATGGTAAAAAAAAAAGTGTAGGTTGAAGAGGAAGAACCTTTGGAAAGGATCCCTAAGACTCCTAAGTATGTGCAAAAGAATCATTCTAAAGATTACATCATTGGTAATAAAATCAAAGGTGTATTGATAAAAAGAAAGACTGCTATGACAGAAGAACAAATAAATCTATGCTTACTTTCCAAAGTTGAACCTAAAATAGTGGTTGAGGCATGCAAATCAAGGCTATGGAAGAAGAACTGATACAAATTAAGAAGAACCAAACTTGGAAACTTGTCCCAAGACCAGCAAACAAAAATGTGATTGGAACTAAATGGAAATTTTTGAACAAGTTGAATGAGAATGGAGAAGTTATTAGGAATAAAGCAATTCTTGTGTGTAAAGGTTACTCACAAGTAGAAGAAATAGACTTTGAGAAGAAATTTGCTCTAGTGGCAAGGATGGAGGCTATTAGGATGTTTTTGGCTTTTGCAACCCACAAAGATTTCAAAGTTTATCAGATGGATGTGAAGTCTGATTCTTGAATGATGAGTTGGAAGAAGTATATATTTAACAATCAAAAAGCTTTCAATTATCAGATAATCTTAATATGGTCTACAAATTGAAGATGGCATTATATGGGCTCAAGAAAGCTCCTAGAGCTTGGTTTGCAAGATTGGATAAATACTTGTTGCAGCAAGGATTCACTAGAGGGTAGATGTTGATGATATAATCTTTGAAGGAAATGAAATTATGTGCAAGAGACTTGTAGAACAAATGCAAAAAGAGTTTGAAATGTCTATGTTTGGGGAGATGAATTTCTTCTTTAGGTTTCAAATCAATCAAATAGAGAAAGAATATTCATATCACAATCAAAGTATGTCAAGGAAATATTGAAGAAGTTTGGAATGGAAGACTCTAAACCAATATTTACTCATACGGTTACTGGTTGTAAGCTTAGTGAAAATGATGAATCTCCTAAGGTTGATCAAAGCAAGTATAAATCAATGATTAGTGGGCTACTATACCTAACTACTACTAGAACAAACATCATGCATGTAGTTTGTCTTGTGGCTAGATTTCAAGAAGATCCCAGAGAGTCACATGTGGTGTCAGTAAAAAGAATATTCAAATACTTAAAAGGCACTCTAGAACATGGTTCATGGTATCCAAAGGATACTAATTTCTCTATATCTGTTTATATACATTTAGATTGGGTAGGTTGTGTGGATAATAAAAGAAATACTAGTGGTGCTTTCATTCTTGGAAACAGGTTGGTGTCTTACCTTAGCAAGGAGGATGGATAGTGCCACTATCTAATATAGAGGCAAAATACATTTCTACAACATCATGCTACACATAGCTATTGTGGATGAAATAGACTTTGAAGGATATTGAGTGGTATATGATGAACCGATTTCTATCTTATGTGACCATACAAGTGCTATCAATATTTCAAAAAATCTTGTAATTCATTCAAGGACAAAGCATATCTCAATCTGATATCACTTTTTGAGAGAAAAAGTTGTAAATAATGAGGTGAGGTTAGAGTATGTGCCTATTAAAGATCCAGTTGTAGATATATTCACTCTTCCTAAAGATACTTTTGAGTATCTCTAAGAGAAGTTAGGGGTTATTGCTCCTCCTTTCAATTAGATGCATAAGGTTATACATCAATCCAATGGATCTCAAGATTCATTCTTTTTTCTAAACTGATGTTGGTGGCTACCTCTCAGGGGGAATAGGTAGTGTCATTGTTGGTTGTTGCAATCAGGGGGAGTAAATTTTGTCATTAGATTATGTATTGGTGTTGTCAAAGGAAGTGAAAGTTGAGGTTATAGAGCAATTTTTGTCCCTTACATGTGTTACATTTGGGGGGAGAAAGTATATGTGATTGATGTCAAAGGGGAAGCAAAAAAAAATGTGTTCTCCTTTTCCATTGATGCCAAAGGGGGGGATAAAGTTAGTGGAAAAAACATATGAAGAAAGGGGGAGAGGATTCCTATAAAAGAATAAGTGTTGGAAAGTGAAGATGCCTGTGTAATAGGGAGCAATGTGTATTGTTGTGCAGTGTGTGTGGAAGTAATCAGAGTTGTTTTTGTTATTAATGGATTTTCATATCATATGTTGGCATCAATAACAAAGGGGAAGATTGTTGGAAGTTTGTGTTGTCATTGATGTCAATAGATCTTTGTTGTTGCATTGATGTCAACCTATGGAGATGCTTTAATTGGTTGCATTATGTTGTCATTAGTAGTCTCACTAATGTCAACCTCTAGTGTTTCTTTGATAAGCATATGTTTGCAGATGTTCAACCTCTTGTGTGGTTGAGGTACTGAGAAGGTGTTGCAGATGTTGAGTTGGTGTTTGTGATGATTGGTTTCTAAGTAATTTTGGAAAAAAATGATCAAAATAAAGTTTAGTGTGGTGAAGAGTGTTCACTATGACAGAGTTATGTTCAGCATTTTTCTCTACGGTTCTTCATGATTGTTGATCCATCTATGTGGTTCAGATATATTGATCAGATAGGAATTCAATGGTGCTATATCTAGAGTTTCATGTTCTAGATTGTTTGGCAGAAGAAGTTGTGTTCACTAGTCTGTGAAATATGAAAGCAATGGTGTCTGGAAGAAATGCTTTTATTCTGCAATTCTCTACATTGTGGTTTCTAGTCTTGTAGATCTTGGAGTGATCTTATATTGTTCATATATATCTTCAATTTGACTTGTTTTTTCCTTGGTGCTCTACAAAGTTGGATTCATATGTTACAATATGTGGAAGGTTAACTAGTTATACAAAATCATTATGTTCCTCATGTGTATGATGTTGCAAAGGATTTGTTGGATTTCAAAGTATTAATGGAATATTATAGATTATATTTAATTGTTGTATGTGGTTTGTGAGTCATCTTTGGATTTGAGGAACTGAGTAATTAATTGTTTAATGGTGTTAACATAGGTTTGGCCAACCTTGGGTGTTTACACTAATTATTGATTTTCTTTGGTGTTTGTGGAAGCTTGGCATGACATGTTTATGTGGATTTAGGTCTGAGTTAAGGTGTGATCTTTTCTTCCTTCATTCCTCTCTACCATGGGAATGTTTCAATGCCAACCTAATTTGAATTTGCATGTTTGAGGTGCATAACTGACCTTGAAAAATGTTTTTAAGGTTGTGATGAGGGCTACACTACTCAGAATCCACACAAACACAACAATAGATACCAGCACAAAAGATGCGAGACCAAAAATAACCCACTTTCAATTATTTTCAAAAAATAAAATTATAGATTCAAAACTTACAATGCTATAGCCTCATGGGCTTGACTCATTACAACAAAATCAACACTAAAAGAAAATCTTTTATTCGGAGCCACAATTTGTACTAATGGAGCCACCATACAACCTCCACTTAACCCTTTTTAAATTACTTGGAATAACCGCCCTAGAATGTTCTAGAAAGTGTTACTTTCCCTTTTGTTTTGGCTCCAAAAGTCGAGCCATTAAATTTCTTGCCTAGGAAGAGATTTTAATGAAATTCACTTTTTAGTGGAGCAACTTTGCAAGGCCATAAATTTTTATCTAGTTGTCCTATTTTATATTATAACATATCATTGGAAAACTCTTGACAATATCTACAACATCTAACCCGTCCAAGATTAGTTCACCAACTTTTCAAGTTGTTTTAGGGACTCTAATGTTTTCATCTTTGAATTTGAAGCTGCATAGGAGGAATTCCTTGGGACATAAGCTTTAATTTCTCCCAAACTATACAAGATGTTGAGACGATTCTTTCGCGATTGTAAATGATTTTCAACTTAGCTCCTTGGGGTAAATTTCTAGGTCCATACGAGCCCATTTAGGCTAACTTACTAAAAATAGTAAGTGACCATTTTTTGCCTTTTTTTGACTTCTGACTGTCTTACACCCCTTTAGTGCCATCATGAGACTCAAAAAAACTACCAAAAATAAAGAAAACAATTTTTTTAGGTGATGCAGGATTGCCCCTACACCATTGGATGATCTTGCATTAGACACCCAAGGTAATTTGAAAAGTGACCCTGTCACTTCTCAAGAGTTAGAGGGAAACCAAGATGGTTAACCTTAGCCTTAGACAACCATGATGAATCTTCAATAGGTCTTTGTTTCCATTTAACCAGATATTCCTCATACTACATGTTCCTTATACTTCTACCCACACGGCTATCCAAGATTTATTCTATCCTTTCCTTCTCTAAAGTAGGTGCTGCAATTTTCCACTATTCTTTTATGGTTGATCCTCTATATCACCTTCATGATACTCTGTCAAATCAAAAATATTGAACAAAGGAGAAATATTTATTCCACTAGGAAACTCTACCTCATAAACATTTCCTGAATCATGCTTCTTCAAGATCTTGCATGGTCCAAACTTTTTCATCTTTAACTTGTTGTATGTGCCAATTGGAAACCTTTCCTTTCGCAAATGAACCATGACTTCATCTCCTACCTGGAACTCCTTATTCCTCCTTTTTTGATCTGCTTTGGCTTTATATTGTGAGTTCATCTTATTAATATGTTTCTTCACCTCTTCATGCAAATTCTTCAAGTGCTCAATAAAATCTTCAGCCTCAACACTACTCTTCTCCCCCTTATCCATCTTTTTCAGTTTAGAAGTAGTTCTTGGACCACTCCCATACACAATCTAGAATGGTAATTCATAGTGCTCCTATTGACATAATTGTTGTAAGAAAATTTTGCCTGTGGTATAATCAAATCTCATCCCTTGGGCTTATCTCTTACGAAGCATCTTAACAAGTTACCCGAACTCCTATTTACCACCTTTTTTTGTCCATCAATTTGTAGATGGTGTGAAAAACTAAACTTCAAATCTATCTTTAGCTTCTTCCATAATGTCCTCCAAAAATAACCAAAAAATTTGGTATCTCTGTCTGAAACTATACTCTTTGGTAGATCATGTAGTCTCATCACCTCTTTGAAAAACAACTCTAAAATATGGACAACATCACTGGTCTTGGGTGATCCCATAATAGTGGTTTACAATTTTTGGCCAAACTGGACACTGAAATTATTATTTTTAACTAAATCTTCACATTCAGGCACCTATAGCAGCTAAACTGTGAGGAATTTGAAGATGGTGCAAACTATAGTCTCATCAAATTTTGTCTGTAGATTCTAAAAATATTTTTTTTTAATTTTTGGAATCAAATTTCACTTCTTTTTCCATCTCCCATGAAAATTGATTTTTTTCAGAAAACAACATTTTAAAAAAGTGACGCACACCGTATAACACATAACTTTTATTCCATGAAGGATAAAATGCTAATTCTTTCAAATTTAGTTTTGTAACTCTGATATCTAGTGCTTCCACTTGGTTAGATAGTTTTTTATTGAATATTTTTTCCTTAATCATGTTTCAAAGTCAAACGAATTACAATCCAGACACAGCGCGACCATATAATGAGTAACTTTTTTTGTATATGTCAAAATTTTATTTTATTTTATTTTTTGGATCAAGGACTTCAATATCTGGTGCACTCATATTTTTCATTTTTTTTTTGATAATCTTCTATTTTTCCACATGTGAAGAACAAAGAAATTTATTTTCGATGAAAAACCTATGTTTAATAAAACTTAAAAAACAAATACATAACAAAACCAAAACATATTAAAATTATATTCATTGGATAGCTTGTTTTGAGGAATACCATAACCATTTGAAATAAATTTTAAATGAATTCATTTTATCCCCCAAAAGCTAAATCAAAAGTGATTTTTTATCAACATTTTGATAGGTGTAAATGAGACACATTTATAGGTATGGTTTAAAACTAGCGAGGTTCTATCCAAGGGGTTTTGATCTAAGGTGATTTGATCAAACCCTCTTCAATTGGAATCCTTAAAATAGAACTTTTTAAGGCTTAAATCATTATATTTTCTAAAAATATGTGATTTCAGCTAAAATTTGTTCCTCTCAGGAATTGTAAACCACTATTATGACAGCACCCTCTTATGACATGGAATAAAATGTGACATCTTTGAAAATCTATCCACCACCACAAATATGGAATCATGCCCTATTTGTGTCCTTGGCAAGCCAAGAAAAAAATCCATGCTCATATCCTCCCATGGCCTCTTAAGTATAGGTAATGGCTGATACAATCCAATATTCTAACCTGTTCCTTTCACCATCTAACATACTCTGTAACTCTGTGAAAAATTCTTCACATCTTGTTATAACTGTGGCTAGTAATAATTGTCACTAACAAGAGCAATGGTCTCATCTTGACCAAAATGTCCATCTAATCCTCCACTATGCTTCTTGATTAGATTCTCTCTCATAAAATTCCTTGGAATGCACAATTGGCTTCCTCTAAACATCCCATCTTGAATTAAGAAATCCAACCATCTTGTCCTATCCAATACAATAGGTTCCAAACAAGGCTTCCAAGCTTCTACAAAGTCTAGATCTTCTGGATACAAACTATTGAGTTCGTTGAACCCAACAACCTCTATATTCATCTCTACCAATAAATTTTTCCTTCTACTTAAGGCATCTGCAACATTTTTTGACCTTCCACTCCTGTGCTTCAAAATAAAAGTATAGCTTTGGCAAAACTCAACCCATTTTAAGTGTCTGTGATTTAAATTTCCTTGATTATTAAGATACTACAAAGCCTGGTGATTAGTATTATAAAATAAATTCTTTAGGCAACAAGTAGTGTCTCCATTTCCTCAAAGCCTGAACTATAGCATAAAACTCCTTCTTAACTCAAAACAACTCCTATGGTAGTGACACTAGCATCAAATCTACTTGAAAGACCTTATTGAAACCTAGAAGTGCCAAAATAGGTTGCTTTTTAACTTTCTTCTTCAACATATCAAAGCTTTTGGTTGCTTCTGTAGTCTACTTAAACTCTTTTCTATCCCCTCACATTTTTTTGGCTAGAGGTGCACAAATACTGTTGAAACCTTCGATAAACTTTCTATAAAAACTTTCCAAACCATGAAAAGACCTTACCTTTGTAGCACTCCTTGGTGTAGGCCATTCAACAATAGCTTTCACCTTCTCTAGATCCATCTTAAGATCCTCTACAGAGATAACAAATCCTAGGTACACCAACTCCCTCTTCACAAAACTATATTTCTTCAAATTAATCAATAGCTTCTCCTCCATTAGCTTCTCAAAAAATCTTTGAATATGCATCAGGTGCTCCTCTAATGTCTTACTAAAAATCAAAATATCATCCAAATAAACAATAACACATTTCCCCAAAACAATCTTTCAATACCTCATTCATAAGCCACATAAATATGCTTGGTGCATTGGTTAGCCCAAAAGGCATGACTAACCACTCTTACAAGCCCTCCTTGGTTTTGAAAGTTGTCTTCCATTCATCTCCTTCTCTAATCTGGATTTGGTGATATTCACTCTTCAGATCTATCTTTGTGAAGTACTAAGCTCCACTCAAACAATCCATAATGTCATCCATCCTTGGCAAGGGAAATCTATACTTGATGGTGATCTTGTTGATGGTAGAATTTGTACACATTTGTCATTCCCCATCCTTCTTTGGTGCTAGTACTACATGTGGACTCAAACTCCCTCTGATCAATCCCTTCTATAACAACTCTTGCACTTCTTTGTTTAACTCTTTACTCTCTGTTGGAGTCATACGATGAGCTGCCTTATTCGGAAAAATGGCTCCAAGAATCAAGTCCATCTGACAACAAATCTTTCTTACTAAAGGCAAACCCATAGGTACTTTATCAGAAATAATAGCTTGAAACTCATTCAATAAATATGAAACCTCTATAGGCACCTCAGTAGTATCTTCTTTATCAACTCTAAGGATCAATATAAAACACATGCTCATGCTTCATACCTTCTAGGAACTTTCTTCCATCAACCAAACAAATTCTTGCATTACTGCATACCTTTTCCTCTTCCTCTTTCAAGGGCTTCAACTTATGGTGAACTCCACCCTTTGTCAAAGAATAGGTGTTGGCATGTCCATTATGTACTGCTCGCCAGTCAAACTACCATGATCTACCTAACAACATATGGAAAACATCCATTGGCATAATATCACACAATACCTCAACATGGTAATTTCCAATCTTGAACTTTACCGAACATTGTTCATTTACCAAAGCTTTATAGACCTTTCGAAACCAAGCAATCTAATATGGATTCAGATGCCTTCTTCTCTCCAACCACATTACTAACCATCTCTTCTGAAACAAGCTTATCAGTACTACCTCCATCAATAATAACATTACAAAACTTACCTTCACACTTACATCTGGTGTGAAACAAATTCTTCCTTTGATTTGGTTCTTTCTTCTCATTCAGCAAGGCTCTTCTACTAACAAGAACCTCCTCTCTTTCTGCATCCTTATAATGTGAAGACTCAAGATATTCATCTACATGTGTAACTCATGCATTACCCTCAGGTCTTCTATTTTCCCTTCCTTGATGTTGACGACACTCATAGGCTCTATATCCTTCTCTGTACTGGAAACAAGTTCCATGAAAGCCTCCTCTTCCTAGTCCTTGTTCAGATCTTCCTCTTCCTCTTTGGTCTCCATTATTTTGATCATGAGGATGGTAGGTATTATCTCCTTTCTAGTTTTAGCTACTACTGTATCCTTCACCCTTCTTTTGATCTTCACTTCGACCTCCATATGATCGACCACTGGTCTTTCCACCTTGACCTCCACCTCTTTGTTTGCTCTCAAATTTCTTGTTCAGTCGTTCCTCAACCTTTAGAGAGAAATGATAAGCATCCTCAATAGTGGTCATTTTCACTAGTGACAATTCCTTTTGGATACAAGGCTTCAGTCCATTGATATATCAAGCAAGTTTCTCTTTATTTTCCTTAGAATGTCCTGTTTGAATCAAGACCTTATGAAATTCCTCTATGTACTCTTTCACCGTCCTTGTTCCTTGTCTCAAATCCTGCATTTTCTTGAGCAGCTCCAATTTGTAATCAACTAGATGAATTGTTTCTTCAATTTGGCCACCATTTGATCCCATCTAAAAATTCTATCATTTTCTTGTCTTCCTCTCTCTAGCTAGACTTCTTTCCACCATATACTTGTGTTTCCCTTTAGCTTTGTCTTTGCAAACTTTACTTTGTGAGGATCTTCAATCTCCTCAAATTTGAAGAATTCTTTCATGCCATTGATCCAATCGATCAATTCCTCAAGATTCAGACTTCCACTGAAAGTTGAAATATCCATTATAAATCTCTTTCCAATACTTGATATTGCTCTCAACAATCTAACTTCTCCTAGATCCATTTGATCCTCTTCTTCCTCTTCTATTTCCTCCTTAGTTTCGTCTTCACTGTCATCTCTTTCCTGATGTACATCTCTCCTTCAAACCTCATCCTATAAGGCCTCTAATTACCTTTTCAGGGCTCTAATTTCATCTCTAGGAGGGTTTCTTCCTCCACTGTCTTTGCCTCTACCCCTACCACATTGACCAAGTCTTGGAGGCATCTTGATATCAATCCAAACTTACAGGTCATGTTACAATTTCCTCACATTCGATGTTGTGTTATAGAGTCAAGAACTCTTGTTATGATACCACTTGCTGAGGGCCACGCCACCCAAAATATACACAAACACAACAATAGATACCAACACAAAAAATGCAAGACAAAAAATAACTCACTTTCAATTATTTTCAAAAAATGAAATTATAGATGCAGAAGTTACAATGCTATAGCCTCATGGGCTTGACTCATTACAACAAAATCAACACTAAAAGAAAATCTCTTATTTGAAGCCACAATCTACACTAATGGAGCCACCCTACAACCTCCACTTAACCCTTTTTATATTACCCAATAACCACCCTAGAATGTTCTAGAAAGTGTAACTTTCCCTTTTTTTTTGGCACCAAAAGTCCTGCCATTTGATTTCTTGCCTAAGACAAGATTTTAATGAAATTCACTTTTTAGTGGGGCAACTTTGCAAGGCCATACATTTTGATTTGGGTGTCCAATTTGCTATTATAACATATCGTTGGAAAGATCTCGACAAGATCTACAATGCTAAACCCATTAGAGATCGGTTTGCCCACTTTTCGAGATGTTTCAGGGCCTCTAATATTTTTATATTTGAATTTGAAACTACACTAGAGGAATTTCTCGGGATGGGAACTTTAATTTCTCCCAAACCATGCAAGGTATTGAGACGATTCTTTCACTATCGGAAATGTTTTTCAGCTTCGCTCCTTGAGGTAAATTTTTAGGTCCATACGAGCCCATTTAGGCCAACTTACTAAAAATAGTAAGTGACCATTTTTTTCCTTTTTTTACTCTGACTGTCTTGCACCCCTTAACTGCTATCATCAGACAAAAAAACTATAGAAAATAAAGAAAACAATTTTTTGGGGTGATGCAAGATTGCCCCTACACTAGGATGTAAATAGTATAAAGGCAAGGTGAATTATTGGTGAAGGTGTGTGGATGTGAAGATTTGTTGAGATGTAACTTTCATCAAGTACAAAGATCTGAGTGTGAGTTTAATGAATATGACTCCAATGTAGTGAGAATAAAGGTTTACATTTGCAAAGTACTTGAAGTTTCTAAAAGCAGTGAGCTAGAGGTTACAGATGGTACAAAGTTGTTGTGGTGGATCTTTATTGTTGCTATAAGATGGATTTCTCATTGTAACAATATTATATCTTCTTCTTTCTATTCTGGCAGTGAGTCTTTGGCAATGAGTCATTCTTTCATTTGGGTAGTGAGCCCTCCAAAAGTGAGCCTACTGTATTCATGTTGCAATTACTTTATATTGTGAGCTAATCCTCACCATAGTTTTACTTCCTAGGTTTTCCATGTAAATTTGGTGTTCTCATGTGTATAGATGTGTTTGCATTATTATTTCTCATGTTTATATTCTACTAATGCATGATAAGGGTTTAAAGGTTGTTAAGGGTTTAAAGATTAATGCAGATCTAAATGTTAATGAAAGTTTTAATGTTTTAATGTACAACTAATTCACCCTCCACCCCTTGAGTTGTCTTGTGCATTCAACATATTTTTGTGCTCATTTTGTGTTGTAGCATGCTTGTCACATCTAAATTTTTGCTTTTTTTAAATTGATATTAATTTATGTGCAAAAACTGAGAAGAAAATTAAATATTGGTTTAATTTTACATGTGTTAATTGTAAGAGTGATTTCATTAGATAATGTTTATAGGTAAACTTAATTTTCAAATGTGAAAGATAGATGTTATGATGAAATGATGAATAAGTTTCATTTTGATTTATGGGCTAATGTTATTGATGAAAATTTCCAAGTGGAAGTGTGTGTGTGAGTGCAGGAATGGGTCGAAGAACGAGAAAATGATTGAGGTAGGGATATATAGTCAACTAACATCAATAAGCAATTTGGAATCTGGTATTCATGCACACAATACTTAGCATCATAAGTATTGCATTTCAAACAAAGGGAAAAGTATAATTTCAAAGTGTTTTTGTTGAAATTGTTTGGAGATGTAAAAATTTATAAGACATGCCTGAAAAATGATTGTAGATACCATCGAATAAATGTGTAACTTATGAATGCTGTGAACATTGAAAAACCATTTATCTTTTTGTGTTTATGACCAAAAAGATAATAATAATTAAAAAATAAAATAAAATAAAACATTTTTCTATTTATTCCTTACTATTTATTTGAGAATTATAGAAAACAACTAAGTACCGTTCTTACATGAGAGAACAAATTTAATGTCATAAATTAATGAGTATATATGGAAGGATGATTTCTTTACAACAAGAAGTGGAGTTGAGCATAAATTAATGAAAGATCAGGAGATTTAAATTCAAAACTGGAAGAATCTTTAAATATCATAAAGGAAGCAAGCGGCTAATAAAGAAGGAATGTGGGCAACTGAGATGTCTACCTTTAGCAAAGACATTGAATGTGTGGTAAGGTAGTGTTTCTTTCCTTTTAGTGGGAAAAAGGAAGGACTTAGAGGTCATCACAAGAAACTAAAGAAAGAGATTGTTTTCCAGAAAGAATAGAGATTTGGGGAAAGAAATCAAGAGACTTTCCTTCATGGGTAGATAAGCCATTGGGACATTCTATCAAGTAGGTGATTACCCCCTATCTTTATGTTGTTGTTTAAGTCTGTTTTCTACTTAATATTAAACAATTAAATGTTCCCATGTAAAATTTTATTTATGGGAATAAGATATTTTGGAATCTTTTCCTATTTTTGTTTAGCAACAATTCCTTAAAAATTGAAAATAGGCTATG